>JAZKJV010004381.1:0-1200000 GCA_037367405.1 Ottelia alismoides | reverse complement strand
GTCAAATCTCGTCTGATTCAATGGATCCTTCTACTCGAGGAATTTGATTTGGAAATATGAGATAAACCTGGAGCAAAAAATGCGGTGGCAGATCATCTTTCCAGAATTGTTGAGATTGAGACTCTTAAGCAGAATTCAATTCATATCATAGATACTTTTCTATATGAGGCAATTCTATTTATCACCACATTCCCTTGGTATGCTGACATTGTCAATATTATCTCCAAGAAGTCTCTGCCTGATTGGCCGAAGACCAAAGTTGATAAATTCTTTTCATACATCCATTTCTACCAATGGGAGGATCCTCATCTATTTCATGAGGGAGTAGAGCTTATGGAGGAGGTGTATATCTTAGGAGGAGATTACAGGTATCCTATAACATTATCAAAAACGTGAAGTAAGTGGACAACATTTTGGAAAGAGCGGTGGCTAAAGTGCTTCAGTGTGGCCTTTGGTGGCCAACACTCTTCAAGGATGCAGTTGATTATGTGATAAGATGCACTGGCTATCAGAGAATGGGTGGCACAATCAGTTCGAGAGATACAATACCTCTAAAATACATTCGACATCAGACGTCTTCAATGCATGGGGCATTGATCTCATGGGCTCATTCCCTAACAGTCGGGGCTTTGAGTACATCATGTTGGCCGTTGATTATTATAGTTGTTGGGTGGAGGATATATATGCTCGAGCCGTAGACAATCGAACCATTTGTCGATTCCTTAAGAACAATATCATTTTGCAATTTGAGATACTGAAAATTCTGATCTCAGATGAGATAATCCACTTTGTGAACAAAGAAGTCAAGAATTGACGAAGGAATATGACATCAAACACTATTTTGCAGCGGTGTACCACCTACAATCAAATTTCTTAGATGAATATTCAAATAGGGAGATAAAGACAATCCTACGTAAACTTGCGTGACCTGATAGGAAGAGCTGGTCATAGTTGTTCGACTCAGTTCTTTGAGCTTACCGCACGACGTAGAAGTCTCCTCTTGGCATGTCTCCCTACCGCCTCATATATGGCAAGCCATGTCATATGCCCATAGAATTAACTCATAAATCATTGTGGGCATTGAATATGTGTAACTTGGATTCCAAGAAAGCTAGTAAGAATCGAAAAGTTGATATGAACCGTTTGCTTGAATTCAGAGACTATGCATACGACAATAGTCTAATGTACAGGGAGAAAGTCAAGAAATGGCATGAAAAGAACATTCATAAGAAGACTTTTGAGCATGGACAGAAGGTATGGTTGTTTGACGAAAAGGTGAAAATATTGTCAGGCAAGTTGAAGAGCAAGTGGACGAGGCCATCTATAGTGAAAGTTGTATGAGATAATGGGAGTCCACTAATATCTGAATCATCACTTGACGTACAACCTTTTATGGTCGACAAACAGTTGTTGAAGCTGTACCTGGAGCATGATACATTCATGTCCATTGTAGACTCGATCCAAGAGGTGTTTCAAAAATAGCATACAGATACAGATGGATCAGATTCTTTAAGATCAAAATCACATAAAAAATTATTTTCTTCATTTCCTTTTCTCATTTATAATTCTTCCGAAAGGTATTCATTCCTTTCATCATTGTTATACTTAGGACGTATTTTGTCCTAAGTATAGGAGGATGAGTACTCCGAGTTGTTCATTCTATAAGCCCACACCTGTCTCCCAATTTGTTGATATTCTTTCTATACTTAGGGATATTTTACCCTAAGTATAGAAGGATATAGGTCGATCCGATGATATCGTCAATTCCAACCCTTGACCATCCCTGCCTTGTTTACACTCTGTTATACTTAGGATCATTTGATCCTAAGTTTAGGGGGACTTTCCACTTCTCATTCTTTTTATTATTTAGTCCGTGTAGTATAGGCTTTTCTAAACTTAGTATGATTTATGCCATCCTTTTTTCTCTCTAATCTATGAGGACATAGCTCAAGCTAAGTATAAGGGGTCATATATACTATGTATACACTTTATCCATAACTTGTACTTTCATATTTTTAATAATATGACTAATTAATAAAATACACAATATTATTTGTAAATACAATCATGAAATCAGTTAAAATAAATTTACAAAATGATTTGAAAATGGTTGAAAATATCTTGAAAATTTTTTTTGAATTTTTTTTAAATATATTTTGTAAAATGTTTTCAAACCTTTTAAAAATAGTTGGTTTGTAAAAATGTATTTTATTTATTGAATAAAATGTTTTGAAAATCTATCTATAAAGATTTCAAAAATGGTTGCAAATTTACTTTGAAAAATCTATACACGTTGTTTGAAAAAACATTGCAAAATTAATTTCGAATTTTGTAGATGTCTGTAAAATGTTTGTCAAAATATTTGCAAAAATATATTTTCAAAATGTTTGTGAAAATTTTAATGACTTCAAATGTTTTGAGGACCTCGTGTAAATAACAGATCAAATAAAAATCCTTATAAAATGTATAAAAACCTGGATATAAATCTTGAAAATAACCACTAACATTTACCTTGTAAATTCTCAGTATAAAATACACATTCACTCTTGTAGATATAGATGCACTCTCGTGTAAATATCTACACATACTCTTTTCATTAACTTTTATTTAAAATCCCTAAAAATTTGCAAAATTTAAAACCCATAAAATTTCAATATCTTTTAAAAAATCTGCAAAGTTCAAAATAGAATTTGTTCCAAAAATATTTCTTTTGCATTGTACATAAAATTTTGCATTTGTCGGAATGATCGAGTCAATTGAACAAGTTTGAAACAAACTCTGAAGATTGGACCTTGGTATAGACCTTAATACACTTAATTCAAATGAACCCATTAAAGACTGGAATTGGGATACTTCGGGTCACCTTGACTTAATTCTTTAGGTTCGATGAGACTATGTTAGTGAGTCGATTCACTATGTCTAACTAGAACCCTTCATATCATCCGTATAACTCTTTAGATAGTAGTTTGACTGGAAATCTCGCACCTAACACTTTGTTCAAACCAGATGAACTATTGCAAAATCTTGGAGTCTAAGTCAGGACGATGCTAGGTCGCTTCGCCAAGGGTGGCTCAAGAACCATTCTTGGGGATTGTCAAAATCGGTGCTCTAACACACTTCTTCAGGTAGCCATATTATCTAAAGATTGGAGACTAGATTGAGACAGTGCTTCAGATGAGGAATGGTATGCTGGCACATCTTTTTCCAAGACCTCAAAATATGGGAGGACCAAAAGACTATAAATCCATCAAGGAACAAACAATAATACAATGCGACAATGTCAAAGAAAAATCCAAAGAAGAATCTTACACCAAAAATTCCACAAAAATATGGATCTTCGAAAAAATCCTACTTCTTAATGAGGACTCGGTTACACTGATCGAGCTTCACAAGGGAACAAAGACTAAACTAGTCCATTCCTACTTATTTTCACATTCTTCTAGCTTCTTCTCCTGTCGGTTGTGAAACAAGCTTCACCTGACCTTAGAAGGAAATATTTGTCTCCACGAGGAAGAGCTATCAGAGGAGCAAACTCTTTGATAGTTCAGTAACTTGTCTAGGAAGAGCTGAAAATTTCACATACATGGATTTTTCATTTCAATGTTGCGAGATTATGCGACTGAGAGGATGGTTCTGACTTGACTGTGGATTGAGCTGCATAATAGGACTATGAAACCTAAGGTTTGTTGTGTCGCATTTCCTAACTTTAACATTGTTTAGAACAAACCAAAAATCAGAAGGTCTTAACTGGGCTCCAAACTTTGATTTTAAAAAGACACATTCAAGAGTTGAAAATTGTTCCAAGATCTTTCTTTTTCTTTTCTTTATTTTTTTCTGCACTTATAGGCATGTGTTTGCTACGGACTAGCAAATGCAAGTATATTGGGTGATGAATTTCCATTTTGTCACCTTTATTCTTTCATTTTGTCCTTAGATCCCTTGTTAAATGCATGTATATGGCATTAAATTGTACAAAATAACACCCCATTGTTGATATATGAATAGTGCATAAAACATTGTATTTATAGCCAAAATAAAAGAATAAAGAAAAAAAAGAAAAATAACGAAGTGTCAAAGACACTGAGTGACTCTAAGACCTGAGACCTTGTCATCACGATAACTTGATCGACAAGGAATAAAGTTGGAGGAGATAAGGGCCAATAAATAAAATAAAATCCCAAATTTAATGACTCAGTAATTGCTTTTTGGAACCAATTTTATTTTCTTACTTTTACATCACAAATCAATAAACTTTGAACATGAAAGGTGTACATGAAAATACAAAGAAAAAACAAAATTTATTTCACTAAAAATAATGCACACTGTGCCCGGGATACATAAAATAGAAAGTCGCAAAGAAAACTTTCAATACATGTATATTCTCCTAGAAGCTCAAAATTTATCAAACTCACCTATTGTTTATAAGATTAAATTATCTATTTAATGAAGGTGGTTCCATTCAATTTGGAGTTAAGATGCAAAAGTTGGCATTTGGACCCTCATTATGCAATATACCGGAATAAAATAATCAATATATTTATATCTTATATAGTTCACTTTCTTATATTTTTATAAAATTGTAAATATTATTTAAAATAGATGTACATAATAAAATTAGAATAAAACCAATAGACTATATCAAAGTAAATAAAGTTAATTGTTATATATAGGTAAAATATACATGAAAGTACCTATATAATAAATATAAATAATTATTTAAGTACTTTATTTAACTCAATAAATCACAAAAAATACTTAAATTTGCAATTAAATAAATTATAAATATATAAATTATGTCTATAAAATAATATGATTTAAAATAAAATTAAAAATAAAATACATGACATATAGATAAATATACCTATAAATATACATATAGAAATTAATGTCTAATAAATTAACTCGTAAAAATAAATAAACATCGTAATAAAATATTACACAAATTAGTAAACATCTTCCATGTTTAGAAAAAATAATAAAATCATTTATTATTCTAAATATATAGGATTGATTCCTTATTTTATCGCCTAGAGCCCTACTTGAACCAATGGGAGATCGTTCCTCGCTGACCTCGGTCAACTCTCTGACCTCTCTTGGTCTACGCATGTTAGGCGCTACATCTCCATCTTTATATATTTATCCCCTTTAATTCTTGCATCCTTTCGGCTCAATCCCTCCTTGACTTTTATTCCTCGATCATTGTTCTTTCGTGTGCTAATAACTCCTCAATCGATGATACGATGCATCAAGAAGGAGCCTCGGTCAAACCATCCCCTGTATAAATAATCTTATCCAACCTTCATTCAAACTTGATTCCACTCTACCTTTGAAATCCCCAATCTTACTTGGCTTGAGCTTGTTGGTGACAACATCAATCTTACCGGAGCTTTTGGCGTGGAAGAGGTTCAGAGGTGGCGATCCGAGCTCACTAGAGTAGTTAAGGCGGAGCTCCACCTTAGCTCCTTGTTCCGCAGGTAGAGCCCAAGTTATCTTGCTCTTTTCATTCCCGACATTAAAGATAACATAGTTTAGGTTTTTATTTCATGTAATTTTATATGATTTTCTGTGAAACCCAAAGAACGTAGTTCCTCGAAGCTAGTGCTCCGACCACCGTGTTCCGCAGTATCCATCTCCGTTCCGACCCACAAATGTTATGATCATCTTCCCCTTCGCATTTTCTAGTTGCACCTCCATTCACCCCAATCAAGCTTCGATCATGAGATTAGGCCTCCCTCTTCTGCCACTCGTCGGAGCCCTCTATATCTACTCATCCCCGCTTATTTCTGGACTAAATCAAGCCTAGAGCCCCCCTTGTTAGCGATTCTAACCAAACATGAGTTGGCGCTTGAAGACTCCCCATGGGTCGATTTTCATTGAGTTGAATGTACTTTTAGAGCTCCAGTTTTTCAGGCTTTCTAAGACCACTGATGAATCTACGTTTCATCATCTTTATTCTATCATTTTGGCCTTAAAAACCCTAGTAAATGCGTGTAAATAGGCGTAATTCAGGCATCTTAGCATTCAGGCATCATTGTGTAAATAGTGTATAAAATGCGACTTTTAAACCAAATCTATAGAATAAAGAAAAGAAAAGAAAAAGAATAAAATATTGCAAAAATTTTATGACCCGAAACCCCGAGACCGAGGCATCACGATGACTAGGTCGACAAGGAATAAAGTAGGGGGAGATAAGAGCTAAAATACAATAAAAATTCCTTCATTCTTTATTCATTTTGGGACTTATTTTTGGTTCTACTTTTTATTCCTTAAATAAAGAAACTTTCATGAAAGTTATAGATAATTAAATAAATAAAAATACAAAATTGTTTTCATGCAAAAACAATGTACAGATAAAAAGTTATGGTCTGAATAAGAATCCAGAATCCCAACTTCCCAGACCCGTATCTCACGAATGAAAACTCCAAATACATCAAACTCACCTTTAATTGTATATAATTCAAGATAATCTATTTAATGGCGGTGGTTTCGTATTTGGCGGAGCTACGGTTTGAAAGTTGAGTTTTGGACCCCTGTTGTATACTTGTACAGATTAAAATATTCATTATATTATTTATTTATTATTTTTATAATTTTGTAAATATTATTTATAATTTATGTGTGCATTAAAATCAGAATAAAAACACAAAGAAAATGAAAAATAAAATACTTGTATATAAAAGACATAGGTAAAATACATATATACATACTGTATAATTAATACTTCTCTTTTATTAAGTGTACTAAATACTTCATAAAAATAAAATAAAAATATATTTAAGTGTACAAAAATACTTTATAAATTTATAAAATAATAAACATAAATAAATTAAATACACAAAATAAAAATAAAATAATAAAATATATAGATGTATATACCTATAAGGGCTATAAAAGGTAACTTATAAAATTATACCTCATAAAAATAATTAAAAATCACAATAAAATACCTTATAAAATAATAAACATTTTTATTTTATAACCAACATTTAATAAGTTCAATTACTATTTTTAAAAGATTTTTGAAATATTTTTAGGGGATTTTTCCTGGTTGGTCCACGTGGACCAACCAAGTTGGTCTGACAGTTGACCTCGGTCAACTGTCTGACCTCCTCCCTTGGACTTGTCAGAACCTTGGATTTTGATCCATTTTGCGATTTTTTGGAGACCACACCAAGCACCATCTCATCTTGGTCTCTTTACAACTTTTCTTCCTCGACTCAAGGTGATTCACACCCTAAGCTCTCCTTGGGCTATGGATCGCTGCACCACGCTGTCATCAGCGATCTTGGAGCCTCGGTTGTCAATCCTTCAAAATCCACACCCGATTCCCCTTCGAAGTTTAATCCCTCTTACTCCATCGATTGCCCTAAACTCCTCGCCCTTTGCATTCCTGGTGACAGCAGGAAGACGTCGAGCTCGAGATCGAGCCCTTTGGAGTCGAATCGAGGTGGTCCAATCCCCTCGCCGGAGCGCCGCCTATAGCTTGCTGCAGCCCACACCGGTGAGCCTCCCTTCTTTCTTTTTCCCTTTTCTTGTAGCTTTAGATTAGATAACTTAGCTTAGTAATAGTTTTAGTTTTCGTTCGCCCCATCGTCATGAATCATCCTTTGATCCCACGGCGGAGCTCCGCTCCGCCTCTGATTTCCAACCACCTCCGACACCTACACCTCACACGGCCACCTCCATCTCCATCATCATGAATCACCCCTTCACTCATATCGATCTCCCTCAGATCGAGCCCACCTAGCTCCCATCTCCGCCACACGCCCGGACCCCCATTTCGCATCCATTCCCCTCCATTTTGCACCAAACGCTTTGTTTCGTCGTTTCGCTTCAAACCCTGCAGAGAGGAGACCAAGAGGAGGCTCTATCGAGCCTCGAAAGTCCAGGGAAGCAGCCCCCAGGCGACCCCCCTCGTCTGAGCACCTCCGGTCACCTCAACTCCGGCTGAGATGCTCAATCGATGCGGACGAGCCCCAGGACCATTTTGCCCTCGGTCCGGGGCTGGTGGAGGCCGTATGTGGTCGGAATCGACGATCCAAGCAACCTCCAGGCGGTGTTCTTCGTCATCCTCGCCCTGCCGTCGAATCTGCCTTGTTCTTCCAGCCGCTCAGCTATCGTTGGATCGGTCGCTGCCTCAGCCGTCAGATCTTCCGAGGCCGATCTAATCTCGGCCGCACACACGAGGTGTCGTTGCGTGGCCCGGCGTCGACACGTGCCAAGTGAATTCATCCCCGCCATCCGCTGGCGCGCAAGGCTTGGGTATTTTGCATCTTAACCCAAGCCCCTTTTGTATTTAGTTTATAGTACTAAAACTTTCTTCTGCAGTTCAAAAATATTTGTAAAAATTGCAAATAGTCCCTTTAACTTTTTATATTTGCACTTCCGTCCTCGGCCATGTCACCTCACGCGACTGGGGCACGTGGTTTTTGGGTATTTTGCATTTTTGATCCTAAACTTTTATGTATTTGCATTTCTACCCCTATGCTTAGTGATTTAAATATATTTTTGAGTTAGTTGCATTACTATCCTGTCGGTTTTTATTATTTGCAAATATATCCCTGTGAAAAGCAGAACACGTGCTTCGCGCGTGTATTTTTGGTGAAATTTGCAATCAGGCACTTGGAAGTTCTGTTATTTGCATATATACCCCTGCTAGGCCTTGTATTTTTTGTGTGCTTCCCCTATTTATTTCGTGCATTTCTAAAACCTTGAGAAATTACCAAACAAATAGTGTCAGCTTCTATTTAGTTGTAGATTCACGCCAGATTTTTGTATTTCATTTTTGTTGCATTTTAATATTTATTAAAAATCAAAAACATGCATTTTAGCTACTATTTGCATTAGAAAATACCAAAAAAAATATAAAAACCTCTCAGAAAATTTCCAAAAAATATATTTTGCATATTTTGGCGTCTTTTAATTACTATCAAAAACTCATTAAAAATTGCATAATCAAAACCTTAAAAATTAGAAAACACCTAAAAACTTCATAAAAATATAAAAAATCATAGAAAAATCCCAAAAATATAAAATCGATTTCTGTAGTTTCCCTATTGTATTTCTTTATTTGAAAATGAATTTGGGAAAATTTTGCTACTGTTTGCTATTTTTCATTCCCATTTTAATTGCGGCCAGCACCTCTATTCAGCACCTCTATTCACTGTTTTCTTGTTTCTACACTTTTAAAAATACCAAAACCTTCAGAAAAATTCCCAAAAATCACAAAAATAATTTAAAATTATAAAAAGACCAAAAATATTTTATTCCCTGATTCTTAAGCATTTTTGCCCATTTTTATAAATACTCTATCTCTCTCTCTTTCTTACTTTGTATATATATCCTATTATTGAAAAAGAAAGGATAAAAATATAAAATACAAAAAAGAAAATATAATATAAGTAAAATCCAAAACCAAAACAAAATTAAAAATTCAAAATAAAATAAAAAAATACAAAATTAAAAACCCACAAAAAAATCCATACTGGTTAAGTACTTCACTAAGCATCGGGTTTGACATTTTTGTCTACACTCTACACCCTTGCTTCCTGTGTTCGACCCCTACTTGCTTGCCACTATACATTTTTAGTGGGGTATAATAAATTTTGATCCTTTCTCTTGATTGTTTAATTAATTGTGTGGGTTAATTGTTGACGAACGAAAAGGCTTGAGTAGTCGCCCCTGCGACAGTGAGTCTAATTTGTCATATCACTATTTAGCGGCTCTCGCATTTTCGTTTCTCAAATGGCGCCGTTGCCGGGGAGCATCGGCTTGTAGAGTAGACTTGTGTCTCTTTATCTACTTAGCCATTTCTGATTCTCTGTTTCTATTGCATAATTTGTTTTGAACTGTCTGACATTCCTTTCTTGTTTTCTTGCGAGGGACCACTGACCGAGGAGGATCGCCTAGGAGATCCTGAGCAGCCTTAGGAGGAGGAACCGGCTATTCTACCCTAGCCGGCAGGAGAGATCAGGAGAACTTGAGAGAGAGAGAGAGGATAGTTAGTTTTTTAGTCTTTTGTGAGAGAGAGAGACATTTGATTTCATTGTAATAATACAGGACCCTGGACTTTGGACACTTGGGCCCAATTTCCAAGTGTTTGTTCACTTGGGGGCTCACCGTAGTTTTGACGCATTTTCACCGCTGTCATTTTCTGGTTTTGATTTATTTTTTCTTTCTTTTGTGGAATGAGCCCTTAGTCTTTAGGCTTGCTTGATCGGGTAAATTAGGTCCAAACCCCCTAATAACCATTGCATGTACCTATAGTGTGTTTTGGACTTAGTTTAATTTAAACAGTCGCCTCATCGTCTTCAAACGTACGTGCCACAAGCCCACCCTGTCAAGCGCTACTCCTGAACTCGATGTGTCGAGAAGAGGAGGGGTGAGCCTAGACCGGACTCTTGGATTGAGGTCGGTGACCGACTTGTGGTTCTTCATGCTAGCAAATGCCTGCTTAGGACGATTTCCGTGTGCATATCGGCATATAGATTAGGTTTATAAATTCCTGTTTTGCATCCCGCATGGAGAGAGCTGGGAGTCACTATAAGTCTTCTATCTTAGCATTCATCATTTAGGAACTAAGGTGAGATTTCCATCTTAGTGCCAACTTGCATTGGCTTTTCCAACTCTTCTCCCTCTGTTTTTGGAACAAATAGGAATCAAAGAAATTACAAAAATGTTAGGCGCTTGTATTGAATTTACTCAAAACAAGTGATAACACAAAAAATTTAAAAAAGGGACTGCTAAAAATACTTGACCTTAATAAAACTGATTAATTGGACTCATTTCCTTGGGGTGAGCAAAGCCATCATTTGTTTTCAGGTTGCATGGGAAGGCCTCCTTCCAAGTGAGGTGAGCGACGTCGTAAGGAATAGAGCCCAAAACCCAGTCTATGGCTGCCTTGTGTATCGCCTGGATTTCCAAAGTATTGGCGTTTCTATCGTACGTAGACGAGTAGGCCTTGGTCAACAGTAGTGACTCTCTATTGTGTAGAGCACTGACCTTTTCCGAAGTATTGAGCATAGGCCACGCCTTCACGGGGGTGTCTGTCTCATCGTCTTGCGTCCGAGTAGGTTCTTGCATGCTCACGGGTGATTCCGTTGTGAGCGAGCGTCGAAGTATTGGTTTCGCCTATTGGCTTCCTCTCTCTATTTCTTTGGCTGAGTAGGGATCCAGGAAGGGTTACAAGGACCTTAAAAAGTGCAGACTACAGGTTACACAGGAGGAGGATAAGTACGGGATACTTTTCCGGCAATACTCTCGCTCCTATAGGCGTAGCGCTCTAAGGACTCGTTGAAAAGAGCATTGCCTGAAAATCAAATTCAAAACTCACAAAGATAATTGCCGAACCTTCACGCTTCACGGGTCGAGATGGTGAATCCATTGCTTTGGGTTTGATTGATTAGTCGAATTAAGGTCAAGATCAAAAGCATCGCGCCTTTGCGCCATTTTTGCTCTCCTTCCATTTGACCCTCGCTCATTGTGAGCCTTCTACTGTTTTACATTCCTTTTATTTCTTGTTTACCTTCGTGCTCTTCATCCATCATCTTTCCCTTTTGACCTTCTCAAGATGTCGTCACACGGATGGTTTAGTCGGGACCTAGCCGATGCCCACATCGATTCTATGTCGTCAACGTCTCCCATAAAGCGGGGTGATCTCCAAGAAGCTAGTTCGGATCTTGCGAATTTCTCCTTGGACTCCCCTATTCTCTCTTCTTTCAACACTTGCCTTTCACCAATAAATCCGCTGTTCGGGATGGACTTGCAACCCGAATTAGCTCTTTCCCTTCAAATAAATTGGGATTACTCTTGTCCCCGAATTAACCCCTTGTGGATGGAGATCAATTTCAGTCAATATCCTATGCTCCGTTCACAATATTCTGGGATTGACCTTAATTCCAGATTCATCTCAACAGCGGGTACTCAGGAAGATACTAATCAGAGTTTACTCCATCATGCGGATTCTCCACCCGATCACGAGCCAGAAATTCAAGTTCATTCTGAGATGGCTCCAACTGGCAGAGGAAAGGGAACACAGCCTCATCAAGGAGAACAAGCAGATCAAGGAGAGGGACAATACACCATGCAGAATGAAGTCAACAGTCAGTTGCTTGCATCTATCTAGGACATCCAACAGCAACTAACCAATCAGGCCTTGGCCCAGACCGCATTCCAGGATATGCTCAATGATATGAGATGGAGAGCTGATGAGAGAGATGACAGATGAGAGGATGATCACGATCTGGAGGTCAATCGAGGAAGTGTCGAAGATGAACTCTCAGTGGAGGGACCTGAGTATGAAAGAATGGATGCAGAAACACCACAGCCGAAGCCGATTTGAAGGAAATATACAACCCTGGGGAGGGTCGTATCACTGAGTGGATTCAAGTTCCACGAATTCATGCCCACTTCGAGCTGAAACCGCAGTTTCTATCTCTGCTTCCCACATTCCATGGGAATCCCACTGAAGAACCATATATCTTCCTCAAAAAGTTTGGCCGCATCTGCGCCACTGCTCACTACCCCGATATCCCTGTGGGGGTAGTCAAGATGACCGCTTTTCCCTTCAGCCTTCAAGAGAAGGCCTTGTATTGGGTCGATCATTTGGGGAAAGGTAGTCACGACTTGGGAGGAGCTAAAATCTGCCTTTCTTCACAAATTCTATCCTCTGGGTCGTCTGAACCAGATGCGAGCCCGCATCTCAAGCTTCTATCAGCAGTCCACCGAGACAATCCATGAAGCTTGGGAGAGCTTTAAGGAACTACAAGAACGGTGTCCCCACCACGAGATTCCTAAGACCAGTCTTGTACAACATTTCTTTGGTGGTCTGATACTAGAGAATCAACGACTCGTTGATGCCGCTTGTGGAGGTTCGTATTTCAACAAAGATGAGGGTGTTGTCTGGAATATTTTTTAGGAGATGGCCGAGGGAGAGGCCGCTCAGTCCTCATCACGCGCATACATGAAGATGCCTACAACCATTAATAAGTCCGTGAATATGGCTAGCCACACCGAAGACAAGGATGAGAGCTCCAACCTCAGCATTATCGGGGGTCACTTGTCTAAGGTCGACATCATCGAGAAGAGGTCCCAAGGCCTCGAAAAATTATCTGTCATTGAGAAGAGAACCCAGGGACTGGAGAAGCTTGATTTGATTGCTCAACAACTGGAGCAGCTAGTTCGAGCCCTCAATGCCAACGCCTGCAACGCTGTAAATGCTACTGAGAACTCTACTGAGCTGAAGGAACCGTCACACATGCAGCCTCCTCAGCCTAGTCCTCCGCAACCCCCTCCGGTTCAGCATGCATACTACGTGCAAGCACCGGAACATCCCCCGCAGGCACATAACCAGATGGTTGTCTATCAGCCAGAGCTACCTCCTGTATATCCTGAGCAGTTTCCTCCTGCCCCACCACAAATTCAAGAGATCAATGGTGTGTGGGAACCTGAACAGCAGCTGACCCGTCCTCAAGGATACTTCCAGAGTCAGAACATGGCGAATCGGCCATCATACCATCAACAACAGGGGAGTAGGAACTTCCAGCCTCAAAACCCACAGCAGCAACAATATGGAAATCACTTGGAGGCAGGGTTACCAGCAGCAGCAACCTGGCTACCTTCACCCTCCATAGCAACCGGGTGCATCATATCATCAGGCAAATCCCTCTCAACAGTACTCACAGTATCCCTCTCGTGTTCCTCCCCGCCAATTTTTGCAAGGATATCAGCAATACCCCTCTTCGAATTATCCAAGTCAGCGGTCCCAAGGGGGCGATGCATCCGATGTGGCACCAGTGAACACTGCCCTCGCTTGCCTTGAACAGTTGGTCAAGAATATTGCTGAGATGACCCAGAAGATCGACGACCTGACGGCTGCCGAAACCGTCATACCAGCCCAAGTCGAGGCCAATCCGAATAATTTCCGACGCAAGGAGCAGGTAGCCGGCAGTGTTCGACCCGATACAGGTGAATTAAATTGTTTTTTTATCTAATGTTGTTACTCTCAAGAGTGGTAGGACACTCCAGCCATCAGCGACGGTGAAAGGGAAGCATCTTGCATCTGACGGGGAATCGTCAGCCCAGCCAACACCAAGGCCAAGCAGCATTTTGGGAGCAGCACCATCATTCAGAAAATCACAAAAAATGAAGAAAGTAGTAAAACACAAAAAGATAGCAGCAACATCAGTGGAGATAGGTCAGCATTGGAGACGTCTACACCTGCCTTAGAGCCAGTTCCTGACGGGAGGAGCATCGCACCTGCAACGAGTCCAACGCCAGCACCGGAAGCCGAGCCCATCATTTTTGGTCCACCAATTGTAGATGAACCCACTCCTTTTTGTCATCTACCTGTAAACAACAATACAGACAATATTTTGAATGACATCAGTGAAGAGTTTGTAAATATTCCTTTTCCAGAAGTAATGAAAAAACACAAAAAAATGAAAATTTTGAAAAATGCTTTGTCTAATCCTGCCATCATAGAAATCATCCAGAATTTGGTATTGAATATGCCATTGATGAAAGCTCTTGAGTACATGCCAGCCGTGAAGAAAGGATTGAAAGAGGCATGTACAACCAAGCGCTGGCCTCACCCTCACAACTCCAAAAGCAAGGGCGACAAGTCTGAAAAGCATATCCTCACAATGGCCACCGTTAATGCAATCAGCAACCTCCCGGATAAAAAGCCAGATATGGGAGCACCTCTTGTGCGATGTCAGATGTTCAACCAGGAATTTGAACGAACACTTCTCGACAGCGGGTCTTCCGTCAACCTGATGCCAGCCTCACTGCTTAAAGAATTTAGGCTAGGACCGCTCAAGCCTACAAAGATGATTCTGCAGTTTGCAGACAAGTCAGCTAAGCAGCCTAGGGGCCTGTTGGAGGACGTGATAGTTACGGTTCAGGGGAAGCAGTTCCCGATCGATTTTGTGGTACTAGATATGGACGTCCCAGCTGCATTACTCCTTACCCCGATCATACTTGGAAGGCCATTCCTGCGGACATCGAACGCAGTAGTGAACTATGGGACGGGAGTAATCACTTTTAGCGCTGGTAGTGAAACAATTAGAGTGGAAACCCTGCCTGACGGAACACCAGTCGAACGAACATCTGCATCATGTGCAAGGGTGATTGAGTATTCTGATGACTGCGACTTTCTAGCAGAAATTCAAGACACCCATTTATTTTTGGATGACAATGAGATTCATGAACTCTCTGCCCAGAGGAGGGAGTGGAGACCGGAGTCGAATTTTCCCTTATCGATAAGGATGAGGAACTCGTTGATGTGCTGCAAGAGGCTGTCGTGGGGGTGATGTGCCTTCAAAACCAAGAGCAAATTTTTGAAGAATCTTTCGATGAAGAGAAGATCATTGAAGCATTCTATCAGAATCTAAATGAGGAGGCAGAACCGAGTATGGTGGACACCGAACATTTGAAAGAATCGCCACTTACACTAATAGTTGAGGTCACCTCTAAAGCAGCTCAGACCCCGCCAGAGCTAAAACCCTTGCCCTCCAACATGAAATATGCCTTCCTTGTAGGAGAACCGAACATGTACACGATCATTATCAATGCACATCTGACCGAAGACCAAGAATCTCGTCTGATGGAGGTTCTTGAATGCAACCGCAAGGCGATAGGCTGGCGAACTTCGGATCTCCATGGGATCAATCCATCACTATGTTCGCATCGCATTTTTCTGGAAGAAGATTGCAGGCCCTCTCGAGAACTTCAGAGAAGATTAAATCCTGATCTGCGGGAGGTTGTTATGAAAGAGATCCAGAAGTGGTGTGATGCGGGATTTATTTATCACATCTCCGACAGCAAACGGGTGAGCTCTCTGCATGTTGTGCCAAAGAAATCAGGGATCACCATTGTGAAGAATGACAAAGGAGAGGAGATCGCAACCAGAGTACCCACTTCTTGGCGAGTGTGCGTGGACTACAGAAGACTTAACCTCGCTACCAAGAAGGACCACTTCCCTTTACACTTCATCGACCAGATCTTGGAGAGATTGGCCGCGAAGGAATATTTCTGCTTCTTGGATGGATACTCTGGGTATAATCAAGTTGCTATTGCTCCTGAAGATCAAGAGAAGACCACGTTCACCTATCCTTTTGGTACATATGCCTTCAGACGGATGCCGTTCGGGCTTTGCAACGCCCCAACCACATTTCAGAGGTGTATGCTTGCAGTTTTTGCCGATATGGTGGGCAATTTTCTCGAGGTCTTTATGGACGATTTTTCAGTCTACGGGGACTCATTCGATCAATGTCTGGATTATTTAGACCGAGTCTTAAAGAGGTGCTGCGAAGTTAATCTTGTGCTCTCGTGGGAGAAGAGCAACTTCATGGTGACCGAAGGAATTGTGCTGGGTCATGTTGTTTCTAAACGTGGTATGGAGGTTAACCCAGCCAAGGTGGATGTGATTTCCAAACTTGAGCCACCTACAACCATCAAACAAGTCAGGTCATTCTTGGGCCATGTCAGTTTTTACCGACGATTCATCAAAGATTTCAGCAAACTGGCCAGACCTTTGACTGAGTTGCTCGGCAAGGAGAATGAATTCATTGTAGATGATAGTGTGCTCCTTGCCTTTAATCAGCTGAAAGAACTCATCACACAGGCCCCTATCTTGCAGCCACCGATTTGGACTCAGCCTTTCGAGATAATGACCGACGCGTCAGATTATGCCATAGGTGCTGTGCTTGGACAGAGAAAAGATAATGTATTGTTTGCGATTCACTACGCTAGTCGAACGCTCGACGAAGCCCAGAGGAATTACACAGTCACTGAAAAGGAGCTGCTAGCGGTAGTTTTTGCCCTGGAAAAGTTCAGATCCTATCTCCTTGGATCTAAAGTAATCATTTACACTGATCATTCGGCCATTCGGTACTTACAACAGAAGAAGGACGCCAAACCACGTCTCATTCGGTGGATCCTTCTCCTCCAAGAATTTGACTTGGAAATTAAAGATAAACCTAGGGTAAAGAATGTGGTGGCCGATCATCTGTCGAGGCTTCCTGAGCCGGAATCTCCTGAGCTGAACCTACAGCCTATCACAGAGACCTTTCCAGATGAGGCAATTCTTTCAGTCACCTCGCTTCCTTGGTATGCAGACATCGTGAATTATCTGGTGACCAAGAAAATCCCACAGGATTGGCCGAAGTTGAAAATAGACATATTCTTGTCTAAAATCCATTTCTACCAGTGGGAGGATCCGTATTTATTTCGTAAGGGGGAAGATTGTATCTAGAGAAGATGCATTCCTCAGGAGGAAGTTCCAAGTGTCCTCGCTCTATGTCATGACCAAGATTCTGGAGGACATCATTCAGACAAACGAACGGTAGCAGAAGTCTTCAGAGTGGCCTCTGGTGGCCTTCACTATTTAAAGATGCAAATGATTATGTCAAATGCTGCACTGACTGTCAGAAGATGGGCGGAACCATAGGAATGAGAGACACGATACCTCTGAAATACATTCAGATATCAGACGTCTTCGACGCATGGGGCATCGACTTTATGGGCCCATTCCCCAACAGTTAGGGCTATGAATATATTCTGCTCGCTGTCGATTATGTAAGTCGCTGGGTGGAGGCTATTCCTACCCGAACCGCCGACAGCAGGATTGTCTATCGATTCTTGAGAGATCACATCATAGCACGGTTCGGGATTCCCAAAATTCTCATATCTGACAGGGGTAGTCATTTCATAAACAGAGAGGTGAAGAAGCTAACTCAGGAATTCTACATTGAACATGGTGTTGCTTCACCCTACCACCCGCAGTCCAATGGCTTGGCTGAATGTTCAAATAGGGGGATCAAAACAATTTTACAGAAGCTTGTACGTCCGGATCGCAAGAACTGGTCTCAACTGCTTGACTCCGTTCTTTGGGCTTATAGAACAGCGTACAAGTCACCCTTGGGAACGTCTCCCTACCACCTTGTGTATGGCAAGCCATGTCATCTGCCCATTGAACTAATTCACAAATCTTTATGGGCCATTAACATATGTAATTTGGACTCCAAGCAAGCAGGAAAGAACAGAAAATTGGATCTGAACGGATTATTGGAATTCAGAGATTATGCATATGACAACAGCCTGATGTACAAGGAGAAGGTCAAAACGTGGCATGACAAGCATATCCGCTGCAAGTCCTTCGAGCCAGGTCAGAAGGTATGGTTGTTTGATGCAAAATTAAAGATCTTTCCACGCAAATTGAAGAGCAAATGGACTGGGCCATTTATAGTTAGGCAGGTGCGTGACAACGTAAGTGTATTGATATCTAATTTGTCAGCTGACGCACAGCCATTTGTAGTCAATGGACAGCTTCTGAAGCCATACCTTGAACATGATACATTCATGATTGTCGTTGACTCGATCCAAGTAATCTACAAGGATGAGCCGGATATCTCCAAAGAGGCAGAGGAAGGCCAAGCAGAGTAAAACATTTTTGAATGACTTTTCTTCTTTTCTTCTTTTCCTTCTCTTTTATCTTATTCTACTGACATGATGTCATCCCTTTCATCACTGCTACACTTAGGGTGTACTTTATCCTAAGTGTAGGGCGGATGCGCATCCCGTGTTGTTCATATCCACTTTCATCCTTTTTTCTTCTTTTCGTCTTTTCTTCTTTTCCTCTCCTATTCTCTGTATCTACCGATAAGGTGTCGCCCCTTTTTGTCAGACTTCTATACTTGGGACGTACTTTGTCCTAAGTATAGGGGGGTGTGCACCCCGAGTATTTCTATTCTTTGATCCTCTCCATTGTCTCCTCTTCTTGTCTATACTTAGGGATATCTTACCCTAAGAATAGGGGGAGACAGTCTAAGTACGATCTGTTCATTCCCACCCTTGACCCTCCATGCTTTGTGTATAGTCTGCTATACATAGGATTATTTGATCCTAAGTATGGGGGGACGGTCAACTTCTCATTCGTTCATTCATCTCTTATTCAGTTATTCTTTAGACTTTTCTATACTCAGTACGAGTTATGTCTTCTCTTTTCTCTCTGATCTATGAGGACATAGCTCAAGCTAAGTATAGGGGGGTCGTATATACTACGTATATACTTTAGCCATAACTCGTACTTTCATATTTTCATAATAATTATGGCTAATTACACTTTTAAAACTCATTAAAAATCTTAATAAAAAGATGTGATTATTCCTCAACTTCTTTTTGTACTTACTGATTTATAAACCAGGTGAAAATATTTTTTGCAAAATGTTTGAAAAATAGTTTGAAAATATTTGTGAAAAAATCTTTTGCAAACTATTTTTAAAACATTTTGTTACATGTTTTCAACCTTTGTAAAAACATTTTGATTGTAAAAATTTATTATTTTCTTTGTGTGAAATAAAAGATTTGAAAAATGATTTGCAAATAGTTTAAAAAATGGTTGCAAAAATATGTGAAAAATCTATATATACTATTTGGAAAACCTTTGTAAAATGATTTTCAAATGTGTGTACATGATTGTAAAAATTGTTTGTCAAAAGTATTTTGGACTATAGTTTTCAAAATTGTTTGGAAAACCTTTTCAAATAAGAGTGAGGAATATATACATCACACCAAAAATTCACTATATATATATTGACCACTTACCCTTGTAAATTCTTAAATCCACTTCTTGTATATATAAGATGCACTCCCGTGTAAATATTTGTACCTAATTTTTAGCCAAAACCTTTTGATTTTCAAAAATCCCAAAAAAAAACATTTACAAAATTAAAATCCAAAAACATTTGAAAAATGTTTTTGTAAAATACAAAAAAAATGCATGTACATCATCATCTTTTCAAAAACCCATAAAAAGTTCAAAATCTATGAAAATTGCATCACAAAAATATTTTCTGCATAGCATTTGCATGGCATTCGCATTTTTCAGATTGAGTTTGATAATTGAACGAGTCTAAGTAAAATCTGAAGATTGGAGCTTGGTTGGACCTTAAATCTACCTAATTAACAGGAACCTTATAGGAACTGGAATTGAGGTACTTCAGGTCTAGTTGACTTAATTCTTTGAGGATCACAAGACTTGGTTCAATGGATTCTTGACTACCTAAGTAGAGTATTTCAGAGCACACGCACGACTCTTGTTGATAATGACCAAACTTGGACACCTGCACCTTTCACTTGGCTCAACTCAGTTGGAGTGGTGAGGGGGTTGGATTTGCCGATATGAGACACACACAGATGGAAACACTTGTCCTCCTCTAGGGAGGGAAGTGCACCCCAACCCGTCCAGTGATGATGAGTTTCGAGGATAGGAGATCGTGGGTTGCAATAAAGCTTCAAAAGAGGGATAGTCTACTGGCTCAAGAGGAAAAACTCCCTATGTAAAT
This sequence comes from Ottelia alismoides, assembly GCA_037367405.1. Classification (NCBI taxonomy): domain Eukaryota; kingdom Viridiplantae; phylum Streptophyta; class Magnoliopsida; order Alismatales; family Hydrocharitaceae; genus Ottelia; species Ottelia alismoides. Next base: position 1,179,655 of record JAZKJV010004381.1, on the reverse strand, counting down.
GCTGCTGTATAGTATAAAAAAAATCATATGTGTATAGTCAAATAAGCAAGCTTGAGTTTCAAAGTCAAATCATGTGAGCCTGTAGCTGGATGACTTGACTACATTGGTCTTACATCCAAGGATAGGTAACTACACTGGCTACCGTCCATTCTTCTCTTCACCCCCTCCTCTTGAGTTGGTTGCCACTTGAACTTAGAAGGGAATACCCTGCTCCTTTAGGAATGAGTTGTTGGATTGGGGAATCATTGGGTTGTCATATTGGAGAAGTCAGTCTCTTTGTCACTTCAGTTGGGGAGAGCCACCATCACTTACACTGTACGAGTCAGATTCATAGTCATAAGGGTTTGCGTATGAGTTGAAATATTTCTGACCTGGCTATTAAGGAGACTTGAGCAGAGTTTTGAGATTCTCGAGGGCTGTTGGATTTCAAGTCTAGTTCTCATTAAGGTTCCGCCCGCACTAAAATTCTAAAGGTCCGACTTAAGCTCCAAACTTTGATTTTGTGAGGACAAGTTTGATCATTAAACTTCATCCATCTTTCTTCTTTTTCTTTTCTTAAGTTCTCTTTTTCTGCACTTATTGCATAAGTTTTTGCTAAGGACTAGCAAAGGCAAGTATAGGGGGATGATGAATCTACGTTTCATTATCTTTATTCTATCATTTTGGCCTTAAAAACCCTAGTAAATGCGTATAAATAGGCGTAATTCAGGCATCTTAGCATTCAGGCATCATTGTGTAAATAGTGTATAAAATGTGGTTTTTAAAGCCAAAATTATAGAATAAAGAAAAGAAAAGAAAAAGAATAAAATATTGCAAATATTTTATGACCCGAAACCCCGAGACCTAGGCATCGCGATGACTAGGTCGATAAGGAATAAAGTAGGTGAGATAAGAGCTAAAATACAATAAAAATTCCTTCATTCTTTATTCATTTTGGGACCTATTTTTGGTTCCACTTTTTATTCCTTAAATAAAGAAACTGTGTACATGAAAGTTGTATATAATTAAATAAATAAAAATACAAAATTGATTTCATGCAAAATAATGTACAGATAAAAAGTTATGGTCTGAATAAGAATCCAGAATCCCAACTTCCCAGACCCGTATCTCACGAATGAAAACTCCAAATGCATCAAACCTTTAATTGTATATAATTCAAAATAATCTATTTAATGGCGGTGGTTTCACATTTGGCGGAGCTACGGTTTGAAAGTTGAGTTTTGGACCCCTATTGTATACTTGTACAAATTAAAATATTCATTTTATTATTTATTTATTATTTTTATAATTTTATATTTTTATAATTTTTTAAATATTATTTATAAATTATGTGTGCATTAAAATCAGAATAAAAACTCAAAGAAAACTCAAAATAAAATACTTGTATATGAAAGACATAGGTAAAGTACCTATATATATACCTGTATAATTAATACTTCTATTTTATTAAGTGTACAAAATACTTCATAAAAATAAAATAAAAATATATTTAAGTGTACAAAAATACTTTATAAATTTATAAAATAATAAACATAAATAGATAAATTAAATACACAAAATAAAAATAAAATAATAAAATATATAGATGTATATACCTATAAGGGCTATAAAAGGTAACTTATAAAATTATACCTCATAAAAATAGTTAAAAATCACAATAAAATACCTTATAAAATAATAAACATTTTTATTTTATAACCAACATTTAATAAGTTCAATTACTATTTTTAAAAGATTTTTGAAATATTTCTTAGGGGATTTTTCCTGGTTGGTCCACGTGGACCAACCAGGTTGGTCTGACAGTTGACCTCGGTCAACTATCTGACCTCCTCCCTTGGACTTGTCAGAACCTTGGATTTTGATCCATTTTGCGATTTTTTGGAGACCACACCAAGCACCATATCGTCTTGGTCTCTTTACAACTTTTCTTCCTCGACTCAAGGTGATTCACGCCCTCAGCTCTCCTTGGGTTGTGGATCGTTGCACCACGCTGTCATCATCGATCTTGGAGCCTCGGTTGTCAACCCTTCAAAAGCCACACCCGACTCCCCTTCAAAGTTTGATCCCTCTTCCTCCATAAATTGCCCTAAACTCCTCGCCCTTTGCATTCCTGGTGACAGCAGGAAGACGTCGAGCCCGAGATCGACCCCTTTGGAGTCGAATCGAGGTGGTCCAAGCCCCTCGCCGGAGCGCCGCCTGCAGCTTGCTGCAGCCCACGTCAGTGAGCCTCCCTTCTTTCTTTTTCCCTTTTCTTGTAGCTTTAGCTTAGGATAACTTAGCTTAGTAACAGTTTTAGTTTTCGTTCGCCCCATCGCCGTGAATCATCCTTTGATCCCACAGCGGAGCTCCGCTCCGCCTTCGATTTCCAACCACCTCCAACACCTACACCTCACGCGGCCACCTCCATCTCCTTCTCTGTCACTCCATCATCACGAATCACCCCTTCACTCATATCGATCTCGCTCAGATCGAGCCAACCGAGCTCCCATCTCCGCCGTACGCCGGAGCTCTTCGCCGGACCCCCATTTCGCATCCATTCCCCTCCATTTTGCACCAATGCTTTGTTTCGTCGTTTCGCTTCTAACCCTGCAGAGAGGAGCCCAAGAGGAGGCTCTATCGAGCCTTGACAGTCCAGGGAAGCAGCCCCCAAGCGACCCCCCTTGTCTGAACACCTCCGGTCACCTCAGTTTCGCCTGAGACGCTCAATCGACGCGGACGAGCCCCAAGACCATTTTACCCTCGGTCCGGGGCTGGTGGAGGCCGTGTGTCGGCCGGAATCGATGATCCAAGCGACCTACAGGCGGTGTTCTTCATCATCCTCGCCCTGTCGTCGGATTTGCCTTGTTCTTCCAGCCGCTCAGCTACCGTTGGATCGGTCGTTGCCTCAGCCGTCAGATCTTCCGAGGCCGATCTAATCTTTGGCCGCACACGCGAAGCGTCGTCGCGCGGCCCGACATCGACACGTGCCAAGTGAATTCATCCCCGATGTCCGTTGACGCGCAAGGCTTGGGTATTTTCCTTCTTAACCCAAGCCCCTTTTGTATTTAGTTTCTAGTACTAAAACTTTTATCTGCAGTTCCAAAATATTTGTAAAAATTGCAACTAGTCCCTTTAACTTTTCATATTTGCACTTCTGTCCTCGTCCACGTAACCTCACGTGACTGCAGCACGTGGTTTTTGGGTATTTTGCATTTTTGATCCTAAACTTTTATGTATTTGCATTTCTGCCCCTTTGCGTAGTGATTTAAATATATTTTTGGGTTAATTGCATTACTGTCCTATCGTTTTTATTATTTGCAAATATATCCCTGTGAACAGTAGAACATGTGCTTCGCGCATGTATTTTTTGGTGAAATTTGTAATCAGGCCCTTGGAAGTTCTATTATTTGCATATATACCCCTACCAGGCCTTGTATTTTTTGTGTGCTTCCCCGATTTATTTCTTGCATTTCTAAAACTCGAGAAATTACCAAAAAAATTAGTGTCAGCTCCTGTTTAGTTGTACATTCACGCCATATTTTTGCATTTCATTTTTGTTGCATTTTAATATTTATTAAAAATCAAAAACATGCATTTTAGCTACTGTTTGCATTAAAAAATACCAAAAAATATAAAAACCTCTCAGAAAATTTCCAAAAAAATATATTTTGCATATTTGGCTGTCTTTTAATTACTTTCTATAAAATCATTAAAAATTGCAAAACAAAAACCTTAAAAATTAATTACACCTGAAAACTTCATAAAAATCTAAAAAATCATAGAAAAATCCCAAAAATATAAACTCAGTTTATGTAGTTTCCCTATTGTATTGTCTTTATTTGAAAATTAATTTGGGAAAATTTTGCTACTGTTTGCTAATTTTCATTCCCATTTTAATTGCGGCCAGCACTTCTATTCACTGTTTTCTTGTTTTTACACTTTTAAAAATACCAAAAACATTCAGAAAAATTCCCAAAAATCACAAAAACACTATAAAATAATAAAAAGACCAAAAATATTTTATCCCCTGATTCTTGAGCATTTTTACCCATTTTCATAAATACTCTATCTCTCTCTCTTTCTTACTTTATATATATCCTATTATTGAAAAAGCAAGGATAAAAATATAAAATACAAAAAAGAAAATATAAAATCAGTAAAATCCAAAACCTAAATACAAAATTAAAAATTCAAAATAAAATAAAAAAATACGAAATTAAAAAACCACAAAAAATCCATATTGTTTAAGTAGTTCACTAGGCATCGGGTTTGACATTTTTGTCTACACTCTACACCCTTGCTTCCTGTGTTCGACCCCTACTTTCTTGCCACTATACATTTTTAGTAGGGTATAATAAATTTTGATCCTTGCTCTTGATTGTTTAATTAATTGTGTGGGTTAATTGTTGACGAACGAAAAGGCTTGAGTAGTCGCCCCAGCGACAATGAGTTTGATTTGTCAGATCACTATTTAGCGGCTCTCGCATTTTTGTTTTTCAACCACCAAGATGGTTTTTGGGCCCTTTTGAGTTCCCCAACCTATGTGGAAGACCATCGGTGACGTTTTGAGCCACCTAGTGGCCTCTCCGGTGGTTGGAGGATATCAAGAGGTTAGATCGAAGCTCGTTCAGCTGGGAGGCCTTCCTTCTTCCAAGGGTACTCCCAACTATCTGATTAAGACCCGCCTTCAGTTCGTACAACTGTCGTTGGATGAAGAAGCGGGTCACCGTTCGATCGAGATGCTCGATCTAATCTCCAGCATTTATCTACAAACCGTTGTCATGCGACCAAGAAGCGACGTATGACAAGTGGAGTGCGCACGGTCGTTGATCAACTCCTTAAGGGGTAATTTGTAACCCATACCCATGGTTTTTGTATTTTATTTTTAGTCCACAAGCTTTCATTTACAGTTCAAAATATTATGTAATATTTGCATAAATACTCTTGCCTTTATTTTATTTGCACTTAGGTCATGTCTACGTCACCTCACGAACACATATGCGTAAGGGGACGAAACATTTGTAAGTACCCCAAACAGGTTTGTGTTATTTAGTCTAAGGATTTTGCATTTCAGTGTTATTTTTGGAAAAATTGCAAGTAGGTCCATTAATTTTTTGGATATTGCAAAGTACCCCTACCATCACGTTTATAATTGAATATTCTATGAATTTTGAATATATGCCCTTGGACTTTTGTAAAATATTCTGAAATGCATTGTAGGATAATTTAAATTACATTTAGATCCCTACCAAAATAATCAATTTATTTCTTGTATTTGATTATTAAAAATATAATTTGGCATCTCAAAATTATAGGAAAGTTATTTTAAGTGCCTAAAACTATTTTAAATGCATGTATTTTTATGAGGAAATTGAAAATATTTTACTATTTTTAAAAATAAAAAACATTGCATATTTCTCTTTTTTATGTTTTAAAATATAAAAAAAATTATAAACTAAGTTTTAAAAATTCTAAAAAAATTAGAATATCCTTATTATCATATTTGTACTTCCAGACCAAAAATTGCTAAAAATTACAAAGGAAAAACACTAAACCTTATAAAAATTATTAAAACTTATTTAAAACCCAAAAATATTAGTTTCTATTTCTGATTTTTTTATATTATAGTATATATTAAAAATTATTTTGGAAAATTTCGAGGTATTTATCTAATTTAAATACCAAAACAATCCATCCTATTATTATAATTCCCTATTATGGTATCTTTAGTCAATTATAAATACAAGAAAAGAAAAAATTATTAGAAAAATTCTAAAAATATATACAAATACTAAAAAGGGAAAAACATTTTTTGCCATATTTTGACTATATAGAGTTATATATAAATAGAACACTAAATACATAGGTTATATATTATTATATATACCCTGTAATTATTATTAATATGTATAAATCCTTATAAATATTTAAAACCCTTAAAAATAAAAGGGTTGTACATAGATGTGTTTTTCTGATTTTATCTATATATTATTTATTTATATCCTATGTAGTAAGTATATTATACATATTGTCCATATCTACCTATTTATATATTTAATACATATAAAAAAGAAAAGGACAACTAAAAAATAAAAATGTAAAACGAAAAATATATAATTAAAAACAAAAAGTTATATTAAAAATCAATAAAAATATAAAATATAAAAATCCACAAAAATTAGAAAAAACCCAATAAACCAGACAAAAACATTTGTTAATTTTCTTTTTAGCTTGTTAATTTGTATGGCTATCCCCATTGTTCCTTTGTGGTTCAACCCCTACACTTGTGTAATATACATACCATTTTGTAGGGTATAATAAATTTTAGCTCGCCTCATTGTGAATTAATTATTGATGCACTAGATTGTTGATATTTGAGAGCCGAGAGAGCGATCGACACAATGATTAACGGACCCGATTTATCATGCACTGCAGACCCTCCAAGACATGATGTTAGGATCCCTCCATAATTTACTATTGATCAGAAACTTGAGGGTTGTTAAGTTTTAAATATTGTTCTCAATACGATTCTGATAAACTGACAATCCAAAGTTCTCATTGAGCTCTAAACTTTGATTTTATGAAGATAAGTTAAAAAGCCATAATCATTCTAAGTTCTTTATTTTATGTTTCTTTATTTTCTCTTTCATAACTTGTTCTCCTAATAAGCGTTTGTTAGGTACTAGCAAATCTAAGTATATGTTGTGATTAATATCCATTCATTAACCTTTATTCTTTCAATTTGGCTATAAATCCCTAGTAAAATACTTATAAATACTACTGACTTGCATGAATTAACATCTAACTTAAATATGTAATTAATATTTAAATAACTATATTTATATTTGAAATAAAAGAAGAAAGAAAATAAAATAAAAAAGGAAGTATTAAAGATACTGACTAACTCTAAACTCCAAGACCAAGTCAAATATTGACTAGGTCGATTAGGAATAAAGTATGAGAAGAAAGAGAAAAAATATTGTACAAAATACCAAGAAAACCCTTGAAAATATAGATGCAATATATTGTAAAAATAGACCCAGCTTACACTATTTTAATTATTATCATATACACTTCAAACAACAAAGCATTCAACATAAAACTTATACATATCAGTGTAAAGAAAATAAAATATTAGCAAAAAATAAATCATACACGAATCCCCTGGTACACTAAGTTGAAAAGGGTGTAAACATAACTCATTAATCGAAATCTTTTCGATATGAACTTAAAATGAACCAAACTTTCCTTCAATGTATTTAAAATTAAATTATCAATCAAATGAAGGTAGTTTCATTAGAATTAGAGCGAAGATGCAAAAATCTACTTTTTGGGGTACTATTGTACTTGGTATGTACATTTAGTCAATTATTTTATTATTTATATTTTTAATCTCTTTATATTTTTAAGTAATTGTCTATATTTAATAACACCAATAAATAATATAAACATGAATTTAAAAGCAAGTAAAAATACCAAAATACATAATCAACCCCAATATACATATACTGTACATATATCTATTTATTTACACTTATAAATAAAATTATAAAAATACCATAAAAAATATGTAAATATTTAAAATATGTAATTAGGTTGTTATGAATAAAAAAATAAAATAAAAGTATAATATATATTATATAGGTATATACACCTATATAATGATATGTAAATATTAATACATAATAGATAATGTTGTAAAAAAGTTAAAATCATGATAAAATATGTATAAATAAATAAACATTTTTCATGTTTTGATTATTTTTAAATAAAATCATTTACTATTTTATTTATAATTTTATTTTATTTTCTATTCTTTTTGTCTTCTGGCGGGCCTACATGGTCGAATCATCTTATAGGGATTGTTGACCCTCCAGTCCACACCCCCTCTTCACAAACGTCGCTACATACCCCTTTGACCCCCTCACTTTTTCTAAATTCCATGCTAACTCCACTCTTTTGATCATCTCAAGACCTTTCACCAATCTTGTGAGCATGATCATGCTACGTCACACCCTAGTGCCAGGTTTCACCTTCCACCATCGATTTAAGTGCAATCCCAAGGTCAACTTCCTCCTCCGTCACTTCTATAAAATCCCATCCTCTTCTTCCATTCATTTTTTTGATCCGATTTTACTCCCATGTAACCCCATGATTTCCTTGCTGAGACTCCCTAGTAATAGGAAGTGAGTTCCTTAGACTCGAGGTGAGGCGGAGGACCAATATCCGGCCACGGACGGAAAGCTCCATCATGTCGTCTACTCCCCAATCCTTAATACCAGGTAATAGCTGCTAACTTAGGATTTAGGTTAGTATTTCAATTTCTTGTGTAATTATATAATTTTTTTCTAGTTCATTTTGTTATATTTCATGTTAAAGTCTTAAATTGTAATTCCTCGAAGCTCTATGATCCATCCTTTGTTCACACTGTATACGACCCCGTTATGACCATCTGAACACCTTGTCTTAGTCCCCAACATATTCTCCATATAATCGATTCATCAGATTATTTCGAATTCATAAAATTAAAGCTATCAGATCTCCTTCCTTCATCGTTCATCAGAGATTATTTCCCCCTACTTTCCCATGCATTTTCAGCTTCATTCTAGGTCGAGGCTATTCTCCTTCGAACCCTCTTTCTTTTTGGGAAGATTAGATGTTTAGAGAGGCTACCTGAAAGTCGAATCAAGTAAAGAATAGAAGCTCCAGGTGCCCTAAGCTACCCAGAACCTCCAAGCCTCCTTTGATGAGCCCTGGACCCATATGAGTTCATCTATCGATGCAGGAAGCTTCCAAGAAGATGAAGGAGCTCATAGAAGCTCTAGAGGTGGACATACGCAGGAGATAGATCAGATTGAAGCTCGCCAAGGATCGTGTTCTTCTCTACTCTTGTTGAGAAGTAGCCATCATCGAATGAGCACCCCACGCTAGGTCTAATATCCACCCTTGGATTGAAATGAATCATCGCGAAGTCGCAACCGTCATATTAACATAAATGATGCACATGGGGCGTTAGATAAGACACACACACCATGTACGTGACCTGGAAGGGTATATTTTGCCCGAGCCCCTCCACATTTTTTTATTGTTAAGACATGTAAATGTAGTATAACATGTAAATTAATTAGGTAATTGTGTAAAGGGTCCCCGTACTTTCAAGATATTACATTTATGTCCCTTGCCCGGTCACCTCACGTGGTTCCCTACGTGAGGCACTTTTATTATTTTGCACGTATGCCTTTTAGTTTAAGGACTATTATGAAATGCCTATTTAGTTTATAAAAATTGCAAATCAGATCCCTATCTGTTGTATATTTTATTTTCTTGTATTTCCTTTTTATGAAATATTTCTGCTATATCGAAAATTATAGGAAAATAGCATTGTATGTCTCAAACCTTTCTTAATTCTATATAATCTTTACTAGGCTTGTAAACTTATCTTCCCATTTTTAAAAATACAAAAAACCAACATACTTCCTTATTTACCTATTAAAAACCCATAAAAATTCAAATATACCTCCAAAAATTCTAGAATAAACTATTATCTATATTACATACTATTCTAGACATGTCCAAAAATTACTAAAGAATACATAATATGAAACATAAAAACCTCATAACCCTAAAAATATTATAAAAGTAGCAAAAAATCCAGCAAAAAAAATCTTTCTGTTGCTGAATTTTCTTTATTATATATAGTTTATATTAAAAATATTTTAAGGTTTATTTTGGATAGAAATATTTATAAAACCCTAAACTAGTGTTTTGCATATTGTATCACTTTAAAAATCCACTAAAATTAGAAAATGACTAAAAAGGTACAAAAATAAAGAAAAAATATAAAAATACAAAAACATTTTATTTCCTTTATTTTGACTTATTTAAAATCTCAAAGGATATATTATCCATATATTATATATAACATATATATAAGATATATTATCACGTATATTATTATTTATCTTGTTTTAAAAATCAAAAAAGAAATTAAAAATTTGCAAAATTGAAAAACAAAGTATTAAACATTATAAAAATATAAAAAAAACTAAAAATCATAAAAAATATATAATAAAAAACCACATGAAACTAAGAAAAAGTTAAAAATAAAAAATATTATTAATTAACAATAATCAATGATAATTTTATCTAACTCGTTCGCTTCAAGAGTTCGACACTCTACCATAGTTACGCTTGTACATATTTACATAGAGTTATAATAAAATTTGACTTACATGCACTTTGGTTTAAGATACGTCATCGGTTGATTGTTGTTTTTATCTGGTCATTGATCACCACAATAATTGCTAACTTAGCTTGTTATGAGTACATAGATCTCCTAGATGAACGCACACACACATACACACACACACATCTTAGAGCTCCGACGAACCATGATTTAAGATTTTTACGCAAAAACAAATGAAATGAACTGAACTGAATTGCAGGTGTATGCTATAAATTGCAATACGAACCTAAATCCAAAGTTAACAACTCTTACCTAGTCTTAAGGACCGGGGATCATAAGACCTGACGGAGCTTGCCATCGGTGGTCGGATCCCGATCCTCCTCTTGCTTGTCCTTACCTCAAGTACAAGGAACTCAACTCCTGTCACTAGGGAGTCTCCAACAAGGGACACACGGGGTTACGAGGGAATAAAATCGGATCAAGAATTGAATGGAAGAAGAGGATGGGATTTTATAGAACTGAGTAAGGAGGAAGTTGACCTCTGAATTGTGCTTAGATCGATGGTGGTAGGTGAAACCTAACACCATGCCATGGTGTAGCATGATCTTATGCACAAGATTGGTGAACGTCTCGAGATGATCACATGAGAAAATTGGTGAAAGTGGGGGGTCATAGGGGTACGGGGCAATGCTCGTAAAGAGGGGGAGTTGATGATGAATATGCGATTCATCACTCTAAATGACGAAATAGAGCTTTGTTCCCAAGTAGTTGTCTGCATTTCTTCATCTATATTGCATTATTATCATTCATGCGTTAGTAAATAATGCTATAATGTAAAAATCAAATAAAATCAACTCTATAGTGTACATATTACTAACACTAATAAAAGAGAAATTCCAAAAAAATACTAACTTGTAAATTAGTCCAATAAAACACAAACCTAGTTTGGAGATAAAAAGCTGTTAAAGTGAATATCCCTATCATACTATCCTATGGATCCCCACTCACTTTTGAATTAATGTACGTTTAATTTTCTACAAAACAAGATCAAATTCAAAAGAATCGCAATTCATATGTGAAACTTAGGTTTTGGGCCCTCATTGTCTAATGTACATATTGACTATTTTGGGCTTATTATTTCACATACAAAGATAACCCTTTTGCCTTTTTTTTCTTTTGCATTTTTATTCTCCGATTTATGTTTTAATAAGTTATGTAAAAATACAAATTAAAATTGAAGCAAAAATCAAAGAAAATAAATCACCCTGAATATGTATATATAGTTTGTATATATGTCCTCTTTATTTTATTCATGTAATTTTTTAATAACTAAAAATCCAATAAATATTATTATATAATTATTATATATTTTTCTAATTTTATTTTGATTTTTTTCTTATTAAAAAATGACAAAAAATGCAAAATACAATAATATAATATTTTATATCTATATAGTACCACCAAAAATACTTCGTGTACAAATGATCTCTTTTGATTTTAGGTCCTTCACAAAAGTTGTAGAAATTGTCGAGACGAACAACTTTCATGCAGATGAATTTTTATTTGAATTTATTTGCTATTTCTTTTAGATTTTTTTATTTTGATTTAATTTTCAATTTTTTTGGGAGCGACACGCGTCCCTCTTGGAGCCGCCACATGTCACCCCCTTATTATTAATTGTTGTTGTATTTTATTATTTATTATTATTTATATTTATATTTTATTAACATAATTATAATAATAGTAATTATATTAAATTGTCTTTTATTTTTTTATCTCTATGTGGCATCGTCCCTGCGCGCTACATGTCACCCCCTCTTCTCCCCCTTGTGTTAGTCTCCCCCATACTCGTCAGTCCACCTTCTACGGCAGGGGCCTCTGCCTCCCTCGCATCTCAACGCCAACCACCACCAACTTCCTATGTCCCTAGCTGCTCCTACCCACGTCACCAGCTCACTCCCCGCGTCACCACCTCCTCGCCGATTTCGCCTTCCGACCAACCGCCCATAAAGGGGTCGATGATGCAACCCCGCAATACCATCTTCCATTAGGACAAGCTTCGGCCACCAGCTTTGACCCTCTGCCAATGACAATAACAGAGACCTGTCTATAGGCAACGACGATCGGAGGTGACGTCGAGGAGAGATCCAAGGAGGGTATTTGCTCCTTGATGTAGTAGCTCAAGAGCACTTCCAAGCTTCGACCCCATCGCTGAGGTCTAGAGGCTAAGGTCAACCAAGATCCTCGATCCCCATACCATCCCCAAGCGAACCCGAACATTTATTTCCAAGTCCCCCTTATTCCTTTCTTTCTTTTCCTATTCTCTATTCTTTCCCAAATTATCTCCGATCATTCCACCTCACTTATGCTCCATTGTGATTGGCTACCTTGTGCCAACGCCCCAGTTTGCCTTACATCAATGATCGACCGCCCTCGAAAGAGGTGCACCTTCTACCCTTCACAACTTAGCCAACACCTTGGTCGACCAGCACATGCCACCTCTAGGCGTTCCTCTCCTGCATTCATACCATTCGATGTCAGCGCATCGCTCGCCAGCAATCGATGACCGTCGATCATCACCACTAGCGAGCTTCAAGGCCTAAGCCGCTCGCCACCGGCCATGCCAAGCTCCACATCGACTTATCCCTTCTTCGTTGATAGCATCGCATGCCTCGACCCATGCGCCCGTTGACCCTCCGACCACACCTCAGGGCTCGGACGGGCCGAGCCGCCCCTGACACCCACGTGGAGGATTAGGATCTCCGAACCGCCACCCAAGCCAAAGCTTTGGTAACCTGGAGTGACAACAAGAGGCCATGTTAGCCTCAGTGCCCTTTGACCCCCAGCTCCATGTCCTTCGCACATGCCGTGCATGCCCCCTTGGGAAAATTACGCCAAAGGCCCTCATGTTCCAACAAATTCCAAAAGCACCCTCGCTAGTCGAGGCCATGTGCTGTGTACGTGCCCCACTGGAAAATTGCATATGACCCCATGTATCGATAATTGCATCACCGGTTTTTATATATTTATTTATTTTATTTTGTACAATTGCACTCATACCCCTATCTTTGTATGTTTATTTGGATAATCATTTCACACCCAAGATTTATTCTAAAAAAGGTATATTGTAGAAGAATTTATTCTCTATCTTGTGGGTGTTTATTTATATTTTTGTGTTCTTAGATCAATTAATTGAAATTTCTTTAGTGTTAATTGCATTTTTTACCCACTGCATGCTCTTAAGTTCATATTAAATTATCCCATGCTTTAAAAATTGCTAAAAAATCATACTAGGTATATTTAATTATCCTCTATCACATACTCAAAAATCATTTCATTTGCACACATATCTAAGTCAAAATAAATAGTTTTATGATTTGAGTAATTGATTTTTTAGTTAATTGCACACTTAATGTTTTAAGGAAATAAAAGTGTTATGGATACCTCTCACATAGATCTACCTAGGATAATTCCATTTAAAAAAAATAAGCTTTATATTTCTTAAAATTAATTTACTCAAATCACATGGTTTGCATATTTAATTCATAATAAATATATTCTGCATCAGAAAATTCCAAAAAATCATAGTAGATTAATTTTGCATACTTCCAAATTCATGCCAAGTTTTAGAATTTTGGACATCGTTTGACTGAAATTTAAATTGTGGTCCATAAATTTATCGTAAATTGCATTGTCACCATGAATTGTATAAAAAATTAAAAAATAATTCTCTGAAAACCTAGCATCTAGATTATCTAATAATTGACCTAAGGAAACAATGGCTTCCCTGAGTTTGACCTTGAGCATTCACAAGTAAAATAAATCTGGCCGCTCACTTTAATTAGAAAATTAATTTAAGTGATATTTTTGATTAATCCAAATTACCTGCCTATGATAAATGAAAATAAAACTTTAATTCATACGATTAACGGAGGGTAATTTTAGGGGTTTTTAGTTGACCAAGGGGTCAACACTCAACAGAACCTGATTGGACCATGTAGGCCTGCTTGAAGACAAACAGAATAGGAAATAAAATAAATTTGAAATAAATTAGTAAAATATTTATTTAAAAATATGAAAATGATTTTCATTTTATAAACTATTTTTTCATGATTTTTATTTATTTTTGCGACCTTAGCTATCAGGTTTTAATATTTACATTCCATTATATAGGAATATATACATTTATAATATACATTGTATTTTTCCTTTATTCTTTTTATTCATATTACCATATTTATATATTTTATATATTTAAACATTTTTTGGTATTTTTATAATTTTTTTATAAGTATAAATAAATGGAAAAAATGGGGCTGCCCCCTGGGGGCAGCCAACATGGCTGCCCCCGCCCCATTTTTCGGCGTTTTTTTATTTTTTTTTTGAAAAATAAAACCATGTATATTCATCCATATATCCCTCCTATATGCCATTCGAATTTCGTTAGAAACAGAGACTCCTACGGCCTCCATCTCGATGGTATCGATTTAAAAAAATCCTGTTACCGTCAAAAAATTACTGTCCGGATGGAGGCCGTAGGAGTCTCTGTTTCTGACGAAATTCGAATGGTATATAGGAGAGATATAGGGATGAATGTACATGGTGTTATTTTTCAAAAAAAATAAAAAAATTTGCCCAAATAAGGCGGGGGCAGCCATGTTGGCTGCCCCTAGGGGGCAGCCACATATGACCCTAAATAAATAGGCATGTGCACATTATATATTATACATATATATTAATGTTGATTGTGTATATTGGAATTTTCATTTGCCTTTTGATTTGTGTTTATATTATTTATAGGTTTTATAATATATATATAATTATTTAAAGATATAATGAGATTAAAAATGTAAAAATAAAATAATTGGCTAAATGTACATATGCCCAAGTACAATAGTACCCTAAAAATTGGCTTTTGCATCTTAGCTCCAATTCTAATGAAACCATCTTTATTTAATAGATAATTTAATTCAAATACAATGAAATGAATGTGAGTTTGATTAATTTTGAGCTAATATGAAATTAATGAAATTTTATTTGCGTCTTTTTCAACTGAGTGCATTGGGTGACTTATGCATGATTTGTTTTTTCTTAATATATTTCTTTTTTTCCTTACATTAATAAGTACAAGTTTTGTTTTGAACACTTTTTTGTGTTAAAGCATGTATGATAATAATTAAAATAATGTAAGTTTAGGCTATTTCATAGTATATTATATCTATATTTTTTGGGGTTTTCTTGGTATTTTTGTACTATTTTGCCCTATCTCCCATACTTTATTCTTGGTTGACTTTGTCAATATTTGACTTGGTCTCATGATTCATTTCCAGTCAGTATCTTTAATACTTACTTTGTTTTTCTTTATTTTTTGTTTTGGATTTAAATACATGTATTTAAATACTAATTACATATTAATGTTAGATGTTAATTCATGGAAGTTAGTGGTATTTACTAGTATTTTACTAGGGACACTACTAAAAAACATAGAACAGGCCATGGTTGAGTATCGTGGCTTAATGTCATATTACCGTTGCCTAAGAATATTGGCCACGGTAATATTACCGTGGTTTATACCACCGTGGCTTATAGTTTACCGTGGCCAAAAAGGTTACTTTTTCGCCACAGTAGATGTGTATATAAATATATATTGTTTATTAATTTGCACCCCATTTATTTGTATTCTCTTCATTTCATAAGAACGAACCCACGTAGATGTGGCATTATTGGATCTGTATCCAATTGAACTCCTTTTGATCTCATATACTCGTATTGTTTATGTTATTTGCATAGTTTCGTCTATCCTCATCACTTATATTCCATTCTTGAACATTTATATTATCGTGTACATACGACTTTATCATTATGAATATGATATAGTTGCGGATGTATATGTTTACATATTGTTTGCATTCCTTTCGTATGTCGTAATTCATTTGCAATGTCTCTCTTTATTTAGACGAACATACCCTAACACGACAACATTCGCGCATGTGCACATATCCACGAGTATAAATATTTTTTACTATAGAATCCGTAAACAAGTTTTGTTTGAATATCAAGTACCGAAATTGTATAAGAATAATAACCAATCTAATGAACTAAGAAATGGATCCATAAAAGAGTGACGACACAAGCATCCCGTGAATCTCAGAGTTAATAAATAGAGTTGAGGAAAAAGTTATAGTTATTGATTTTGTCTCTTGATTAACATGTATTTAATAAGTAATTTCCTTTTAATATAAATAGGGCTTCCGCAATTACCTGCGGGTGCATATTACCCATTGATATTAACCGGGTACCCTTTATAATAGAGAATCTATTGGAATGGGTTGGGTCAACCTATGACCTAATAACGACAGTTCAGTGTGGGTCAAAATCAAATGGATTGGGTACCCGCCCCATGGACAACCCTACCAGCAATGCGTGAGATATATCTTCATTGACTAGTTGATTCAAGCACCTTCAATGCTTAGTAAGACCTTCGGTTGATAGGAGTATGACTAAGAATCACCTCCATGTTTCTATGTTCTTATTAGAGCTAGTGTGGACTTCAATGGTCGAACACTTGAATAAATTTGAATGATTATTAACCCTTATATGTCATAACCTCGTGTTAACTTACATCAATTGTCTATGTTATCTTTGATGGAATCTACTGGATATCAAGAAATTTACCCCTTGAATTCAATCAGATTTAAAAAAGGTGTCATTGATCGCTTCTTCCTCCATGGATTGATGATAATAAAGAAAGGTCGGTGGTAGTGGAAGAGGGGAAATGCTCGACCACGATGGGGGGTGTCTTCTGGGAGGAGAGGGAGGAGACGAGAGCAGAGGAGGATGAGGGAGCATCAGCGGATGAGGGGTCAACTGAGGGAGGTTGTTGTTTTTATTGATGGTGTGCTAGTTGCGGAAGGAAGAGGCTAGCGATGATGTTGTTGTGTGAGTGGTTGAAGGGACGGAGGGGTTAGAGGGAGGGGTTTTCAGACAGAGCAGTGGGCAGCATGGTTGGAGGGAAAGGGGTTTCGAGCGGAGGTGCTGGAGGGGAGTGGATTTCAGGCAGACTAATGGGCCATGGGTCTGGAGGGGAGGGTCGGGCAGAGATGTTAGAGGGGATGGACTTCGGGAGGATGTGGGAGGGGGCTCCAGGAAGACGGGCTGGAGGGGAGGGAGATTTCAGGCGGTGAATGGGCTGAGTCTGGAGGGAGGAGGAGGGGGGATAGGGTTTTTTTGGATTTTATGTATATCCATTAGATATAACAAATGTAAGATTAAATCAATGGTCTTGTTGAGTTAATGGACTAAATTAAGAGAGGTTTATGGGTGAGATACTATTTGAGGTTTCTCGTATAATTATGGATTATCAATGGTTATGTACGTAAATACAAAACTATTCAAAGTTATGAATGCAAATATACCATTGCATAAATCTCTATCTACTTTTGCATTATTCAATAAGAATATCCAGCATCAACACAAGTCCATAAAAGTATATTCATATGTAAGATTAAGTTATCTACCTTCGCAAAATTCTACAATCATTTTTATATGTTGTTTTGATTTTCTATTTGTTTTTTCTATTACAATAAACTGATTTTTACCCTACTGATGAAAAACCATTTATTCACATTTTTTCTTTCATTTTATCTATAAATCGCGGGTAGCCCTTTCCACTGTCAGAGGGTGTTCGGCTCTGATACCATTTGTAACATCCCGAGCTTAGGTCCCCGATCCGTTAACGGAGCATTACTAGCCCTAACAACCTCTTGGAATCGGGCCCATACGGACTCGATTAACCATCCCCAAAATGGTTAAGCCGGGTTGTTCAGTAGTAAGCTCATCACTATTTATCCCACCCGGAACTTCGTGTTCCACGGTATGTGATCTTTTTTTTTTTGGGGGGGGGGGGGGTATTACAACTTCCCCCACTTATATTCGCAACGTCCTCGTTGCGACATGGCCCATCACTTATTCCCAGTGGTAGTGGCAACTGCACACTTCGGGTAGCCATTTCCTCCAACCTCTTTGTAGGGACGGCTCCACCTCTCGGGTAGCCCTTTCCACTATCAGAGGACGTTCGGCTCTGATACCATTTGTAACATCCCGGGCTTAGGTCTCCGGTCCGTTAACGGAGCATTACTGGCCCTAACAATCTCTTGGGATCGGGCCCATACAGACCCGATTAACCACCCCCAAAATGCTTAAGCCGGGTTTTCGGTAGTAAGCTCCTCACTATTTATCCCACCCGGAACTTTCGTGTTCCACGGTATGGGATCTTCTTTTTTGGGGGGTGTTACGACCTCCCCCACTTATATTCGCAACGTCCTCGTTGCGACATGGCCCATCACTTATTCCCAGTGATAGTGACGGCTGCACGCTCCAGGTAGCCATTTCCTCCAACCTCTTTGTAGGGGCGGCACCACCTCTCGGGTAGCCTTTCCACTATCAGAGGATGTTCGGCTCTGATACCATTTGTAACATCCTGGGCTTAGGTCTCCGGTCCGTTAGAGGAGCATTATTGGCCCTGACAACCTCTTGGGATCGGGATCATGCGGACCCGATTAACACCCCCAAAATGCTCAAGCTGGGTTGTTCGGTAGTAACCTACTCACTTTTTATCCCACCTGGAAATCTTATGTTTCCACGGTGTGGGACTTTTTTGAGGGTTTTTACAACTATTTGTAACATCTCGGGCTTAGGTGCCCGGTCCGTTAACGGAGCATTACTGGCCCTAACAACCTCTTGGGATCGGGCCCATACGGACCCGATTAACCACCCCCAAAATGCTTAAACCAGGTTTTTCAGTAGTAAGCTCCTCAATATTTATCCCACCCGGAACTTTCGTGTTCCACGGTATGAGATCTTCTTTTTTGAGGGGTGTTACAGATGTAGTGGAACTTCATTAACCATATCTGCTTAATCATCGACATTTTCATCCTCACTTGGTACGCTGACCTCTATTTATTGTCTTACAGGAATCTCTCCTATTCACTCGACATATTCTCACATATTTAGTTCATCATCATGCCATTATCTCCCTCAACATATTGGCCTCGTAGTCCAATGTTGTAAGCTCTCGATTTGTTGAGTCAATGTCTTGAGCCTTTCATTCGATGTCGCAAACTCTCGGGTGGTTATGTCAATACCTCAAACTTACCCTCCAATGCTTCAACCTCACACACCGATGAATCAATGTCTCGAACCCTTCCTCTGATGCCACAAATTCTCAAGCCGTTGTGCTGATACTTAGGATCCCTTTTTTGATATCTTTTCGTCTTCTCACATTGGATGAGACAATAATTTAATCAATAGACAAAGGTTTGAGGATTTTACTTTATGCTTATTGTCATGGACAAGAATGTCATACATTTTGATAAAATATCTTTCTGTTGATGGTTAATACTTTTACCTAAATTCATCTTTGGCATGTTATACCATTCTTATTAACTCATAAATCACATATAATATAAAATTTATTTAATACAATAGATATATGATTCAACATACAACTTTAATTGGAGCAGATTGACATGTTGGCCATGGTGCTCGGTTTAGATCGAGCTACATGCAAATGGGCTGGATATCCACTCCATCAACCATCCTAGTTATCAAGCGTAATTGGTTCATTTTCTTAAATAAATAATAATTTAATCATATAATTAAGATTTTGATGGATGTGAAAAATATACTAAATGATCATAATTTTAACCATGCAGTCAACGATGATAGGAGATGCCAATGTCCTCCATGAGTTCTCTTTTGAGAAGTGAAACAGTGTAATTATACATGAGAACTCATGATTATATGTCCATTGTGTTCCTAATTGTTTTAATTTATGGAAGCATTTCTTCTTAGAATTTAATGTTCCAGCGATACTTACAAATATCCATGACCCATTCAATTGATTCAGGTATATGTTAGAATTAGTTATCCATCAAAATGTTCGATCAGTAACCCGACCCGACGAGGGCACGATGCAGCAACATATGTTCAGATGCCACATCATTAGGTCCCAAATATCAAGGATGGATTACATTGCAACTTCTGCAAAAGTTTAGGAACGTTCCTGCAAGTTGCTCCAACATAACATGAAAATCCACCACGGAAGGTATTACAATCTTGCAATCGCTTTTGGCAGGAAGTGGAACAAAGGGTTTTCTTCTCCCCATCCCGACGCACAGCTCTCTGTTTGCGCTGCTTCTCCCTTTGCGGCGTTCCGAACCGCCTCGATACTCTCACGAACGGGTGATCCCCTAAGATATGGTGAGCTCCTCCATCCCCATATTTAATTCTCGCAATCTCATTACGTTTCCCCTCTCCCACATCTCGCACACGCGTAAATCTCGTTGAGAATCACATATCGGTCTCGTCAACCTCCCGTACACAAATGTAGCGCTGGTGAATGTGGTTTTCCGTCGATTATCGTGGGAATCTCCGAGTGCGTGATCTGGTGTTGCTGGATTCGTTTTCTTTAGGTTCTTCTGCATCCCGATCCATTCCTCAATGAGCTCACGAGCATGTACGAGCGCAACAAGGAGAAGGGATCCGTGTGGGTCACTCTCAAGAGATGTAAGATTTTCATTTCCTGTTGCTCGGATTGTTTTCTGTGTAGTTTCTATTGATCCGTGTTTGATTCGGGGTTCGGTGAAGCTTCCATGAAGAGTAAAGCTAAGAGGAACAAGATGCAGACCGCGGGTGAAGTCATCGAGTACCGATGTCTAGTTCGTGCCACGGATGGGAAGAGGACCATCTCTACTTCGGTAAGGCCTTTTGTCTTCCACATGGATTATGTTTTAATTGAATTGTTATTTTATATTGATCGTTGTGATTTATATTTCTGTGAAATTTGTAACAGAGCACAATTTTAGAGCAGCATGCCAACTATCATGCAGACATATACGTGCCCCTTTGCAGACATATACGTGCCCCATTTGTTGTTTTTTGCTATTTGCAAATACGTGCATTACAAAATCTAAAACAGTGAATCTACCCAACTTCGTGTTGAGATAATTACTATTTTTAGTATTGGTCTTTATGTAATTTTCTATTTTTTGTTTCATCTTTCTGTAATTTGCTCAATGGTTCTTCTCCTATATAAGGGAACCCTTGAACCTCGCATAAGGTATCTCAATATGTTCCCTTAACATGGTATCGGAGCGACAATCCTAGATCGGAGTTACCGTATACATCCCTATCCCTAAACCTAACCCTACCCTACCCTCCACGACACGACCACCTGCCCCTCCCGCGCCGCCCCCGTGCCCCCCACTCCCCCCACCCCCACGCAGGTGCTACAGGGCCCCGCGCCGCTCGCGCGCCCAACTCTCTAGGCGATCCTCTCCGCGCATCTCGTGCTCCAGGCGTCCCTGCGCCCGCCTCAGCCCTAGCGCCCTGCACTCCGTGCCCCTGCGTCCTCGGCCCCAACGCTCCCTGCCCCGTGCGCCCATCGATCTCGCGCACAACGCCCTTGGCCCTGCGCCCATCGGTCCCTGCGCCCAGCACCCATCGGTCCTTGCGCCCAACGCCCATCGGTCCTTTGACCCCTATACCCAAGCTCCTGTGCGACTAAGACCCTGCCAGACAATCCTCCCCATGTCTCGCACGCACGACCAGGACCCCAACGCGCCTCGAGCCATTGTGCCCAGTTCCCAGTTGCTTGCAATCAGTCGCCTGTGCCCAGCGCCCCTTGCGCTCGTGCGCGCCCTTGCGTCCCTACAATCAGAATCCCTCTTCGAGGACCCATGCCCTGCCCTTAATTCTATCAGCATGTAGTTATGTGATTTGATTTCTATCATAGACGTAATTTCTGTCAAGCACAAGGATTAATAAGGATGGTTGTATGAATATACACGTACAACCAATCCTTCGTATGATTCTGCAGAACTGTTTATATCGGTCTACTTCCCAGCCGAATTTTATCATTTGTTGTTTTATCATCATGTCAGACAACAAGGGTGACATCTTCTCGTCCAGAGCCTTCAAGGACTCGACTCCCATCGCTAAGATGGATTGGACCAATTATGAGTTATGGTCCATGCAGTTTCTCACCCTCATGCAGTGCAACAATAAGGAGCACATCTTGACAGATCTAGAGCCAACGGATAAAACTAGGACAAATGCTTCTTGGAAGCAAGATGATGCGCATGCGTGAGTTTGGCTTCGTGGGACTTACGGAAATAGCAAGTGATATTCTAACTTAGCCCACTACCAAGGCAATGTGGGACACTTTGGCATCGACCTATGCACAAACGAAGAATGAGGCCAAGATCCTTCAACTACAGTTTGATATCTACAACATCAAGTAGAATGACCGCCCTCTGCATGTTTATTACTCTTCGTTGCATGCCATGTTTGAAAAACTCCATAGCTACATGACCACTACGACGTCTATTGAGCAGCAGAAGACGTATAGGAACTCCACGATGGTTGGAGTTTTCATGGCTGGACTTGATAGAGAATATGATGTTGCACGTACTCATCTTCTTACTGGAGCAATCATTCCCCCTATAGAGGAGGCCTATAACCGTCTCAGCTGGCTCATCATCCCGTCGACAACCACATCTTCGTACTCTTTAGCGATGGCTGCTTCTCGTGGTCGAGATGAGGCGATCTCGTCCAGAGGACGCACCCCTCGAGGAAGAGGCGGTGGACGCCATCGTGGTCCTTGCACCTACTACCGTAAGCCTGGACATGCAGAGGATACATGCTATCATAAGCATGGATATCCTATTTCTGGTCGAGCAGCAGAGCAGATTGTTTCTTCAGAGACTTCGGCTCCCTAGGTCGATCCTCACCTAGATGATATTGTCTCCCGTATCCGAGAGATCATGACTCCTACTGCTGACACCACCACAGATACCGCAACAACAGCCAGAGCATCTTCGAGCTCCTCAGGTATCACCTATACCTTTATTGGTAGTACGAATGCAGACATAATTGTTAGAGTATTTGGTTGTGCGTCATAAGTTGTAGCAGTGTAAATGGATCCTGGAGAAGATCCATTTACCCCCATCCAGTGTTTAGTCGCACATGGACCAACGTTGGGACTTGGAGGCTCTGGAGAGGCTATATAAGGAGCCCCAGACCTCCTGTACTCATTGAGAAAGTCAATAGACAAACATGCCCTATTGGAGGGCTTCTCCCGTGGTTTCATCCTGCTCCTCACGGAGTAGGGTTCCACGTTAAATCTTGTTCTTCCATGTTTGATCTTTCTTGTTCTTATGCTCTGTTTTATCATTCCGCTTCCGCTTCATATTTTATAACATGGTATCAGAGCGGGTTCGATTCTCGAGGAGTTATTTTTTTTCATCATCTATTGGAGATTTGATTTTTTATGTTCTAGCCGTAAAAATCATTTTTGTTCGTGAGTGAGATCTGCGAAAGTTTTGAGAAACTCTAGAAGTTATTCTGTGTTTATCGCGGCTACGCAAATTCCATTTGGCGCTACAACACATTCAGGCTACGATCTTCGGGTGTTGCATCTTCCAGACGCATCTTCTGCATCCCAGATTGCGGCGAGATCAGGCCGCGTCCATCAGCATGCGTCGAGTCCTAAGGCTCGAAACAGAGCCCCTGAAGCATCTCTCAACTCGCCGCTGCACCTCTTCTCAGATGGCGCCGCACCTGCACCCAGGCGGAGCGGCATCAAGTTGCAGTCCTTCTAGTCGCGGCCCTCCTGCGCAACCACAAGTCAAAGTCGAGCCTCCAGGCGGAGGCGCATCTCCGGGAGGCGCATCCGTTGGACACAGGCGAGCCTCGCGCAACCACGCGCAAGGCGGCATCTCCGCGCACATCCCAGGCGGAGGCGCCTTTCCCTTCGAACTGGGTTGCGCGCACCCTCTCCCAGTCGCGCGCAGCAGGCGGCGCGCGCGCGACGCTCCTCCTCTAGCCGCTCCAGGCACGATCCCCATGGCTCCTCCCAGATCCGGGGCGGCGACGCTCTTTTGTGTGCGATGGAAGAGGGTTGGGAACCCTAAAGAAAGAAAATGAATAGCTGCTGTGCATTAAAAAAAATGGTGGGGGGCAAGTTGTTTGTACGTCCCAGTAAAAAAAAAGTCATGTTTTTGTGTGGGCCAAATGAGCCCAGCCGAGATTCAAAAAAAAAGGAAAAGTGAGTTGGGCCCAAGTGGGCCAAAAAAAAAAGAGGAGAGGCGCGTGAAAAAAAAACGCACGCATTTCGGAAAAAAATGTTGCAAAAACCGTAAAAAAAACGATCAACGGCTTTAAAAAAAAATGTTTCAAAAAAAAATTGTTTTGCGAAAGCCGTTAAAAAAAAAGGAGGAATGACGGCTTATTAAAAAAAAAGAGAAAGAAAATGACGGCTTATAAAAAAAATTGAAAAAGCCGCAAGAAAGTTTTGGAATAATCATGTTTTTCCCCATTATCTTGTCTTCTCCGAACTTGGCCGATGTCATGTTTTCCGACCAGTATGGGAGAAAGGGGGAGTATATGTAGAGTCACAGGTCTATTCAGATGCTCCAGATGTCAGATCTTTATATTCCAGGCCAGTGCACATTGTTCAGACTCTACAGTTCGATTTCAGACTCGATGATTGTCTTCCGAGTCCAGTTTCAGACACGCACGAGTGTGCAGTCATTGTCAGATGAGCATAAGTTGCCATCATTGTCAGAGGTCCCCATCATTCTTCTAGTTGTCAGGCCAGAGTTTTCATGTGAGCCATAGGGACTCCAGAGCAGAGGACCATTCCCTTGAGGGCAAGGGTTTTCATGTGGTATCATAGGTACACCAAAGCAGTGCACCATTCTCTGAGCCAGATGGGAGAGACCCAGTTCTCCGACGAGGAGACTATTGTCAGACTCCATTCTCCAGCGACCGTGGACTCCGACGAGGATTGCACAGCCACGGCTCTTATTCAGTTAGGCCCTTTTCAGAGATGGAGCAGTTGTCCACATTATTGTGGCGGGCCAGAGTACTCCGACGAGGAGACTCATTTCCAGTTGCAGCGACTCTGACAGGCGCAGTTCAGAGCGCATACTCTCCGACGAGGAGATTCAGCAGACTCACACTCCAGCCCGTTCGTCCTCCTCACCTGCACGGCATGAGAAGCAACGTCCTCGACTGCAGCAATGTGCGCGTTGGGTTGATATTGTCCGTAGCGTCCTGTAGCGTTGAGTTGAGTCTCTTTCTGTTTGTCCAAGCTGAGCATTGCATGCTCCAGCTTGAGGGGGAGTGTTAGAGTATTTGGTTGTGCGCCATAAGTTGTAGCAGTGTAAATGGATCCTGGAGAAGATCCATTTACCCCCATCCAGTGTTTAGTCCCACACGGACCAACGTTGGGACTTGGAGGCTCTGGAGAGGCTATATAAGGAGCCCTAGACCTCCTGTACTCATTGAGAAAGTCAATAGACAAACATGCCCTATTGGAGGGCTTCTCCCGTGGTTTCATCCCGCTCCTCACGGAGTAGGGTTCCACGTTAAATCTTGTTCTTCCATGTTTGATCTTTCTTGTTCTTATGCTCTGTTTTATCATTCCGCTTCCGCTTCATATTTTATAACAATAATAGAGTGGATTGTGGGCTCTGGTGCTTCTCACCACTTGTGTGGAGACAAAACGCAATTGAAGTCCTATAGGGCCATACCACATGGCAGATGGGTTGTCATTGCTAATGGATACCACTTACCAGTTACAGGACATGGGGAGGTGCAGTTGACACCGTCCATGCGCTGGAAGAATGTTTTATATGCTCTTGCTTTTCAGATGAATTTACTTTCTATTAGTCAGATCACTAAGGATCTGCATTGTCGTGCAATCTTTGACCCTCCATCTCTTGTGTTTCAGGACATACGGCCAGGATGATTGGAAGTGGCCGTGAGCAGCGGGGACTTTACAGACTAGTCCAACCTCCTCATGCTAGTGTTTCTATATACCTACTGGACCTGTCTCTCCTTATCTGTGGCACCTTAGGTTTGGACATCTTCCTCTGCAGAAATTATGTCATGTTCTCCCTCAGATTTATACGAGATCATCCTTTCAGTGTGAGGCATGTCAACTTGGAAAGCATCACCGTTCCTCTTTCCCATCCCGTCAGAGTCAGCTATTTGAGCTCCTTCGTTTAGACATTTGGGGTCCTCGCCATGTTCCTGATCTCCAAGGACACCGTTTTTATCTTGTAGTTGTCGATGATTTCTCTAGACTTTCCTGAGTTTTCTTATTGAAGAATATGTCTGAGGCTAGATCCGCTATCAAGTATTTTATTTATGAAATAAAGAATATTTTTCTAGCAAATATCAAGTATATCCGTTCTGATAATGCCTTGGAATTTTGCACCTTACATCGTTCTGAGTTCTTTAGATCTCATGGCATTGTTCACCATACTTCATGTGTCTACACTTCCCAACAGAACGGTGTTGCTGAGCGCAAACACCGTCACTTACTTGATGTGACCAAAACATTATTGATACAGAGCCATGCTTCTTATGCTTATTAGGATGATGCTGTCCTTACTGCTTGTTATCTGGTAAACCATATGCCCTCGTTCGTGTTAGGAGAGAAGATTCCTCACTCGATTCCGTTTCCGAGAAGGATCTCTTCTCTCTTACATCTCGTGTGTTTGGATCTGTTGCCTTTGTTCATGATATCTTTACAGGGCATGACAAGCTCTGTCCTAGAGCTATCAAGTGTGTGTTTATCGGCTACTCTCGTACCCAAAAGGGGTATCGTTGTTTTGATCTACTAAGCCAGAAATATTCTGTGAGTGTTGACGTTACTTTCTTTGAGTCAGTCATGTATTTTTCTCCTACAGGTAACAAACTTACTCCATCTGACTCTAATGATGAGATATACATGCCACCACCTCCTACAGTTGGTCCTTTACTTTCACCTACTCCTTTTCTACCACCTCCACCACCTTTACCACCTCCTCCACCATCTCCGTTGGTTCAGTTCTTGCCTCGTTATGTTCCTCGCAGATCTCGCTCTGTTCGCCATGCTCATAAGCCTTGCCTATCATCCAACACACCTCAGGTATGTAATGAGCATAATATTTCTACTGATGGCACTACTAAATTGACTGTACAACAAGAGGAGCATATGCCCTCTCAAGAGGGAAATATACATGCCTAGGACTTGGCAGATGATCTTGACATACCAATTGCTCTGCAAAAGCATAAACGAGCATGCGTTATGCAGTCCAGATTTCTTTGAGCAGGTTGTCAGAGGATTTCAGGATATCAGCCATGCAGATACCACAAACATATTGATGAATCCACGATTCATCACCTTTATTCTTTTATTTTAGCTTCAATTTCTTAGTCAAACACCTGTAAATACCCATTAATTTCATAAATTTACCATTTTGCATGCATTTGTTAAAATTGCATTTTTAACACTTTTTGTATATAAATAAAAGAATAAAGAAGAAAAGAAAAAGAAAAGAAAAATAAAGGATGTAGTTATGCAATAAATACAGACTGACCCAAACCCCGAGAGAAGGTCAAGACTTGACCTGATAGACCAGGAATAAAGTAGGGGGAGATAGGGTCGTTTGTCAGAAAAAATCAAAAATATCTTGTAAATATTTTTCATGTATATTTGTACAAAACTTACATTATTTTATCTGTACATAATGTGACCTCAAACTAATTATTTTCGTAAATAAAAGTTGTAAATAAAATTGTGTTGTAAACAATAAAAATATTTGTAAAATAAAATATTATATATATTGCAACTAATTACACCCAGAAAAAGCCACAAAGTGATAATTGAAACATCAATTCCGGCTCCACACAAGCTCAAATTGAACCAAACTCACTTCCATCATACTATAAATTAAATTATCTTTCAAATGGATGTGGTTTCATTATTTTTGGAGTTATGGTTAAAAAGTCGGTTTTCTGGGGTGTTTTGTGCAGTTTTCCTATATATTTGATGAACATATTTATTTATATTTATTTTTATACATAATATATATTGTAAATATTGTTTTCATTAAAAAAAATTATTAAAAAATAAAAAAAATTAAAAATTAAAAAAATCCTTTATAAAAATTATTTCCTTATTTGCACCTATGTACATTATATTATATGTATATAATATATGTATACAATTAATTTCCCTAAATAAAAATTACCAAAAAAATTAATTATCTCACATTAATTAATTTAATTTATTTAATTATGAAAATCATATGTAATTATTTAATTAATTGGATTTATTTGAATTCATTTGATTTGATAACTTACCTTTTATGTGAAGATTTGATTTTGTGCCTTAAATAGCCACCATTAAGGTGGTTAATTGATTTTTGGGAATTATTTAATTTATTTATTTTAATTAATTACGAAATTCGTTTTTAATTAATTATTTATTTTATTTATTCAATTATTTTATTTAATTAACCAATAAACACTTTCCTCATTTGTGAATATCTTCTATTTTTGATTTTCTTCTCATTTTTTAATGGGCTCCTCCTCCCTCATTCACACTTGATCAATCTTTGGAGAGAGGAGCCCGACCTCCGAGAAGCCACTCGTCGAAGAAGGGTGCTTAGCCTCCGAGCCATCCGGTGACAGCGTTCGGTCGTCGTCGAGGCCACAATAGCATTTCCAATCTCAAGGTGAGATCCCAATTTTATTCTCTGTCTTTTTCCCTAGGTAATCGTAGGTTTAGATCTTAGCGTAGGAGTAGAGAGTAATTTTTAGATTAAAAAAAATCAATTTCACATTTTTCGCCCGACACCGATCTCTCATCTCACGCCTCGATCCCTCCATCTTCTATTTCTATCTCACGCAATCTTCCACCTTCGGTCACGCACGGTGACCGAAGTCACGGATCTATCTCTCATTAAGACACGATCCGATCATCTCACATATTCCATTTGTGCATAAATAAAAAGAATAAAAAAATTATCTTTTTGGTTGTTTGTCTCTAACCCTCGTTTTTGCAGGAAAATCAAAATAAAAAAACATATATAAAAAAATTAAAAAATCCTTTCCCTCTTTCTATTTCTATTTACATTTCCTGTATAAAAAAAACAAAAAAATACATTTTTATTTCTAACCTTTGTTTTGCAGGAAAATAAAAAATAAAAAAAAACTTTCTTTTATTATATCTATTTACAATAAAAACAAAAAAAATAAAATAAAAAATAATAAAAAAATTTCCAGGAGCAGCGGCAAGGTCGTCACCCCCCTGCCGCCCCGCACCATCCCCCGCGCCCCGTTCGCCGACCTCCAGCGGGCGGCGGTGCCGCCCGAAGCCCCAGGCGCCCCCGTCCTCCTCCGCCGTCGACGTCACTCAGCCTCCGCGCGGAGGCGCGGCCCTCCTCCAGATCTCCTCCAGATCCGCCCCCCCAGCCGCGGCAGCCCCGTCCTCCGCCCGCGCCCCCTGGCGCCGCGTGGCCCGCTGCACCTGCAGCTCCGCGTGCGACTCCGGTCGCGCATCCAGCAACCACGTGCGTGCGCGCGGCTGTGCGCTGCCCGCACGAGCGTCGACCTCCTGCGATCCGGCTGTGCCCCCCCGCTAACCTCCGCACGCGGCGGTGCGGGCCGCTCCGCCGACCAGAGCTCCTTCCCCCAGGCGTGCCTCCCGCGCGACGCCGTTAGCGTCCTCATCCACGGCAGGTCGCGCCTCCGCCCTCCCCGCTTCTCCATCGGCCGCGACTCTTCCGTGTGTGGGCCCGTAACCAGCACCTCCTCGTCGCCTGGCCGCGTGCCAGTCGCCGTGCGCACCTCTCGGTGCATCTCCCAGCCGTGGGCGGCGGATGCCAAGTACCCTTAGACCCCTTGCCCCTTTGTCAAGAAAGGAAGAACGAAGGATGCCCTAGGGCTATATTTTGAAATAAAGAAATGGGCAAATTACATATCTGTCCAGGAAGATTTTGAATTTTTCGAAAGCGCCCCTCAATCCATAACAACACATGCAAGGGGTGCTCCCACTGGGTAACTTGCACGATTTTCCCTCTCATTTTATCTCTGTTGCTTATTTAATGCTAAAACTCTGAATAATTGCAGTTTGGCCCCGCATTATCAGATTCAAACTTGCTTGCCTTCTGTAATCAAATAAATGTTTTTATCATTGCAAAAATTGTGAGAAAATTCATATCTGCTCCTGCTGCTATGTTACTCATTGTATAAATCTTTCATCATTTTATTGCCTTTTGGTATATTTAAAAATAAAAAAACAGTGATATTTTGTCTGTCCAAAATCGCGAAATTCATAAAAATTAGAAAAATTGCCTAAAAATTCCATAAAAATTACTGTAGGTGTATTTTGGTGAGTTTTAATTTCGGACCAATTTTTGTGCATTGTTCATTTATAAAACTCCAAAAAAAAACAAAAAATTCAAAAACCACTAAAAATTTTAACTTTGAAATTTGACTGCCGAGTTTTTCAAACGTGCTCCTTGTGTTCGACCCTGGTCGCTATACCAGGTAAAAAGAATAGCGAAAGACCGCTTCCATTATTTTATCGATTTATTTTTTTTAAGTGGTTTCAAATATTTTTCCGTTGACCGAATTGATCGATTAAGGACAACGACATTGTGATTTATTTTCTACCTTAGTCGCATCGATTTTTCGCGTCATCACATATCAAGAGGTTCTCAAAGATAGTCAGTGGAGGTTAGCCATAGAGGAGGAGATGGCTGCGCTACAGTCACGTGGTACGTGGAGTCTTGTTTCTGCTCCTGTTGACACATCAGTCGTGGGATGCAAATGGGTGTTTACTGTGAAACACCGTGCGTATATCAGTGTGGATCGCTATAAGGCGAGACTTGTGGCACGAGGGTTTACCCAGACATATGGGGTAGACTACCACAATACTTTTTCCCTAGTTGCCATACATTCTACACTACGTATTCTCCTTGCTGTTGCTGTAATACGAGATTGGCCTCTTTATCAGCTTGATGTGAAGAATGCATTCCTTTATGGTGGCCTACAGGAGGAGGTCTACATGCAGCAGCCACGTGCGTTTGCTGCTTAGGGGGAGTGTCAGAAGGTTTGCAGGTTACACAAGGCTATCTATGGCCTCAAGTAGAGTCCAAGAGCATAGTTCCAAAAGCTCTCGGACTTGATAGAGCAACATGGGTTTGTGAGATCAACTGCAGATCACTCCTTGTTCATACAAAAGACCCAGAGAGGTATTACAATCATTCTTGTTTATGTTGATGACATTATTATTACAGGGATGGCGAGCAGAGTATTCAGGGTACCAAGGACTTCCTAGGTTAGCAGTTTGTGACCAAGGACCTTGGACATTTACGTTACTTCCTTGGAATAGAATTTGCCAGGAATCAACGGGGTCTTGTAATGTCCCAGAGAAAGTATGTTATAGATCTTCTTTCTGAGACAAGCATGGCAGATTGCAGACCTGCCACTACTCCGCTTGACCCAAGCATGAAGTTCTATGATGATGATACCGAGGAAGTCGACAAGAGAAGGTATAGAGAGCTTATTGGCAAGCTACTATATGTAATTATTATCAGGCCCGACAATAGCATTTGCCGTGAGCAAAGTGAGTCAGTTTATAGAGCAACTCAGACAGGCACATATGGATGCAATCCATATGATTCTGAGATACTTGAAGACTTCACATGGTATTGGACTTCTTTTCAGCAGAAGCACATCTCTCTCAGTGACAGATTGCGGAAATGCAGATTATACTGGGTGTCCAAAGGATAGAAAGTCTACGTCTGGATTTGTTGTGTTCATAGGGAACTCTCTTGTTTCATGGAAGCGTAAGAAGCAGACTGTGGTTGGTAGATCAGGTGCTGAATCGGAATATAGGGCCATGACACATGCTAGTACAGAGATGATATAGGTCAGATCTGTTCTTACTGACCTGACTATAGAAGTACCTCTTCCCATGCACCTCCAATGCGATAATCAAACTGCTCTTTTCATTGCAAATAATCCAGCCTTTCATGAGAGGACGAAGCACATAGAGGTGGATTTTCACTACACTCGTGACATGATACAGAAGGGCATTATCACTACTACACATGTCAGCTCTGGAGACCAGACAACAAATATACTTACAAAGACTAGCAAGAGGACCTTATCAGAGATGTTCCAAGCCGAGTCTTATTGACATCTACGCTCCAGCTTGAGGGGGAGTGTTGAGATAATTACTATTTTTAATATTGGCCTTATGTAATTTTCTATTTTTTTCATCTTTCTGTAATTTGCCCAATGGTTCTTCTCCTATATAAGGGAACCCTTGGGCCTCTCATAAGGTATCTCAATATGTTCCCTTAACACTTCGGTTTGGAATATATTTAGGTACCCATCTTAGTTGTGTTCTCATGTAAAAATATATACACATCAAATGCTAGTCAATCAAAGTCATCCTAATTCAGAACATAGTCATTTTATGAAGAGAAACTTATCACAACTCTATTTTTTCTGCACTATTAAGTGAGAATAAACAAACATCAGAATACATTAGAATATAATAAACACAACAATTTTTTTTCAAACAATAAATTGTAAATCCCTTGTAAATTAGACCAATTCCATATAGAACTTGACATTATAGCCAAGGGTGTTAGGGAATATCTTGAACCATACCAAAGCACTACAAGTTAAACACATTCCTTAAATCGGTGTAGCAAACACACTGAATCTGAAGATGATTTGGTTGTAGCTCTTGAGCAGATGCAGTTCTTAAGCAGTCACAGTTCCAGATTTGCTAATTCAGAACATAGTCATTTTGGAGAGAAACTTATCACAACTCTATTTTTTCTGCACTATTCAGTGAGAATAAACAAACATCAGAATCCATTAGAATGTAATAAACATAGCAAATGTTTTTTTCTCAAACAATAAACTGAAAACCCCCTGTAAACTAGACCAATTCCATATAGAACTTGACATTATAGCTAAGGGTGCTAGGAAATATCTTAAATCATAACAAAGCACTACAAGTCTAACACATTCCTTGAATCAGTGTAGCAGACACATTGAATCTGAAGATGATTTGGCTGTAGCTCTTAAGCAGATGCAATTCTTAAGCAATTACAGTTCTAGATTTGCTAATTCAAAACACAGTTATTTTCTAAAAAAAACTTATCACAACTATTTTTTTCTGCACTGTCACTGAGAATAAACAAACATTATAATCCATTAATATAAAGTAAACACAACAAATATTTTTTTCAAACAGTAAACTATAAACCCCTTGTAAACTTGACTAATTCCATATAGAACTTGACATTATAGTTAAGGGTGCAAGGAAATATCTTGAACCATAACAAAACACTACAAGTCTAACACATTCCTTAAATCAATGTAGTAGAGACATTGAATCTGAAGATGATTTGGCTGTAACTCTGGAGCAGATGCAGTTCTTGAGCAGTCGCAGTTCTAGATTTGCTAAACTTCATGTGCACCTATAGTCCGTGAGCAGCACAATAAATCTATAAATGACTTTTTAAGCAGGAATAAATCCATAAATCTAATAAATCGTATTGGATGCAACTGCAATTCTTGAATACTATAGCAAGAACTACTCATGTGCTTCAAATAGTAACAATCAACCTACATATTTTATATATTGAATAAGATTTTTATGCAAAGATGATTCAGATGGTGTTCATCTAATGTTTAAAAACACCTGGTGCGTATACCCGTGTGTAACACTGGAATTAATTAATTCAATTCTGTGTACAATGCATTATCGATTTAAATTATGACATAAAGTCTACCGCAAATAATACATCATGCTTGATGTTGGTTTGCAATGTTGAAATGCTTTCCTTAATAAAAACTTTACTATGTAGCGATTATCTAATGTCAAACTAATTTATAAAACATACATAGGGGTTGAATGAGGACTCAAGCAAGTATAATTCTTTATTTTAGTTGAAGTTTCAATTCCAATATTAAAGTTTCGATCATTAGGATGATTATACCGACTTCTTAGTTTGCCGCATTATTACCTTCTTCACCAAGCAAACACGATAAATCATACTTTTTCATATATCAAGTGACTGCATATATGAAGAATGAATGCAAATAGTTATTATCAATGTACTACTAAGTATAAAAGTAAAATAGTCGCAAGTACATACCAATGCTAATCATCATTGGGAATAGAAAAATGATCCTCACTTATGTTTGCCTAGTCTGTAGAAAAAGGAAAAATACACATGCATACTTAAGTAATTACCCAAATAACAAATGAAACAGATGTAACTTAAAAAAATATGAACTAATACCAGATTCAAGCAGTTCAAGATCTTCCACACTCCCCTCAATAATAAGTAGCAAATTGGACTTGCGTAACCAATCTTGACTGAATATGGGAGTCTCCACCATTTTTGGAGTCAAAAACTACAAAATGGATTAGGTACACGTCCACAAATACTGAAGGCATATTCAGATGCAACCGTTGATGTCGGCGTTGCTAATAAATCTCAAGCCATCAATAATAAAACTCTAAATATAGAACAATTCAACTTCCACCATGATAATATTTGAAACGATTTATTATTACGATCTTCGCATTCTTCAACCAAATATTTATCAAGTCCACTTTTGCTCTTCATTCATTTTTGATATGTATGTTGTTGATTATATAAAGTGGTTCTTCAACATTTTCATTGTCATCAACATCAAAATCATTAGCTTCAGAAACTTGACTAGATGATTGTATATTAGAAAGTGGGATGTTTGAAGTATATAACTCAAACACATATAATGTTACGTATTGTATCTTCTCCTTTCAAAAGCTTTCCTTTTTCACTATCATATGAATTATCAATTAGCCAATTTACGTAGCCCATCTTGTAACGAGGATCAAAGACAATAGTAACAAATAACGTGATATTGATATTATCAATATTTGTCATTTATTTATCATACTTTGTCTTTATTTTTGAAGCCTTAACTTGAATGCGTGAATCGCTACTTTTGCATCTCCTTGGAAGAATCATCCCAATACCAAGCATGACTTGCATATACTCATTACCGGTAACATATTGAGAACCCAATATTTCAATATTGCATTGTAAAATACCTTCAAAAAAGGTAATAAAAGTACGCGCATGATTCCAATCATAACTCTCAGGCATACTTCTAATTTTTAAATATGTGAGCTCATCCACATATTTAGCATTAATTGTCTCTAACAAATCAAATGCCATCTCAAATTTCATAGCAACTTCAAGTATCAAATATGTGGAGTTCCATCTAGTTTTTACATCTAAAAAGACATGCTGCTTGGATAAAATCTTCTCCACATATTTATCCAAGCAGCTTGTCTCTTTAGATAAAGTGGAGATTTTATCCAAGATGATCTACGTAAATTGGCTCCTACGCTTGCATAGATAAGGAGAAGATTTTATCCAAGCATATTGTCTCTTTAGATGTGGAAACTAGATGAAACTTCACATATTTGATTCTTGGAGCTGCTGTGAGATTTGAGAAGGCGTTATATTTGTTGGAGACAATTGACGCTAAATATGTTGACGAGCTCGCATATTCTAAAAATAGAAGTCTTGCCTAGGAGTTATGATTGGGATCTTGACGTAGTTTGTTACCTTTTCTGAAGGTATTTTACGATGCAACATTGAAACTATCGGGTTCTCAATATGTTACCGGTAATGAGTATATACAAGTTATAGTTGGTATTGGGATGATTCTTCCAAGGAGGTGTAAAAGTAGTGATTCACATATTCAAGTTATGACTTCAAAAAATGAAGATAAAGTATGATACATAAATGATAAATATTGATAATATCAATATCATGTTATTTGTTGCTATTGTCTTTGATACTCGTTACAAGATGGGCGACATAAATTGGCTAACTGATAATTCATATGATTGTGCAAAGGGAAAGCTTTTGAAGGAGAAGGTACACCACATCACATTATCTATGTTTGAGTTGTATACTTCAAACATCCCACTTTCTACTATACAATCATATAGTCAAGTTTCTGAAGCTAATAAATTTGATGTTAATGCCATTGAAAATGTTGAAGATCTTATAACTGCTTTATATGATCAACAACATATATATAAAAAAGGAACGGAGAGCAAAAATGAACTTGATAAATATTTGGCTGAAGAATGCGAAGATTGTAATAATAAATCGTTATAAATATTATCTGGTTGAAATTGAATTGTTCTAGATTTAAAGTTTTATCATCGGCGGCTCGAGATTTATTATCAATGCTGACATCAACGGTTGCATTTGAATCTGTCTTCAATATTGGTGGACGTGTATCTGACCCATTTCGTAGTTCTCCGACTTCGAAAATGGTGGAGATTCTCATATGCACTCAAGATTGGTCACGGAAGTTCAATTTGCCACTTATTATTGAGGAGAGTGTAGAAGATCTTGAACTGTTTGAATATGGTATTAGTTCATATCTTTTTTAAGTTACGTCCGTTTCATTTGTTACTTGGATAATTACTTAAGTATGCATGTTTAATTTTCCTTTTTGTACAAACTAGGCAAACACAAGTGAAGATCATGTTTATGTTCCCAACGATGATTAGCATTGGTATGCGCTTGCAACTATTTTATTTTTATGCTTAGTAGTACGTTGGTAATAACTATTTGCATTCATTCTTGACATATGCAGTCACTTAATATATGAAAAAGTGTGATTTATCTTGTTTGCTTGGTTGAAGAAGGTGATGATGCAACATACTAAGAAGTTAGTATAATCATCCTAATGATTTAAATTATAATATTGGAATTGAAATTTCAATTGAAATAAGGAATTATACTTGCCCGGAGTCCTCATTCAACCTCTATGTATGCTTTATGAATTAGTTTGACATTAGATAATCACTACATAGCAAAGTTTTTATTTAGTAAAGCATTTCAACATTGCTGTAAAGCCTGTTCACATCGAGTCCTAGGACATCTCTAGGGGAAATAAAGGAGAAATAAAAAATGATGTCTGCAACAACATTTTGACCATGTCCCAGGTTGCTGTCCAGGTAGTTTTTGACCTACATCCACCACTTCCAAAGGCATCTCCAGTAGCCTCCACCCTCAGCAGCCCCGCCACCCTCCCTTCCCACAACCATGGAAGGCTGTATCAATGATATATCGACGATATATCACCGATATATCGATATCGAGACAAGACCGATATGGGTAACGATATGGCGATCTTTCCTCATTTTCAGGCATTTCCTTCACAAAAGAGCATCGATATGGGCAATATTTTTGCGATATCGCCGAAATATCGTCAAAGTATCGAATCGACACGATATCGAAACGATATTGAAATCGATATGGCCTTCCATGCCTACAACCCCATTATCACCGACGTTGCCACTAGACTCCATCCACCCTACAAGCCCACTACCGCTCACTCCTACGGCCCTAGCACCCCTGCTGCAGACACCCCACCCCCACCTTCATCAGTCCTAGCCCCCTCCTTGACATCAAAACCCCTAGCACCTCATTCCCAAAGCGTCATCGCCTCCCCTAAACCCCATCCCTACCGCCGCTACTCCTATAAAATTTGTTATGACAACATTCCATCTCGAGACCACTGATGTCGTGGTCTTGAGGCCAACCACAACAACCATTGCTGTCTCGCACGCTGTTGCCATGCTCGCGGTCACCAGGGACCTTGCCGTGGTTTGGGGGATCCATCGAAGGGCGTCACCCGATACTAAGGGTTCATCATCAATGCCTTCAATCAAGGGATCCAAAGGAAACCCTAACAAGGGTTAGAGTAATTTCTGAAATAAGATATGTAAGATGTGGGGGTGGAAATATCTTTTGAAAGAATTGCAAAAAAGATCCCCACCTAAAAATGTTTTACCCAACGCATTAACTTGGTAGGAAAGTATGAGGGAGACTTTATTTTATTGAAGGTGTAGAGAATCTACACGGAGGTCCCTTTTTCGACAAGAATTATAAAAGGAACATTGAGGATAAACAAAATGTTAACAATTCATTGGGTCAAAACTGTCACTCAATGCATATGAAGATCAACCATTTGTCAGGATGGTTTTTTCGAAGCGGTAAAGAGCTGATGCAACACAAAATGATAAATTGGGCTTAATTGAGATCTTTCATCTGTCATTTAGCTTTTTGATTTTCCGTATGTTAATTAGAGTCTGATTTAATTAGGGTTAGATTTATGTCCTTCTAATCGAGTCCGTTGCAATGTCATTTTTATTTAAATAACGAGATTGATTGTACCCACTAAAATGTTCTGGTGGTAGTGCAATCTGCCTACCACCCAAATGACTAGGGTTCTAATCCCCCCTTATGGGATTTGCGTTAGGTAGTCGACAACCGGCATAAAAAATAGTTGAATATTTCAACATGGATTTGAGCAAGAATCCATGTACTCGATCCTACTTATAGTGGAGAAGACTTTGTCATTTTTAATGAGATCGATCACGATCTCTAATTAATTAGTCAGAGATAATTAGAGTCCAAATATGGTATGTCTTTATTTGAATTTTATTCACTCTCTATTTTTGTAATTTCACCCCTCCTATATAAAGGCGATGGTAGTCTAATGTTTTGATCATTCCAGAGTTGATTAAAAACAAGATTTATCTCACTTATATCTCTCGCTCTCTCTTCTCCCTCCACGCGATCTCCGTTATTCTCTTCCTTAATCCCTCACATCCGACGAGTTTTCTCTTCTTCCATCTTTCAGTTTTTTTCACCAAATATTTTCCACCATCTAAATACATTTTTTCACCATTGAAATTTTCAGTTTGCATCAATATTATACAAAAGCACACATTAGAGAGACAATGAAAGAAGTGATACTCTATGTAATGAGAAAAAGTGATGTTACGATAAAGATAATGTGAAAATTTTAACCGCGAGTTTGTTTTAAGAGAAGAGCATGGACAATTATGTGTACCCACACTTAGTTACAACATGGATGGCACTTAGTTTATATTATTCCCAATCTTTAGCGTCATCCTTTATCTTCCAGAACCCATCATATCCAGTCATATACTATGACAACATACATCAATGTAGGTAGTAAAGATTTATGGTAACATATATACTATACTATAATTGCTATGATATATATTCTTTATTTTTGTCTATCTTGTGTAATTTACCAATAGGTCTCTTCTCTATGTAAGAGAGCTCTAGGGATCCATGGAATATACTCATTATTTTTCCGACATGGTATCAGAGAGGCAGTCCTAGATCGGAGCCCTAGTACCTCACCTTCCAAAACACTAACCTACACTAGCTACCCCTCCTTTCCCTCTCTCTCAGCTGCCTCCGCTGCCATTGATCGCCTGTCGCAGCCTCCTGCGGCCCTGCCGTCGCCAGCCACAGCCACCTGCGGCCCTTGCTGTCGTCTCCAGTAGTCGTCGCCACGTTTTTAGCGGCTGCCGTGCCGTTGCCTTCAGTGGCACCACAACACCCTAGCGTGCCTCTTGTCGCTCCCTAGGGTTTCAAAAGGGTGATCTGATGATCACTCATGGTCCATTTTTAAAGTTTTTGAGTGATTTCAGATCTGAATATCATACATTTCTTGTCTAAGACATATTATGCGATGATGGGAAGGGTTGTACTTAGTCTCTATATGCAACCGCTTCTCTCCATGTCTGTTTAAATGAACTTTTATGGTATACAAGCCCCAATTTCTTGATTAGACAACATGTCAAAAAGTAAGATTGAGATCCCCACCATTAGCGCATTTCGAGGTCCAACGCCAATTCAAGATGGACGGGACGAATTATTAACTATGGGTCATGCAATTCACGAGTCTAATGCAGTCTACGGGTAAGAAGCACATTCTTACTGAGGAGGAGCCAACTGTTCTTTCCTTTACTTCTAATCAAACCTCGTATACGATGGCCGCCTTTGACATCCGAGGAGGTTCCTCTCAGTTTCGTGGCTGTGGATCTCGTGCTAGAGGAGGTCGTATTCATCAGCCCTGCACTTACTGTCATCGTCCTCGGCATACATAGGATACATGCTACTCCAAGCATGATTTTCTGACATCGTCTTCTGTTGCAGAACGAGTTGACTCTCTTGCAGCTTCCTTTTCGGATCAGAGGTTTGAGGACCTAGTAGCCCGATTGAGAGACATTATGCCTCATGCTAATCCTATTCCTTTTCACCCGCTCCAGGAGACCACTCAGTTGTTGCTGCTTATGCCTCTATTTGTATCTCCGGTAACATCTATGCTCTTACTACTTGTCATGGATCAGATATTACAGAATGGATTTAGACTTCGAGGCGACACATCACTTGTGTTGAGACAGAGATCTGCTTATACCCTACAGATATGTTCCTTTAGGGCGAATTGTTGTCATAGACGATGGAATTCATTTCCCTATTATAGGATTTGGGGAGATGAGTTTGATGCCTTCGATGCGTCTGCAGAATGTGTTGCATGCGTCTCCAATGGTTTGGTGGTATTGCAGTGCATCTACCACCCAAAAGATCAAGGTTCAAATCCTCCCTTGTGGGGGTTGCGTTAGGTAGCTGGCAACCAACGTAAAAAATAGCCAGATCTTTTAACATGGATTTGAGCAAGAATCCATGTAGCCGACCCTACTTAGAGTAGGAAAAGGCTCTGCCATTTAGTCAAATTACGAAGGGTTTGCATCGTCGGGCTATTTTTGACTTACCGTCTTGTATTTCAGGACATTCTTACGGGCGGGGTGATTGTCTATAACCATGAGCAGGGAGGCCTCCATCGACTGATTCAAACTCAATATGCAGGCCTATCCTCTCATTCTACAGGATCGGTCTCTCTGTTCATGTGGCACCTGCAGTTTGGCCACTTCCCCCTTCAGAAGATGTGTCATGTTCTCCCTTAGATCCATCCTCGTTCATCCTTCCAATGTGAGCATGTCAGTTAGGGAAGCACCACGAGGTTGTTTTCCCTAGTCGTTAGAGTCGGAGCAATAACTCCCTTTTTGAGTTATTTCATGTTGACATTTGGGGTCCATATCGTGTTCCCGATCACCAGGGATATATGTTTTATCTAGTTGCTGTTGATGACTTTTCTTATATGTCATGGGTCTTTTTATCGAAGAATAAACCTGAAGTTGGGAATGTGATTACAATTTCCATCAGTGAAGTGCATGATGCTTTTTCTTCTTCTGTCGAATTTGTGAGAATTGATAATGCATTGGAATTTTGCATTCATGCACTCTCACAATTCTTGTCATCTCGTGGTATTATTCATCAAACATCATGTGCTTACAATTTCTCAACAGAATGGGGTTGTAGAAAGTAAGCATTGCCATTTACTTGATATTACTCGAACCCTTCTTATTCAGAGTCATGCCCAGCATTCGTTCTAGGGTGATGCGGTTCTTATGGCTTGTTATCTTGTGAATCGCATGCTCTCGTCTGTTCTGGGTGAGAAAATTCCTCTCGCTGGCATTTCCAGAGGAGTTATTCTCACTTTTTCCTTGTGTTTTTGGCTCGATTGCCTTTGTCCATCAGTTGTCTCTAGGTCTTGACAAGCTATCTCCTAGAGCCGTCAAATGTATTTTTGTTGGATTCATGACGTAAAAGAGATATAGATGTTATGATCCGTTGCACGTGAAATATTATATATTAGCGTTGATGTCACATTTTTTGGGTCGGTGATGTATTTTTCTCCTACAGGTGATAGGTTGACTTCATCATATTCAGATGATGAGGTCAACATGCCACCTCCTCCTACGAGCCCAACACCACCATTTACGTATGTTATTCCCATTCCATCATCACCTCCACCTCCACCTCCACCTCCTACTCGACCTCCATCACCTCTCTCGGTACCTCCACCTCCTAGATCCACCCTTGACACGATACTATACACGTCAGCTGCTTCTGCTCATGGTCATCGCCCATCCTCCAGCACGCTTCATGTTTGTTTTGAATTCAATGTTTCTAATGATGGGTCTGTAGATGTGTCTGAGCAGGAACATTCGTATGAGGCTAGCTTACAGATTGAGAGATTCCCAATGATATGGATGCAAGGCCCTAAATGTCAATTTCGATC
Organism: Ottelia alismoides; assembly: GCA_037367405.1. Classification (NCBI taxonomy): domain Eukaryota; kingdom Viridiplantae; phylum Streptophyta; class Magnoliopsida; order Alismatales; family Hydrocharitaceae; genus Ottelia; species Ottelia alismoides. The sequence goes on along the minus strand of JAZKJV010004381.1, from coordinate 1,137,570 downwards.
ACCATTTCGGTATCGACCAAAACAGAATTTCGGTGGAATTTCAACGGAAATTTCGGTCTTTTCGGTTGAATTTTGATTTCGACTGGATACCGATATTCGACAGAAATTCGACCAAATTTCGCTGAAATTTGAGGCCATGTATGGATGTCCCTATTGCACTTTGGAAACAGAAGCGTACATGTGCCACATATTCTCTTGCTTCTCAAGTTTCCTTTGATTGCTTGTCAAAGGAATTCAGGAAATTCATTGTTGCTCTATCTGCAGTGGTGATCCCACGAAATTACTAGGTGGCCTTGAGAGACAGTCGGTGGCTTATGTCCATAGAAGAAGAAATGGTTGCTCTAAGCCACGTGGTAACTGGACTTTGCTCCCTGCTCCCACTGAGGCGTCTATTGTCAGTTACAAATATGTGTTTACAGTGAAATACCATTCCAATGGGAGTCTTGATTGTTGTAAGGCCTGATTAATTTCACGAGGATTTACTCAGACTTATGGAGTGGATTATCTGGTCACTTTTTTCCCTGTTGCTCTCCACTCCACACAATGAGTTCTTTCAATTGCTGTGGTATGCGAGTGGCCTTTATTTTAGCTTGATGTTAAAAATGCATTCCTGTATGGTGATCTTCGGGAAGAAGTCTACATGCAGCAACTTCCGGGGTTTGCTGCTGAGGGGACTATTAGCATATTTGTAAACTTCACAAGGCAATATATGGTTTAAAGCAGAGTCCAAGCGTATGGTTTCAGAAGTTCTCAGATCTGACTGAGAAGCAAGGATTCATGAGATCAAGTGCAGAGCGTTCATTATTTATACAGAGAACCTCTTGAGGTACAATTGTTATCGTGGTCTATGTTGGTGACATACTTGTTACAGGAGATGATGTGCATGGGATCAAGACGGCAAAGGAATTACTGGACCGACAATTCGTCACCAACGATCTTGGTACCCTACGGTATTTTTCGGGACTAGAGTTTGCCAGGAATCAGCATGGCCTTGTGATGAACTAAAGAAAGTATGTTACATACATGCTAGTTGAGACGTGCATGATTGTGTGTCGACCTGCTACTACTACTATGAATCCCATCATGAGGCTATATGATGATGATATAGAGGAGACAGACATGAGAAGATACATAGAATTAGTAGGAAAGCTTCTTTACGTTACTATCACTAGGCCATACATTTCCTTTGCTGTTAGTCAGTTCGTGGAGCATCGTCGACAGGTACACATGGATGCAATGTATAGATCTTGAGGTACCTAAAGTCATCTCCAGGTGCAGGATTGCTATTCAGGAAAGGAGCATCTCTTGCTATTACAACCTGTGTAGATGCAGACTATGCTGTATGTCCTAGGAACAGGGAGTCTACCTCAAGCTTCGTTGTATTTGTTGGAGGCTCTCTCGTATCCTGGAAGAATAAGAAGCAAATTGTGATTGCCAGGTCAAGTGCTGAATCATAATATAGGGCTATGACACAGGGGAGTACAGAGATGATGTGGGTCTGAGCGGTGCTAGCGGACTTATATACAGACATACCTCTTCCTATGCAGTTACAGTGGGATAACCATGCCTCTTTATTTATTGCAATCATGTCTTTCATGAGAGAACTAAACATATTGAGGTAGATTGTCACTATACATGGGACATGATCCTGAAAGGCTTTATCTCCACATCTCATACCAGCTCAAGAGATTAAGTTGCAGATATTTCACCAAGGCTTTACTTAGAGAACCCTTTCAGAAGTGTTTATCCAAGCTGAACATGATTGACATCTATACTCCATCTTGAGAGGGAGTGTAGATATTTATGTTTATGTACTGTTTTCTCAGTTTACTTTATTTTTGTCTATCTTATATAATTTACCCATAGGTCTCTTCTCTATATAAGAGATCCCTAGGGGTCCATGGAATATGTAATCCTCGTTATTTTTCCAACAAAAATAATTTAGGAACATGGAATATTATATGAAATTCTAATTGAACCCTTATGAGGTTTGGCCATCGGGCTAATGGGTTTTGGTTGAGGTTGGTCCAAGTCTGACCTATTTATTTAAGATCCAATGCTCATCTCTAACAATGGGTGACTAAATCAAAGATGACATAATAAAATGGCAACTGAAACCAATGTAGTACTAAAAAAGCTTAATTGCCCAGTTAATGAAGATCATCTTTCTCATAGCCCTGCCATTAACCTAATGCTTTGAAAGTCTTTAATGTGGCATAAAGATTGATAAAAAACAACTCCACAACTAAGTTGAGATCGTGGATGTCTAACATAAAGTAAGCTTAGAGGAAGTTCTGGTGCACAATTAACTCTAGAGATATTGAGTCTGGAGGTAAAGTGAATGCTTTCAACAGAGGTAATTCATGGTGAAATCCATTGGCCACTCGATCATCCATATGTTTATAGAATCTAAAAATCAATAAGAGCAATACTTTTACTAGTCAGGTGATTAGAAGCACACGAGTCAGTGGTCCACTTGGAGATGAATTGGATGCGTCTAACTAAAGATACATGAATTTTGGAATGAAATATTTAATTTTATCTTTTATTTTTTCATTTTATGATTTAAGAAAAAAAGTCACTTAAATGTTCTGATGGTAGTAGTGTGCCTACCACTCAAAAGATCAAGGTTCAAATCCCCCTTGTGGGGGTTGCATTAGGTAGTCGACAGTCCTCGTAAAAAATAGTCAAAATTTTCAACTTGGATTTAAGCAAGAGTTCTTGTAGCCGACCCTACTTATAGTGGGAGAAGGCTGTCATTTTTCTATGATTTAAGAAAATATTTTACATTGCTTAAAAGTTTCTAGAATATTTAGGAAAATAGGTGTACAATTTTGAAGCAGTCAGAATTGCAAATATAATGGAAGGAAAATGAGATAAAAACTTTGGAATCCATGGGGTTATTTTGTAGTTTCCTAAGGGGGTCACTGGAGACATGGTGGTGCTGCTGACTCTTCCGCATATGGTGGAGCCACGTTGAATATTCGAGCTGGAATTTTGATATTGATCGCCTTGAAAATCAGGGTTGGTTGAGCATTTGATGCGTTATCATCTCTAGTCACTAGATATGATTGAGAGGGTCGGAGATGACTGGGCAACAGAGATCATTAGTAAGATAGTTGAAGCGCGTCGACGATCGATTTTGAAACTCGAGAGTTGACAAGTAAATACATAGATAATGTGGCTACAGTTGTGGTGTTTGGACAAGTTGCTTAGACTGGAGCTCGAGGCTCGACAGTGAATGGATATCCATGCACTCCTTTTATCATCGGCGAAGCTCGAATATAGTTGAGTGTTCTACGAAGAAGTCGGAGCTCCATGTGCTAATCTTACGAAGTAGTAAATCATTACCTTTGTGGGCCTTCTCGTCGCTTGAGAGTCACATACACCACTTCTCTTATATTGTTTACCATCAAACTCTCGCATACAAATGCATAACATAGTTTTAAACCTAGTAATTTACAATAAGGAGGCATGGATGACTATCATTTAATTTTTAATATTTATTGCCAATAAATTGCATTTGAAGAATAGATCCCGCAAAAATATGTATATTATTGTTATCACATCACTTATCAAATAATATGTGGAAATAACACCTTTCGCGGTTTCCAGAAAAAAAAACAAACCTAGGGGCGTCATCCAAGGCTCAGTACTTGAGCCGGGGAAGATGCCTAAGATTTATAACGCTTTGGTAGTTAAGGGCCGAGATACTCTCGGTCAGCAAATTGATAATTGATATCCGTAATCATTGTAAAAATCTATAAGTGAGTCATACAATAAAGACTATTCTCTTCCTAAATTAATTCTAAATAACTTTGTTGACATTTTTTTAAAAATCAAAGAATGATTGCTATATGCTAGTGGTCTTTTAAAACTTACTTAAAGCAAATTAATTAAATAAAAGAGATACCATGCCTCATCCCAAGAGCTCTAATAGTGAGATTGACCGGTTTTCATTTTCGGAATACGTCATTCCTTTGCATCCAAATTGATGCAGCTCAAATCCATGATAAGAAATATTTTAGCCTTTTTATCCTTTTCTATTTTTCTTGTATTTGTGAAGTGACGTGTCATTCGATGTAAAAGATGCTCTTCTTCTGGTCCATGAGTATGCCTCTTGTTTGTGATTGGATCTATAGAAGGCCATCCATAATTTTTTAAAGGAGATGTAGATTGAGGGAATGAATTTAGCCGTTAGCTTCATCCCATTTTCCCTTTGATTTTCTTTCTTCTCCTCTACCTTCTAAGATCCTTCTTTACCCCTTTCCTTCTCCCTTCGACCTAATAGTTATCCATAATCATTGTAAAATCTATAAGCAAGACAGAACAATAAAAACTATTCTATTTATAAATTAATTCTAAAGAACATTAACATCTATGTTGGCGTTTTTTTATATATCAAAGAATGATGAAGCTAGTAGGCATCTAAATTATATTTAAAGAGAATTGGTTAATTAGATTTCTTTATCATGCTCCATCCTAAGATATCTCATTAGTGAGAATGGATGGATTTCATTCTCAGTACAAGGCTCCATAGCTCCGAATCCTTTGCATCCAAATTGATGCAGCTCAAATCCAAGATAACAAAAATTATAGCATTTTTTCCTTTTTCTATTTTCTTGTATTTTTGACGTGACATGCCGTTTGATGGAAAAGCTGATGCTTTCGGTCCACGAGCATGCCTTTTGATTGGGATTGGATCTATATAAGGCCACATCTGTTCTTCTGTAAAGGAGACATAGTTTAAGGGAATTCTGGTACAACCATTGGCTTTAGCCCTCTTTCCCCGTGGTTTGTTTCTTCTCCTCTGCCCTCTAAGCCCCTTCTTGACCCCATTCCTTATTCCTTGCGTGACTTGGCACTTCATCACGTGCATCTCCCGAGAACCCCTTGCAGCCAATAAATTTCTCATTTTTCTTACACTATCATGCTTTCCCAACCCTTGGGCCCGTTTGGATTGCGGGTTGGGGTGGGATGGGGTATCCCACCTCTGAGAGGGATGGGGGGTGGATAACCCGATTTGAATAGTAGGTGTTTGGATAGAGGATGGGGTGGATGTGGTATGATTTGATGTGATGATTGATTGTAGTTATTATGATTGTGGTTGGGTTATTACTACTTGTTCATCATTATTTTCCATTGAGCACGATTTTGTCTCACTAATTAATTTTGATATTTTCAAGTTCGCACCACATATATTTTTTTGCTAAAAACTAAATACAGTGTTTTTAAGTGTTTTTAGCATATGTGCCGCCCTGAGATATTGCAATTTCAGTTATGCCCTTCCTATTTTTGAAATATCAGTTCTGCCCCTATCTACTTCAAAAATTCACAGTTTTTGTCCTTTTGTCAAGGAAAAGTAGTGGCTTAACTGGTATTACCATAGGGCAGAAGTGTTGACGTTGCAATAAGGTAGGGGCAGTACTGATATTTGACGAAAGAGAGGGGTGTAATTGAAGTTGCAATATCTCATAGGGCCAAAATATATTATTACAAATTGATGGAAGTTGATTAACGTTAGAAATTTATTTTTAATGTTTGTCTACCCTTCTTCCATTATTGATTCGACTAATTAATGTAAAATCGGAATAGTAGTATTCAACCCTTCTTACCGTTGCGAAGCCAAGAAAACCCATATTCGCTACAACTGCACGGCATACAAAATACGAAACCCATAATTGGAAAATGCATTACAACACAGTGGCACGGAAACACGAAATATCTGACCAGGGAAAAAATCGAACATGCGCGAGGAGTTGTCCCACCATAGCAAGATCACATATTCTACTTCAAAGAAGCACAAAAAAACAAGAGTCATGCACCATGCTTATCAATCACGCTGTCTTCAACCACGTCAATTCCTGCACCTCGCATTTGCAGTCGCAGCGACTCCGCCATCTCCTCCAAAGAAGCTCTCGTGCCTCCGGTATCTTCTAGCTCGGAGTAGAGACATGCCAATTCGTTTTCTTTTTCTCCTAAATCTTTCAAGGCAATTTCGAGCTTTCGACGAAGTTCTCTGTTTTCCTGTTCCTTTTCCCATAATCGATAGGCCAAAAAGAAAAATTCATCTGCCAGATTCTCCATTGTCCTTGGTGCACGAACATACGACTGATGATGATCGCATCGTCTCGTTGAGCACACATAGAAGAGTTTTCCCACCGGATTCTGGTTCTCTTCTTCGTAGTTAAGAACCAATGGGTTCCCACAACAGTATCGTTCAGTTGATTGCATTGTTACTTCTCTACGCAAAAAATAACAGGATTACATAGACAGAAAATGACATAGCCAAGAAAAGATTAACTTGATGCGTAAAACATATATGAGAAACTTGAACATTATCACATTTTAAGTCTATTAGTCCACTACGATTGTCTCCTTCGTCTATTATTCCACATTACTTGAGTGATTCTGTCTCGCAAAACCTCCTCCCGACGAATATCATCACGAAGGATGCCAACACTCCGATTTTGGTCTTCATCAGCCTCCTCGGGCAAGATGTCCTCTTCGTCATTGTCATATATAGAATCTCCATCGTTGAACCGTATGAAGTTGTGAATGATGCAGGTGGCCCTTACAACATCCCTTTGTATGTCAAATGAGTATGATGGCATATCTAGCAAGTAGTGGAACCTATTTTTCCACACACCGAAGGTGCGCTCCACAACATTGCGCAGACTAGCATGGCGGTGATTAAATAGGTCCTTATGATTTTCATAGTGACATCCCCGTGCCCGCCAAGCAGGAAGATGGTACAAGGCACCTCTATATGGGGCAATGAAAGTGTTCGTATTGGAGTAACCACAGTCTACTAAATATTTGCAGCCCTCTGGGACAAGAAAAGAGCCACTCTCGACAGCAAGGTTCAGGAAAGCGGTATGCGTATGGACTGGTCACCGAATATTGATTAAGCGGTATGCGGGGGCATATGCGGGGAATATGCGTTCTGAGCAGTTTTCTAATTTTTAATTTAAAAATAAAAAAATTTCTATGAATAACATTACTACTGAAGTTATGTATCTAAGTGGAGTTAAAGATGTAAGAAAAACGGTTCATGTTAGATGGGTATGTATATATACTTTTAATGGCCTCATATTTAATAACAAAAAAACATTTACCATAAAAACTTCACATTATTTACCATAAAAACATTTACCTTAACAAAACTTCAATACACATACATGCACTACATGAGCAAAACCTCAATCGACATATATAAAAATATTTGATGATACATTGCATATACACGTGAAAACAATACATGAGAAAAACATAAAGCATTGCATATACATAATGGTATAATGCATTGCAATTGTATAGAAATGCATGTCATATTCTAACAATTGAATAAAGAGGCAGAGTTACGGAGTTAAGGACCTGAATGAGAAGATTAAAAAGTTGGAGCTGCTGGAGTAGTATGCGGGGCATATGCGGGATATGCGGGATATGCGGGGCATATGTGGGATGCATATGCGGGGAGGGCACATAATACACTGATTCAAGTAATCAGTGCAGTCTGCATGCCGCACGGGCATATACGGCCGCATATGCGGCCCGTGCGGCCGATTTCGTGAACACTGCTTGACAGAATCTCGAAGCACGGTCATATCCGCACAGGAACCTTCCCATCCCGTAACGACGTATGTAAAACATTGGTTGAAGTCAACTGCAACCATAACATTTTGTGCTGGAAAAAGTTTCCTGCACCGATATGCTCCTTCGTCGGGAGGAACATGAGCGGGAATGTATGTCCCATCAATCGCCCCTATGACTCCCTATCCAAAAGCGGGTAATTGAGGAAAGGAGTAGACAAGCAAAAGCAAAGTGTCCTACAAATGAAGGTTTTTACTTTAAAGTACGAGCAGTATCGGGGGTCTGAAGTGATTATGTCCGGGGTGACGGGCGGAGCCAGTCGAATGTACTCCTGCTCCAACGTCAGTATCTTCACGAGAACCCTTTTAATGTGGCGTGATATGGTCTCTGCACTATGCTGGAAGGCTTCTTAGATGATTCTATTAGAATGATCATTGGTGAAGGCGTATAGAAATATACAAACTTACTCCACCACGTCCATGTTACTCGTTACGTTAACCCATGTTCTGATAGGACACAGACGAGCCTTCTCAGCATGGGCGGTCTCATTCGGAAGTTCTGGAATGCCCTATCATCATGGCCCGTAAGCATCTCCTCAACCCATTGTTGTCCGCTGAGAGGCTTCGTATGCAAGGGTCGAGGAACTCGTCTGGCAGACGACTCATCCTCCCATTCTTCTATCGCAAGAGCACCCACTATGCCAATGCAGGCCATTACTGCATGATCCATTAAATCCTCGAATGGATTGTACCTACGCAAGGCCATCTCTGACAAAACACTTTCGCCCAATCAGAAATTATCGTACACGAATGCAACATAAATCTAATGTTTTACTCGCATAGAAATGTGTACAGAAGAAGAAGCCCTAACCCCCTGTAATTCGAAGTATGTTAGCTCACCAAACTACGAGACAAATAAAATACGTAAAATTCTACATTAGTTGCCGATGCAGATATTTGCAGGAGCACATCATGTTAGATAATATGATCAAATTTTGCATTCTGACTTATGAACGCTTCCTTCAATAGCAAACTGGTGGCGTAGAACCTACACCAATGTACATTACCTACTGTCCATTCCCTACTAACCTGGAAGAACAGAACCTACAAGAATGTAATTAACCTACAACGAAATCCGCTTCATTCACATGCAACCAAGAAGAGCAACTACAATCCCTGCATATTTGTTGAAATTGGCTGATAGAACTTGGCATAGTAAAATAAAGTGTTCTAAGCCAGATGTCTGTCAAGAACAGAACCTGCAAGAAAGATAGTAAATTTCTACGTACAAGTAAGATGCAAATTAGCATATACTTCTCGTCTGCATTGACCTGTTCCTGCTGAGTATGCCCATATGAATGGGATGCAATAAAGTTGTCACGGTTAAAGTTAAGAAATGACTTAAATAACACAAGTTCAATAATGTCTTAACACTAGCTTATGAGTTCGGCAAAGTGGGTAAATTATGGCGATGGTTGTATCCTTCAACGATGAATGGTCCTCTCAATCCATTCATTCATCTTATCGGGGTCGCCTTTGACATGGTAGAAAACGTTTCTACCGCTAGTTGTAGCTAGCTTCTCTGCTATCCTTTCGAACTGATCGATGTCAAGGTCCGGCCTAAATGCGCTTACTTCCTTACATGCTGCGTTTGCCAGTTCATCAGGATCATGTCTCCCCTCAGCAAACTTCTTCGGCAGAGTGCTCAAAAACTTCTCTAGCAATTCTTGCCCTGCTTCAGACAACGCCCCTCCGCTCCTTGATTTTTTACTATTTTCTAGTTGACTCCCGGTCGTTCTCTTTCTAGACGAGGGTGTAGGAGTCATCTCCTCGTTGTCATCCACTTCTTCCGGTGGATACGACATACAATTATCTAGATTTTCGTCGAAGTTTAATTCCCTCTGCCTTGCTGCTTGTCGTGAACTTGAGGGCCCCATCGCTTGCTTGTCCCTTGCGGGTCGCGCTGAGTTTACATGCACTCTAGTGGAGATGTCCTTTGAGAGAAACCTCTGAATATCCCCAAAGTATAGAAATAACTTGTTGCGATATTTACGATATCGATCTGCAAGCTATTTTTCAAAGTTCAGTTATATTGAGATGTTTATTTATCTCCGTACTATATTTATGTTTTATGTTTTCTTCGAGTACCACTTATGTAATTAACCCTTGGCTCTTCTCCTATATAAGAGAGCCTTGGGATCTCTTTTCATATATATAATAAAGTTTATCCCAACATGGTATCAGAGCAACGGTCCTAGACCGGGGTTCTCGAACCAAAACCCTAATCCTAGCCCCACCCGCCAGCCTCTCCGCGCGCCTCCGCGTGCCACCACACGTCATCGTGTGCCTCTGGGCGGCCCACAGCCACCCCAGCGCTACTGCCAACCATACCAGGCCGCCGTCGTAGCCCACAGCGCCGGCGCACCCAGCGCTGCTGCCACCCCTGTCCAGCAGTTGCTGCCGCCTTCCAACAACCCAGTGAGGTTCGTTTGCCTTTGAAAACGTGGTGGTTTGATCAGAAAGGGGTCCGACAACCCCTGTTCACGTGCATCAAGGTCTGGACTGCTCTGCGAAGGGGGATATAGTCTGATTTCTCTCTTCATTTGAGGCTCTCGACCACAAACATTGCATTAGGGATGAGTGTATAAGTCTATAGATACATCTCATCCCTCTTTTGATGCTGTAGACAAGACTTTCGCGTGATATTCCCCGCTTGTTCCGCATTTTGGCGTATTAAAGAATGTCAGAAAAAAGGGTGACGTCTTCTCCTCTTCCGGTGCCTTCAAAGGACCGACACCTATCGTAAAGATGGACGGGACCAACTACGAGTTATGGTCCATGCAGTTTCGCACCCTGATGCAATGCCACAACAAGGAGCATATTCTGACGGATTCCGAGCCAGCGGACAAGACTGGGGCCAATGCATCATGGAAACAGGATGATGCCTATGCTCGTATATGGCTCTCTGGGACACTCAGCACAAAGATTGCTAATGATATTGTCAATCAGCCAACCGCGAAGGCCATGTGGGACATATTGGCTGCTACCTATGGACAAACGAAAAATGAAAGCAAAATGCTACAACTTTAGTTACACATTTTCTCGACCAAACAGAATGGTCGACCTCTACATGCACATTTCTCATAACTGAGAGGCATGTTTGAGCGACTCCACAGCTTCATGCCTATGACTGCTAGTGTGGAACAACAGTAGGCATATCAGAATGCCACTATGACTAAAGTTTTTCTGTCCTCTCTTGACCCGGAGTACGATGCCACTCGCACTCAACTATTGACTGGCGAAAACATTCCTCCAATGGAGGAGGTATACAAGCGACTAAGCAGGATTACTACCACACCTGCTTCCACGCCGCAGTCGACTTCCTCAGCTGTGGCTGCTTCTCGTGGACGAGGTAGTACTTCCCAGTTCCGTGGCCGTGGACCTCGTGATAGAGGTGGCGGTCTTCAGCGTGGTCCATGTTCTTATTGTCGTCGTCCTGGCCACTCAGAGGAGACATGCTTTCACAAGCATGGTTTTCCGGTGTCTGCACGGGTTGTTGAGCAGTCTGACTCTCCACCTGCACCCACTACTGATGCACGTTTTGATGATCTTGTCTTGAGACTTCGAGAAATGGTTACCCACTCCTGTGACTCAGACTGCAGGGCCATCAGATGCAGCGGCCACCGCCAGAGCTCTACCTAGTTCATCAGGAATTTCGTATGTGCTTACCAGTTCCAGTAGCAATGGTTCTGATGTGACAGATTGGATTATTGATTCTGGAGCATCCCATTACATGTGTAGAGATCGGACACAGTTTTCTTCATTCAGGACTATTCCTCTAGGGCGTTCTGTGATCATAGCAATGGAGTTCGGCTACCCATCGTGGGCCAGGAGGAGATTGTTTTAGCCTCTTCTATACAGCTTCAGAATGTTTTACATGCTCCAGATTTTCAAATGAATCTTTTGTCTGTTAGTCAAATTACAAAAGATTTACACTGCCGTACAATATTTGACCCATCTTCTCTTATGTTTCAGGACATACTAATTGGCAGGATGATTATTCATGGTCGTGAGCAGAGAGGATTATATAAACTTGTTGTTCCTTCATGTGTGGGCATGGCCTCTATTCCCTCTGGATTTGTTTCTCCATTTCTGTGGCACCTTCGCTTTGACCACCTTCCTCTCTAAAAGATGATGCGTGTTCTCCCGCATCTATCTATTCGTACTACTCTGGACTGTGAAGCTTGTCAGCTTGGGAAACTCCACCACCGCTCCTTTCCTAGTCGTCCAAGTCATAGTAGTAGTCGGTCCTTTGAGTTGTTGTATTTTGACATTTGGGGTCCAATTCGTGTTCCTGATCATCAGGGGTATAGATTTTACATGGTTGCAGTTGATGATTATTCTAGACTGTCTTGGGTTTTCTTACTTAAACATAAATCCGAAGCAGCTGCTATAATAAAGACTTTTCTTATTGAGATCAACAACATTTTTTCTGCTAAAACAAAATATATTCGCACCGACAATGCTTTGGAATTTTCTACTCTTCGTTTGGCAGATTTCTCCAGTCTATGGGTATTGTTCATCAGACTTCCTGCGCGTATACATCACAACAAAATGGGGTTGCAGAACGCAAACATTGTCACCTCTTAGACATCACGAGAGCCTTGTTGATTCATAGTCATACACCTCATTCCTTCTTTGGGGATGCTGTCCTCACTGCATGTTATTTGGTAAATCGTATGCCTTCCACTATTCTTGGAGAAAAGAGTCCCTTCTCGATTGCGTTTCCTGAAAAGGAATTCTTCACACTTATACCTCGTGTTTTTGGATCAGTAGCCTTTGTCCATGACTTTACTCCTGGCCGTGACAAGCTCTCACCTAGAGCTGTCAAATGTGTCTTTGTTGGTTATTCTCATACCCAAAAAGGGTATAGATGTTTTGATCCTGTTGGAAGAAGATACTATGTCAGTGCTGATGTTACTTTTTTCGAATCTATTATGTATTTCTCTCCTACAGGCGACTAGCTATCCGGAAATGGATCCAGAGAGGATGTTGTGGTTCCTCCACCTCCGTCTCCTTGTCATATCCCGAGGTCTTCGCCACCTATTGATAGCCCGATCCCGCACCCTTGTTAATTCGGTCAGATTAATGTCCAAATTAATTTAAAGTGTTCGTTGCAGTCGGATACGAGAGGGCTAATCAAAAACCACTTTAATTAGATTTGAGTTAATTTCAAGCGGCAAATGTTTTACTTGGTGAAGTCCAAGGTCGAACTCAGGGAGGCATCTGTCTCCTTAGGTCAAATTTTAGCAAAATCCGATGTTCGATTTTCAGAGGGAGTATTTTTTTTGGTCTTTTTCGATTTTTTATGCAAAACACATGCAATCAACATGCCAATATGAAGTTAATTCAATTTAAGATATCAAATGGAGTCCAAAAATTCTAAAAATTGGCCAGATGATTAATTATGATAAAAGTGAACTAATCTATGTTTTTTTGGAATTTTTAGACACTAAATGAATTTATTGTGAATTAAACGTGCAGACAGGGTGATTTTCACTAATTTAATTGTAATAAATGTCAAATCACATTGTTTTCAGGAACAAAAATTATCCTAGATAGATCTGATGATGAGGAATCCAGGAAATTTGACAACTCTTAATTTCAATGTGAAATGAGTTCAATAAAATTTAAATAAGAAAATCACTCAACAATTTATTCAGGCCTCGATATGTGTGCAAATGACATAAAATTTTTATGCAATGTTAAGGTCACTGTCCTAGAGCTACTGTGAATTTTTAAGGATTTTTAGAATCACAGAAAATTAATTAGAAATTAAAAGGTGTCACTGGGCAAAATATTACACAAATCAACCAATTAATTCATTGAAAATTCTACTGTAATTACAAAAATATGACATGTGGCACAATAGATAGAGAACAAGTTGCTCAACAAAATGCAATTTTTGGAATTTAAAAATGATGTAAAATGCAACCTAGGGATGTGTGCAAACACATGGGTATAAATGCAATACAGGAAAATAAAGTTACATAAAGCAAATATGCTGATAGGGACTAAAGTGCAATTACCTATAATGTTGGGGGACTTAATGCAATTTCTCCAAGCTGCACGTGCTCCTCACGTGTGGGACGCTTCACAGGGACTGATTTGCAATATCTGAAAGCTCCAGGGGTTGCTGTGCAATTTACCCAGGCGCACGTGCTTCTCACGTGGTGCGTCTAGGTTCGGATCGAGGCTCGGGCTCCTTGGAGGTTTGGAGTGAGGTTCGGCGAAGCTTCGGGTGGTCCGAGCCTAGAGGTCGGGGTAGAGGCTCGGACCAGTCGTCGTGGCGATCACGACCGTTAGATCAAGGGTGATCCAACGGCTGAGGGATGAAGACGCGTGGCGAAGAGGCGTCCGTCAGATCGTCAAACGATCCAACGGTGATGGAGCTTGCTCCTGAGATGACGACGTGGCGCGCTACACACCGTTGGATCTCGAAGGATCCAACGGCTCTGTGATGCTCCTGTTGACTGGCGACGTGGATGAATGATGACTGTAGGATCACTGGTCGATCCGACGGTTCTGTGCAGCTCCGGTCGAGGGCGACGTGGCAAGACGATACCTGTTCGATCAAGGTGATCGAACGACAGCTGGGGGTCCTACTCTGATGGTCCTCCGCCGCCTGCGGAGGAGATGGCGGGGCTCCGGCGACAAGGCCTTTGCTCCGCCAGTCCTTCCTCGTGTCGATGAAGCTCTCCGACTTGTCGGAGATATCGCAGTAGAAGCGTGGCGGTGCGGCGAAGGCTATGGTGATCTCAGGAGTTGGGGACGGTCGTCGGATGCTGCTGGCGACGAAGCTCGAAGACGACTCCGGCGAAGCTCCGATCAGTGAACAGATGGGCACCTGCAAGCGTTAGAGAAAGAGCCGTAGCTCGTGCGTGCAATCGTGGAGGTGGGAGAATGACTGGCGAGGCCTAAGGCGGAGGGAGGTGGTCTGGCAACGGTGCTCCGGCCAAGTGGCGGAGCTGGAGATCGATAGGTGGTGAAATGCGTCGTCGGCGGACGTGGAGGTGATCGCGAAGCTGAGAGCTCTGACGCGGAGCTCGGCAGAGTGAAATAGAGGCGAGAAGATGGCCGTGGGCGGAGAATAAAATCCAAGAAAAACAAGAAAAATGAAGAGGAAGATCGGAGAGGGATGGAGGTGATTACCTGGGGATTGGAGCTCGTTCTGGAGTTCCTGGTCGTCGCTCGAGGGATCGGTAGGGTCCCGAGCTCGTGCAGCTTCGCGGAGGGAGGCTGCGACACGGCGGAGCTCGCCGTGGATCTCGCCGGAGAAGAAAGCTGTCTTCGCTCGAAGAAAGGGTCAATCGCTGTCACCAATCGAAGGTTCTGAGCTCAAGGTTTCTCTCTGGGGTGGCGGATGGGAGTGACAGTGGCCGGAGGACGAGGATTTATAGGCTGAAGGTGATGGGTTGAGTCGCTGGAAAGTGGAGTTCGTGGGGGTTGTGGAGCGGCTCTGGTGGGAGTCATGGTGATCGAGGGAGCTGGCGAGGCAGTGGGTAGAGTGGGCTCCCTCGTGGCGGTGTTGGCAGTCGGCAAGGGTGGCTGTAGTGGGGACGAAAATAGAAAGGGGATGCCCCTCCTGCAAGGCAGAGAACGTGGGAGAGAGGGGCTCCCGAGGTAGGAGACGAAGTCTCCACCGCTGGATCTTGTGATCCAACGGTGGTGATCGAAGCGGGGGAGACGGCTCAGATGAAGAGATGAGGGCGCTATCGAAGGGCGCACACGCAGTCACGTGGCGTGATGAGATTAAAGCGCCAACAGACGGTGATGATCAAGAGGCTGGAGCTGATCGAGCGGTTGCTATCCTCGAGGCCGTGAACGGTGTGGATGATGAAGCCAGGATGCGATCGAATGGCGCAAACATGCGCTACATGGCAGGTTCTGATCACGGCGCTCACGGACGGATCAGATTCGAGGCGGGGGAAGATCGAAGGGCTGTGATGCACAGCGGGCTGAGCGGTTGAGATGGAGGGATGGAGTGCATCATCCAAGGGCGCAACAAGCGCCACGTGGCGCGCTGAGGAAGCGGCGCGAACGGGCGATTGAGATGAGGCGGAGGATCTGATCTGACGGTCAAGGTGAAAGGCGTACGTGGTCATCCAGTGGCTGTTGGATTGAAAGTGTCATCCAACGGCCGAGAGCAGAGGCGGCTTGGGCAAGGGGAGTGGGCTGCGTGGCGCAACCAGATGGCGCCACGTGGCCTGCTGTGATTGGATGGACAAAGAAATGAGGGTAGAGAGAGGAGGAGGCCGAATTTGGAAAAACTCAAAACATGAAAGTTGTAGATCTTGATGAAGTCTACAAGTTTCATGTTGACCATAGACGGAGATGAGGTCAAATATGATACATAAATACAAAGATACAAGTATACATACATGTAGTATACAAAGAGGCCCAAAAACCCAACTTTTTCATACGAGCTCCTAATTGGATGAAATTAGTTTCATTTTAAAGGTCTTTTAATGTGTATTATTCTAAAAGTGAGTAGACCTACTTTGGAGTTGGTGTGAAGGATCTGTGGGCATTTTATGGTCTAGGGGTTCTAGGGCTTTATTGGCTATTTTCCAAGGGGGATTTCTGGCTTTCTTCCCTATATTATTAACTAGGAAGTACATATTATAAGGAAGAGGTTATTTTGACAAGTGGATATTTTACAAGGGATTTTGGCTTCTTATTTAAATGCAAATGGACTGCTAAAATGCTTATATTATGTATGCATGCATGAATGCTATTTATGCTTTATAAAGGGAAATATGCCTCTATTTATTCGGGAACAAGGCTCTATTTTTAACTTTTGAAGTAATGAATCACATATTCATCACCTATACCACAACCACCTCCACCTCCACCTCCATCTCCTCATCCAGAGTCTACATTCTTATCCCATGTTTATACTCGCAGGTCTTCTACTCGACCCTCTGCTCATGCGCCTACGACATCATCCATCTTGCCTCAGGTATGTCAGGAACATATTATATCTACTGATGGCACTGGAGATTTTATTAATGAACAGGAGGAGTTAATTCCAGAAGAGGATGAGGCTGATGACCTGGAGATACCAATTGCTCTAAGAAAACCGCGTCGCCAATGTGCTACTTACCCAATGGCTGCACATGTTTCCTTGGATCATCTGTCCGATGGCTACAAGAAGTTTATAGTGGGTCTTTCTGCAGTTACTATCCCACGTACATATCAGGAGGCGCTCCAGGACACTAGGTGGCGACTTGCTATGGAAGAAGAGATGACGACCCTATGATCACGTGGCACATGGAGCATTGTTTCACCTCCACCAAGAGCATCTATTGTGAGCTGCAAATGGATATTCACGATCAAGCAAAGGGCTGATGGCAGTGTTGATTGATTCAAAGCAAGGCTTGTGGCTCGAGGGTTCACCCAAACATATGGGGTGGATTATCAGGACACCTTCTCTCCAGTAGCAAGACATTCGACCCTATGCATTCTGCTTTCTGTTGCCGTTTCCAAAGACTGGCCGCTGTATCAGCTTGATGTCAAGAATGCCTTTCTCTACGGGGATCTCCAGGAGGAAGTTTATATGCAACAGCCACCAGGGTTTGCTACTGATGGGGAGACTTAGAAGGTGTGCCGCCTTTATAAGGCGATTTATGGCCTGAAGCAAAGTCCAAGAGCCTGGTATCAAAAGCTATCGGAGTTGATAGAGCAAAAGGGGTTTGTGCGGTATACTTCGGACCACTCACTATTTGTACAGAGGACATCTAGAGGTACTGTGGCTATCCTTGTTTATGTGGATGATATTGTAATGATCGGAGATGATGAGCAGGGTATTCTTACTGCCAAGGAGTTCCTTAGTCAGCAGTTCGTGACTAAGGACCTTGGAAACCTTCGCTACTTTCTTGGACTAGAGTTCGCTAGAAATCAATGTGAACTCGTGATGAATCAAAGGAAAGTTGTTATGGATTGCACTTCATAGTTGCTTCCATGATCACTTTATCCGCACCCTAGTAGCACAGTGAAGTTGGGGGTTCTGACTTCGGAAACCGCCTTTAGACTTTCGGGTATAGCAGCATCTCGCTCACTTCGGAAAGTCAGACTTGTCCGCTGCTCCTGCCGCCCGCTTGGCGGGCTCTTATCTTTCTCTTTGTTGCTGACCCTGACTTGACCTCTCCCCATTCTCCAGTCTCCCGCACTGTCAGGTTCGTCAGTCAGCCTTGTCTCCCTCGTGCAGTATGAGCAAGCAAAGCCTTTGACCAGTGGAACCGACCACACTAACCACTCGCAGACTCGAGCCGGAGGTGTCCCTGCCCCCGGTCACTGATTTGGTTGATTTAGGTTGCATGACAGGGTGCAAGCCTGCTTCCACTCCTATAGATGCGAGCATGAGATTGTATGATGAGGACACTGAAGAAATTGACAGGAGGAGATATAGAGAGCTTGTTGGGAAGCTCCTATACGCCACTATTACCAGGCCGAATATTGCTTTTGCAGTTAGCAAAGTCAGTCAGTTCATGGAGCAACCCAGGAAGGTACATATGGATGCTGTTCACATGATCTTGGGGTACTTGAAGGCGTTACCTGGCTCTGGCATCCTGTTCAGTAGGGACGCATCACTTGAGGTGACAGGATGTGCAGATGCAGACTATGCTGGTTGTCTCGGGAACAGAAATCGACTTCTGGTTTTGCTATTTTTTGTAGGCAGTTCACTTGTTTCATGGAAAAGCAAGAAGCAGACTGTGGTGGCCAGATGTAGTGCTGAGACTGAATACAGGGCTAAGGCACAAGGATGTACAGAAATGATGTGGGTCAGATCACTATTGACCGACCTTACGATTGAGGTTCCCCTTCCTATGAAGCTTTTATGTGATAATTAGGCAGCGCTATTTATAGCCAATAACCCCGCGTTTCATGAGCGGACAAAGCATATCGAGGTGGACTGTCACTACAATAGAGACATGATCCAAAAAGGTCTTATATCCACCTCACATGTCTCCACAGGAGATCAGACTGCAGATATCTTCACAAAAGAATTGGCCAGAGGTTCATTTCAGAGATGCTGTTCCAAGCTGAGCATGATTGATATCTTTGCTCCAGCTTGAGGGGGAGTGTTGAGATGCTTATTTATCTCCGTACTATATTTATGTTTTCTTCGAGTACCACTTATGTAATTAACCCCTGGCTCTTCTCCTATATAAGAGAGCCTTGGGATCTCTTTTCATATATAGAATAAAGTTTATCCCAACAAGTTATCCATTACATGTTGCAAAGTGTAAGAAGAAGTTATAAATTTCGAGTACCTCATACCAAGCATCATCTGCTGGAGGAATAGGCCTGTTGTAGATGGTATCCCAACCCCAGCCAGACTTGTTGCGGAGGTACAGATACGATGCATAGTCCTTCTTCATGTTTTTCCAGCGATGTTGGAGTTGCACCTTCGTGTAGCTAAGGCAACTCAGTTCATTGAACCTCCGGACAATGGAATGCCATCCAGGAACTGTAAACGTGCTCCGTGCCCATGATGTCTCGTGCTCTAGCATCGCATCAACGAAAATCCTGTCCACTATAGAATTCCATTGTGCAATGTGTGCCGATCCTACCATAGGGATCTCAAGTTGTCCGTCCATCACTCTTTCTATGTACCCTCGACGCATACATAAATTTATCTTTAAAATCATATTGCTAACCAACTATGACGCATGAGTTTTTATACAGAGGGCATCCACAAGCAAAGACCATTTCAAGTAGAACGATATTACGTCATTAAAAAAATCAGCACACGCACAACACAATCAGAGAAACAAAAATAGCAGTGGATCCTCGCTTTGCTGTCTGAAAGGCACATTAATTTGAGATGGAAATCTGAGCATGGTTGTCTTTATTAGGTGGTTTGTTCTCCTTTAAGCTGCTTCCGTGCCTATCTCCCGTTTGCATTTTTTTGTTTGTTTCTCGTCCCAGGTTCCATTCCCACAATGTTTGAGCCATGACATCTTTTCGATGCAACAATTAATTCTAACTCCCCTTGTTAAAATATTTTATATGCATTGGATTCTTGATAGAGGGCTGATTCTTATGCATGAGTATTAGATAGGTACCATGGTAGTCTACTATTGAATCGGAATTTTGGGATGCACAAACAAATGAAGGTATTTCACAAAATTTATGTTGCCAACATCTGGTGAACACGTGAAGTCCTTTATCCCAGTGTTTCCATGTCTGAACATGTGAACTCCTTGTTTATCCCAGTGTTTTAGCTTCCTTTGTACATACTTCTCTCTAGTACTATTGCCCCAATGAATCCAGGTCAGCATTAGTTAGATCTCTGTATTTAAATTAATACTACCCATTTCATGATAAAAAGTACTCGAGCTAATAACTACAAGTTTGGTTTCTGTATTTAATTTAATGCTAATAACTCAAGGTTATTCCCCCAACTGATCTCTACAGATTAATTACATGAACCAGTTTGATGCGAGAGGGCATTAGAACTACACGATCATATTCCCCCCACTGGGACATCATGCATTTGCCGGATACCTTACCTCTACAAAATAATTACACGAACCAACCTTCTAATTTGAGAACCCACTGTGGACTCACGTACAGTGATCAAATTCCCCCCAGTGGGACATCGTGCATTTTGCCAGATACCTGATCTCTACTAACTAATTAAAAGACCCTGTTAACATCTGTAGACATGGAATTCGATCGTGTGCATAGAGAAGATTTGACCGTGTGTAATTGTAAACGAATTTTAGAAAGTTTTTCCAAGATGCAAGACCCCATATTTCTGCTAAAATGATGACAAACCAGAAAATCCAGTTCTAACCAGAAACGACCACTTTTATTCCCCCTCTGGAAATTAGCCATGAATGAAGATTACATAACGAAGTTAACGTTAATAGAAGTACAAGAAACACATGTTTGAGATGGACGTAGAAGAAAACTATGACGGATTGCAGGTTGAAAGTGATTGGGCGAATGCACGGGTGAGCAAACCAAAGCTTAGAGGAGAAGGAGAATACCTTCCAAGAAGCAACTTGAAGGTCCGCCGCAGGTCGTGCAGTTCCTCATCTCCGATAGCAATCCTTGCGTCAACAAGGGCGTGCAAGGAGAGCAACACCATCGCAACCAATTTATAAGGATATATGTCGTCGAGTACCTTCCTTACTCGCCTTCCACCCCTCAAGGGCATAGGGGAGCGGGCAACAGTGGTCGACTCACGCGATGATGCTTGCCCATCCATCCCCTCGTGCACTGTGGTGTAGGTCACATTGCAAACTGGTGCGTTGAAAGGCATGACCTCGCCTCTAACAGCCTTTACGACGACTAGTCGAGATCAGATACTGTGATGGAAAGAAAATGTAGCACATGGAAGTCGCTGTAGCTTGACGATCAATGATGAACAGCTCCTTGTCGGTGGAGTTGGGTGATTGTCGCGATGGGAGGAGGGTAGACGACAGTCGACCCGGCCTTCCATGTGAACAGGCGCCGCGGGAGTCTCGCCCCTTTCCCCCTTTTCCGCCTGGAAAAGGGAAAGCTGATGTGAATAGTCCGCATTCAATGCATGTCAATAGGCATTCTCGCGATGCCTTCCACCCCACGTCCAACCAAAACCAACCCGAACATCCTGCTTTCCAAACGCACGATCGTCACCGGATTATACGGCTAACCCGAGTTCACCCCTTAATCTAAACAAGCCCTTAGGGCTCGTTTGGTTGCCAGTTACCCTGGAGTAACCTGGCATACCCCATTTCTAGGTTGGAATTAGTTATTCTTTGTTATGATATTTTTTAACCATGTTTAATAAAAAACTAACATAAAATATATATTATAATCATTAAAAAGTGAATATAACACATAATCAATGTCACATGACATCACATTTATCTTTCCAACCATCTCCAACCCTTCTAACCATCCAAACAACTACTATTCACAATAGGTTACTCCAACCCAATCCAACCCAACCCAACCCAGTTATCGAATAGGACCTTATTCTTCTCCTTTGAAATTTCAATCTAGACGACATTTAAATTGTTTTAACAAGTTGACGATCAACAAACTACTTACAAAAATAGCATTGAAATGTAAAGATCAAGGATTGTGTTTGCAACTATGCGAATTGATGATCGTCCTTTTGTGTGGGTTGCAAATAAAGTAACTATGACAAAGATACAAGAAGAGTTGCAACACTCGGAGAAAAAAAGAGGTAAAAAAAGGAAGCGCCAGCTGATGCGACACTGCACATCTGCGAAACTTCTATGGAAGCATTTCATCATTGCAACCTATGCCGCCTCCTTAGTTCTTGCAACCACGTTCTCCGGAACCACCAAGAATTGATTTCCAACCTTATCTTTACATCCCCACCCTGTTATAATACCATTCCTTCACCTTCCTTCTTGACAACCTAGCTCATTCCCCAATCAGCCATTCTTTTAATCACTTTATTCACATTTCTTACACCCAAACCCCCTCCACACGTGATAATTGTTGCGACCACCAATACTACTATCATCAAAACCATTCTGCCACCTCAACCCTATAGTTGCTTGACCGACTAACCCGACTAGTCGAGTCGGTGGGGTGGCCAACTGACTATTGACTACTCTATCAATAGTTGGTCGGCCATCTCCCAATGTTCCTCTCCTCGCCAAACTCCAGTCCTTATATGCTATTCAGACCCTGCAGAGAGTCCAACCAACCGCCAAAACATCCCCACTACGTCGACTCCAAAAGTTAGCGATTTCCCTTTACCCATCCAGAGGTTGCCAACATCATCTCTTACCTTCGGCCCTTCCTCGTTGAACGACAACTTATTTGAGGAATCCCAATGGATTTTCCTCCCTGCAACTACCCCTCGGGGTTATGCGAAAAATCTCTAATGGACAAATTGCATACTTCAACAAACAACATAGAAAGGGTGGTAAAATTTACAAAGAAACCTTTGAAGAATGAAAGTCCTTCATGCAATTAGCAATTCCAACTTTCTACTCTTGCTATTTATCATGTGGCTATTGCAAGTAGAGCAACTCTTTTAGAGACGAGTTCCCAAGATGGGGAGTGTTGATGCAACTCAAATCCAAGATAAAGAAATGGTTTGAGTGTATAAATTCTGGTTCAGCCATTGGCGTTATCCCTCTTTCCCATTGATTTTTCCTTCTCCTCTACCCCAATCCCGTTCTTGGTCCAATTCTTTCTTCCTCAGGTGGCTTGGCGTCATCCCATCTTTATCTTGTGCATCTACGTACATTCCCTCTAAAAAATCCACGTGATCGGCGTGTTTCTAATTTTTTTTCTTATCCTCACTTTAGATTGGTCAAAAAGACCATTCTTTGTTATTTATTCATTCGCTCAATTATATAACTATATCAGTTGCATACACACCCTTTGACCCACCTAGGCCCTATTGCAATCAATATCATAGTTTCTTCACTTAATCAACACTACAAATAATAGGACCAACCTTACTGGGGCTTCTTAGGGTGGTTGTATAGAAATCTGAGCTCACTGGGCTCCACCGGCTTTTGCCTTTCTTATGAACTTTCTTTATAAGGGGCTCTTCTTCAAGAATTGGATAAAGTGTTCATTGTTAGTTAAGCAAGGTTGAGGGAGTTGTTTAGAGCTCAATACCGGAGAATGGTCTAAGTGTTTCTCTTAGATCCCAAAATAAAGGAGATTGATGATGCCATTGTGTTGGTTGTTTCTTATGGGTATAAATTTTTGAATTGTGTGTCGCAAACGACAGTGCCTAATGTACTGAAAATCTTTTTTTATCATACTAATTTTCTTTTATAAATGAGATCGGATGTCTAATCATATCAACGGATCATCCTTTTGGATTTTTAAAGGGTTTAATGGGGCTAACCGGGGGGAGGCAATTCTTAAGGTATTTTTTTAAAAACAATTGGGGAAATTAAGATCACTATATGGCACCATGTCCTCGTTCAAATTTCAACTCAATTTGAGACTATCCATCCATCCATCCATCCATCCATCAAGCTTGTCAAATTTTAACGATTTCAGAATTGCTGAAATAGACCCCCTTATAGACAAACGGGTTATGAGTATCTGTTTTCACAAATTTGAATAATAACATGTCATATAGTGGACAAAATCCCTCTAGGTGTTTTTAGAAAATTCCTTGAGAAATTAAAAAAAAGGTTCGGGTAGCCAAGTTTAAACCCTTTTTAAAATGATGGAAGGAGGTGGTTGGAGGGATAGGTCAGAGGATTCTTCTATTGCAAGGTATAGGGAAACAAAGGAGGGATTGGTTGCAAACAGTATAACATTTTACTCCATTTTTAGGATAATGGAAGAGCAAGGGGGCACCAAGTGTAAGGCAGAATATCTTGGCAAGTGCATGTGCCAACAGACCAACATCCCAGTCTTCTGCCACCGAGAGTTCTGTTGAAAGGTATAGGGAAATGAAGGAGGTGTTGGTTGCAAACGGTTTAACACATTTTGGTTGCAAACTTAGCCATGGACGGTCCCAAGCCCGGGTAAATGAGGAGGGTTGCGTTAGGTAGCTGACAACCAGCGTAAAACAGTACGAGACAACTTCCTAAATAGTACATTTTTTCTAAAAAAATACTATTTAGGAAGTTGCCTCATGACAGTCGGATCTTTTCAACATAGATTTAAGCAAACATACATATTTCGTTGGGGCGTTCCCTACTTGCGATGCGTTGCATCGTCCGAATGCAATGAAAAATTGGCAAGGGCCGCTACATCGCAGCTTGGATGTAGTTCAAAATTTGCAAGGGTTCTCGCATGAGGAACGCATGCGGGTAATTAAGATAGTTCTGCTGCATCACCGCCCGGATGCAGTCCAAAATTTACAAGGTTTCTCGCATAATGGACGCATGCGAGTAAAGAAGTTAATCCAAAAGAGATTACAACGGAAGTTGCGGATTGGTAGTTGGAATATTGGCACTTTAAGCTGGAAAGTTGATGGAGATAGTGGATACGATGGAAAGAAGGAAGATTCATATACTATGTCTTCAAGAGACTAAATGGGTTGGAGAGAAAGCAAGGGAGATTGAGAAGTCAGGCTTTAATCTTTGGTATTCAGGTAAAGATAAGGGTAGAAACGGTGTTGGAGTGGTTGTTCATAAGGATTTGAAGGATTGCATGGTTGAGGTGAAAATATTCGGGGATCGAATTATTTTGCTAAAATTGGTGCTTGAAGAAAAAATTCTGAATATCATCTCAGTTTATGCACCGCAAATTGGTTTAGATGAAAGGACTAAACAAGCTTTTTGGGAGGATTTGGATAAGAGTCTACAAGGAATCCCACAAAGAGAGATGATTTGCATCGGTGGAGATCTTAATGGACACGTGGGAAAAGATGCTTCAGGATATGCTAGTGTTCATGGAGGACATGGTTTTGAGGATAGAAATGAAGAGGGAAAAGCCATTCTGGATTTTGCAATGTCATATGATCTTTTCATAGCAAACACTATCTTCAAGAAGAAGGAGGAACATTTAATTACTTATAAGAGTGGGCCAACTAGAACACAGATAGATTACTTTGCGTTGAGGAGAAGAGATAGGCTGTGTTGTAAAGACTGCAAAGTAATCCCAGGAGAGAGTTTGACAACCCAACATCGTTTGTTAGTCTTGGATGTACAAATGAAAGGGTTGGTAAAGAAAAGGAGGGTTTGTAAGATAACTAGAACTAGATGGTGGAATCTTCCATTGAAGCAAGCGTGCTTCAGGGAGAAGGTTTTAGAAGACTTATCTTGGGATTGTAGCGGTAGTGCAAATGAGATGTGGGAGGCAGTAGCATCTTGTATCCGAAAGGTAGCCAAAGAGATGCTAGGCGAGTCAAAGGGAGGAGCTCCATGTCAAAAGGAGGCTTGATGGTGGAGTGAAGGGGTGTAAGAGAAGCTAAAAATAAAAAGAGCTTGCTTTAAAGCTATGTCTAAGGATAGATCAGAGGAAACTGTCACAAACTACAAAATAGCAAAGAAGGAAGCAAAGAAGGCCGTAAGCGAAGCTAAGTCAAAAGCTTATGAAGTTTTGTATAAAAATCTCGACTCCAAGGAGGGACAGAAGGATATATCCAGGTTGGCTAAAGCAAGAGAAAGAAAAATCAAAGACCTTTCTCAAGTGAGATGCATTAAGGACAAGGGAGGTCATGTGCTTGTTACTCAGAAGGATATAAATACTAGATGGGAGCAGTACTTCCATAAACTTTTCATTGGGGAAGGAAATAGAGATATCACTTTGGGTGATCTAGCTTGTAGTGAAAGTTACTTGAATCGTGCATGCTATAGACAGATACAAAGAAAGGAAGTAGAGGAGGCTTTGAAGGTTATGAGACCTGGAAAAGGTGTAGGACCGGATGATATCCCTGTAGAAGTATGGAGAGTTTTAGGTGAGCGTGGTTTGACTTGGCTTACGAATCTATTCAATGTTATTTGGCGAAGCAAGAAAATGCCTGAAGATTGGAGGATGAGTATCGTGGTGCCTCTTTATAAGAATAAAGGAGACATTCAAAACTGTTCAAATTATAGAGGTATCAAGCTGATGTATCACATTATGAAAATTTGGGAACATGTGATCGAAAGAAGGTTGAGGCAAATTTCCAATGTAAAAAAAATCAATTTGGATTCATGCTAGGTCGCTCAACGACTGAAGCCATCCATTTGCTGAGGAGAACAATTGATATTTATAGAGCTAAAAGGAAGAACCTCCACATGATCTTTATTGATTTGGAGAAGGCTTATGATTCTGTCCCATGAGAGATATTGTGGAGAGTGTTGGAGAAGAGACAAGTACCTGTCCTATACATTAACCTCATAAAGGACATGTATGATGGGGTTTTATCTTGTGTAAGGACCCCGTCTTGGAAGACTGGATATTTTGACATCAACATTGGTTTACATCAAGGTTCAGCTTTGAGTCCATTTATTTTTTACTTTGATTATGGACGAGTTGACCAGTCACATTCAGGATGAGTTACCTTGGTGTATGTTATTTGCTGATGATATTGTGTTAATTGACGAGATTAGAGATGGAGTAAATGAGAAACTTGAGGTCTGGAGACATGAGTTGGAGACTAAAGGATTTCGTGTAAGTAGGGCTAAGACGGAATATATGGAGTGCACCTTTGATGGAAGTAATGGTGAAGGAATCGAGGTTAAGATTGGTGACGATAACATTCAGAAGAGAGATTCCTTTAGATATCTGGGATCTATTCTGCAACATGATGGGGAAATTGATGGAGATGTTACTAATAGAATAAATGCAGGCTGGCTAAAGTGGAGAGGAGCCTCTGCTGTTCTCTGTGATAAGAAAATTCCTTTAAAGATTAAAGGAAAGTTTTACAAAGCAGCCGTGAGACCTGCTATGCTTTATGGATCTGAATGTTGGCCTGTGAACCATAGACATGTGCAGAGAATGAATGTAGCAGAAATGAAAATGCTAAGGTGGATGTGTGGTCACACACGTAAAGATCGGATTCGGAATGATGCAATCAGAAAGAAAGTTGGTGTAGCTCCGATCGAGGATAAGATGCGAGAAAACCGCTTAAGATGGTTTGGACATTTGCAAAGAAGACCAGTTGATGCACCAGTTAGGAGATGCGAGTGTTGGGATATTGAGCCGGCTAAGAGAGGGCGAGGACGACCCAAGAAGTGTTGGAAAGAGACCATACGAATGGATTTTAGTTTTGTGGATATAAACCCGGGATTGGCCCAAGATAGATCTGAATGGGGGCGGAGAATCCATGTAGCCGACACTACTTAATTGTGGGAAAAGGCTTTGTTGTTGTTGTATTTTAGAGATAATGGAAGAGTTTGGGGGCACGAAGTGTATGTTTGAACATCAGGCAAATGCATGTGCCAACAGACCAACATCCCAGCCTTCTGCCTCCAAGATTTCTGTTGAAAGGTATAGGGAAACAAGGGGTGGGTTGGTTGCAGTCAGTTTAACATTTTTCTCCAGCGCTTTGAGAGCTAATGGAAGAACTAGGGAGCACAAAGTGTAAGGCAGAACATCTTGGCACGTGCATGTGCCAACAGACCAACGTCCCAGTCTTCTGCCTTGGAAATAGAAGAAGTAACGGCACAATGTTTATATATATTTGGAAGGTTAGAGTGCAGGTGGAAGTGGAGATTTTTGCTTGGCCTTTTCGTCAAGGGAGGTTAATAAGGAAGGTGCTCCGTGCCCGCATCATCCCCAATGTATCGACCTGCCCGATTTGCGGCAATGAGATGAGGATATGGATCATCTTTTCTTCAAATGTTAGCGTGTTTAGGGAAGTGTGGCGGAGGGAAGGCATCAAATGGTTGGATGTTGCTGGTGGTGAAAGCACTCCCACATTGGGGATCATGCGTTTTCTTCTCATGGTCTTTCGCACAACTTTTGCAATCAATCTCGCTTGGGGTCCTCCGAAATGGCAACTACCAAATCTTTGACTGTTCCCATAATCTCCAAACTACTGTCACCATTCAGAGGGGGTCGAAAAAATCTTACATAAAATAAAACATGGTAGCATAATGTAGACTAGGTAACATGATGTAACCATTCAAGAACTATTTGCAACACTCACTTAGGAAGGCAGGCCGGCCATTCCTTCGGACCCCATCTCTTTCCGGAGAGAGATGAGACCTAGACAGCTCAGGGCCTCTGAAAGCCAGAGGCTCAAATCATTGCTTATGGGAATTTAACTCCGCGTTTCTGAGCTTTTTGGAATAGTTTAAATGCTCCAATATATCACCTGAAGACAGATATTTGCAGTATGCTGGACCATATGGTTAGCCAGGAACACGGAGTTTTTCAAAGGATCGAGATATCATGCAGAAAATGTTATAGTGCATGCACATCATCTTTGTAATAAATGGGAAAACACAGTTGTAATTAAGTTTTTTGAAAAGGGTTTTTTTCGGGTTCTCACCACCTCAAGGTGACACACCCTGTTTACACTTAAAAAAGGTGTATATATATTCTTATAACAATAACTTGGGAAAAAAGAACATGCTAGGATAATACAAAACATTCTTGGTTTACTGCAGAATTACTTGACAAATCCCCTTGTTAAAATTCTGGTTGATATCTTGACTGGTAGTTGAAAGTGTCAACATTACTGGTAATGCCTTTGTGTTGTGCTGCTTGCTTTGCTCTACTGATTACCTTGAGATCTTTGCTTTTGCAGTCTTTTTATCTTCGTATTGAAATGGAATTACTTGGGGTTATCTTTGAGTTTTGTTTTGATAGCTTAAATAGTTTCTTCTTATCCCTGTATTTTGTAGATATCTCTCACAGATCCTGAAACCACATTGCTATAATATGTTTTTGTTTTGTTGATTTTCTCTTCAGCTTTCTGCGAAGGATCATCTGAGATTCCAGGCTTCATATGCAACTATCCTTAAAGCTCACATGTCTGCTCTAAAGAAGAGGGAAAGAAAAGATAAAAAGAAGGGTGCAGGGACTGATAAGACAACAAAAAGCTAGTATTGAAGCAGTCCAATTTTACTGTTCACTACTTTCCGCCACAACAAATCATCCCTCCCCCCCCCCCCCCCCTTCATTCTGATATTAAACACTTTTACCAAATGTTGAATGCCGAGTTTGCTTCATGAACCAGGGTCTGTTTGTTAATATGAATAGCAAACAATAGCAAGCTGCACGGACCATTCTTCTCCTTGTGGTATCTTCATTTTAAGATAATCCGAGAAGATGTATCCAAATTGAAAGAAGTCATTGACTGGGCCTCAATCACGTGAACATGTGGATGTGAATTGGGGCTGTTTGATATTGGCGAGACAACTGACACATCAAGGTATCCAGCTAGTGGGTAAGTGGCATCAGAGCTGATTCGGATTTGAGAGCTCTCTCATCTCTTCCTTTTAAAAGCAATGCAAACGAACATGTATTAGCTTCTAAGTCATTTTTCTGTACTTTACATGCAAAGTAAATTTTCACTTTGACTTTCCAAATGAGTGTCATTCAGAGTTCCTAGTGCTCTTCTCAATATATAGATGATCTTTAGGGTTCATCCTAAACGAAGATGTCTTCTACCCTCTCCATAGTAAAGGTACAAAGTTATGCTTTAAAGGTTCTCAAGTTAATGAGGATACGGTTGTGGTCGGTAGATTCAACCTCACGGATGGGGTGAGGTGCTACAGGAAAATATGCAGAGCCTAGCCAAATTGGTAGGGGAAGCTCTATCCGTCCAAGTGAAACCTGATGATGACAGGCCTGGTTCGATGAGTTTTCACTTGGCCGGATAGAGCTTTAGGACATTGGCTATCAAAGAAAGGTGCCATTTCTCTGTACTTTACATACGTGTAAAATGCACGATAAAACAAACATAGATAGCTTGATCCATATTTACATGCTCTAAATTTTCACTTAGACTTTCCCCGCACATAAACACGTGCAACCACACTTGCACTCACACATGCATGCCCACGCACATGCACGCATCTAAGCACACACGCATGCACATGCACACCTGCTTGCACGCACACATCGAGATATACACATAGACAGGCGCGTGCACGGCACATACACAAGTGCACTCCCATGTGCACCCACTCACGTCCCGCGCAAGCACTCACACCCACACATGGGCACGTACTCGCTCGCTCACATCCGCACACACACACAATACCTTTCAAATGAGATTGAGATCCATTAGATCTTGATCCAATGGTGCGTTGTCACAAAGAGTATTTTGGTCATTTTATTTTCATTTAAATTTAAATTTTATTTAATAATATAAATTACTATTTTACAGTTATTTTGGAATTTTTTGTTTATATCTTTATTTGTTGATTTCTAAACATATTTTGGGATATTTACACTCATAACCCCTGAGTAGTTCCATAATTACCCTAGGAACCCTCGATAAACACGAATTACATTCAGGACCTCCAATAACCGTTCTGTTTTACACTCGTAACCTTCCGTTAGTTTAGTCCATTAACTTAACCAGATAGTCGAGTTAATCTAACCAATCATTGATCTTAGGGCTGAGATCAATAAAAAAATAAAAAATAAAAGGTCAGCTTCCAGGGAGAGAGCTCGACTTCGGGGGGAGAAGGAGATGCGGGCAGGGGAGCTTCAACCGAGCCGATGGGGGCTTCGAGCAGGGGCACCAGATGTATTGTAAATTGAATAAAATTGGAATGATCTTCGTCTTATAAGAAACAAATGTGTCTTTGGAAATTAGAAGTCAGAAACATTTATAACCAAACAATAAAAACTTGGACAAGTTTGTGGTAGTGTTCATCGATGATGTGCTCATCTATTCACGGAATGAATGGGATCATGCGAATGAATGTTGTAACGCGAAATGTGTGTAAACGGGTACCCGGATCCTGAGGGGTTCACAGTTTGGTATCGGTGGGGCGGCTTGCCGGGGGCATGAGGGAGGGGGGGTCCAGGAGGAACCGGGGGAGGGGGGGGGGGGGGGGGGTTGGAGCTCGGTGGACGGCTTGCCGGGGGCGCGGGGACGCATGAGGGAGGGGGGTCCAGGAGGAACCGGGGTGGCCGTATGGAAAAGGAAGTAAGACCTGTTGGCGGTGCTCTATCGGTGATTTGGGTATCTACCTCAGACACCTCCTCCTCATTGCAAATCCTCCCAACCTCGAGTTGTCACCAAGAGGACGTGAATATCATGGATCTGAGGGTTTAAGATCAGCCACATACGGATCAAACCTTGGATGGAGGTGGAGGAGCTTCTTAAAAAGGAAGAATGAGGGGCGAGACTGAGGCACAGATGCTGCTCTGATATGATGATTGGAAGGATCTAAGCACAACATGATATCTGTTTGATGGATAGACCCTCCTTACGAGGATCCACGCAAGAACCGCTGCCGAATTCGTGGATATCATCACTGTCCCCCGGATTTATATATCACATCCAACATGGACACGGTTGTTGGGAGCCCCCCTCTGTTCGATTTTCCAGAACTAATAATGCAGAGAGAGCACAGGCAGATGGAATATCCACTTGATATCACTCGATATCCCAAGAAACAAGCAAAGATAAAGGCCGGGGAAAGGAGACGATGGATACGGCGCTGTTCACCTCGACAAGAGTTGGATTGTCGACGGTTCCCTCCTCCCTCGTCATTTCATCTTTCCCGGAAAGTGGTAAGAGCTACCGGCTTGCCGGGGGCGCAAGGACGCCGGGGCTTTCAGGAAGAACCGGGGCAGGGGGCTGGATCTGGGGGACGGAGGCACGGGGTGGGGCAGGGCGGGAGCTCGCATGCCGGAGGCGGACACGCAGGGACGGAGGGAGCTGCTTGTCGAGGACACGCGGGACGGAAGCCTTAGGCTTACGGGGAGATGGGGGCATCATTTTGTTTGATTTATAAATAGTATCATGTTATAAATATGATGTCTTTGGAAGGGCAAAATGGTCAATATATAACCTTTTCCGTCATAGTTAACGGTGTATTAAGACGGAACTTCACACAGGGTAATGCCATGTAAAGGTTAAGCATTATTCGAGGTTCTGGATGTAATTCGTGATTAACGAGGGTTTTTGAGGTTATTACGAAACTACTCAGGGTTATGGGTGTAAATATCTCAAATATTTTCAGCAAATGCAAATTAACATAGAATTTTGTAAAATACAAATTCAATTTTGTAAAATGTAGAATCAATTATGTAAAATTCAAACTATATGTTTTTTTACATTCCAAATCATTTTTTCTATAAATTATTATTTCATTTGTAAAATATGTATTGTCTTTTGTAATATGTTATAAGTATTTGTAGTTTCTTTTACGTGTGCAATATTGTATGGATTAAGGTTCCTAATCTCGATTCCATTTTTTGATATTTTTTCGTAAATTAAGATCATCCAAGTTATAAGAACAATAAATAACTTACAAATTCACACTTATATCACACATATTACTCATATATACCCCTTATATCGCACATATTGGTCATATCCCTGTTAGCGCTGATTGATGTTTGGTAGATGTTGAAAATAGAGTTCACCCAAGTTCTTAGAACAATAAATATTACAAATATACACTTATAACACATATATCGATCATCTATGATCATTATATCATACATATTGGTCATATCGAACATATTTTTGTAAATGTTGATTGTTGACTGATAGATATTAGGAATGGAAGTAAAATAACTAAGTTAACCCCACTTAGAAAACATCTTTTGTTTATTGATGAGACATTTGATTTTAAAACGTAGATAATGATTAATGAGGCAACATCCGTTCATAGAAATAACTGTCATGGATAAGGTTTTAATAAAAAGATTTAATTACATACTTACAACAAGTAAAAATGCATCTATTCACAAAGATAAGTGACAACACATACATTAATGAATTAAAAGACATTACCTGGTCACGAGTTCAGAACCAAGAGTTCTGTGGTGGATCCTTATTGCCCCCTCCCTGTTGTCTCTCATAGCGCATCACGGACTCAATGAACTCACAATAATCCTCCCATGTCATGTACGAGTACATGGCCTTATAATCCATCATGTACTGCTTGTACTGATGGTCATCGATACCTAGGAGTATCTTGAGATGAGGATAAGCTACACTAGATTCAGTATCATGAGGGGTATGACGAGGCTACAGAGTACTAGCTTGAGATCCTCGGGATGACGATGGCATAGTAGGAGCCGATCTTTAAGGAGGAGGATAATGCATAATCATGTAGTAGTCGGGAAAGATACCATTACTGTCACCACCAAAATATTTACCCTGACTCTAATCATGCTGGCTATCTTGATATTTTTCAATGTTGTAGCTATTGTATACATACTTGTCACAACCATATGGTGGAGGTGTATGCGCTTGAGGATGAAGTCCAGGAGGAGGAGCATCAAAGTACCATGGGAAGATGCCAAATGGTCTTCCTAGGAGATTTGCTCCACGACATGGGCTATTAATGTCCATACAACTCAAAGAATCTATAGATGATATCAAATCATCCATGAAGCTGTTTGCAGGATGATGGATTTTCCCGTATGCTTCATAATCCATAGATCTCAAACTTGAACATGAGACAAATTGTCCATGTACATTCGTCTGTCATTCCATATATTCATTCCCTCCCTACATGGAGCCCTTCCTCGAATATTTAATCATGTGGTCCACGACTACCCCATGCTGGCACTCCCGAATATGTTTCTCCATAATCGGATCCATCGCCAACGACATCATCATCATCATCATCATCTGCACTATCATCATTCGATTTGGATCAAGCGGAGAGAATGTCATTAATAACATCATCATCAAGTTCCAACCCTCCAAGAGGGTCTATCATCTGTCCGAATCTTGCCATGTAGCCACCAACATCTGCTCACATTTATTGGCTTATATTCTGATTCGACAATCCTCCCAGCTGATAGAGAACTGGAGGACCATTAAAATCCATTCTCCTTTGGAGAACATCTTCATATGTATCGTCATCACGCATTTTGAAAATGTATGCAAGATCGATAATGCCTGTGTAGTTGTCTTTGCTATGGCCCTCCCTTGCATGTTTCATCTTTAGCCTTAAGTCGCAGAGCACATTGAAAATATCATGGAGCTTTTGTTCTTCCAACCCATCCCATCTCTTCAAATTAATCAGGTTGAATGTACTCCAATTTCTCTCACAATCCCCAACGTATGCGGTTTGAGACGATACTTTCAATTCCACCTTTCGTAGGTTGGGAGCTTCAATCCCATATTGTAACCACCATTCGTATATGAAAAATCCCGAGGAGATAAATCAATAACAGTAAATAGTAATACTATGTCACACTCAATGGAATTTTTGTCCTTACCAGGAAGAGTATAGCCCCGTCCATTGACCACGCTAATTCTACCAAAGGACTACAAATCATGCCTAAAGAACTTGATCTGCACATTGTTTGCAGTCATAAAATGTCACAATACTTCCAAATAATATTTTATCAAACTACTTGAAAGTTTAAGTTCACTCCATATTCCAAATTATCTCATTCATGTACATAGTTTGCATTTTCTCGTCTTTCACGAGCTTCTCCTCCACAATTTGGACATTCCCTAGAAGGTCAACATTTGTACCAAGATACTTATCTTAGTACATGGAATTGAAGTAATAAGCTGGACACAAACATGCATAATTCTCAGATTTTAATATAGTGAAAGTGTTATCAAAAAATAAAAAATAGATAAACTACATATCTGCCTTGTGAAGAGGATTGATGAAACTCAGTTTCACTGTATTAATTCGCAGATATTATCCCCCTAGCTTAGACTAGTGTCAATATAAACCAGATAAAATATTGTATTATATCCGAGTCTTAGAATAAATTAAAAATAAAAAAATAACAAAACTAAAAATCGTAGTGTTTTTATACCCTTAAAAACACTCAAAAAATATTTCTCCCTTTGTTTGACCTCGTTTCTGTTTTCGGTCAACATGAAACTTATAGATCTCATCGAGATCTACAACTTTCATGTTTTGAGTATTTTCAAATTCGGCATTCTTCCCTCTTATTTTTTATGTTCTTCGTCTAAATAACCTGATTGGGCCATGTGGCTCTTTCTGGTTGAGCCACATGGCCCGCTTACTGTGTTCCACCCACCCTCATTTCTCCACCGTCCAATCATCTTCTTCTTCTATAGATCCATGCTGTCCACTCTCTGATTCATCCTCAGCCCTCCTATACATTCCCAGATCAAATCTCGTCCCTTCGCTTCCGCCTTTCTCCCATCTGCCGCGTATTGCCCTCGTCACCGCCTGATCTTCTCCATTTTGCTCTCATCTCAGCCATTGGCTTCTGCCAGGATTCTCCACCCTTCGATCGACCCTTACACCGCATCACATACGTTCATTTGCCCCTACATATCATGGAGACACGTGTCGCTCTTCACAGCCTTTGATTGCGATCTAATCGATGAGATCATGACCGCATCTTCGCACCCTCTTCTCAACCGGTGGATCTTGGATCGTATGATCCAACGACCGAGGACATGTCTTCTTCCTCCAGCGACCTTCTCTCCTACGTCACCCACCTCGGCACTTGTGGCACCCTTCCCATTTTCTCTACCTCCTCATCCACCCTCGCCACTCTCTGACTACCCCACGACCAAGCCCGGTCTTTCCTCATCGTCGTGGGTATCCACTCACCCCGCAATCCCCTCTCCTTCGCTCCACCTTGCCACGCAATCCACGCGACAACCATCGGGACCTCCACCTTGCACCTTCAAATAACCCTTCTCCACCACCTTTCCTCGTAGTCCACTTATATGTGGGATTGGGCCCAGCTCCTCTCTACCTCCCTCGTGACAAGGGGAGGTCGGATTGAGGTCGCGAAGATGACTGATGAATACCCATTCATCACTCTTTATTCTTATATTTTAGCTACAAAAACCTTTGCAAATGCATGCATATAGTTGTAAATACAAATAATTATCAAAAGCATGCATTGTATAAAGTTTAATAATTAGCATGTTTTTGTGCAAAAATAAAAGAATAAAGATTAAAAAGAAAAAGAGGGAAATATTTAGAATAAATATTGAGCAACCTAACCCAAGTGAAGGCTCAGCATGGGCCTGACCGCATAAAAGTCAAAGTAGAGGGAGATAGGGGCTCATGTGTGTAAATGATTATGTAAATAAATAAAAGTATTTTCCTCACAAAAATAGACTCAAATTGGTTTGTAAATATTTGTACATATTTATAGATATAAAAACAAGATAAAAATAGAAAAATCAAAAAGAATAAAAACATCACTTTCACATTGTACATAGAACCGCCTTTATATTTATTTAGCCTTATAAATAAATGAAATTAATTTCTAAAATTTTTGTAAATATTCTATGTTATATAATGTAAATAAATAAAATAAAAACAATTAAAACAAAAACAAAATAAAAATAACAAATTAAAAACACAAAAATATATTGTAAATATACCATGTATTTATATGTACATATGTATTTATTTCACCTATGTATATAAATAACTAAAATAAAATAAAAATATCTTTTTATTCCTCATTTTATAATGAAAATAAATAAAATATAAAATGGGAATAGAATTGTATAAAAATAATAATTAAAAATAAAAAAACTAAAAACCTATATATTGTATATATACCTATATATGAATCTACTATGTAAATACACTATTTTTACTTTGAAAAATTAATTAAAAATCACTAAAAAATAGAAAAAAATAAAATAAAAATATTTCATGTGTTACGTTTTCACTAATTCGGCCATTTGCTACTTTTAAATTCAATTTGAAAATCCAGCCACGTGGCCTTCTCTCATTGGTCCTGGGGATTGTTGACCGCCCGGTCAACTCCCCCCCAGGACCACTTCACACGGGTTCTTAGCGGGTAACCCATCTTCTCGGATTTTTAGCGCTTAAACCCGATTCATCCCCACTCAAACCCCGGGTCCGATTTGATCTTGATATACCCGAGATCCTCGCCGGAGCTCTTGCATCGGGATCCGCGCGCTTCCACGCCCTACCCGCGCCTGTCTTCTCGGACTCTTCAGCATATAAAGCTCCAGCTCCGCCTCCTCGAATCTCATCTTTGGCCATTCGATTCTACCCCCTGTGAGCTCCAGTGTGCTCGTGAGAGTGACAGCTCGCGTCCCGTGCTGTTGAAGCGAGGAGAGGGAGCGTGACCACTGATCCGACGAAGCTTCGTCGCCTTGCTCCACCACCAGCACGAGCCCGAGCCTCGGAGGGAGACGCTCCTCGAGGCGAAGACCTAGAGCATCCTTAGCTCGTCCCCAGTCTCACCATCCATCCAGGTAGCCCCGTCGTTTCTTCTTTTTCTTTGATTTTCCATTTCCCCCAAATCGCCGCTCCGCCGTGTTACGCTGATTCCGACCAGTCCAGACCATCATCCGACCATCGGGCTTCACCATAGCCATCGCCTCCTTCCCGCGCACCTTCTCCATAGTTCCATCCAACCCAGCTCGCACAGGAGCTGGGATTCGAGCTCCACCGTCCCCCCCTTCGCCGGAGCTCGCCCATATCGCCCCACAGTTCACCGTCACCCCGCCTAACCGGGTCGAGGCAGTTTGCCCTCGACCCGCGAGCCTTCTGGACTGTTTTGCAGGTTCAATGAGGGCCATCTGAGGTCCTTAGACATCGAGCCAGGAGGCGTTCCTCCGCCGACCTCGCCGGAGCTCCCCAGAGCTCGGCTGGGTCATCGGAGCCCACCAGCAGACACGGGAGCACCCCACGCTTCTTCTCCGACCTTCAACGTGCTTCCAGGAGGACCTCCGCGCAAGCACGAGGCCGGTGAATCTCGCCGGCGAGCTGTTCTTCCTTCATCGTCACCGACCGTCCGATCGTCTCCACTCGCCCAGGTTTGATCACAGCCATCCGCCTGCGAGGAGCCTCCACCGTCCGATCTGTAGGAGACTTGATCAGGACCGTCCGATGCGCAAGGGTTAGCCGCAGAGAGCCACGACCGTCCGATGTACCACGTGGCTTAACCCCAGCCGTCGGATCATAGCGAGGATCTCACCCTTGGAGCGCCAGCCGATCCCCACCGTTGATCACTCCACATGGCCTCCATCCTGCGGTCCGCAATAATAAAGGGTAAACTACCCTTAGGCCCTTCTGTTTATTTCATTTTGAATTTAGTCCTGTAATTATCTAGTGTAGTTGTTTAGTTTTTGGGATATTTGCATCGAGTACCCTGTGCTTAGTTTTATTTGCAGTTATGCCCCTGTGTATGGTCTGACACGTGCATCGACACATGAGTTTTTGGCTTATTTCCATATCATACCCCTGTATTTCTGACTGTTAATGAATGAATGAAAGTTTGTGTTTATTTGCATTTATATCCCTTTGCGTATTTTATTTGAGCATGTGCGGATTTTGTTGGGTTATTTGCAGATAAGCCCCTGGGCTTTTGGTACCTGTTACCAAATAGCCCTCGGGACTTATTTTCATTACATTTGGGTCCCTGAGTGCCCCAGACACGTGCATCGCACGCGTGTGCTGGGTTAATTGCACCAGACCCCCCAGACTTCCGGGTATTTGCACTTTGGTCCCTATGCACTGTGCCCCCTTTTCACTTTTGAATAAAATAGCAAATCACCTCCAAATCCAACGAAAATTGGACACATGGCTCTTGCCATAGTGTAAAATTTTCAAGGATTTTTGGAGACATTTCTGAGTTGTTTTGTTATTTTTAAAAATCAAAAACCTCCGTTTTCATTACTGTCTAACTTTAAAAACCCCAAAAAAATATTAAATAGTGTCCAAAAATTACAAAAAACTTGTTTACTGCTTGTTTTGTTGTGTTTGATTTTCTAGCCAATTTTGGCTATTTTTCATTTCTGAAAACCACTAAAAATTGAAAAACACTTAAAAACTTATAAAAATTCTAATAATTAAATCAAAAACCCAAAAATAATAATATAGGTGCCTAAATTTTCCTTGTTATATCCTCTTTACAAGAAAATTACCTCCCAGCTAATTTGGGGCCTTTAGATATTTTATCTAGGCCCTTTTAGCTCGGCTGGACAGTACCTTTCATTTCAGTCACTATTTCATTTTTAGAAAATGAAATAAACATCAGAAAAATCCCAAAAATTCACCAAAAACACTAACAATTATAAAACACATTAAAACATTTTTGTTAGAATTTTTGGTTGATTTGTAGTGCTTTTAATAAATTGTTGAAGTGTGTAGTTTCTTTGCTTGTATTATTTTCTTAACATATTAAAAATCCAAAAAAATATAAAAACCCTTAAAAACCACCAAAAATATCTTCTCTTCTCTGATTGACTACTTCGTAGGCCGTGAGGCCAATCCGTGCTCCTTGTGTTCGACCCTGGTCGCTATACCAGGTTAAATAAATAGCAAGACCGCTATTTTGTGTTTGATTGATTTTTATCTCTCTTAGTGGTCTATTTTTCTTGATTGACCGCATCTGGTGACTTGGGTCGCAACGACCATTGTAGATACCTTTACCTGAGTCGCCTTGGTTTTGTGGGTCATCAGAATGGCGCCGTTGCCGGGGAGCATGGCTTATTAGTTGTTTTTCCGCGGTTTTCTTTTACGCGGTTTTCTGTACATATTCTTGTATATACATTTGATCTGTTTATATATTCATTTGGTCTGACATTCTTGCTTGTTTTCTTGCGAGGGCCCGAGGATCGAGGCGGCTTCTTCGGAAGCCGACGCAACCGCGAGAGTCGGAGGCGACTCTCTTCTTTACAGAGCCGCAGGAGAGCGTAGGAGAGCTGGCAGGAGTGCGGGAGCCGCGGAATAGTCGCGGATTAGCATAGTCTAGATTAGGATTTATTTCCCGTATATTTGGATTATTGTAATAATACAGGTACATTCGGACAGACACTGGGACTCTCGGGTCTGTTTCGCCAAGCACCGGTGTGCTTGGAGGACCCATTTAGATTTTTCACGGTTTTTCGCGGTTTTAGCTTTTTAGCTGCCTTTTACGGTTTTTCACGGTTTTCTCGAGCCCCTAGATTTAGGATTTTCTGCTTGACTGTGCCGTAATTAGTAGGATCCCCACACTTAATTGATTGCCTGTTTCTATAGAGCGATAATTGGACCTACTAATAAATCAATAATAAAATAGTTTAGTCGCTTTCCTGAGAGCCTACGCGCCGCGAGCCTGCCCCGTCAAGCGCTACTCCTGAACTCGACCTGTCGAGAAGAGGAGGGGTGGGTCTAGACCGGACTCTTTGGATCGAGGGCGAGTGACTAGGCTAGACGGTTCTATCGAGTAGAAATTGCCTGTCTAGGACTCGGTTTTCAGTTGCACCATTTAGGTAGTTTATTTCCTGTCTTTCAATTCTGCGCGGATCATCTTGCATGTAGACTGCTGGAGTCAGGTATGCATTTCTATCTCTGCATGCATCATTGATTTCTCGCGCATCGGCTTTTTCGTCTTCTCCCCCCTGTTTTGAACTAAATAACCAGGAGAACCGAAAAATTCGTTAGGCCTTTGTTTTTATTGAAAAATATTAAAAAGAAAAACCATAAAATTGGGACTGGCTAAGACTATTGACCTAAAAGATACTCACCTTAAAAATTTGTCTTGGGGAGAGCAACCCCCTCATTGTTTGGTTTGCTTGCACGAGAGAGTGACCCGCACCCTAGGTAGAGCCCTCCGGTGCTATTTCTAGCTGACTACCGACTCTTCCGTACGGGCTAGTCGGTTGGAGTAGCATCGGGTATCCCAACAGGTCACGTAAGCGCTCTGATAGACTGTTTATTCACCTAATAAAAACTGACAAGATAATTTGACCGAGCCTTCACGGTCTTCAGCTCGTGTTGCGTTGGTGAACAGAGGGGTTTGCATTTTGATCATAGTTTCTCCAGATCCCATCCGCACTACTCGACCATATCACGATGATGGGTAGACGCTCTCTTAGGCAGCCTTTGGCTGCACCGCTTTCGGGCACGTCTACCCAGTCATCTACGTTGGCCCGCGAGAGCCGAGACCAGTTCTCCGAGCCCGAGTATGACTCCACCCTGTTCCCCCTCGACCCCCTTTCTTTCGGTTCTGAGAGATATGAGCCAGAGGAGAGACTCACAGATTTGACAACACCTGAGTTTGGCTCGTTTGATTTTGCAGACGCCATGGCCGGCAATCCCGAGGATCGCTCTCGTCAGCCTGAGCACTTCGTATTGGATCAGGGAGCGATCAACTCCACCCTGATCGCCTCTTTAGAGACCGTCCAGCAGCAGTTGAGAGATCAGGGAGCTTTCATGCTCAACATGAGGAGAGAGATGGAGCAGATGCGAGCAGAGCGCGAGGAGGGCAGAGAGGGACCGAGGATTCTAGAGGATGCAGATGCAGCAGCCGCAGCAGCAGTAGCCGCCGCAGCAGCCACCGCAGCCGCGGCCGGAGGACCACCGAGACCGATGCGGGAGTTGCACAACCCCGGATCGACCCTGACGCACCACTGGGTCGTACTTCCAGCCATCGTGGGGGACTTCAAGTTCCCCCCGAACACCTTGTAGCTACTCCCCTGCTTCCACGGGCTCGCGACTGCGGAGCCCCATCTCCACCTTCAGGAGTTTCTGATGATTTGCAGCACTGTCCACGACCGTCAGGTGGACCAGGATACGATCAGGATGATCGCCTTCCCCTTCTCCCTAGCAGACAGAGCAGCCACCTGGCTGAAGCATTTGGGGAAGTTTGTTTACACCTGGGAGCAGCTCCGCACCGAGTACTTGAACAAGTACTATCCACTCGGGCGGACCAATGCAGCAAGGGCCCTGATCAGCAACTTCTCTATGCTCCCCAACGAGCAATTCCATGAGGCATGGGAGAGGTTTCGTGAGCTTACTGACCGATGCTCGCACCATGATATCTCGAAGCCGAACCTTGTTCAGAGCTTCTTCAGCGGGCTGACACCAGAGCTCCAGGGCTTAGTGAATGCTTCTTGTGGCGGGTCCTATTTCGCCAAGGATCACGACCAGGTCTGGGCCATCTACGAGGAGATGGCCGAGAACTATATGGTGATGTCCCATACCTGGTTGTATACTCAGGGGAGACCCCAGCAGCAGCCAGGACCCGTGCAGTACCAAAGGATAGCACGGGTCGATGCCGGTCCTTCCAGTTCATCCGCAGTAGCAGCAGCACAGGCAGAGTCATCCGCTGCGGATATGGGTATCATCAGTGAGAAGTTGGATCGGATGGAGCTGATTGAGAAGAAGCAATGCCAGGGCATCACTCAGATGGAGCAGATGGCACAGACTCTGAGCGACATGAAGACCCAGCTCATGTGTCTCCAGGAGGCACAGACGGCTTCACAGCCCCGTCTTCAGTCGCGAGGCGATAACAGCGGCAGCAACAGCTCGTCCCAGCGTTCCAGCTCCTTTCAGCAGCCTAGACAGGTTCACCTTGTACAGGCGGAGCCGTACCAGCAGCAGCAGCTCTCTTACCAGTCTCCACCATCTCCAGACATGCAGATGGTGGTATACCAGCCGGATCAGCCTCTGGCAGTACTCCCGCCAGCCCAGTTCGATGCAGAGCCGTTGATGGATGTCAACGGGATTTGGTATGACCGTCTCCAGCCTGGGATCCGACGAGACCATCCCGGATTCAGGTGGGGGAGTGGAGGTACCCAGCCCTAGCAGCAGTCATCCGGTCAGGGAGGGCAGTATAGCCAGCAGAGAGATCACCAGCAGCAGCAGCCCCCAGCCCACCAGCCATACCAGCAGTCGTCCTTCGTTCCTCGTCCCTATCAGCAGCAGGGATAGTCTTGGAGACGTGAGCAGCAGGCTCACCAGCCACACCAGCAGCAGCATTCTCCCTCCTACCCCTCTCAGCAGCAGCAGCACCAGTTCCAGCAGCCTCAGCCCCAGAGAGGCTACCCGTCGGGCTCCCATGAGAGCCCCGCCTTGGATGACATAGCCCGCATCCTCACGGACCAGCAGGCTACCTTTAGATGGGAGATAGACGAGTTCCGCCAGGAGATGCGGGACCTGATGAGAGGGAAGGCCGCCATCCCTGCACAGATAGAGCCGAATCCCAATAGCCTCAAGAGGAAGTCTGAGCAGGTAGTTTACACTGAGCATGCCACTCCTAGTGATCCATTTGATGATATGTCTTCAGATCTATTTGATGCTGATTTTGTTACACTTAGGAGCGGTAGAGCACCAGCAGGCGGCGCCTCATCTGAGCGACGACTCGAGGATCCACCCAGGGCGCCAGATGAGGAGGAGGAGAGCAGTACTGAGGCCGCACCCGAGGATGACGGTGGTACTGATGCCACCAAGGATGCTGATTCCACCGGCGATACTGAGGCCGCCGCTTCACCAGTTCGAGGAGGTGGTACTGACGCCACCAGAGTAGACGAGCCAGCACGTGGTACTGAGGCCGCGAGACGTCTAGCAGAGCCATCCCGTGGTGGTACTGAGGCCACCGGTGTTTTTGTAGAGAGAGCAGTTGTTTTTCCTCATGCTGATGTATCTCAGAACACTGTTTTGAATAAAGGAAAAGGTTTAGTTTCTTATGGTCCCACTGTGGTGATTGATGTATGTGCGGATCCGGCCGTCGAGCCGTCTAGCCCTTTTCCTAGTCCTTCATCTGAGAAGGCCCCTGTGATCCCCTTCCCTAGAGCCCTTCAGATGGGGAAGGGGAAGAAAAGAGAAAAAGACCCAAAAAAGAGAGAGCAGGAGGAGTTCAGCCAGAGCATGATCGACAGATTTCACATACAGCTGACCCTTCAGGAGGCTTTGCAGCACATCCCCCTTCTTCAGCGATCTTTGAGAGATAGGACCACAGTCAGGAGGAGGAGGAGGAACCATCATTCAGAGATACATGTGCTGACGAAAGCCACGTGCTTCGCGATCCAGAACCGTCTGCCAGCCAAGAGGCCAGATTCAGGAGCCCCGTATGTCAGATGTCAGATTAGTGAGCAGAGGTTCGATCGGACTCTATTGGATAGCGGATCGTCTATTAACCTCCTTCCGGCAGCCCTTCTCGACCGCTTCGAGTTGGGCACTCTTC
Organism: Ottelia alismoides; assembly: GCA_037367405.1. Classification (NCBI taxonomy): domain Eukaryota; kingdom Viridiplantae; phylum Streptophyta; class Magnoliopsida; order Alismatales; family Hydrocharitaceae; genus Ottelia; species Ottelia alismoides. Next base: position 1,093,489 of record JAZKJV010004381.1, on the reverse strand, counting down.
GACAGAGCAGGACAGTCCTTCAGTTTGCTGATCGATCTGTCAAGAGGCCGAAGGGGTTGTTGCGAGACGTTATCGTCACGATTCAGGGCCTGCAATTCCCCGTGGACTTCGTAGTGTTGGACATGGAGATCCCTGATTCAGTGGCCGATACCCCCATCATCCTCGGTCGTCCGTTCTTGGCCACAGCCAAGGCGGTGACTGATCATGATAGCGGGAAGGTATACTTTCGCGTCGAGGGCGAGAGTGTACAAATAGAGACGGTCGAGGACTACAGAGCCAGAGAGAGAGAGAGCATGCTTAGAGACCAGCACAGATACAGAGCAGCTGACAGACGCCGGGCTAGACATCCACCAGGACTATGATTTTGTGATCACAGATGATGAGGCAGCATGGGCAGACCCTTCCGCACAGGCCATCCTCTCATTTCTAGACACCACTGATGCAGAGATGACAACAGAGGAGAGCTTGGAGAGCACAACCCTGGTCCAGGATACTACAGAGGCAGCAGAGCCGGTTCTCGACCGTGACACGGTTCTTAGTGATGGTGGTACCGATGCCACCTTGTGTGATGGTGGTACTGATGCCACCTTGTTTGATGCAGATCCCTCAGATTCAGAGTCTGATTGGGCAGATTGTGATGATCAGATGCCAGACCTGAGTCCACCAGAGCCTACAGATGAGGAGGACGTAGAGGCAGAGCAGATCAGAGACAGCACAATTGAGCAGCCTTCTCCAGATCCAGTTTGCGAGAGCTCGTATTCTTTCTCCCAGGCAGATTTTGCAGATTTAGCAGCATTCACGCACCTTCTTCCGAGGCCAGATTTGCCAGCACCCAGCTGTCCAGAGCTGAAGCCGCTCCCTACTTCGCTGAAGTATCGGTTCCTTGCGGGTGAACCTAAGATGTTCCCAGTCATCATCTCCGCCGATCTGACTGGAGAGCAAGAATCCCGTTTGATGGGGGTTCTTGAAAAGAACCGCAAGGCAATCGGATGGAGCGTAGCAGATCTCCATGGGATTAGTCCGTCAGTATGCTCCCACCATATTTATCTCGAGGAGGGGGCGAAGCCATCGCGTGAGTTCCAGCAGCGGCTGAACCCCAACCTGAGAGAGGTCGTGATGAAGGAAATATCAAAATGGTGGAGTGCAGATTTTATTTATCCCATTTCCGACTCCAAGTGGGTCAGCCCCTTGCATGTGGTGCCCAAGAAGACGGGCATCACGACTGTGATCAGTGAGTCGGGAGAGGAGATTGCTACACGAGTACCCACCTCTTGGAGGGTCTGTGTTGACTACAGGAGACTCAACCAGGCCACCAAGAAGGACCATTTCCCCCTGCCTTTTATTGACCAGATCATTGAGAGACTGGCAGGGAAGAGCCATTATTGCTTCCTGGATGGGTACTCGGGCTACAACCAGGTGGCCATCGCTCCTGAGGATCAGGAGAAGACCACCTTTACCTGTCCCTTTGGTACATATGCCTTTCAACGCATGCCATTTGGGCTATACAATGCCCCTGCGACTTTTCAGAGGTGCATGCTGTCGATCTTTTCGGACATGGTAGGGGAGTGTTTGGAGGTCTTCATGGACGATTTCTCGGTCTACGGCGACGGATTCGACTCCTGTCTTGACTGCCTAGACCGAGTACTCCAGCGATGTATTGAGTACCATTTGGTTCTATCTTGGGAGAAGAGTCACTTCATGGTGACTCAAGGGACGGTGCTTGGCCATATCATCTCCAACAGGGGCATGGAGGTTGATCCGGCCAAGGTTGATGTCATTAGAAAACTCGCACCGCCGTCCAATTTGAGGCAGCTACGGTCATTCCTGGGGCACGTTGGATTTTATCGGAGATTTATTCATGATTTCAGCAGGATTGCCCGGCCGTTGACTGACCTCTTGACGAAAGACACCAAGTTCCTTGTCGATGACAAGTGTCTTTTGTCCTTTGCGACTCTCCAGTAGTGTGTGATTGAGGCTCATGTCCTCCAGCCGCCCGATTGGTCTCTCCCATTCGAGATCATGACGGATGCCTCCGATTTTGCCGTAGGGGCAGTGCTGGGACAGAGGAGGGATGGAGTTCCATTTGCTATCCACTACGCTAGCCGCACATTGGATTCCGCCCAGCGGAATTTCACGGTCACAGAGAAGGAGATGCTAGCCGTAGTGTTCGCCCTAGATAAGTTTCGATCTTATATCATTGGATCTAGAGTGACTTTGTACATAGATCACACCGCCATCAGGTACCTCATGGCAAAGAAGGATGCCAAGGCCAGACTTACTAGATGGATCCTTCTACTCCAGGAGTTCGACATTGAGATCAAAGATAAGCCTGGAGTCAAGAATGTGGTAGCGGATCACCTCTCCCGTTTAGAGCAGCCTGAGGAGTCTGAGCAGATTGATCCCATTCGAGATACCTTCCCAGATGAGGCGATCCTTGCTATCGCCTCACTCCCGTGGTATGCCGATATTGTGAACTATCTCGTTGCTGGGAAAGTCCTACAAGATTGGCCCAGGCAGAGGCTTGAGACCTTCCTTGCGAAGGCCAAGTCCTACCACTGGGAGGATCCCATCCTTTACCACGAAGGAGGGGATAGCGTCTGGCGTCGGTGCATTCCTCAGGAGGAACACCATAGCGTCCTCACTTACTGCCACAAGCTTGAGGCAGGAGGACATCATTCTGGGAGGAGAACGACACAGAAAGTGCTCCAATCCGGCTTGTGGTGGCCTACCCTCTTCAAGGACTCTGATGAGTTCGTGAAGAGATGTACTGACTGTCAGAGGATGGACACTTGTGGACAGCGTGATATGATGCCGATGCAGCCCATTCACTTTTGTGAGGTTTTTGACGCATGGGGCATCGATTTCATGGGTCCATTCCCTAAGAGTCAGGGATTTGAGTACATTCTATTGGCCGTGGATTATGTTAGTCGTTGGGTTGAGGCTATCCCCGCCCGAGCCGCTGATGCGAGGACAGTATGCAGATTTTTGAGGAAGCACATCATCACGCGGTTCGGGGTTCCACGAGTTCTGATTTCTGATGGGGGGTCTCATTTCATCAACGACCAGGTGAAGGCCCTTGCTAGTGAGTTCGGTATAGACCATCGTGTTGCTACACCTTACCATCCACAGACGAATGGTCTAGCCGAGGTGTCGAATAGGGAGATCAAGACTATACTGCAGAAAGTCGTCCGCCCTGACCGAAAGGATTGGTCACAACTTTTGGACTCGGTCTTGTGGGCATATAGGACGTCTTTCAAGACACCATTGGGCACATCTCCCTTTTGCCTCGTTTATGGCAAGCCGTGCCATTTGCCCGTTGAGTTGAGGCACATGTCACTATGGGCAGTTACAGATATTCTTATGGATCCAGATGGTGTAGGAGACCAGAGGAGGGCAGAGTTAGCAGCCCTGGAGGAGTTAAGAGATACAACTTTCTCAAACAGCCTACATTATAAGGAGAAAGTGAAGGAGTGGCATGATTCTCACATCAGCCACAAGCATTTTGAGATTGGACAGAGAGTATGGCTGTTTGATGCGAGGCTTCGTTTGTTTCCAGGTAAGCTACAGAGCAAGTGGAAGGGACCCTACTTAGTCAGAAAGGTACACGACAACGGTAGTATTGATATATCCGAGTTGTCTTCTGAGAGTACCTTTCGAGTGAACGGCCAGCGGCTCAAGCCATTTCTAGATCATGAGCCGCGGGTCGCTGATCTTGCCCCTATTCACTTTGCGTGAGATGTGGTCTTTTGACTCACATCTATTGCATCTCACGCCTAATTATCACTGTTCTTCCGACTTGTATAGATCCAGTTGCCCATATCACACTATTCTTTAGTCCCACATCCCTTTTCCCATCTTATGATTATGCTATACTTAGGGTGTACTTTACCCTAAGTATAGGGGGGATGTAGGACCTGCAGGTATTCTTTTCATTCTTTCTGCCCCTGTTTTGCTGCCTATACTTAAGGATATTTTACCCTAAGTATAGGGGGGAGGGGGCAGACTTTGTTCATTCTTCACTCGGACTTCCCTTCATGTACAACTTGCTATACTTATGATTAGTTAATCCTAAGTATAGGGGGAAACCACCGAGTTCTCCTCATTCCATTCCATTCATTCATTCCTGTACTTAGCCATTCCTTTTCACTTCCCTTTTACTAAGCACGAGTTATGTCTTCTTCATCGCTCTTATCACTCTGAGGACATCGTTTGAGCTAAGTATAGGGGGTGTGTATATATTTCATATATACTTTAGCCATAACTCGTACTTTGTGTGAGTGTGTTAATAAATAAAATGGCTAAAAACCGTAAAAATCACAAAAATTAAAAATTTTTCCTGTAAATAATCATTCTTTTATCGCACATACATAGCTAGTGTACAAAATTATTTTTGTAAAAGTGTTTTCAAAAATCTTTTGTGTAAAGTTTGTGTAAATATTTTCTTATCAAAATTATGTATATAATACAAAATTTTTCCAAAATGTTTTGAAAATCAAAAGTTTGCAAAAATCCTGTGTAAATGTTTGTAAATACTTTTGCAAAACTTGCACTTCATGCATCCATCCATTCATGATTTCAAAGCATTTTTCAAAAATTTTGCACGATTGTAAATATTTGTAAATAGCATCTTTGCATATATATATATATATATATATATATGTATATAGTTTTTCCTGGATGAGAGTTGACATTTAAACTAAGCCTGGAATTAAATTGAGAAATGGAGCTTGATTAAGATCTTAATACACCTAATTCTAAGAGGAACCTTATAGGGCTTAGGGTTAAGGCTTTTCAGGTCCATAAGGATTTAATTCTTTGAGTCCACTAGGCTATGAGCATATGTCATCTTGATGAGCCTAAGTAGAGCACTTAACAACACACGCATGACTCTTAGAGACAATGGCTTGACTTGCACCAGCACTTTACACATGGCTCTCCACGGATGAGGTGGTGAGGAGGCAGTTTCCTTTGGCTTGGGGTAGCATATGAGGTAGTAATTCTAGGCGGAACCTCTCTTCTTCTTCTAGTGAAGGAAGTGCGTCTCAACTTGGTCTAGTGGTGATGAAGGCTAAAGACAGAAGCCGTGGGTTGCAATAAAGCTTCAAAAGAGGGATAGTCTACTGGCTCAAGAGGAAAAATTTCTTGTATATATGCTGCACCATGTAGATATGTTGTACAGAGGCACTTGAAAAAATGCAAAATGCAAAAAGAACTCCAAAAAAGTGGTGGGTCGGATTGAAAATTTAATAACCCCACCGGAGTGTATATAGTCAAATAAAGCAAAAGCTTATGGTATCCATGTTACATCTCATGAAGCTTGCGGCGGGAGAGTTAGCTACACTGGCTGAGCTTCCAAAAGTCTATACTTCTTCCCCCTCTTCTTGAGCCGGTTGCACTTGAACTTAGAAGGGAATACCCCGCTTCTCGAGGAAAGAGTTGCTAGACCAAGGCATTAGAGTTACCAGGTTGAGGGAGGTTGTTTCTTTGTTACTTCTGAGGTGGGGAGCTACATATCACTTACACTGCATGGAAAGATTCATGGTCATTAGAGTTTGTGTATGTAGACTTGTTCTGATCTGGTTTATTGGGGAGTCTTGTCCATAGATTGGTGGAACTTAGAGGCTGTTGAGTTTTAAGCTTAAGTCTAAATAAGGTTCCGACACATTAATAATCCAAAGATCTGATCGAGCTCCATATTTCAATTTAATGAAGGAAAGTTTAATATTCAACCTTGATCCATGTACATTCCCCTCTTTTTCTTTCTTTCTTTTTCACTTCTTTTTCAAATAAGTGTTTGCTAAGGGACTAGCAAAAGTTAAGTATAGGGGGGTGATGAATACCCATTCATCACTCTTTATTCTTATATTTTAGCTACAAAAACCTTTGCAAATGCATGTATATAGTTGTAAATACAAATAATTATCAAAAGTGCATTGTATAAAGTTTAATAATTAGCATGTTTTTGTGCAAAAATAAAAGAATAAAGATTAAAAAGAAAAAGAGGGAAATATTTAGAATAAATATTGAGCAACCTAACCCAAGGGAAGGCTCAGCATGGGCCTGACCGCATAAAAGCCAAAGTAGAAGGAGATAGGGGCTCATGTGTATAAATGATTATGTAAATAAATAAAATTATTTTCCTCACAAAAATAGACTCAAATTGGTTTGTAAATATTTGTACATATTTATAGATATAAAAACAAGATAAAAATAGAAAAATCAAAAAGAATAAAAACATCACTTTCACATTGTACATAGAACCACCTTTATATTTATTTAGCCTTATAAATAAATGAAATTAATTTCCAAAATTTTTGCAAATATTCTATGTTATATAATGTAAATAAATAAAATAAAAACAATTAAAACAAAAACAAAATAAAAATAACAAATTAAAAACACAAAAATATATTGTAAATATACCATGTATTTATATGTACATATGTATTTATTTCACCTATGTATATAAATAATTAAAATAAAATAAAAATATCTTTTTATTCCTCATTTTATAATGAAAATAAATAAAATATAAAATGGGAATAGAATTGTATAAAAATAACAATTAAAAATAAAAAAAAACTAAAAACCTATATATTGTATATATACCTATATATGAATCTACTATGTAAATACACTATTTTTACTTTGAAAAATTACTTAAAAATCACTAAAAAATAGAAAAAAAAATAAAAATATTTCATGTTTTATGTTTTCACTAATTCGGCCATTTGCTAATTTTAAATTCATTTTCAAAATCCAGCCACGTGGCCTTCTCTCATTGGTCCTGGGGATTGTTGACCGCCCCGTCAACTCCCCCCCCAGGACCACTTCACACGGGTTCTTAGCAGGTAACCCATCTTATCGGATTTTTAGCGCTTAAACCCGATTCATCCCCACTCAAACCACGGGTCCAATTTGATCTTGATATACCCGAGATCCTCGCCGGAGCTCCTGCATCGGGATCCGCGCGCTTCCACGCCCTACCCGCACCTGTCTTCTCGGACTCTTCAGCATATAAAGCTCCAGCTCCGCCTCCTCGAATCTCATCTTTGGCCATTCGATTCCACCCCCTGTGAGCTCCAGCGTGCTCGTGAGAGTGACAGCTCGCGTCCCGTGCAGTTGAAGCGAGGAGAGGGAGCGTGACCACTGATCCGGCGAAGCTTCGCCGCCTTGCTCCGCCACCAGCAGGAGCCCGAGCCTCGGAGGGAGACGCTCCTCGAGGCGAAGACCCAGAGCATCCTTAGCTCGTCCCCAGTCTCACCATCCATCCTGGTAGCCCCGTCGTTCCTTCTTTTTCTTTGATTTTCCATTTCCCCCAAATCGTCGCTCCGCCGTGTTACGCTGATTCCGACCAATCCAGACCATCATCCGACCATCGGGCTTCACCATAGCCATCGCCTCCTTCCCGTGCACCTTCTCCATAGTTCCATCCAACCCAGCTCGCACAGGAGCTGGGATTCGAGCTCCACCGTCCCCCCTTCGCCGGAGCTCGCCCATATCGCCCCACAGTTCACCGTCACCCCGCCTAACCGGGTCGAGGCAGTTTGCCCTCGACCCGCGAGCCTTCTCGACTATTTTGCAGGTTCAATGAGGGCCATCTAAGGTCCTTATACATCGAGCCAGGAGGCGTTCCTCCGCCGACCTCGCCGGAGCTCCCCAGAGCTCGGCTGGGTCATCAGAGCCCACCAGCAGACACGGGAGCACCCCACGCTTCTTCTCCGACCTTCAGCGTGCTTCCAGGAGGACCTCCGCGCAAGCACGAGGTCGGCGAATCTCGCCGGCGAGCTGTTCGTCCTCCATCGTCACCGACCGTCCGATCGTCTCCACTCGCCCAGGTTTGATCACAGCCATCCGCCTGCGAGGAGCCTCCACCGTCCGATCTGTAGGAGACTTGATCAGGACCGTCCGATGTGCAAGGGTTAGCCACAGAGAGCCACGACCGTTCGATGTACCACGTGGCTTAACCCCAGCCGTCGGATCATAGCCAGGATCTCAGCCTTGGAGCGCCAACCGATCCCCACCGTTGATCACTCTACGTGGCCTCCATTTTGCGGTCCGCATTAATAAAGGGTAAACTACCCTTAGGCCCTTCTGTTTATTTCATTTCGCATTTAGTCTTGTAATTATCTAGTGTAGTTGTTTAGTTTTTGGGATATTTGTATCGAGTACCCTGTGCTTAGTTTTATTTGCAGTTATGCCCCTGTGTATGGTCTGACACGTGCATCGACACGTGAGTTTTTGGCTTATTTGCATATCATACCCCTATAGTTCTGACTGTTAATGAATGAATGAAAGTTTGTGTTTATTTGCATTTATACCCCTGTGCGTATTTTATTTGAGCATGTGCGGATTTTGTTGGGTTATTTGCAGATAAGCCCCTGGGCTTTTGGTACCTATTACCAAATAGCCCTCGGGACTTATTTTCATTACATTTGGGTCCCTGAGTGCCCCAGACACGCGCTTCGCACGCGTTTTGCTGGGTTAATTGCACCAGACCCCCCAGACTTCCGGGTATTTGCACTTTGGTCCCTGTGCACTGTGCCCCCTTTTCACTTTTGAATAAAATAGCAAATCAGCTCCAAATCCAACGAAAATTGGATACATGGCTCCTGCCATAGTGTAAAATTTTCAAGGATTTTTTGGAGACATTTCTGAGTTGTTTTGTTATTTTTAAAAAATCAAAAACCTCCGTTTTCATTACTGTCTAATTTTAAAACCCCCAAAAAAATATTAAATAGTATCCAAAAATTACAAAAAATTGTCTACTGCTTGTTTTGTTGTGTTTGATTTTCTAGCCAATTTTGGATATTTTTCATTTCTGAAAACCACTAAAAATTGAAAAACACTTAAAAACTTATAAAAATTCTAATAATTAAACCAAAAACCCAAAAATAATAATATAGGTGCCTAAATTTTCCTTGTTTTATCCTATTTACAGGAAAATTACCTCCCAGCTAATTTGGGGCCTTTAGATATTTTATCTAGGCCCTTTTAGCTCGGCTGGACAGTACCTTTCATTTCAGTCACTGTTTCATTTTTAGAAAATGAAATAAACATCAGAAAAATCCCAAAAATTCACCAAAAACACTAAAAATTATAAAACACATAAAAACATTTTTGTTAGAATTTTTGGTTGATTTGTAGTGCTTTTAATAAATTGTTGAAGTGTGTAGTTTCTTTGCTTGTATTATTTTCTTAACATATTAAAAATCCAAAAAAAAATATAAAAACCCTTAAAACCACCAAAAAATCTTCTCTTCTCTGATTGACTACTTCGTAGGCCGTGAGGCCAATCCGTGCTCCTTGTGTTCGACCCTGCTCGCTATACCAGGTTAAATAAATAGCAAGACCGCTATTTTGTGTTTGATTGATTTTTATCTCTCTTGGTGGTCTATTTTTCTTGATTGACCGCATCTGGTGACTTGGGTCGCAACGACCATTGTAGATACCTTTACCTGAGTCGCCTTGGTTTTGTGGGTCATCAATGACTCAATCTCCGGTGTCGACCCCTAGCCATGGTAGGCCAGGTCTCCAGTGCTCGTTCGCCGGTGAGCTGCTCCATGTGGCTGACGGGGTTCAACGACGACCCGGGCCTCTTCTAGAGGCCCGAGCACAAGTCGTTCGTCCGTCATTTCTCCAGGTAAGTCCCTTGATCTCCTTTCTACATTTTCCTTTTTTTCTCTTAAGTAATTAGGTCCCTCCAGTTACTTTCACCCGCCATTGACCATCACCCGATCTTCACCATGCATCAGCCATCTTCCTACTGCCCTCCGATCACCTCTTCTCTCCTTCTTATCTCCAATTCGCTCCGCCTCCCTTCTTCTTCAACTCACCGAAGAAGAAGATTAGGGCTTCCACCTTCTCCATCCATATGGCGCTCCAGTCACCGTCAACCCTCATGCACTCCTCACTTGCATGCCTTGGCTATTGCATTTAACCAATGCAGGTGAATGCCCTCATTGCCTAGAGCTCCATCAGGAGCTACTTTGCTAGCCTCGTCTCCAGCATACGGGCACCGACAGCCTCTTTAAGGAGCTCCGACATCTTCTCCGAGCTTTAATGAGTCCTACAGTATTCCAGTGATTCCAACAGAGCTGTGTCACGATCGGAGGAGAGTGGTGGAGCTAGACCGCGTCACCGGAGCATAGCCACTCCTCTGTAGGAGTCGGCAGAGATAATGAACGAGATGTACAGGTACCGTTCGATCTTCGAGATCGAATGTACACAATGAGCCATGTCGCCTTCGTGAACGTGTACACCTATTGTTCGATTCGAATGATTGGATGACCTTCAGGCAAACATGTGTCAGATCCGAGCGTTAACACGAGCCGATAGGTTCAGAGCATCCGAGCCACACCCGAGCCATCTCTGAGCCTCCGTCGAGCCAACGTCGACCTCCGATCCTTACTGCACGTTTTCTTCTCACATGCGATCTAGTATATTTACAGGAAGGCCCTGGAGACTTCTTCAAATGGCGAACATGTCCTGCTATCACGTGATTAACACATGCGCTTGGGACTAATTACATCCAAGCCCCTCCGGCTTCTAATAATTGCAAATTAGTCCCCACGCATGTATGAAAATTACAGGGAAGTCCTCGCATGTTATTTTATTTACATTTAGGTCCTCCTAAGGACTTGTTTGAAGTATTTTCCCTATTTATTTTCACGTTTTTCTTGTGTTTATGCCCTTGGGCTCTTTGTTGCATATCTTGAGCATCCGAGCTCCATTTGAATTGATTTTAGTTGCGTTTCGAAGCTAATTGACTTATCTTTCTAATGGCATGGCTTGATCTCTGATTTGATACTTTAGATTTTGTTGATTAATTCTAATCATATAGTGTAACTTGCTCAATGATTTTTTATGCCGTTAAGTAACTTGTCAATGAAAATGGCTTCATGAGCTCTTTCTGAAATTAAGCACTTATTGATTGCTCTTTGATACTAGGGCATAATTGCATGTATCCTCACTTACATTTGCTTGCATGTAAAAAAATATAAAATAAAAAAAGAGTCTGCATTGTGTTTTTGTATGTTTTGACCTATGAGTTTCTAATTTATCACTTAATCTAATTAATAAGAGTCTAGATATATACTTAAGAGGCTCGTGTCCCTGAGTTCGACCTTGGGCTTGCCCAAGTAAAAATAAAACAGTCCGCTTTAATTTATTTAATAATATCTTAAGCAGTTTTTGATGAATCCAATTTTGTCCGACTGCAACAAACAATTTATTTTGATCGTTAATTCGATTAAATTAAGAGGGTGAAATCTGGATTCGTCAAATGGCGCCATTGTTGGGGACACGCTTCATCTTTTGTTTATTTAGATTTTTAGTATTTAATTGAGTTATTAATTTCTAACTCATAGGTCATGATTGTTGTTTACATTATTTATAATTCTTTGATTGATATCTAACGCATGCTTTTTGTGGCAGGGTCCCTTGGTGATCAATAAGGTGAGGAGCAGGAGTTCCTCTCTGTGAGGAGCCGCAGAAGCAACATTGGAGAAAATTGAAGAAAGAAAAAAGAAATGTGTTTCTTGCATTATATTTCATGTAATAATCGTCTTTACAGTGGTCTTCGTCCAAAGACTCTTGTATGTAAATGAACGATAGTATTCGTGATTATGTGGGGATTCAATCCACTTGAGTATCGACCTAGGATCATGCATGCGACTCTCTGAGCTTCTTTCACATTTTATTCTATGTGTTTGATCATAGGTAGGACACACATTTAATTTAAGACGCACATAGACATCGCTTCACTTAGTTAAAAATAAAATATATTCTTCCCTGCTAATAGAATCATGTTAAGTGCGGTTTCTCATTAACTTGCATACATTTTATTTTTGGTTTTAATTCAGTTATGTTTTTATTAATTTTGCTCAAAGCACTGCAATTTTGCTATTTTAGCCTAGATCATGAATTTATCGATTACATTGGCTTTTACTCGACTTCCCTTCATGGCTTGATCATCTAAGACTGATGGAATATGGGAATGAGCAGTAGACGGTGATTGATTCACATTTAGATAGTGATAACCTTAAGCTAATAATTGGGACTGATAATGCTAGTTGACAATAAAATGGAGCAAAAATTATGTTTTGGGAGAGCAACACCCTTGTTTACGTAGGATGTTTTGATTCGGCATTTTTAATAATCCTTGCGTAAATTGGATTGTTTTTATCACCACTAAAAATGACAAGATAAAATAACCAACACTTGTTGGTTCATGTGTGAGTTCGTGAATTAAAGGGTATTGCATGATTGATTGAGCCTTGATTGTTTCGACACCCTCCCAGTGAACCTAGGTACTCCGTTTATCTCCGTAGATTCATTCGCTCATTTGTACATCCATTCTAACTTCTTCGTTCCCTTCAAGTCTCCCCATCATCTATCTATCTATCTATCTTCTTCGACACCCTCCCAGTGATTTTCTTGACTCATTTATCCTTCCTTGATACTTAGGTTATTTCTAACCTAAGTATAGGGGGAGTCCTCCTCAGTTCATGTATATTTTTTCTATACTTAAATGGAGCTATGTCTTTGTGTCGCTTAGTGCTATGAGGACATAGCAAAATTTAAATGTAAGGGGGTAACCATGTATACAATATATATGCACTTTAGCCATGTTCCTATATTTTGAAAATTTTTGAAAAATTTTAAACTTTTTGGGCCAGGGTATAATCTTATGAACTAAGTGGAAAAAATATTTTCAAAGCCTTGAAAATTTTTCTATACTATGTTACATTATTTTTAGAAAAATATTTTTGAAAATGATTTGAAAAATGGGTTTTACTTGTTTTGAAAAATCGTTTGAAAAATATTTGTAAAAATTTGTATATATGTGACATAGTTTGGAAAATATTTTCAAAACTTGATTTCAATAAAGGAAAATGAGTTTAACTTGTGTTCTAACTTTATTAAAAAATCCATAAAAATGAGAAAAATAAAGAATCCTTTAAAGTTTCAATTGACTACTAAACTAAAATAAGTAGCCACTTTCAGTGAGGGTCGCCCTTAACAGAGTAGGTGGTTTAAAGGACATCGCATAAGGCTCCATCCTCAAGCAACATGTACCGTTCTATGGCTTGTACTTACACCTATACTGGCTGAAAGCAGATGCAATGACTCATTTGAGTTTAGGCAGTCATTAGATCTTTTAAAGTCTTCATAAAAAAAGAAAGGGTTGGATTGAATACCCGACATTTCCACTTCCACACAGGATCAATGATGTTCGAAAAACACTTGGTTTAAGAGGTCTTGAGATTTTAGGTTAACCAGCCTTAACCATCAGGGTCTTCAATTTAAATATACATATTTCCCTAAGTTTGCTAGATCTACGTGCTATATTGCATGCTTAGTCTCAACCCTTAAGAATATGAACAACACTTTACATGCACGACTGTGATTACGATGAGATGAGTTGAAATTTCACTTGAGGGATCGAAATGAGGGATTCAAGTTTGGACTTGATTTAATGATGTTCGAGGATGGGATAAAATCATCGAAGGCTTCTTGAAACTTGATTGCCAGCATTTTTCAGCCAGTATGAGAACTTGGTTCTTGTACTAATCTCTTGACATCTACCTAAGTGTCGGGGTGTGAATAAAATAAAATGTTGATCATCGTACGCCAACTCTTAGTAAAAGCAGTGGAGCTAGCCAAAAAGAATAAAAATAAATATCAATTATTGAAAAAAGCTCTCATTCCACAAGTCAAATATTAAAGAGCTTCCTCCAAAGGTAAGCGCTCCCAACTTTTTTCAAAGTGTCCACTTGGACCACCACTACTAGGACCAGGAGTCAGGCTAGCACCAAAAAAAGGCTCTGTATCGTAACTGCTACAAGTCTGGATGTAGAAGGTATACTAAATACTCAGAAAAGACACACCTTGATGTATTCCCAGAAAAAGAAGTGCAGACGACTCCAACTTCTCTTGACTGACACACTGATCAACACCAAAAATATGCGTTGAGTTAATAAGACACTCGAGTGGATCCTTGTTCCAATGAGAGGGAGAGAAGAAATGACACAATCCTAAGCCCTCCATCAACTGGCCTTCCACCTACACTCCTAATTCTGACAACTAAAGAGACAGTGGATTGGACGCAATATTTGATTTATTCCCTAGAGTTGAGGATTGGGTCCTTAGGAGAATTTCTTAGATTGGGATCTTGGGTGATGTTTTGACTTTACTCTCGTGATCGCGGTCAACACTCAATGTCATATCCTTACTTTATATATATATATAGTAGAGAGTCTGGAGAACTTGATAAATTGGATACCTCTTGATTAAGGCTATGTTGAGCTATGAGAATTTGGGATTTCTAAAATTGGGAGTCCTTGAACGAATCAGATCCTATAAGCACATGCACAATCAGGGGTTAATCTAGATCATTCATTTTTGAGATGCTCGGGGATGAGCAAAGTTTAAGTATAGGAGGGTGATAAAACTCATTTTCACTGTATTAATTCACATATATTAACCCACCTCGCTTAGACTAGTGTCAATAAAAACCAGATAAAACATTGTATATATCTAGGTCTTAAAATAAATTAAAAATACAAAAAATAACAAAACTAAAAATGGTAGTATTTTTATATCCTTAAAAACACTCACAAAAATATTTCTCCCTTCGTTTGACCTCATTTCCATTTTTTATCGACATCGATATCTACAACTTTCATGTTTTGAGTTTTTCCAAATTCAGCCTCCTTCCCTCTTATTTTTTATGTTCTTCGTCTGAATAACCTGATTGGGCCATGTGGCTCTTTCTGGTTGAGCCACGTGGCCCGCTCACCGTGTGCCACCCACCCTCATTTCTCCACCATCTGATCGCCTTCTTCTTTCCCTCATTCATCCTCAGCCCTCTGATACATTCCCAGATCAAATCTCGTCTATTGGCTTCCATCTTTCTCCCATCTTGCCACGTGTCGCCCTCGTCACTGCCCTATCTCCATTTTGCTCTCACCTTTCTCCATTTTGCTCTCATCTCAACCATTTGCTCCCGTTGGATTCTCCACCCTTCGATCAGCCCTTACATCGCATCACAACCGTTCGTTTGCACCTGCATATCCTGGCGACATGTGTCGCTCTTCACAGCCTTTGATTGCGACATGATCGATGAGAATTGAAAAATACTAAAAACAATAAAATCTTTTAAAATCAATTTCTTAGCTCTTAGTTGTGTTCCTTGTGTTTGAACCTGGTCATTATACCATGTAAATAAAAGTAGCGAACCGCTTACATTCATTGTTTGATCCTTTAGTGGTTTATTTTCTTGACTGATCATCTGACTGATTGGTGTTGCAACAATATTTACTCAATATCTTAAACCTAGTCAGTCTCACGATCTTCCGAATGGCATTTTTGCCGGGGAGCACAACTAAGTAGTTTGATTTTTGCTTATTTTTGTCTCTATCTCTTATAATTGTTTCTAACTTTATTCTACTTTGATTTTCCTGCGAGGGACTATCGATGTACGACTCTATCCATTTTGGAGGGATCGACACATGAGGAAGAGTAGAAGACAACATGAGCTTGTTATTTTAGATAGAGTTTATTTTTGAAAAATAATTGCAATAATTTAGACTCTTAGACTCTTAAGACACCTAAACATTATTCGGGGTCTGTTTCACTGAGTGCCTCTGCACTCGGGGGACCTCATCAGATTTTCTCGTGATTTTCCGCATTTTCTATTTGATTCCCGAGGATTTAGCCTTTAGATTTAGGACTTTTATTGCTTGAGATCAGTACTTATCTAAGGTCCAAACCCTCTAATAGACTATCTGTTCATATAGATTGTATTTGGACTTAGTCAAATAAAGAAAAAGTTAATTTAATTGGTTGAGAAACCATGTGCTGATAGAGGTCGCATACAACGCTAGCAAGACCCGTTGAAGCGGGCACCAAGTAACTTCCAAGATCGGTCTCAGGTTTCTTCTCTGATTAATTAAATACCAACTCTTCCCGCTAATAGAAGTTGCTCATCTTAGGACGATTTCCTCGTGCATCATTTATATTATTTTAATTCACTCTTTAAATTTATGCGCGGATCACCTGCATGTAGAGTGCTGGAGCAAGGTACACGTTTCTTACTCTGCATGCATCATTGTATTTGATCATGCATTGGTTTTACCACTTTCCTCCCCCAGTTTTCTTGGACTTAAATAAAAGGAAATTAGTTAGATGTTGTATTTATTCAAAAAAATACCTAAAAAGATATAATCAAATAAAATCTGGGACTGCTAAAGCACACTTGACCTACAACAAAAACTTCACTAAAAAATTAGTTAGATGTTGTATTTATTCAAAAAATACCTAAAAAGATATAATCAAATAAAATCTGGGACTGCTAAAGCACACGACCTACAACAAAAACTTCACTAAAAAATTCTTGTTTTGGGGAGAGTAACCCCTCCTTGTCTGATTTTTCTACTGAGAGTTAAGTGACCCACACAGTAGGATAGAGCCACGCGTGAACTTTCTTGAGACTACCAATTCTTAAAACAATGAGCTATTATCAAGTGAGGATTTTTTGGGTAGCCGGTAAATGGTCCGAACTTCCTTAGCAGAGTGGGTGGTTTAAAGGACCTTGTGTAAAGCTCCGTCCTCAAGTAAAATCAGGTATCCAGAAATGGTCCGTACTTACACCCATACTGGATGGAAATAGGTGCAACTAGTCGTATGAACCCGAGCCAATCTCCAGGGAGAATCAGGCTCCTAACAACTCGCTAACCCACTTTGAAAGATTTGATTGTCACCTAAAATTTGATAAGATAAACGACCGAGCATTTATGGACATCATATTATGTTGAGTATGTGAACCAGGGGTTTGTTTTATCATCCTGCTTTTATCCCAGATATAATATTCATAAATCCCCACATCACAATGACGGACATAAGATATCTTCGGCTGCCTCTGGCAGCACCGCTTTCCCGCACTCCTGCCCGTTCATCTAGGGCAGATTTAGAGATCTCAGATCCGCTCTCTGAAGCCGAATTCACCTCCACACTGTTCCTCCTTGACTACCCTTATCCAATTCCTGAGGTACAACTAGACAAGTCAGCACAACTATATGTTCATTTGACAACACTTGAGCTAGGGTCCTTTTCCTTTCTAGAGAACGGTGAGATGGCCAGTAGTGAAGAAAGAAGCGATGAGCATCCACAGACATCCTCATTCATATTAGATCATGCCGCCATCAATAGCACATTGCTAGCTTCCTTGAAGACTATGCATCGGCAGATACGAGACTAGGAAGTATTTCTGGCAGAAGTGAGGAGAGAGCTTATGCAGATGCGAGCTTGGTGAGAGGAACTGGAACATCCAGCCAGTGGTGGAGAGATACCATACTAGGAGGGCCGAGTAGACGACAGACATCAGGATGAGATGCAAGATCCGACCAGACCAGCCTGCACCATGAGGCAGTTGCACAACCCTAGTGCAACCGTCACCCACCGATGGATTCAACCGCTAGCATCTCGGGAGATTTTGAGCTTCGTCCTTAGACCATCCAGCTATTGCCCAAGTTCCATGGACTTGCCACCAAAGAGCCCCATCTCCATCTACGGGAGTTCGAGATGATTTGCAGCACTATCCATGACAAACTAGTGGACGAGGACACAATCAAGCTGATAGCCTTTCCATTCTCTTTGATTGACAGGGAAACCTACTGGTTGAAGCATCTAGCGAATGCTATCACCACTTAGGAGCAACTCCAGACTGAGTACTTGAACAAGTACTATCCACTCACGGACCAATGCAACTAGATCCATGATCAGCAATTTCTCCATGATCATGAATGAACAGTTCCATGAAGCCTGGGATCGTTTTAAAGAGCTCATCTATAGGTGTCCCCACCATGAGATCACCAAGCCCAACCTCATCCTGAGTTTCTTCTGTGGGCTGACACGTAAGCTATAAGGTCTAGTAAATGCCTCTTGTGGAGGTTCCTACTTCATCATAGATAAAGACCAGGTTTGGGCCATATATGAGGAGATGGCCGAAAACTATACAATGATGTCTCTGACTCATGTCTACACTCAGGGGAAACCTCTCCCGCAGGCAGTTTCATACCACAGGATAGCACGTATTGAGGCCAGTCCTTCTACCTCTTCCACGACAACAACATTAGCATAATCTTCAGTTGCAAACATGGATATCATCAACCAAAAGTTGGACCAGATTGAGATCATTGAGAAAAGGCATGCCAGGGCCTGGACAAGCTTAATAAGATTGATGAGCTGACCCAAACATTGAGTGACCTGAAGACCCAGATCATGTGTCTCCAAGAGGCACAAACGACTTCTCAGTCCTATTCCACATCATGAACTGATCTAGGGAGTAGTTCTTCAAAGCCTTTCGCCTCATATCGCCAGGTTCACCACATTCAGACGAAACCAATTCATCCACTCCCACATTGCCAGTTTCCACCATCGCCTTCCTCAAACACTCAGTTGGTGGTGTATCATTCATATCAGCCCTTGGCATCCCTTCCCCTGCTAGTCCATGATCAGCAGGAGTCGTTGACGGACGTTAACAGGATTTGGTACTCACAGTACCAACAACAGTCTGGGATCCATTGTGACCACCCAGGCTTTCGACGATCCACTGAAGGTTCTTCCACCTAGCATCACCCTCCGACATAAGCAGGACAGGATGCCCGACAACAGCAACCCCAATATTCCCAGCAGCATCAACAACACGATCCTCGTCCCTAGTAACAGGGCCAAAAGTGGAGGCAGCAACAACCTCATCAACAGTACTTGCAGACTCCCCCTCATTCCTATCAGCAGAATACTCAGCCTCATTTCCAGCGAGGCAACCCGTCCGGTTCTCATCCACACCAGTATGAGAACCCAACCCTTGATGACTGATGAATCCACGATTCATCGCCTTTATTCTTTTATTTTAGCTTCATTTTCTTAGTCAAACACATGTAAATACCCATTAATTTCATAATTTTACCATTTTGCATGCATTTGTTAAAATTGCATTTTTAACACTTTTTGTACATAAATAAAAGAATAAAGAAGAAAAGAAAAAGAAAAGAAAAATAAAGGATGTAGTTATGCAATAAATACATACTGATCCAAACCCCGAGAGAAGGTCAAGACTTGACCTGATCGACCAGGAATAAAGTAGGGGGAGATAGGGTCGTTTGTCAGAAAAATCAAAAATATCTTGTAAATATTTTTCATGTATATTTATACAAAACTTACATTATTTTATCTGTACATAATGTGACCTCAAACTAATTATTTTCGTAAATAAAAGTTGTAAA
This sequence comes from Ottelia alismoides, assembly GCA_037367405.1. Taxonomy (NCBI): domain Eukaryota; kingdom Viridiplantae; phylum Streptophyta; class Magnoliopsida; order Alismatales; family Hydrocharitaceae; genus Ottelia; species Ottelia alismoides. The sequence goes on along the minus strand of JAZKJV010004381.1, from coordinate 1,074,200 downwards.
TAAAATTGTGTTGTAAATAATAAAAATATTTGTAAAATAAAATATTGTATATATTGCAAATAATTACACCCAGAAAAAGCCACAAAGTGATAATTGAAACATCAATTCCGGCTCCACACAAGTTCAAATTGAACCAAACTCACTTCCATCATACTATAAATTAAATTATCTTTCAAATGGTTGTGGTTTCATTATTTTTGGAGTTACGGTTAAAAAGTCGGTTTTCTGGGGTGTTTTGTGCAGTTTTCCTATATATTTGATGAACATATTTATTTATATTTATTTTTATACATAATATATATTGTAAATATTGTTTTCATTAAAAAAATTAAATTAAAAAAAATTAAAAAAAATAAAAATTAAAAAATCCTTTATAAAAATTATTTCCTTATTTGCACCTATGTACATTATATTATATGTATATAATATATGTATACAATTAATTTCCCTAAATAAAAATTACCAAAAAAATTAATTATCTCACATTAATTAATTTAATTTATTTAATTACGAAAATCATATGTAATTATTTAATTTATTGGATTTATTTGAATTCATTTGATTTGATAACTTACCTTTTATGTGAAGATTTGATTTTGTGCCTTAAATAGCCACCGTTAAAGTGGTTAATTGATTTTTGGGAATTATTTAATTTATTTATTTTAATTAATTACGAAATTCGTTTTTAATTAATTAATTATTTTATTTATTCAATTATTTTATTTAGTTAACCAATAAACACTTTCCTCATTTGTGAATATCTTCCATTTTTGATTTTCTTCTCTTTTTAATGGGCTCCTCCTCCCTCATTCACACTTGATCAATCTTTGGCGGAGAGGAGCCCGGTTTCCGAGAGATTTCTTGTTGAAGAGGGTCCTAGCCTCCGATCCAGTCGGTGACAGCGACGTGAGCTTCGTCGAGGCCATCATGGCTTGTCCAAACCCCGAGGTGAGATCCACTTTTACTTGTCGTTTTTCGTAGGTAGATCGTAGGTTTAAATTTTGCGTAGGTGTAGTGAGTAGTTTTTAGATTAAAAATCCCAAAATTTCATCACACTTTAATCCACATCCGACACCGATTTTTCGCCTCATTTTCGTGTCCCGCCAGTTCTTTTTCTATCTCACGCAACCACACATATCCGACCACGCACGGTGGTCGGATCCTCGAATTTATCTTCCATATCACAAAAATCCGTCCATTCACAAATCCCTTTTTGTTTATAAATAAAAATAAAAAAACAACATAAAATTGTTTTTCCTGTTTGTCTCACATCTGTTTTTGCAGGAAAATACACAAAAAAATAATTTCTTTTTGTTATCTCTAACACTTGTTTTGCAGGTATAATAAAAAGAAAATAAAAAATTTTGCTTTTGTATCTAACGGTTATTTTGCAGGTTAAAAAAAATTAAAAAAAGAATAATAAAAATTTTTTATTACTGTTTACATATTTCTGATAAAAAATAAAAAACATTTTTTCTCTAACATTTGCTGCAGCATAAAAAATAATAAATAAAAAAAAACAAAAACAAAAAAATCCAGCAGCGCCCCGTCGCCCAGCGGGCCCCCGCATCTCCTTCCCGCGGCGACGGCGGCGCAACCGCCAGCAACGCCCCCACGCGACCACCTGCGCGCCCGTGGCCAGCGGTCCCTCCGCCGATCATCCCCAGCACCGCCGTTCTCCACGCGGCGGTGAGGTCGACTGCATCCTTCTGCGCCGTACTGCAACAGCCACGCCCTTCCCCAGCGGGCCTCCCTTCTTTGTCCCCACGCGCAGCCCCCGCGTGCCCACGCCCAGCCGCGACATCCGCCTCCCACTCCGTTCCGCCCAGGCGTTGCGGCGCCGACCGCGCCCTCCTTCAGATCGCATCACCTCCCGACCGCGGTGGTCCTCCTGCTCGCCCGCGAACCCGTGGCGGCGCCGCACCCCTGCTCCAGTAGCCCTCGCAGCCGACCACGCAGCCGCGTCCACGCGTTCAGCCCTGTGCACGACCCCCACGTGCGCGCGCGCCTCCAGCGCCTCCCGATCTCCTCCTCGACGGCGGGGGCGGCGGCATTTGATCTCCCTCTCCCTTGTGGCCCTGTTGAGAAAGAAACGAAGGAAGGAAAGCCCTAGGGCTTCCTTTTGTTTTATTATAAAAAGCGGGTAATTGCAGCAAAGTCCTCACAATTGCATTGAATTGTCAAAACGTCCTTGTCAGTTCTTTATCGGGCAAATTACAGATCATTCCGTCTGAAGTTTTTAAAATTACGCAAAGAGCCCCTCATGCTCTAGCAAGTCACATGCCAAGCACATGTTCACTGGGTAATCTTTACTTTTCATCTGCTCTTTACTTCTTGTTATTTTGTAGTGCATAAACTGTGAATAATTGCAAGTCACTCCCTGCAATTCAGACTTTTACTAGCTTGCTCTCTGTTTGAATGGAATAAATACTTTTGTTGATCGAAAAATTTTGTAAAAATTTGTGTAAGCTCCTTCTATGGTCTTTTTCAGTGTATAAAGTTTTCATTGTTTTTTATTGTTGTTTGCTATTTTTAAAAAACAAAAAACATTGTCTTTTTGCATATCTCAACTTTGAAAATTCATAAAAATCGAAAAAGTGTTTAAAAATTCCATAAAAATTTCTGTAGGTGTATTTTGTTGTGCTTTATTTTCAGACCAATTTTTGTGCTATTTTCACTTATAAAAACCACTAAAGAAATTAGCTTTCGAAATTTGACTACTTAGTTTTTAAATCGTGCTCCTTGTGTTCGACCCTGGTCGCTATACCAGGTAAAAAGAATAGCGAAAGCCGCTTACATTTGTTTTCATTGATTTATATCTTCTGAAGTGGTTTGAATATAAATTTTTCTCGTTGACCGATTCGAGTGGTTGAGAACAACGACAACAATTGTGAATTATTTTATCCATCTCGACCGCGTCGGATTTCGCGTCATCAGAATGGCGCCGTTGCCGAGGAGCACGGCTTTGTAGTCATTTTTCTATCTTGTCTCTCTATATCATAATTGCTTTCTGACCTTCTCTCTTTGATTTTTGTGCGAGGTACTGCTTGGACGACTTGGAGTTTACTATTTGGAGGACCCGCACAAGAAGAAGAGCAGGGAGGAGAAGAAGATTTTTTTATTTGAGAGAACAATTATTCTTGTAATAATTTAGGTCTTTGAACCTGTGGACTTGGACTTTCCTTGGGGTCTGTTTCGCCAAGTGCTGGTGCACTTGGGGGACCTCATCGCTATTTTCCGTGTTTTTGATTTCACGCCATAACTTACTACTTGATTCTCGCAGTTTTAGCCCCTAGACGTAGGAATTTTGATTGATTGTGACGTAAAATTTCTAAGGCCCAACACCTAATAGAATATCTGTTCCTATAGAACGTAATTGGACCTTACTAAAATTAATTGAAAAAATTAGTCTAATTGGATTTGAGACCACGTGCCGTGAGGAGTCACATACAGCGCTGGCAGGACCCGTTGTGGCGGGCACCGAGTGACTCTCAAGATCGGACTCCGGACTCGATTCGGTTAGCTAACTATTATTCTTCACGATCAATAGAAGTTGCTTGTCTAAGGCCGATTTCTTCGTGCATCATATAGTTAGTTTATATTCTGTCTTTAATTTTATGCGCGGATCATATTGCATGTAGAGTGCTGGAGTAAGGTACGCATTTTCTATCTCTGCATGCATCATTGTGTTTGATCGTGCATTGGCTTTTTCGACTTCCTCCCCTTGTTTTTGGACTCAAATTAATCAAAGAGGAAATCAAAAAGCTCGTTAGGCATTTGTCTTTAAAAAAAATTCAAAAAAATAGAAAAATAAAAAATTAAAAAAATGGGACTGCTAATTGAACTTGACCTCTAAAATTAAACGTAACCAATTCCTCATTGTATTGGGAGAGCAATCCCCTCATTGTCTGCATTTTTAATTACCCGCGTACACACTAAGGAGTAGTGCCCAAATCCTATTTAAGCCTCCTAAGTGTTTGTATAATTTTTGTCTGATCACTAAACTCTAAAATTGAAAAGATAAAAGACCGAACTCTCACGGTCAGATTTGTGTTGAGTTGGTGAATTGGGGGTTTGCATTGCGTATTGAATGTCTTTGATGTGAGTCGGCTACAATCATCTTCCTGAATCATTAGCAGTCACCTTTCCTCCCTTCCTTCTATCTATCTCTCTTTCTACTCTCCCACCCTCCCTATCTTCATGATGGGTCGCATTCCATTCCAGCCGGATTTTGCGGCTTCTACATTTCATACCCATCATTCTCGCCCACTCTCTTGGGAGGTCAGAACTCCGTCTGACTTCCCATCTTCTCCCTACCCACCCTCCCATTTGGGACATGCTGTGAGTGACACCCGAAGAGTTCAGATTGACCAAATACGAGATCCGTGTGTTCACCTTGCTGAGATGAGAGTGCATCCCATAGACAATCATAGGGTGCAGTTACATGCTTTACATGACTTCTATCCTAGGATGATGGATGAAAACCATGATCAAGAAGCACACTCCGCTTCTACTTTGAGACCATTCATTTTGGATTTAGAGTTCATTGATATACTGCCAAAATTTTCAGGGGAAGAGCATGAAGAACCTTATTTGCATATCGATGAGTTTGAGGATTTTTGTACATCACGATCATATTCTAATGTCTCTTCTGAGAACTTGATGTTGACCACCTTCCCTTTCACACTTCAGAGTAGAGCCAAGACTTGGCACAGACGATTGGGAAGGAAGATTGGTACATGGGGAGAGTTACGATCGTTATTTTTGCAGAGATTTTACCCCTAGCATAGAGCAGAGATGATGCGGTCTTGTATTCGTGATTTTTCAGTTAACCCCCAGAAGCCATTAATAGATTCATGGTTGAGGTTACGAGAAATTTTGAGGCGATTTCCGGATCATGGATTTTCGATGACTGACCTTATCCATATCGCCATGAGGGGGAGGACCGCAGAGCAGATTTCATATGTCATTACCTCGTGTGGTGGTTCACACCACTGTCCCGATCTGGATTTAATTGAGACCATCTTGGATTCACTTTCAGATACTACATATTCACAAGATGATTTACTTGGGACAACACACGAGGGAGAGATGACACTAGATGAGTGTGTGACACATAATGCAGATATTGATAGCACACACCGATCAGAGGATATGGATGCTACTACTTATCATTTGATGGATGTGTTGCCTATTGTTGTGAGTTCCCAGAGCCGGACATTGGTTGAGAACCAATTGGATTTACAGACAGATTTTGAGCCAGTCCCGCTCTTTCACGTGGAAGATTCTTTGATTCTAGATCTGCTAGGATCCCAAGAGATAGAGGAGGAACCCACATCTCAGCCATCCTTTGAATCTTTCCAGTGTCCATATACAATTGATTCAGTGTCTATTCTTCAGGAGATCTTCTCAAACTCAGAGATACATTCTCATCCATCTCAGCAAAGAGAGCTTGATGAGGGACCGATTTTGGATTTTACAGACCTTGATAGTCCCGTATTTGAGCCTTGTGTCCTACCATTTGATGAGGTCGATATATTTTTGGAGGACCTGATTTACGACAGCATTGATCCCAAGTTCCCTGATGATTCGGCATTACTCCCCGAGGGTTATTGATGACGCGAAAATCACACGGTCGAGAGAGGATAAATAATGTCACAATGTTGTCGTTGTTCTCAACCGCAGGATTCGGTCAACGAGAAAAATTTGTAAACCACTTCAGATAAGATATAAATCAATGAAACAATGTGTAAGCGGTCTTTCGCTATTCTTTTTACCTGGTATAGCGACCAGGGTCGAACACAAGGAGCACGATTTAAAAACTAAGTAGTCAAATTTCAGAAAAGCTAATTTTTAGTGGTTTTTGAATTTTTATTTTTTTTATTTTTAAAAGAAGCACAAATGAATAGAAACACACACACACACACTACACTATTTTTGTATTTTTTTTTAAAGGTAAAAAAAATGCTCAGAAAATTAAAGAGATTAAAATGCACCTACAGAAATATGTTTGGAATTTTTAGGCAATTTTTCTATTTTTTTATGAATTTTCAAAGTTGAGATATGCAAAAAGACAATGTTTTTGATTTTTTTAAATATAACAAAAGGCAATAAAATGCAATGAAAATTTTATACAATGACTAACACTATAGCAGGAGCATCCACAAATTTTATCAAGATTTTTAGACATGATAAACATTTATTCCATTAAGATAGCTAGCAAGTTAGCAAGTTGAAGTCTGGAAGTGCAGGGACGCAAATGTAAATATGAGAAAGTTCTGTAGTGAATAACAACAAAAATAAATATGCGTGAGAAGTTATAATTTACCAATAAATGCTTGGACTTCCGGAGCAGGGGTTGTTTTGTAATTTCCAAATAGGCAGAAGAACTTTTGTAATTTTTCCAACAAAATAAGTCCTAGGGTTTCCTAGGACTTTATTCAATCAAAAGCAACGGAGGAAGGGCACGCCGCCGCCCATGGGAGGAGGTCGCGGCGAGAAGCAGCAGCCCGCGCGCTCGCGACTGGAGCGGGGTCGCGTGGCAGACGGTTGGTGGCGGAGGCGAAGCGCGGTGCGGCGACGCCGCCCGCGGCTGGAGGGAGATGGAGTTGGTCGCCGCGGCCCGCGCACAGGCGGCGTGGTGGAGGGGACGGGGAACGCGTAGCAGGGCCACGCGGCGGCGCTTCGGGCACAGATCGACGAGGGGCCACCCGCGCGCGGGTGAAGGCGGAGGAGCGCGCGACCGGTTCTGGAGCAGGAAGGTGCGGGGCTCGGCGGTCCTGCGCTGGAGGCTGGCGGCTGGCGGCTATGCCGCCCGCTGAGGAGGAGGGCGGACGGTCCAGAGGTTCGGAGCAGGTGGGCCGGGCAGCCGAGGTGCGGCCGTGGAGGGAGGCGCGGGGAGCTCGCTGGGGCGGCACTGGAGGTCCCGCCGGTGGCTAAGGGCGCCTGGAGAGGTGCTGGACGAGGGCGTGGCGGAGCCGCGGCCACGCGCGGTGGAGGAGGCGCGTGGCAGCGGCGGCGAGAGCGGCTGGAAGCCGCTGGCGTCTTGCAGGAGGCCGGGCGCGGGAGGTCGCCGGCGGTTGGGCGTGATGGGCGTGGGCGGCAGGGGTGGTGACCTGCTGCCCCCCTTTTTTTATTTTATTTTTTTTTATTTTTGCTGCAGGAACGTGTTAGAGAAAAAAAAAGAGTTTTTTTTATCAGAAATATGTAAACAGTAATAAAAAGTTTATTGTTCTTTTTTATATTTTCCTACAAAACAGAACGTTAGAAATAAAAGTAATTTTTTTTATTTTTATTTTTCCTGCAAAAGAGATGTTAGAGAGAAGACAACCGAAAAGATTGTTTATTTTTTTATTGTATCTTGCAAAAATATGGAATAGAAAACAAGATACATTTTTTTAATTTTTTATTTATACACAAAAATGGATGTGTGAATGGTTGGATCTTAACGTAGTGGGAGAAAGATCCAGGGGCTCCGATCACCGTGCGTGATCGGAGGTGGAAGATCGCGTGAGGTAGAACGTGAATATGGAGGGATCAAGATGTGAGGTGAAAAATTCGGACGAAAATCATGTGGTGAAATTTTTGCGATTTTTAATTTAAAAATTACTTCCTACTCCTACGCTAAAATCTAACTCTACGATTACCTAAGAAAAACAACAAGTAAAAGTGGATCTCACCTCGGGGATCGGACACACCTCCTCGCCTCACTGCAACAAGGGCGATCGCTTGCTGTCACTCTCGCGATGCCTCTGGAGTTCACTGGGAAGAAGGGGACGAGCCATGATGGCCTCGACGAAGCTCAAGCCGCTGGCAACGACTAGATCGGAGGCTAGGACCCTCTTCAACAAGAAATCTCTCGGAAAATGGGCTCCTCTCCGCCAAAGATCGATCAAATGTGAATGAGGGAGGAGGAGCCCATTAAAAAGAGGCAAAAAATCAAAAAAAGGAAAATATTTACAAAAAAGGAATGTGTTTATTGGATGGATTAATAAAATAATTAAATAAATAAAATAATTAATTAATTAAAAACGAATTTCGTAATAAATAAATTAAATAAATTAATAAATTAATTCAAAATCAATTAGCCACCTTAATGGTGGCCATATATGGTGTGGAATAAAATCATATATACAAGGCAAGTTATTAAACCAAATAAATTCAAATAAATCAAATAAATTAAATAATTACATATGATTTTCGTAATTAAATAAATTAAATTAATTAATGTGAGACAATTAATTTTTTTGGTCATTTTTATTTAGGGAAATTAATTGTATACATATATTATACACATATAATACAATATACATAGGTACAAATAAGGAAATAATTTTTATAAAAGATTTTTTTTAATTTTTATATTTTTTTAATGAAAACAATATTTACAAATATGTACATTATGTATAAAAAATAAATATGAGTAAAATATATACAATAAGTATATGGGTAAACTGCACAATACACCCCAGAAAATCGAATTTTTAACCGTAACTCCAAAAAGTACGAGACCACAGCCATTTGAAAGATAATTTAATTTATAGTATGCTGGAAGTGAGTTTGGTTCAATTAGAGCTTGTGTGGAGCCGGAATTGATGTTTCAATTATCACTTTGTGGCTTTTTCTGGGTGTAATTATTTGCAATATATACAGTATTTTATTTTACAAATATTTTTATTATTTACAACACAATTTTATTCACAACTTTTATTTACAAAAATAATTAGTTTGAGGTCAAATTATGTACACATAAAATAATGTAAGTTTTGTACAAATATACATGAAAAGTATTTACAAGATATTTTTGATTTTTCTGACAAACGACCCTATCTCCCCCTACTTTATTCCTGGTCGATCAGGTCAAGTCTTGACCTTCTCTCGGGGTTTGGGTCAGTCTGTATTTATTGCATAACTACATCCTTTATTTTTCTTTTCTTTTTCTTTTCTTCTTTATTCTTTTATTTATGTACAAAAAGTGTTAAAAATGCAATTTTAACAAATGCATGCAAAATGGTAAGATTATGAAATTAATGGGTATTTACAGGTGTTTGACTAAGAAATTGAAGCTAAAATAAAAGAATAAAGGCGATGAATCGTGGATTCATCATTCCCCTATACTTTACCTTTGCTAGTCCCTTAGCAAACACTTATTTGAAAAATAAGTGAAAACAAAAATAAAGAAAAGAAAAAGGAAAGAAGTTAGAATAATGTCGACTTTTAAGCTTATCTTCATAAAAATGTAGTCTGGAGCTCTGTCGGACCTTTGGATTATTAGTGTGTCGGAACCTTAATGGGATGTGGATTTAAAACCTAACAGCCTCTAAGTTCCACCAATCTATGGACAAGACTCCTCAATAAACCAGATCAGAACAAGTCTACATACACAAACTCTAATGACCATGAATCTTTCCATGCAGTGTAAGTGATATGTAGCTCCCCACCTCAGAAGTAACAAAGAAACAACCTCCCCCAACCTGGTAACTCTAATGCCTCGGTCTAGCAACTCTTTCCTCGAGAAGCGGGGTATTCCCTTCTAAGTTCAAGTGCAACCGGCTCAAGAAGAGGGGGAAGAAGTATAGACTTTTGGAAGCTCAGCCAGTGTAGCTAAGTCTCCCGCTGCAAGCTTCATGAGATGTAACATGGATGCCATAAGCTTTTGCTTTATTTCACTATATACACTCCGGTGGGGTTATTAAATTTTCAATCCGACCCACCACTTTTTTGGAGTTCTTTTTGCATTTTTGCATTTTTTTCTTCTTGTTTTTTTTTTTGTACAACATATCTACATGGTGCAGCATATATACAAGAAATTTTCCTCTTGAGCCAGTAGACTATCCCTCTTTTGAAGCTTTATTGCAACCCACGGCTTCTGTCTTTAGCCTTCATCACCACTAGACCAAGTTGAGACGCACTTCCTTCACTAGAAGAAGAAGAGAGGTTCCGCCTAGAAGTACTACCCTCATATGCTACCCCAAGCCAAAGGAAACTGCCTCCTCACCACCTCATCCGTGGAGAGCCATGTGTAAAGTGCTGGTGCAAGTCAAGCCATTGTCTCTAAGAGTCATGCGTGTGTTGTTAAGTGTTCTACTTAGGCTCATCAAGATGACATATGCTCATAGTCGTGTGGATCCAAAGAATTAAGTCACTAGGACCTGAAAAGTCTTAACTCCACATCTTATAAGGTTCCTCTGAAATTAAGTGGATTAAGGTCCAACTAAGCACCATTCTTCAAATTTATTCCAGACATAGTTTAATCGTCAAGACTATCCTGAAAAATGCACATGCCAATGCAAGAAAATATGTACAATGCATAGAGAAAACAAAAATCTTTTTGTGAAACAATTTTCAAATTTTTGAAATTTTTATGGATTTTTGAAAAAAAAATGCACATGCAAAAGTTTTTTTTTTTCAAATAGTTAGAAATATATACAAATATATACAAGAGATTTTTTTTTTTGAATAAGATTCATATTTACACAAGAGTGAGTTGATTATTTTACAAGAATAGGATGCAAGAATTTACATCTTGAGTAATTTATACAAGTATATACACAGTTGGATTTTTTTAATTTTTATTTTATTCATTTTTTATTATTTTTTTATTATTTTATTTTTTTTTTGTGATGCATATATTCCTCAAATTTATTTGAAAATAATTTTACAAATAATTTTGAAAACTATAGTCCAAAATATTTTTTTCACACAATTTTACAATCATTTACAATCATTTGAAAATATTTTGCAAACATTTTTCAAACAGTATATATAGATTTTTGAAAATAATTTTTCAACCATTTTTCCAAACATTTGCAAATAGTTTTACAAAATCTTTTTATTTCACACAAAGAGAAAAAATTTTTTTACAATCCACAATATTTTTACAAAGGTTGAAAATAGTTTTCAAACATTTTTCAAATAGTTTTCAAAAGATTTTTCAAATAGATTTTCAAACTACTTTCAAAATATTTTTCAAAATATTTTAACCTGACTTATTAGCCAGTATGTACAAGGAAAAATTTTGAGGAAATTTATGCATCTTTTTTTTTTATTTACACAGTATTTTAGCCATATTAAAAATATGAAAGTACGAGTTATGGCTAAAGTATATATACAATATATACGACACCCCCCTATACTTAGCTCGAACTATGTCCTCATAGTGATCAAAGAGCTGGAAATAAAGACATAACTCGTGCTTTGTATAGAAAAGTGAGAAGAATAGTATACTACAACGACGAATAAAAGAATACAATAGAAGTCGGTGATCCCCCTATACTTAGGATCAAGTAATCCTAAGTATAGCAGACTGTACACAAAGGGGAAAACCGAGGGGTAGAATGTACTGGGTTTACCCCCCCTATACTTAGGGTAAAATATCCCTAAGTATAGGCAACAAAACAGAGGTAAAAAGAATCAAAAGAATAATCACGAGTCGGACACCCCCCTATACTTAGGGTAAAGTGCACCCTAATTATGGGTTGATCAGGAGATGAATAAGGGGTGTGAGAAAGAATGGATGAATGATATGGACAGATGGATCTATACAGATGTGATCATTGTTGAGGTGCCTCTCAACGAGCGCTAGAGTTTACGCCCCTAGCTGGGCGCAAATGTTAGGATAACGCCGTGTCAAGGTTCAGGGCGGCATCTGTCAGACGAATACCGTACTGTCGTCGCAGTCTCGGCGGGAGAATAACGACGAGTTCAACAGAGTAAATGATAACACCCAGATAATCAGTCAGGCGGGTGTTTACTACCGAATCAAGATATGAGCAGATGAAGTCGGGCTCCGGTAGCACAAAAGAAATCATCGGCTCAAGGTCTATATGGAGTGAAAGGATGGAGCCGAAGTAATCAAACGTGGAGAAGGAAGGATCGGTCAGAGAATCCTCCACGTCAATCACCGTCTCAAATAAGTATGGAAGATCATGATCAGGAGACTCACTAGAAAGGCTGATATCCGATGCATATAATGTAGACAAATCAGTGAAATCATCGAATACCTCAAAGATCGGGTCATCCTCGCGAGGGTCGTCGAGGAGAGAATCATCAAACTCATTATCAGAAATATCAAAATACTCGGTCTCGTGATCCGACAGATCGGATGCACTCCCAGAAAGTGAAACCGAGTTTATATGGTCCATGGCATCCTCCCGCAGATAACCCTCGGGGAGTAATGCCAAATCATCAGGAAATTGGGGATCAATGCTGTCAAATGTCATGTCCTCCAAAAATATATCGACCTCATCAAATGGGAGGACACAAGGCTCAAATACGGGACTATCAAGTTCCGTAAAATCCAAATTCGGTCCCTCATCAAACTCTCTATGCTGAGATGAATCCAAATGTATCTCCGAATATGAGAAGATCTCCTGAAGACAAGACACTGTATCAACTACGTATGGATACTGGAAAGACTCTAAGGATGGCTGAAATGTGGGCTCCTCATGTATCTCTTGGGATCCTAGCAGATCTAGAATCGAAGAATCTTCTATGTGAAAGAGCGGGACTGGCTCAAAATCTGACTGTAAATTCATTTGGTCCTCAACCAATATCCGGCTCTGAGAACTCACAACAATAGGCAACACATCCATCAAATGAGAAAAATCAGCATTCATATCCTCTGATCGGTGTGTGATGTCAAGATCAGCATGGTGTGTCACACACTCAACAGTTGTCATCTCTCCGTCATGTGTTGTCCTAAATAAATCATCTGGTGTATATGCAAGATCAGAAAGTGTATCCAAGATGGTCTCAACAAAATCCAAGTCGGGACAATGGTGTGAACCACTACACGAGGTAATGACATATGATATTTGCTCTGCGGTCCTCCCCCTCATGGCGATATGGATAAGGTCAGTCATCGAAAATCCATGATCTGGAAATCGCCTCAAAAGTTCTCGTAACTGCAACCATGTATCTATTAATGGCTTCTGGGGGTTAACTGAAAAATCACGAATAAAAGACCGCATCATCTCGGCTCTAAGTCGGGGGTAAAATTTTTGCAAAAACAATGATCGTAAATCTCCCCACGTAGCAATCTTCCTTCCCAATCGTCTGTGCCAAGTCTTGGCTCTACTCTGAAGTGTGAATGGGAAGGTAATCAGCATCATGTCCTCAGAAGTGATATCCAAATATGATCGTGATACACAAAAATCCTCAAATTCATCAATATGCAAATAAGGTTCCTCGTGCATTTCCCCAAAAAACTTAGGCAGTAGATCAATTAACTCTAAATCCAGAACAAAGGGTCTCAAGGTAGAAGCGGTCTGGACTTCATGATCTATGTACTCATCCACTGTCCTAGGATACAAGTCATCTAAAGCTCGCAACTGCCTTATTCGATTGTCTATGGGATGCACTCTCATCTCACAAATGTGAACACCCATGTCTCGTGTTTGGTCAATCTGGTCTCTGTGGGTGTCACGCACAGCACGTCCCAAATGGGAGGGTGGGTAGGGAGAAGATGAGAAGTCGGATGGGGTTCCGACCTCTCGAGAGAATGAACGTGAGTGATGGGCGTGAAATGAAGAAGCCGCAAAATTCGGCTGGAATGGAAAGTGGCCCATCGTAATCAGAGGAAACTGAAGGGGGGGATGGAAGGGACTGAAAGAAAGAAAAGGCAGGAACGAAGAGAGAGATAGAAGGGAGGGAGGGTGGGTTAGAGACAGAAGGTGACTGCTAATGATAAAGGAAGATGATTGTAACCGACTCACACCAAAGACATACAAAACACAAAGCAAACCCCCAGTTCACCAACTCAACACAAAGTGAAGACCATGAGATTCGATCCTTTATCTTTTCAATTTTAGAGTTAAGGTGATCAATGAAAGTTGTACACACACTTAAGAGGCTTGAATAGGATTTGGGCACTACTCCTTAGTGTGTACGCGAGCAATTAAAAACGCAGACAATGAGGGGGTTGCTCTCCCAATACAATGAGGAATTGGTTACGTTTAATTTTAGAGGTCAAGTTCAATTAGCAGTCCCATTTTTAATTTTTGATTTTCTATTTTTTTTGGGATTTTTTTTTCAGAAAATAACGCCTAACGAGCTTTTTGATTTCCTCTTTGATTGATTTGAGTCCAAAAACAGGGGGAGGAAGTCGAAAAAGCCAATGCACGGTCAAACACAATGATGCATGCAGAGATAGAAAATGCGTACCTTACTCCAACACTCTACATGCAATATGATCCGCGCATAAAATTAAAGACAGAATATAAACTAACTATATGATGCACGAAGAAATCGGCCTTAGACAAGCAACTTCTATTGATCGTGAAGAACAATAGTTAGCTAACCGAATCGAGTCCGGAGTCCGATCTTGGGAGTCACTCGGTGCCCGCCACAACGGGTCCTGCCAGCGCTGTATGTGACTCCTCACGGCACGTGGTGTCAAATCCAATTAAACTAACTTTTTCAGTGAATTTTATTAAGGTCCAATTACGTTCTATAGGAACAGATATTCTATTAGGTGTTGGGCCTTAGAAATTTACGTCACAATCAACAAAAATTCCTACGTCTAGGGGCCAAATTCGCACGAATCAAGATAGCAAGTTATGACGTGAAATCAAAAACACGGAAAACAGCGGTGAGGTCCCCCAAGTGCACCGGCACTTGGCGAAACAGACCCCGAAAAATGTCCAAGTCCACAGTTCAAAATCCTAAATTATTACAAAAAAAATTGTTCTCTCTCAAAAGTAAAATTCTTCTTCTTCTCCCTGCTTCTTCTTCCCGTGCGGGTCCTCAAAAAGTAAACTCCAAGTTGTCCACGCAGTACCTCGCACAAAAAATTAGAGAGAAAAAGGTCAGAAAACAATTATAATATAGAGAGATAAGATAGAAAAATGACTACAAAGCCGTGCTCCCCGGCAACGGCGCCATTCTGATGACGTGAAAATCACACGGTCGAGAGAGGATAAATAATGTCACAATGTTGTCGTTGTTCTCAACCGCAGGATTCGGTCAACGAGAAAAATTTGTAAACCACTTCAGATAAGATATAAATCGATGAAAATTAATGTGTAAGCGGTCTTTCGCTATTCTTTTTACCTGGTATAGCGACCAGGGTCGAACACAAGGAGCACGATTTAAAAACTAAGTAGTCAAATTTCAGAAAAGGTAATTTTTAGTGGTTTTTGAATTTTTTTTATTTTTATTTTTCCTGCAAAAGAGATGTTAGAGAGAAGACAACCGAAAAGATTATTTATTTTTTTATTGTATCTTGCAAAAATATGGAATAGAAAACAAGATACATTTTTTTTAATTTTTTATTTATACACAAAAATGGATGTGTGAATGGTTGGATCTTAACGTAGTGGGAGAAAGATCCAGGGGCTCCGATCACCGTGCGTGATCGGAGGTGGAAGATCGCGTGAGGTAGAACGTGAATATGGAGGGATCAAGATGTGAGGTGAAAAATTCGGACGAAAATCATGTGGTGAAATTTTTGCGATTTTTAATTTAAAAATTACTTCCTACTCCTACGCTAAAATCTAACTCTACGATTACCTAAGAAAAACAACAAGTAAAAGTGGATCTCACCTCGGGGATCGGACACACCTCCTCGCCTCACTGCAACAAGGGCGATCGCTTGCTGTCACTCTCGCGATGCCTCTGGAGTTCACTGGGAAGAAGGGGACGAGCCATGATGGCCTCGACGAAGCTCAAGCCGCTGGCAACGACTAGATCGGAGGCTAGGACCCTCTTCAACAAGAAATCTCTCGGAAAATGGGCTCCTCTCCGCCAAAGATCGATCAAATGTGAATGAGGGAGGAGGAGCCCATTAAAAAGAGGCAAAAAATCAAAAAAAGGAAAATATTTACAAAAAAGGAATGTGTTTATTGGATGGATTAATAAAATAATTAAATAAATAAAATAATTAATTAATTAAAAACGAATTTCGTAATAAATAAATTAAATAAATTAATAAATTAATTCAAAATCAATTAGCCACCTTAATGGTGGCCATATATGGTGTGGAATAAAATCATATATACAAGGCAAGTTATTAAACCAAATAAATTCAAATAAATCAAATAAATTAAATAATTACATATGATTTTCGTAATTAAATAAATTAAATTAATTAATGTGAGACAATTAATTTTTTTGGTCATTTTTATTTAGGGAAATTAATTGTATACATATATTATACACATATAATACAATATACATAGGTACAAATAAGGAAATAATTTTTATAAAAGATTTTTTTTTAATTTTTATATTTTTTTAATGAAAACAATATTTACAAATATGTACATTATGTATAAAAAATAAATATGAGTAAAATATATACAATAAGTATATGGGTAAACTGCACAATACACCCCAGAAAATCGAATTTTTAACCGTAACTCCAAAAAGTACGAGACCACAGCCATTTGAAAGATAATTTAATTTATAGTATGCTGGAAGTGAGTTTGGTTCAATTAGAGCTTGTGTGGAGCCGGAATTGATGTTTCAATTATCACTTTGTGGCTTTTTCTGGGTGTAATTATTTGCAATATATACAGTATTTTATTTTACAAATATTTTTATTATTTACAACACAATTTTATTCACAACTTTTATTTACAAAAATAATTAGTTTGAGGTCAAATTATGTACAAATAAAATAATGTAAGTTTTGTACAAATATACATGAAAAGTATTTACAAGATATTTTTGATTTTTCTGACAAACGACCCTATCTCCCCCTACTTTATTCCTGGTCGATCAGGTCAAGTCTTGACCTTCTCTCGGGGTTTGGGTCAGTCTGTATTTATTGCATAACTACATCTTTTATTTTTCTTTTCTTTTTCTTTTCTTCTTTATTCTTTTATTTATGTACAAAAGTGTTAAAAATGCAATTTTAACAAATGCATACAAAATGGTAAGATTATGAAATTAATGGGTATTTACAGGTGTTTGACTAAGAAATTGAAGCTAAAATAAAAGAATAAAGGCGATGAATCGTGGATTCATCAGTTATCTGCGGGAGGATGCCATGGACCATATAAACTCGGTTTCACTTTCTGGGAGTGCATCCGATCTGTCGGATCACGAGACCGAGCATTTTGATACTTTTGATCATGAGTTTGAGGTTTCTCTACTCGACGTCCCTCGCGAGGATGAGCCGATCTTTGAGGTATTCGATGATTTCACTGATTTGTCTACATTATATACATCGGATATCGGCCTTTATATTGAGTCTCCTGATCATAACCTTCCATATCTATTCGAGACGGTGATTGACGTGGAGGATTCTCTGACAGATCCTTCCTTCTCCACGTTCGACTTCTTCGGCTCTGCCCTTTCACTCCATACAGATCTTGAGCCGACGATTTCTTTTGTGCTACCGGAGCTTGACTTCATCTGCACATATCTTTACCCGGTAGCAAACACCCGCCTGACTGTTTATCTGGGTGTTATCATTTACTCTCTTGACTCTGTTGACCTCGTTGTTGTTCTCCCACCGAGACTGCAACGACAGTACGGTATTCGCCTGACAGATACCGTCCTGAACCTCGATACGGCGTTGTCCTAGCATTTGTGCACAGCTAGGGGCGTAAACTCTAGCGCTCGTTGAGAGGCACCTCAACAATGATCACATCTGTATAGATCCATCTGTCCATATCATACATCCATTCTTTCTCATACCCTTTATTCATCTCCTGATCATTCCATACTTAGGGTATACTTTACCCTAAGTATAGGGGGGTGTCACACTTGTGATTATTCTTTTGATTCTTTGTACCTCTGTTTTGCTGCCTATACTTAGGGATATTTTACCCTAAGTATAGGGGAGGTAGACTTTATATATTCATCTCCTCGGTTTTCCCCTTGTGTACAGTCTTCTATTCTTAGGATTACTTGATCCTAAGTATAGGGGGATCACCGACTTCTATTGATTTTATTCTTTTATTCGTCGTTGTAGTATACTATTCTTCTCACTTTTCTATACGAAGCACGAGTTATGTCTTTATTTCCAGCTCTTTGATCACTATGAGGATATAGTTCGAGCTAAGTATAGGGGGGTGTCGTATATATTGTATATATACTTTAGCCATAACTCGTACTTTCATATTTTTAATATGGCTAAAATACTGTGTAAATATTAAAAAAAGAGATGCATAAATTTCCTCAAAATTTTTTCTTGTACATACTGACTAATAAGTCAGGTTAAAATATTTTGAAAAATATTTTGAAAGTAGTTTGAAAATCTATTTGAAAAATCTTTTGAAAACCATTTGAAAAATGTTTGAAAAATATTTTCAACCTTTGTACAAAGTTTGCGCCTTGTAAAAATTTTTCTCTTTGAGTAAAAAAAAAGATTTTGTAAAACTATTTGCAAATGTTTGGAAAAATGGTTGAAAAATTATTTTGAAAAATCTATATATACTGTTTGAAAAATGTTTGCAAAATATTTTCAAATGATTGTAAATGATTGTAAAATTGTGTAAAAAAATATTTTGGACTATAGTTTTGAAAATTATTTGTAAAATTATTTTCAAATAAATTTGAGGAATATATGCATCACAAAAAAATTTAATTAATTAAAAAAAATAATAAATAAAAAAAACTAAAAAAAACCAACTATGCATATGCTTGTATAAATTACTCAAGTTGTAAATCCTGTCTCATGACTCTTGTAAATAATTGACTCACTCCTTTGTAAATAGGTGTATATAATCCCTAACCTTTATCTTTTTTTTAAAAAAAAAAATTGTATAGACTTGTAGATATCTCTGACTATTTGCCAAAAAAACTTTTGCATGTGCATCATTTTTCAAAAATCCATAAAAATTTCAAAATTTTGAAAGTGATTTCACAAAAAGATTTTTATTTTTCTTCGCATTGTACATATTTTCTTGCATTGACATGTGCATTTTTCAGGATAGTCTTGATAATTAAACTAAGTCTGAATAAATTTGAAGAATGGAGATTAGTTGGACCTTAATCCACTTAATTTCAGAGGAACCTTATAAGATGTGGAGTTAAGACTTTTCAGGTCCTAGTGACTTAATTCTTTGGGTCCACACGACTATGTTCACGTGTCATCTTGATGAGTCTAAGTAGAATATTTAACAACACACGCATGATTCTTTCAGACCGTGGCTTACCTTGGACAATGCACTTTACACGTAGCTCTTCATGGAGGAGGTGGTGAGGAGGCAGTTTCCTTTGGCTTGGGGTAGCATATGAGGGTAGTACTTCTAGGCGGAACCTCTCTTCTTCTTCTAGTGAAGGAAGTGCGTCTCAACTTGGTCTAGTGGTGATGAAGTCTAAAGACAGAAGTTGTGGGTTGCAATAAAGCTTCAAAAGAGGGATAGTCTACTGGCTCAAGAGGAAAATTTCTTGTATATATGTTGCCCATGTAGATATGTTGTACAGATGCACTTGAAAAAAAAGCAAAAAGCAAAAAGAACTCCAAAAAAGTGGTGGGTCTGATAGAAAATGATAATCCCACCGGAGTATGTATATAGTGCAAATAAGCAAAAGCTTAAAGACTCATGGATTCCATCTCATGAAGCTTGCAACGGGAGACTTAGCTACACTGGTTGAGCTCCCAAAATTCTATACCTCTTATTCCCCCTCTTCTTGAGCCGGTTGCACTTGAACTTAGAAGGGAATACCCCGCTTCTCGAGGAAAGAGTTGCTAGACCGGGGGATTAGAGTTACCTTGTTGAGAGAGGCTGTTTCTTTGTTACTCTGAGATGAGGAGCTATATTCACTTACACCGTACAAGTAAGATTTCATAGTCCTAAGAATTTGTGTATGTAGACTTGTTCTGATCTGACTGTTGAGTAGACTTGAATAGGAGTCTTGTGGAACTTAGAGGCTGTTAGGTTTTAAATCCACATCCCATTAAGGTTCCGACACACTAATAATCCAAAGGTCCGACATAGCTCCAGACTACATTTTTATGAAGATAAGCTTAAAAGTCAACATTATTCTAACTTCTTTCCTTTTTCTTTTCTTTATTTTTGTTTTCACTTATTTTTCAAATAAGTGTTTGCTAAGGGACTAGCAAAGGTAAAGTATAGAGGAATGATGAATCCACGATTCATCGCCTTTATTCTTTTATTTTAGCTTCATTTTCTTAGTCAAACACATGTAAATACCCATTAATTTCATAATTTTACCATTTTGCATGCATTTGTTAAAATTGCATTTTTTAACACTTTTTGTACATAAATAAAAGAATAAAGAAGAAAAGAAAAAGAAAAGAAAAATAAAGGATATAGTTATGCAATAAATACAGACTGACCCAAACCCCGAGAGAAGGTCAAGACTTGACCTGATCGACCAGGAATAAAGTAGGGGGAGATAGGGTCGTTTGTCAGAAAAATCAAAAATATCTTGTAAATATTTTTCATATATATTTATACAAAACTTACATTATTTTATCTGTACATAATGTTACCTCAAACTAATTATTTTCGTAAATAAAAGTTGTAAATAAAATTGTGTTGTAAATAATAAAAATATTCGTAAAATAAAATATTGTATATATTGCAAATAATTACACCCAGAAAAAGCCACAAAGTGATAATTGAAACATCAATTCCGGCTCCACACAAGCTCAAATTGAACCAAACTCACTTCCATCATACTATAAATTAAATTATCTTTCAAATGGCTGTGGTTTCATTATTTTTGGAGTTACGGTTAAAAAGTCGGTTTTCTGGGGTGTTTTGTGCAGTTTTCCTATATATTTGATGAAGATATTTATTTATATTTATTTTTATACATAATATATATTGTAAATATTGTTTTCATTAAAAAAATTAAATTAAAAAAATAAAAAAAATAAAAATAAAAAAATCCTTTATAAAAATTATTTCCTTATTTGCACTTATGTACATTATATTATATGTATACAATTAATTTCCCTAAATAAAAATTACCAAAAAAATAAATTATCTCACATTAATTAATTTAATTTATTTAATTACGAAAATCATATGTAATTATTTAATTTATTGGATTTATTTGAATTCATTTGATTTGATAACTTACCTTTTATGTGAAGATTTGATTTTGTGCCTTAAATAGCCACCATTAAAGTGGTTAATTGATTTTTGGGAATTATTTAATTTATTTATTTTAATTAATTACGAAATTCGTTTTTAATTAATTAATTATTTTATTTAATTAACCAATAAACACTTTCCTCATTTGTGAATATCTTCCATTTTTGATTTTCTTCTCTTTTTAATGGGCTCCTCCTCCCTCATTCACACTTGATCGATCTTTGGCGGAGAGGAGCCCGGTTTCCGAGAGATTTCTTGTTGAAGAGGGTCCTAGCCTCTGATCCAGTCGGTGACAGCGACGTGAGCTTCGTCGAGGCCATCATGGCTTGTCCAAACCCCGAGGTGAGATCCACTTTTACTTGTCGTTTTTCGTAGGTAGATCGTAGGTTTAAATTTTGCGTAGGTGTAGTGAGTAGTTTTTAGATTAAAAATCCCAAAATTTCATCACACTTTAATCCACATCCGACACCGATTTTTCGCCTCATTTTCGTGTCCCGCCAGTTCTTTTTCTATCTCACGCAACCACACATATCCGACCACGCACGGTGGTCGGATCCTCGGATTTATCTTCCATATCACAAAAATCCGTCCATTCACAAATCCCTTTTTGTTTATAAATAAAAAAAACAACATAAAATTGTTTTTCCTGTTTGTATCACATCTATTTTTGTAGGAAAATACACAAAAAAATAATTTCTTTTTGTTATCTCTAACACTTGTTTTGCAGGTATAATAAAAAGAAAATAAAAAAATTTGCTTTTATATCTAACGGTTATTTTGCAGGTTAAAAAAATAAAAAAAAGAACAATAAAAATTTTTATTACTGTTTACATATTTCTGATAAAAAATAAAAAACATTTTTTCTCTAACATTTGCTGCAGCATAAAAAATAATAAATAAAAAAACAAAAACAAAAACAAAAAAATCCAGCAGCGCCCCGTCGCCCAACGGGCCCCCGCATCTCCTTCCCGCGGCGGCGGCGGCGCAACCGCCAGCAGCGCCCCCACGCGACCACCTGCGCGCCCGTGGCCAGCGGTCCCTCCGCCGATCATCCCCAGCGCCGCCGTTCTCCACGCGGCGGCGAGGTCGACTGCATCCTTCTGCGCCGTACTGCAACAGCCACACCCTTCCCCAGCGGGCCTCCCTTCTTTGTCCCCACGCGCAGCACCCGCGTGCCCGCGCCCAGTGCGCCCAACAGGCGTTGCAGCGCCGACCGCGCCCTCCTTCAGATCGCATCACCGCCCGACCGCGGTGGTCCTCCTGCTCGCCCGCGAACCCGTGGCAGCGCCGCACCCCTGCTCCAATAGCCCTCGCAGCCGACCACGCAGCCACGTCCACGCGTCCAGCCCTGCGTGCGACCCCCACGTGCGCGCGCGCCTCCAGCGCCTCCCGATCTCCTCCTCGACGGCGGGGGCGGCGGCATTTGATCTCCCTCTCCCTTGTGGCCCTATTGAGAAAGAAACGAAGGAAGGAAAGCCCTAGGGCTTCCTTTTGTTTTATTATAAAAAGGGGGTAATTGCAGCAAAGTCCTCACAATTGCATTGAATTGTCAAAACGTCCCTGTCAGTTCTTTATCGGGCAAATTACAGATCATTCCGTCCGAAGTTTTTAAAATTACGCAAAGAGCCCCTCATGCTCTAGCAAGTCACATGCCAAGCACATGTTCACTGGGTAATCTTTACTTTTCATCTGCTCTTTACTTCTTGTTATTTTGTAGTGCATAAACTGTGAATAATTGCAAGTCACTCCCTGCAATTCAGACTTTTACTAGCTTGCTCTCTGTTTGAATGGAATAAATACTTTTGTTGATCGAAAAATTTTGTAAAAATTTGTGTAAGCTCCTTCTATGGTCTTTTTCAGTGTATAAAGTTTTCATTGCTTTTTTATTGTTGTTTGCTATTTTTAAAAAATAAAAAACATTGTCTTTTTGCATATCTCAACTTTGAAAATTCATAAAAATCGAAAAAGTGTTTAAAAATTCCATAAAAATTTCTGTAGGTGTATTTTGTTGTGCTTTATTTTCAGACCAATTTTTGTGCTATTTTCACTTATAAAAACCACTAAAAAAATTAGCTTTCGAAATTTGACTACTTAATTTTTAAATCGTGCTCCTTGTGTTCGACCCTGGTCGCTATACCAGGTAAAAAGAATAGCGAAAGCCGCTTACATTTGTTTTCATTGATTTATATCTTCTGAAGTGGTTTGAATATAAATTTTTCTCGTTGACCGATTCGAGTGGTTGAGAACAACGACAATAATTGTGAATTATTTTATCCATCTCGACCGCGTCGGATTTCGTGTCATCAATGACCTCGCCCGTATGCTATCTGAGAAACAAAACAAGAATAAAAATGCTTTGCAAACATTTTTCAAAAATCTTTGCAAAAACTATTTTTGTACATATTTTGTAAAAATGTTTATAAATTTTTTTGTTTTTAAAATGTTTGTTAAATTGTTTTATGTATAAAAATTAGGTGTACTGTACAAAATTTTTGAAAATTATGTGAAAATAAAAAGTTTGCAAAATAGTTATAAAACTAGGTTTGAAAAATATTTTGAAAACCATTTTGCAAAACTATTTTTCCATATAAGGAAATCAGTAAGGGGTTAAAAACTACTTGAATATATTAAAAACCATAATCTACCCCTAAAAATTATTTATACTTAAGTATCCTTAATAAAGCTGATATAAGTACTATGTAAATAAAAACCATTTTGTACATAAAACCTATAAAATATATGTCTTGGTAAAATCTTTCCTTATTTTTCAAAATACCTAAAAATTTGAAAATCCAAAATTTCCATAAAAAATGCATATTTTTGAAAATTCCCTACAAGAGATTTTTTTGTAAATACTTGCATCATTATTGACATTTAAAGTGGTCCGGAATCAAATTGAAGAACGGAACTTGGTTAAAACCTTAATATACTTAACTTCAGAGGAACCTTATAGGTTTTGGGGTTAAGACTTTTTAGGTCCTTAGTGACTTAATTCTTTGAATCCACTAGGCTATGTTCACATGTCATCTTGATAAGCCTAAGTAGAACACTTAACAACACACACCTGACTCTCAAAGACAATGGCTTGACTTGGACACACACCTTACACATAACTCAACACGAATGAGGTAGTGAGGAGGCGGAATCCTTTGGCTTGGAGTAGAATATGGGGGCGATACAACTAGCCAGAACCTCCCGTCCTCTTCTAGGGAGTGTTGTGCACCTCAACCTGGTCTAGTAGCATTGAGGTCTAACGACAAGAGCGTGTGGGTTGCAATAATACTTCAAAAGAGGGATAGTCTAATGGCTCAAGAAGAAAAACTCCTTTTGTATATGTTGCACCTTGTCAATATGCTATATATATATATATATGTCAAAAAAAGTGCAAAATTGCAAAAACTCCAAAAATGAGACATGCCTGATTGAAAATAAAATGCCTGCCAGAGTGTACATAGTGAATAAGCAAAGCTTATGTATTCCACTGTCTCATCTAAAGGAAGCTTGCAGCTGGAGACTTTCTGGAACCCGGGGCACTCCTATAAAGTATCTCCTCCATCTCCCTAGCCCAGTAATTCATCCCTCGCTCCTTCTTCCCTCCTTTCGCACCTCCAAAACAATGATTGGGTTCTCGAGGAGACTTTGGATGCCCTGATTGCTGCAGGACTCGATGTTGCTCACTTTGTGGTCGGAGCTCTGCCGCGACCAGACTCCTGCACCTTCCGCAGCTCAGTTGAGGCCATAACCTCGTCATCCACTCTGCATCACTCCGTTGACCACAATATCCTACACAGGTACTCCCCATTTCCCTTCATTTTTCCGTTCATTCTTGAATACGTCTATCAACCACCGTCCTCTATCTTGGCTCTAACCCGAGCATCGGAGATACATATCTCACTTCCATCCACACAGATTACACGCCACTCCATCTCCCACCTTCCCTCCCATATTGAACATCCTTAGGCCAACTCATCGGAGCTGGATTAGGGCAAGACCCCCTTCCACCATTTTTGCTGGAGATCGAACACCCACTCCACCTCGCTTCTCCACTTTATTCCAAGCAATAACATGACCAAAGCAAAGCCTCCGAGTCCACTTTTCCCTTGCAGGTATTCACACGTGCAAGGAAGCGTAGTTTGAGCTTCATTCCAGGTGGCGGAGTAGTTCCAGGTGGAGCATCATCGTCTTGACCATCCAACCATCATCTCCTCCATCCGAGCATTTTGACTGATGCGGAATGACTTCACTATGGTACTGGACCCATTCACGAATCCATCGAACTTGTGGAGTTCTCTCTCTCTCTACATCCGGTTGAAGTCCCTCTAAGTTGAGTTCTTCCAACGCCCATCTTTGTCGTCGATCTAAGGAGGAGTTCCAGATTTGATCAGAGCCGTGCAATATCACCCAACCTTCCACTGTCTGATCAAAGCTGGGACCTCATATGCGCTGCCCGACCGAGCAGCTTTGCAGGCCATTGGATCAGACCTGAGGTGTCATATCTGACCGTACGTCCTCGATAGATTCAGAGCCGTCAGATCACCTTTGCAGAGCGCATCAGGACCGTACGAGCCAGGAGCCCTACGCGCGCAAGACAAGTGCCCCTGCGAATGGTATTATGTATTTTCCCCTCGCATGTCTTCTTATTTCGTTTTAGTCCAACAAATATAATGTGTAGTTGAGAACATTTGCAGTTAGACCCTTGTAGTCTTTTATATTGCATATTAGTCCATTCAAGTTAGAGTCACATGGACCCGCATGAGTTTTCTGGAATATTTGCATATTATTTTTTGAAGCATTTCTTATGAAATGAATGTTTGGTTTTGATATTTGCATTTATGCCTCTGTTTGCCTGACTCACGTGCTGCACATGTTTTGTATGGATACGTTGCATTGAGATCCCCTATAGTTTTTGATCTTGTCATTCCAGGGGCCATGAACTTAAAATAGCTACAGAAAGGTCCCTCTGCATTGTTTTTAATTGCATGTATTTTATTTAGTGAAATAAATAGTTAATTACCTTATAAAATTACCCAAAAATTACATGTGACTCATGTTTGCATGCTTTATTTGTGGTAATTTTGCTGGTTAATTTCTTTACTTTTTTCTATTTTTAAAATTCAAAAATCCCTAAAAGTGTACTATTTGCAGAAAATTCATAAAAATTTGAAATATATCCAAAAATTCTAAACAAATTAGAGTAGTTGTCTTTAATCACTCTTAAGCTCCAGTGTAATTTTTGTTTAAAAATATTTCATAAAAACCAAAAAAATAGAATACTCGAAAACTTATAAAAATTATACAGAATCTTAGAAAAATCCAAAAATTGTAATTCCTGTCTCTGTTTGTAGCTATTTACTATATTTTAACATAAAAATTCTTTCAGGAGTTTTAGATATTTTATTAATTTTTAATTTGCAAATTACTCCCGGATGTTTACTGTTTGTCTATTCTTTCGTTGTTTGATTTTTAGAAAATAACGAAAACATATCAAAAATCTATAAAAATGACCAAAAACACTGTAAAACATATAAAATCCAAAAATATTTATTGTAATTTTTTGAGTATTTTTTATTCTTTTGAAAAATACAAAAGAGTGTTTGTGTGTGTTGTACTTATTTTCTTATATTGAAAAAACAATAAAAATGTGAAATTTAAAAATCACTGAAAATAATAAAAATCTTTTAAAATCAATTACTTAGCTCTTAATTATGCTTCTTTTGTTCGTCAACGGTTCTATACTAGGTAAATAAAAGTAGCAAACCGCTTACATTCATTGTTTGATCCATTAGTGGTTTATTTTCTTGATTGATCGTTTGACTGATTGGTGTTACAACGACCTTTACTAAGAAGGGCCTGTTTGGTTGCAGGGTTGGGCAGGGTTGACCCAACCCAGGTAACTATTCACAAGAGTACTTCCTCCTCACAGATTACTATTCACCCATCCCAACCCAGCTCAACCCAGTCCAACCCAGCAACCAAACAAGCCCTAATCGGTTTCACGGTTTTCAGCTACCGCCTGGCGGGAGAGCGCTTGGAGCCGAGCATCGATCACAGCTTCCCGCTACGCATATTCTCAAACCAACGCCTTCACCATCTGAACGGGCCGAGCCTTAGCCGCAACCCTTGCAGAACTTGCAGCTGAAGATCAGATCATTTCCACCGCTCACAACTGCTTCTCATTGCGCGTGAAGAGCTCCGTCGAACCCATTTCTTGTAGTTCATAAATGGGAGAAGAACATCAGCTGAACGAGAACCGCTACATCGTCGTCGACGACAATCGGCTGATCTGAACCGTAGCTTCGAAGAGTCATCTCCCTGCCGTCTGCAATCGAAAAGGAGGAAGAACTTAATCTCTTCCAATTTTATTGTGAGCCATTGATCATCCTTTGATCGACGCTCCAATTGAGAGAAGCAGTCTCATCGGATTTCTCTAGGTTGTTGATTCGCCTTTATCGAACAATCTGGAACCAGCCACGCATTATAACCTCCTGTGATCCACCGCCCACCGCTTTGGCATAATTGCATAACACCCCTCCTGAGCATTTAGATTCTGCAAACATGTCTCATTAAGAAGCTTCAGCAGGTGATAGCACACGTGCATGGTGGTCATTTTGCGAAAAAAAGACCCCGGACTTTGTGAATTCACAAGTAGGTCCCTTTCAGGTGGAGACCACGTGAAGAGCACGTGCATCCTATAAAAATTGTGCCAATCCCCCTCCAGCTTCTAACATTTTTACTCGTGCCTCCGATTTTCCAGAAAATACAAAAATATCCCTTATAAAGTATATTAAATAATACATACTCTATACACAATAAATAACGAAATATAAAAAGTAATAAAATTACATAAAAATACATAGTATAGTATACTAAATACAATATAATCTGTATTTTCGAAAATAAAGAAATACTTTCTACTTTTAAATTAAAAATACAAAAAACATAACAAACTCTAAAATACATTAAAAATTATCAAAATACCTTTACAAATCATAAAAAAATCCATAGTATATTTTACTATATTTTACATATTGGTCCAAAAACAAAATAAAAATTGAATATTAAAACCAATAACAACTATAAAATACAATAAAACTTGTAAAAATCACAACTGATTCTAGAAAAATCATATAATACGTACAATATATCATTTTGAAGGTATTTTCATATACTCTTTAAAAAATAAAAATATTTTATTAGTTTCTGGTATTTTTAAAATCACAAAAAAATTTCAATAAAAACATAGTTTTCAAGTTTTAAAACCAAATAAAAATTACAAAATACTTATAACACATAAAAACTTTCAAAATAAAAAACAAATATAAAAGTATAAAATTTATACTTATATGTTAACATAGGTATGTTGAAACAAAAAAAATAATATAAAATTTATAAAAATCAATTAAAATTTCAAAAAAAATACCTATAAATAAATAAAAAATTAGGAAATCCTCACAACTTATTTTTTCTAATATTTTACCTTAGTTTTTAACAGTTTGCCTCATTGAGTTCGACACTCCCCTTCTTAACGCTATACACATTAAGTTTGGGACTATAATTAAAACAAATAAAATTTTCTAGTAAAATTTACCCGACTGATACAACAACACTATTCTTCTTGTAAAATTGTAGGTTTGGGTGGTTTTTCAGAGGGTATTTTTTGTGTGATTTGGATTTTGCATAATGTAACGATCTAAATTAATCACAGATTCCTCAATATCCAATCATAAAGACTACACTTTTTATTTTGCAAACTTGTTTTTGTATCATTTATTTGGTAATTCGTATTGTTCTTATTTGAATCATTTGTTGAAAATCATTTGCAAAAAAATATATAATGGACCATTATGAAAAGGAACTTAATTCTAAATTCAATATAATTCTTTAGATTGATCGTATAGACTTCAACTTTTTAGATATACTGGAGTTCTTCAACTTTCATTTGATTGTGTGGTTTTTATTTTTACATCTATCCATATTATCATTTTTTGAACCATGATGTTGACGGTTAGTGTGTAATAAAGTACAAATATAAGAGAGTAGACATTGAATGAGAATATGTAAGTATACAGAATTCGATCCAATCCTTAGTTTGATGGATTGTATTGGATTTAAGTATTTAATGGATTTATATGAATTAGAAAAAGCTAAAATCCATTAAGATTGGATTGGACACGGATTAAGTTACAATCATGTCCGATCTAATCCATGAGCACCGATAGTAAATTCGACAATCTCTGCCATTTACAAGCAAGAAAAGAAAGAAAAAATAATCTAACAATAAAATATTTGACGTGCGTGTGTATCTAACTTATTGACCTGATGTAAGGAATAATTTGATTTTTGCCTGCTTTATCCTTAGATGTTAAAGCTATAATGACCATTATTCGTTGCAAAATTATCTTTTATTCTAATAGTTAGCAACAAATGTCATATTAATAAATCGCTGGTCGATAGCTGTGTAATGTAAGTATCCCACATTGTACTAGTGGGATGTGTGGTATGGCACAAGCTTGTAATCAGGTGACTAAGCTTTTAATTGTGAAGTTTTTGGACTCACACCTATACAGTGGAAGTCCTTTTTAAATGTCATATTCATTGTTAAAGGTTCATGTTAATAGTGATTTTTGGTTGATGTATCATAGAAATATGTACTAATTATTGCTAAATTTGATGATAATTCAAAGAAAACAACAATGAATGATCATTTTTATATTATTTGTTGAGGGGAATATATCAATGAATATGATATTCCTTGCAAACTTTAAAAACGAAGAAACTACAGAAGATAAGACACCAAATATTAAATTACTCTTACCTTAGGTCAATTTTGCAGTAATTCATTGACCATCATGTTTGCAATTATTCATATGTTATGATGACGAACAATAGTTACTTATCAACTTCCTAACAACAGATGATAACCTGAATCCACCGTACAGTGTTTTATAGGGAAAATGACCAGAATCAAAGAATCTAGAATCTCAAAATCAATTTATAGACAGCGTCTTCTATAAGTAATGAATCATGCAGCATAGTCGACACTATTGAAACATCACTAGAAGGCTGGATCGTTACAAGTGAGATGTATTCCGACACGATAATGACGGGGAGCCGTGCGATCACACGATGTAGCGGTGCGCACCGGTTCTGTTGGGAAGGACGGATCTAATACAGCACCTCGGACGACTCTCATAAGGGCTCGGGTCGTCCCCATGGATTACTTCTGATGGCCGCATCGGCAACACAAACACAGTAGAATGTTATAAGAGAATTTCGTTACTTTCATATTATAATGTTATTCCTAAATCCAGACTAACAGGAGTCATATCGGTCACATTGGGCTGCCAAGCAGCAGCAAACACAGAGTTATGGCCTCTCCAAGTGAGCACCACCCCATCCTCCTCCGTCTTCATCCCCCACCCACTCCCGTGCCATTCAACCAGTTCCTTCACCTCTCTCACCGTCTCCTCGCCCAGCCTCACGCCTACAAACCCTCCTCTCCTCATCCTCTCTGCCGCCCACTTGCCGCTTTCTGCCCTCTCCATCCTCCCTTCGCCTTCACTCCCGATCACGTTCTCTATCTTCTCCCCGAGCTCCGCCTCATAGTCCACTCTCCATGCACCGTCCGCAGAAAGCGTCTCCGATGCATCGAACAGTATCCACATGTAATCGACGCATGCCTCGACTCTAGACGTGAAAATCGGACTGTCCAAGCTCACATCCTCATCCACAATCGTCACTATCCGTGGATTCAGCCCACGGATGGATTGGACGAACTGGTCCCTTTTGTTGCTTTCATCAGCGTGTAAGAAACGTAGGTAGTTATGGCAGTTGATCACCAATGTCTCGTCATCTTTGAGATCGAGAACAGACGGATCAAAGTGCGGGAATTGATTACTTCCAATTACTTGGAACTTGAAAGGCACGCCGTTGGACTTGGCGAAGTCGGTCAGTCGCTGCCCGACCACCTCCATCAGTTCGTCAAGATATGGGGCCACCGGTGGCCTTGAATGAGGTACCGTGATCCGGACGGCAGGGGCCCCCTTAACACGCTTGGATAGCTCATCGATAAGGGTAGGCCACTGCATGCCATGCATGGTGCTAAAATCCACAATGTGGAGTTTTGAACAGCCCTCAGTTGCAGTGAGGATGGCGCCATTGGAAGCGCAGAATCCGAAGCGGTGCCATGGTGTGCGATCGGCATAGGCTGCGAGCTCGATGGCGGTCATCTTGCGGGTTCTTGGAGGATCTGAATTAGGCATGCCATGGAAGTTGAGAGCGGAGGGATGGAAGATCATGTGGGTTCTTTTGAGGAATGCTATCAAGAACCAGTAGGAAAGGCGTTGGTTGGCATCGCCGGAAGGCGATGCAGTGCAATTGAGGGCCCAGAGGAGCCGCTGGGTCGATGGAAGATTATAGGCCTCGAGCGCGCTCGCGCAGTGGAGGAGGAGGTTCAGTTGGGAGGCTCGGTCCAGTGTTGAAAGCCCGCCCTTAAGGCCACAGAGGAGGAGGAGATGAGAGGATGGAAGAAGGGGATTAGGGTAAGTGTGAATTGCGGAGGTTCACTTGCATTATGCGGAGCTTGTGATAAAGAGATAAAACCTTAGCTCTTCATTCGTGCATGGCAAATGGCTAGTTTGGGGTGTACAGGTGGAGGGTCGTGATTGGCTATAAGCGATTGAAGGGGTGTAGAAAATTATCCTCAGGCAAAGGATGACCGTGGAAAAAGATCCGATGCCGGATTTCCTTGCCCCCATCGCAGTCGCCATTTCGATGATTATCCAACGGGCTTGCATTTGAGATCCTCCAACAGAAGGGGTTGGAAGTCCGGGCCTTTGGATCATGATCTAACGGAAGAAAAGGAATATGGATCCTTCAATCATGTGAGGTTAAGAAATCCATTCGAATTGTGATCCAACTGGTTGAATCATTGAAAGGAACCACATTTGATGGTCTGCGTTAGCCAGGAGAAGCCATGAATTCGGGAAAACAAAATCCAGCTTCAACCATCTTTAAACTATGTTTAGTCTCCAATGATATTAATCAAGCTTTAAGACAGGAGGTACCTTTGTCATAAGGTCGATGACTTCCAATTGATCTACTTCCCACCATATCAAAAGGTTACACTCAACTTTTTGCCTACCAAGGAAGTTTGTATTTGCTACACTACAACTACAATAAAATTCTTCAATCATACAAGGAAAACATCGAGAATCACTATGGTCATTATTTGTCCATGCCCTTATGTTTAAGCCTCTAATGGAGGAACACTTTATTACGACCAGTCCCGCTAACCAACACGAGTCAGTGACGGAGACGTGGGGGGGGGGGGGGGGGGGGGGGGCTTGGCCCCCTGTATCTCAATATCTCAATATGTATTTATTTTATATTATATAATAGTTACATTACATGTTTTAAATACAATAGTTTAAATATAAATGTTAATAAGTTGTATAAAATGGCCCCCATCCCCCATTTATAAGTTGTATATAATACTTTCGTCTTCATTTGTTAATAAAAAATCAATAATATGATCTGAATACAGTAATTTAATTATTTATGCTTGTATGTTTTACAGAAACTACATGTTATACATATAGGGATGCAAACAGTTACAGATATATCCATATTCGATCTGCCACCGTATCCGTTT
Organism: Ottelia alismoides; assembly: GCA_037367405.1. NCBI lineage: Eukaryota > Viridiplantae > Streptophyta > Magnoliopsida > Alismatales > Hydrocharitaceae > Ottelia > Ottelia alismoides. The sequence continues at coordinate 1,041,527 of JAZKJV010004381.1, read as the reverse complement.
TAAAATGGATACAGATATTGATATCGTTTTGATATCCGCAAACCTCCGTATCTGTATCCGTATTTAAATATAGTCATAGATTTATTTTTAACCATATATAACATTATATATACCTTCTTTTACCATATTTGTATAATTTTTATGGTACAATCACATTTATTTAATTTATATCATGTGATTTTCATCCAATTCATAAAAATTTAAGTCAATTATATAGAGTATTTCTAACAATACTCGTATGCGATCAGTATGGATTTTACATACATATCCATTTTTAAGGATATGGTAAGATAATTTAATATCCATCAATATCCGTATCCTCATCCGTATTCAAAAACAGATACCTATATCTATTTCTATATTCGTCCATTTGCATCCCTATATACATAACTACAAGAACAAAATAAGTATGCAGAGATTTTTGAATTCGTCATTATATAGTATATTGTTTAAAATAAAATGATGAGATTTTTTATATTTGAAATTAGGAAAGAATGTAACATTGATTGTTATATCAATAACATAGGTCTATATAGTGACGCTTAACCATCACAATTTTAATATCGACAATTAGTTAAGATTAAGAAAAGTATAATGAATAACGTTGCTATATTAACCTTCGTTAATGACATAGTAAGAGAACATTTATCTCTAACTTTTATACAAAAACTATTTTCTAACAAATAATACTCAAGGTTATATATTTAGTGGGATGAAGTATTAAAAGATTTAAAAACATGCATATTCACACATTTCATTGTTGTGAATCATTCCCTTTATTAAAGATATATAATAAATGTTAGTACTTACATGTTGTACACATGCCGACCTTTATATCTTTTTATGAACTTTCATTTTGAATACAAGTAAACCCATTAAAAATGCCGGTTATTAAAATAATCGTCAAAATATAGAATGTAAAGAGTAATTACATTAATCAAAAGATACTAAAATAAGGATATAATTATTAGTTATGGACAAGCATATAGGTGTTATCATATACAAATTTTTTAATACATGAGTACAAATGTCAATATGAATAATGTATTACTATGTCTTGAAAATTGGGTATAGATATAAAATGAATATGGATTGAATATGAATACAATAATAAATACTTATAAAATAATATATTTATATGAATTGAATGGCTTATTATGATACAAATACAATATATCTCATAAAAATTATATCAAATATACATAAAAGTTAAAAAATTTGTTATATGTAATTAAAAATAAATATACAACTATATATTAAAAAATATAAAAATATAAATAAAAATGTAGGTGGATACCAAGGTGACATTTATATATGTATTCATTTTAACACAGATACATATACACCTGTCAAATTATATTATAAGGAATAGGTACATACATACATACATACATACATACATACATACATACATACATACAGACAGACAGACAGACATACATACATATTTATATGCATGTGCATCCATATATTACGTGTACTATAAATTTACTTTTTAAAAATATTAGATTTAATGGTACTACTTAACATCGTATTAATAAAAGTTTTTGTGATTTGAAGAATTTTGTAAGGACCTTTTTGTCCATATTATGTCTGTTTAGATATCTATGTGAAATCGTAAGCTTATAGGGGTATCTTTGTAAAAATTCCTTGTAAATAAATATTAATAGTTAAAATGATAAATAATAACATAGATAAACTATATATATTGTATCTACTTGTATATATATATGTATGTACATATGTATGCATGTAGTCTCAATAATTTGGCCCCCCAAGTAAAAATTTCTGGCTTCGTCCCTGAACACGAGCACGGAAATTCTATTTCTAATCATCTTACTCTTATCAAAATAATGTGTCTATTTATTGTATTTTTCTCAAACTCTTTAAATTGTACATCAACTATTCCATAAAATCACTACAATTAATGTTTTCCATATCTTCCACTGCCAAAGAAAGTTGAGTATACAATCTGTATTCAACAACAATGACATTTCATCTATGTTCCATGTATAATTGATTACTACTACTATATGTAATGACACTTTTTTTTAAAATAAATGATCAAATTCATTTCACTAATGAGCAGAGAAAATGTCATCTGCAACCTGTAATAGAGAGCAACAAGAAAACATGACCAGAGTAACAAAAAATAAAGCTCTTAGGGCCAAGCTAGGAGCCCCAACTATTTACTACAACTGAGAACTTAGCTCTTAGGGCAAAAAAAATAGCATGACTACATAATGGTTTAACACCAAAAAGGGGAGACAGGATCATATAGCAACTAGGGTGGAGCTTTTAGCAGGAGCAGGGTGTTGATGTAGTGCAATCCTTTTCTGCAGCAACTTGATGGCTTGTACGAGGACACGAGCTCATGAAACGCATCGCTTCTTCGCTGTAAGGGGAAGGAAAGTATACCAACACAGGTTTGCATATTATAAAAGGATGGATTATGGTATAGCAACCACTTAGTAGGATATGTGGTCAAGTAGGAACAACATATCCTTTACAATTTTTTCTGATGTAAAAGATGTACCCTGGAACATCCTCGAGCATAATTCCTTCTACATCAATGACCAGACCGATGCATGCTTGGTGGTTATCAACCTGTTCTGATTAATAGATTTAGTCCTCTCTACAGTTTAATGGGGAGTTGAGGATATTTGCCAATACGTATAGTGGATGAAAGAGTCTTTCACTTCCTGATCTCTGGAAGAGCACCCTGGCTTATCAAGCCTACTTCTCTCATTACGAATGAGCCCTAATATATATTCCGTTAAAGCAGGCTTTGGCCAAAGCTGGGGTTTCCCTTTCCCAAGCATCAACCAGGTGTGTCCAGTTCTTTCTAACTAGTGCCTACTTTGAATCAAAATACCTCTTGCCCGTCGAATAACCTATTCTTCCTGCTCACCTAATCACTGTCCTCCTCATCACTTCTGTCATTCACTCAGTGCCCCGATTTCTTGTGCTCTATCAGCAAGAACTTTATCTACCAACTGCGTGTGGAATTTGGGAGTGAACTAAAAGATCCAATCTCCCAAAAAATGAGAAATATTAGGTATGAATAAATATTTAATATTATAAAGACATCTAAGAAAAAGATGCGTCGAGAGTTTTGCACAGAAAGGCAAAAAGGACAGGTGATAGAATGACTGAACCGGGGCACCTAATGTGTGGTCTTGGAGGGCCTGCGATGTCTAACAAATCAGATCTGACAATCGTTGTGTTGGCCGCTCTCACAGTAGTCGTTATACGATCAATGCCAAGCAGTCAACAATCAACCCATGAATAATATATATCAATGAAATTAAAGTGAGCATAAATTTATTATACCCTAAAAAATATGTGTATAGTACGTAAGTGTAGGGTCGAACCATTGAGAACAATGGAGGATAGTTATAATTATTAATAATTAGCAATAATTAATAATAATTATTTTTGTATGTTTAGCCTTTTTCTAATTTTTTTCTTGGGTTTTTAATTTTATTTGGATTTATTTATTTTTAAATGTTTTATATTTTTAATATTTTTAAAATTTATTTTATTTTTAATTTTACAAAAATTTATGCTGTTTGATTTTTAAATTATAATATATATTTATATATAATAATATAAATATAATAGATAATGTAATTAATATATATAATATTTGAAATATGGTTTTACATTTTTAAATATATTTGAATATAAAAAATACAGTAAATGATTTTTTGGTGTTTTAAGTATATTTCCTTATTTTTGATAATTTTTATAGAATTTTTGCTATTTTATTATATTTTAAAGTAATAAAATTTATGAAATAGTGAGAAACGTAATTAGCCGAATTATTTTGGTTTTTAAAAATAGATAATGGTCTCTAAAATTCTCAAAACTAATTTTAATATATGGTATATAGAATAAGGGAAAATATGATATAAGAAAATAATATTTTTGGATTTTTTACTTAATTTTTAGTGATTTTACGATGTTTTTAGGATTTTATAGTTTTTAATGGTTTTTGGATATATGGTAGAATATATAATAATATAATTAATATATATTTTTTGGAGCTTTAGAAATGTTTTGCTATTTTTTGGGATTTTCATAAGTAGATGATAGAAAAATGCATATTATTTTATTTTTTATAAATAAGAAAATGTGTGAAATACCAAAATAAAATCAGGTGTGATTGTGCATCATGTCAGGTATTTACAATAATTTTCCCATAATTTTTAGCATAAAGAAACTATTTAATAAAAATAAAATGCAAGAAATAAAAATCTCAAAGTGGTAGGGACATATTTTCCATTATAATAAACATTTAATCCATTTAATAACACGCCCTAAGAGTTCAAGAGTATATGCATAATATTTATATAACAACACATGCCCCCATACATGATGCAGAAGAACCTATGTAAAATGTCCACAAAGTTTGAGTTCTTTGATTCAATTTATACAAAATTTGTACGTTAAAACCTGTATTTACAAAACTATTTAATAAATACAAAAGACGAGAGGGGGTCTGCAATTTACCTAATGGGGCCATGTGATGGCAGTGTGCGTTATGATCGAGTGGTTGTTATGTACCGATGTGCTGCCCACTTATGTTCTGACGGCAAGGACAAGGCAACACTTCGCTTGATTTAAACAACTCAGATTAGATGTGGGTCGAATCTCCGATCTGAAGGTGAGCAAGAACATGAAATAACACCTTCCTTGTCTTCCATGGATCTATGATTACGCACAGCTCCAATGTGCTCTTGTGCTCTCGACCGGTCCAATAGCTTCCTAGGGGTCTTCCATGTCTGTGGGATTCCTTCAATCGAATCGATCTGAGCCTCGTTGGAGGATACATGGATAACTCTTATTTAGAGAGGACTTGAAGGTCATGTTCCTTGACACCTTTATGCTCCAGGTGGATCTATTGAGTCTGGTTCTTATATAAAAAAATTCAGCGGGATTTAGGGCTACGTTCTCGACCCAAGATTGAAGCTAGAAGCGAAAGGGGGCAATTAAGTGATGAGTCTCCGTTTAACAATTGGTCATGAGGGATCCTAGCATTCGAGGACCTACAATGCCCGACAAGTTGAGTCTAGTAACTGCTGTATTGGCACCTCTCTCGGCTCTCGGATGTCAACAACCAAATGAAACAACAATCAAACCATAATAATGATAAATCGATGAAATTACGCGGGGTGAAATTTATTATACCCTTAATAAACGTGTATTGTCAAGCAATTACAGGGGTTAAACCATTGAGAGCAAATATGCAGATAGGCTTATTTATTGCATACAAAGAAACAAAAAATGTTTTTGTATAATTTTATTTTTGTTCTTTTTTTATTTTTGTAGGTTTTTACTTTACTTTTAATGGATTTTTATGTTTTATATTTTCTATTTTTAATTTTATAATTTTTTATTTCCTTTTTATTTATTGATTTTTAATTTGTTTTCTTTTTAATATGTAATAAGTATATATACATAAGTATTTATATAAATTTACATGACTAAAAATAAATAGGGGAACCCGACAGGGTACCCTTGCAAATTTTCCAACTACGTAGGGGACCATGTAAGCTGAATTGGCATAGGTCCAATATGTAATGTACAACAAGGCTCGGAGGGTCCTTGTAATTTTTACCTACTACATAATAATTACAAAAATGCGGAGGGGTTACTAAGTAATTTACCCCTAACGACGCTTCAGCACGTGGCTTTGGAGCATCCACCTAGCACTTTGGAAGATAGATGAGGTACTTCATTTCACTTTAACTTCCACGACCCGAATTAGATCAGGGCCATGTCTCTGATCGGATGACAGTGGAGGACCTGGAAGAACACCTGAAGAATAGGTCTTCATTGAACTTTGGTCACTGAATTCTCCTCCTTCCGGCCTCCTCCTTCACGGATGAGCAACTCTTCAGCTTCTTGGAAGCTGTCTGCACTTACAAGTGCCCTCAAAAACATATAGGGCCAATCGGAGGGGCCCTGGAGCTCAGGTCAGATGGATCTCCTGTTCGAGCTTTAGGAGCATGCTCCAAGTGATCTTCCTTGTCGTGAACCAACGCAAAAGGGTTGAGGGGACCAAGTGCTACCTCCTCATCCCTAAACTGAATCTGGATACACAAGAGGGTAATGAGGAGATGAAGGTCGGAGAATGTTAGAGGAAGGACCTTGACGACTAGGATTCGGGCATGATCCAAGGGGAAAACAGGTGGAATGAATGGAGAATGCTCTGGGGATCGAGGATGAGATGAAATGGGGGGCGGAGACAGGGTGTTCAAGATGAATTTGGTGTTAGAGCCTAGTGTTTCGATGATTTTGATTTCTAAAATCAATCTAATATAGATACAAACTGATGAAACTAAAACTAAGCCTAAGCAATTTGAATGGAATGCAAGGAAAATATCGTTACCTAGCAGCTCAACTTGATCGTAGTTGAGAAGAAAGAAAGGTGTCGCTGGAGGTGGTGTTGAACACGAAAATCGATGATCTTAAGCTCCACACAAGGCGGGAACTCAGTCGCTGAATCGACCACACGAAATCCGGGTTAAAACAACAATTAACCCACAACAGATAAATCAAGCAATGAAAGTAAATGTGCGGAGTTAAAATTTATTATAACTCTACAATAAAGATGTGTATAGGTGCAAGTATGTGTAGAGTGTCGAACACAGGAAGCAAGCATGTAGATCGGGGCAATCAAGCTCAAATGCGAATGTGATGTCTTTGTCTATACAAGTTCTATTGTTGTGGGTTTTTAATTTTATAATTTTTATTTAATTTTTGATTTTATATTTTATATTTTTATTTTTAATTTATTAATTTTGTATTTTCTTTTTATATTATATATTTTTATATTTTCTTTTTCTTTTAATAAGGATATACGACTATATAGGGTATATATATACAAGAGAGATGAGAGAGAGACAAAAATAGGTAAAAATATCCAAAATACATGAAATAAAATGTTTTTTGTTTTTTATATTTTTATAGTGTTTTTATGATTTTTCTATATTTTTTCTATTTTTTGGTATTTTTAAAGTCAATAATACTCAACACTGTGAATAAAAATAATGACCGAAATTAAAATGGAGATGAAAAATATCAAACAACAACAAAAATTCTCCAAATTAATTTTACATTAAGGATAATACAATAAAGAAAATTCAGAAAACAGAAACTATAATTTTTAGTTTTCTATGGTTTTTATAATTTTATGAAGGTTTTTAGAGTTTTTCTATTTTTATGAGTTTTCTTTTATATTTTTTAGTGGTTTTTGGTTTGAATATAAAAGATGCAAAAAAGTTTGTTACTGATCTTCCATTTGAGACATGTATGACAAAGTGCAAGCTGACTACTTCTCGTATGGATCCAAGTATGAGATTACATGACGATGATATTGAGGAGATAGATAAGAGGAGATGCAAGAAGCTAGCTGGGAAGCTCCTATATGCTACCATCACCAGGCCAAATATATGCTTTGTTGTTAGCAAGGAGAGTCAGTTCATTGAGCAACCCAGGAAGGTGCATATGGATGCTGTTTATATGATTTTGAGATATCTGAATTCTTTATATCTACGTGTACCGGTACTGCTCTAACCCACATCATCTCTATACTTGCATGTGCCATAGTCCTGTACTCAGATTCATCACTAAATCTGGCTACTACAGTCTATTTTTTGTTTTTCCTTGAGACAAGGGAACTTCCAATAAATATAGCAAACCCTATTGTGGGCTTCCTGTCCTTTGGATACCATGCACAATCTGCATCTGCACATGCCGAAATAATGGTGGCCCCTTCTTTTATAGATAACAGCCCTTCTCCTAGAGATGACTTAAGATACCTTAATCATATGTACAACATCCATATGTACCTGACGAGGTTGCTCCATGAACTGTCTAACCCGACTGATAGCAAATGAGATGTTGGGTCCAGTAATAATGACATATAGAAGCTTTCCCACCAGTTCTCTATATCTTCTCCTATCTACCTCATTAGTATCATCATCATAAAGCTTCATGCTTGGATCCATAGGCGTGGTAGCGGGTCGACATCAAAGCATACATGTTTCGCTTAGCAGATCAGTGACATTTTTTGGGTCATAATAAGCCCTTGCTGATTTCTGGAAAACTCCAATCCCAGAAAACATCGAAGGATGCCAAGATCCTTGGTAAAAAATTCATGAACCAAAAATTAATTCATCCTCTTTATCCCTTACATATCATCTCTTGTAATGGGTATATCATCAACATACACCATAATAGCAATTGTACCTCTAGAAGCTCTATGTATGAAGAGAGAATGATTTGCATTAACCTTTTGAACCCTTGCTTTTCAATTAAATCTGAGAGCTTTTGAAACCAGGCTCTTGGGCCCTGCTTAAAGCCATACATTACCTTGTGAAGTCGACATACCTGTGAACACTCCCCATCAGCAGTAAACCCCAATGGCTGCTACATGTACACTTCTTCCTGAAGGTCACCATGCAAGAACGTATTTTTCACATCAAGTTAAAACAAAAGCCAGTCTTATTAGAGAAAAATGAATTGCTTGATATTCATAAGACCCCAAGGCTCTCTTATATCGGAGAAAAGCCCTAGGGTAAATAGCAAGAGAAGTACATTAAGAAATGAAATAGAAAAAATAACATCAAAGATATATAATAATCTCAACACTCCCCCTCAAGATGGAGCATATATGTCTATCATGCTCGGATTGGAACATCTTTGGAAAGGGACTCTAATAAGTGCTTTGGTAAATATATCAAAAATCTGATCTCCAGTAGAAACATGAGAGGAAGATATGGGACCCTTCTGAATCATGTCTTTATAGTGGCAATCCACTTCTATGTGCTTTGTACGTTCATGGAATGCAGGATATTTGCAATAAAAAGTGTTGCCGGATTATCACATAGAAGCTGCATAGGAAGAGGTACATCAACCGCAAAATCAATCAGAACTATCCTGACCCACATCATTTGTGTGCATCCCTGAGCCATGGCCCTGTACTCGGACTCTACATCGGCAATCAACCTCGGTATGTTTTGTCCTCTCATGAAATGAAGGATTATTTGCAATAAATAATGCAGCCTGATTGTTGCACTCCCGTGACTGACATGAGAAGTAGACACACAAAATACATTTTTTTGGAATTTTTCAAAAATTTTTATAATTTTTATGTATTTTCTATTGCAAACAGTGAAGAAAATGTTTATTTTTGAATTTCTATAAATAATAAAATGCAAAAAAATGCAAAATAAAAATATGGTGTGAATGTGCAATGCAACAAACAACTATGGTATTATTTTGAGATTTATTAAAGGCTTATAGATGCATGAAATAAATAGAAACAACATAGAGAAACTACACTACTAGCAAGGGCATTTTTGTAAATAAATAAAAGTTCGAGGGCCAACGTGCAAATTTCCCACGAAATGTACAACGTATGCACAAGGGTATGATGCAAAAATCGCCAAGCCATGTGCCTAAACACGTGCGCCCGACGAGGACCAAAATGTTATATATCAAAACTCTAGGGGCTACTTGCAAAATGTCCAGAAATATATAACTGTATATAAAAGTTTATGGACTAAATGGAAATAACAAGACCCGTAAGGGTTCCTCTGCAAAATGGCCACAGACCTCACGCGCGCAGGCACGTGAGGTGATGTGGCCGAGGACCTAAATGAAATGATGCGAGTTACAGGGTGCTAGTTATAATTATTACCAAAGTATGCAACTACAAAGGAAAGAGTATAAACTATTAATTAAATACAAAAATGTCTCGGGTGAAGTTGCAAAATACCCAAGCTTAGCGGATCGAATGGTTGACGCACAACCACTTGCCACGTGTCACGTTCTGAACGGCCGATACTGCTTCGACAACAGCGACCACGATCAGATCCGACAAAGGAGATCAATGGCTGAGATTGGCCCGGATCTGACGGGTGTTGTACGATCTAGAGAGCCTTCACGATCCAACGATAGAGGAGGCCCGACGATGAACCGGGAGGAACTCCGTCGAGGTGAAGTTCCTCCGGCCTTACTGTGCCTCTCCGGCGGTCTTCGATACTTCAAAATGCCTCGGAACACTCCTGTGATCCTTCTTTAACTGCTGGTGGCTCTAAAAAAGGTCGGCGGCCACTAGAGCACACCAGCGTAGGCGAAGGAGCAACACGGCCCTAGGTACCTCCGACGCCCTGTAGAATGAACCTCCAGCTCCTCCAAATACGCGTGAACCTGCAAGACTGAGTGAAGGAGGTTGCGGGCAAACTGCCGCGATCACCTGTGGGCTAAAAGTGGTGGAAAGCATCGAGAAAAGGGGCTCGCTAGAGCAGGCTCCGGCGAGGTGATAGCGATGGCGGATGGTGGGGTGGTAATCGAAATGGAAGATGGAGGATGAGTCCTACGACTACGAGGAATAAAAAATGCAAAGAAAAGTAAAGAAAAATGCAAACCTCGAAGGTAGAAACACTTGATATGAACCTCATGATCGTTGGCTGGAGATGGCGGGTTGGAGACCTCCTCGGCCCTCTCCTGAGCACGCCTAACCTAGCTAGAGATGCCCATGTCACTGGCATCGATCCTGAGCTGGAGGAAGGGGTCAAACAAGGGATCAAAAGGGGTTCAAGGAATAATGGGAAAGTCGGATGGTATTTTGAATAGGTGGATGAGGCGACTCAGAGATCGATGGAGACCGGGCGAATCGATGGTCCACAGCCCAAAAAAACACTAGGGCGTGTAAGCTCGATAGTCGAGGAGCAAAAGTCCGGAAGACAACGACGTGAAATGGTGAAAGGCCGCTCCTCGAAAAATCCACGAAAAAGGGTCAAAACACATATCTGACACACAGCAGGGGCGGGTCAGAGAGTTGACCCGCAGTCAACTCTCGGACCCTATGGTTGGTCCACATGGACCAACCAGGAAAAACCTGCAGAAAAAGAATTGTTAACTCAATTAAAAATAATAAATGATTTAATTAATTTTAGGTTATTAAAAAAATATTTCTTATTTTGTAAGATATTTTATTATGATTTTTATATATTTTTTCGAGTTTTAAAAATACATGTTCTCTTTTAAGGGCTATATAGGTATATTCATCTATATATTTTAATGTTTTATTTTTAATTTGTATATTTAATTTTATTATTTTTGTTTATCATTTTATAAATTTATAACTTAATTTTATACACTAAAATATTTTTTATTTTATTTTATACAATTAAATAAATAGATGTGTTATTTATATTGGTATTGTTATAGGTATTTCATCTATGTATTGTATATAAGTATTCTATTTTTATGTTTTCTTTGTGCTTCAAATGAAGAACCCTTTCCTTTATTATTAGAATAGTTTCGAGGTACATCTATAGAAGGAAATGCAACAAGAATAGAAATGGTGGCCTCAATACCACCCACGGCATATGGTCTTGCGGCATCAGTACCGCACTCTAGCTCAGCATCATCTTTGGTGGCATCAACACCACCTCCTGAATCTGGTGAAGTGACGACCTCAATACCATCAGTTGGATCAACATCCTTGGTGGCTTCAGCACCACCACCATCATCATCACAAGCGGCATTAGCACTGCTCTCCTCCTCATCTGGCACTCGTGAGTCCTCATGTTGTCGTCGCTCAGATGAGGTGCCGCCGACTGGCATCCTATCGCTCCTAGGTGTAACAAAGTCAGCATCAAAAGTGTATGCAGAAATATCACCAAGTAATTCACTAGGAGTGGTAACCTCTTTAAACTCTACCTGCTCATATTTTCTCTTCAGGTTGTTCAGATTCGGCTCGATCTGTGCAGGTATGGCAGCCTTGACTCTCACTATATCCTCATCTCCTATCTGAACTCATCCATCTCCCGTATGAAGGTAGCCTGCTGCTCGGAAACAAGGCGGGCTAGATCCTGAAGAGCTGGGTTCTCATAGGCTGGCCCATGAGAACCAGATGGGTGGCCTCTCTGGAAGTGAGGCAGATGCTGCTGGGTAGAGGGATACTGGGGATGATACTGCTGCTGAGGCTGCTGCTACTTCCTCTAAGATTGTCACTGCTGATAGGGACGAGGACCATGCTACTGGTAAGACTGTGGCTGCGGGAACTGGGGCTGCTGCTGCAGCTGCTGGCTATATTGGCCACCCTGAAGTAGAGGCTGCTGCTGGGAACTGGTACCTCCGATTGACCAACGGAATCCAGGATGGTCTCGTCGGATCCCAGGCCGAGGTTGGTCATACCAAATCCCGTTGACATCCATCAACGGCTCCTGCTCGTAAGTGGGTTGGAGAAGGAATGCCAGGGGCAGATCCGACTGGTAGACCACCATCTGAGTGTCCTGAGACAGTAGTTGCTGGTAGTACTGCTGCGGCTGTTGGAACGACTCCGGTTGAACATGGTGAACCTGTCTGGGCTGGCTGGAGTGCTGGGTCGAGCTGTTGCTGCCGGGATCTGCCCGTGACCTGAGACGAGGCTGAGAAGCCGTCTGTGCCTCCTGGAGACACATGATCTGGGTCTTCAGGTCACTCAACGTCTGTGCCATCTGATCTATCTGAGACATGCCCTGACACTGCTTCTTCTCAATCAACTCGATCTGGTCTAACTTCTCGATGATAATTCCCATATCAGCGTCCATCGACTCTGCTTATGCTGCGGCTGCTGATGATGTAAATGGACTAGCATCAACCCGTGCTATCCTCTGATAGGACACAACCTATGTCTGGGGCTTCCCCTGAGTGTACAATCGGGTCTGAGACATACATCGTGTAGTTCTCTTCCATCTCCTCGTAGATGGCCCAAACCTGGTTCTCATCCTTGGAAAAATATGAACCCCCACAAGATGCATTGACTAACTCCTGCAGCTCCAGTGTAAGCTCGCAAAAGAAACTCTGGACGAGATTGGGCTTGGATATATCATGATGGGGACACTGGTCTGTGAGCTCCCTGAATCTGTCCCATGCCTCGTGAAATTGCTCGTTGGGGAGCATGGAAAAGTTGCTGATTAAGGCCCTGGCTGCATTGGTCCGATCGAGTGGATAGTACTTGTTCAAGTACTCATTCCGGAGCTGTTCCCATGTAGTGAAAAATCTCCCTAGGTGCTTCAGCCAGTTGGCTGCTTTGTCTACGAGGGAGAAAGGTAAGTCCATCATCCTGATGGTGTCCTCGTCCATGAGGTGATCATGGATAGTATTGCAGATCATCTCAAACTCCTGGAGATGGAGGTGTGGCTCCTCTGTGTTGAGTCCGTGAAAGCGAGGAAGAAGATGAATGGTCTGAGGCGGGAACTTGAAATCTCCCGCAATGGCTAGCAACACTATCCATCTATGGGTGAGAGTTGCACCAGGGTTGTGCAACTCCCTCATCAGTCGTGCAGGTGCTGCTGGTTGTGTTGGCTGCTCATGGTCTAGACCCTCAAGAATCTCTGGTCCTCTGCCTCCACCGGCTCTACGCTGCTCTCTATTGGATCTCATATTCTCCATCTCTCTACGCATATCCACCATGAAAGCCCCCTGGTCACTGATCTGACGTTGCATGCTCTCCAAAGAGGCTAACAGGGTGTTGTTGATGGCACTTTGATCCAATATATACATTTGTGTCCCGTTGGATCCATCGGTGCGCTCCTCACTGCTGGCCATGATCTCTGCAAAGGCAAAAGACCCAACTCAGGTGCCGATATATCATCAACTGTCAGCTGCGGTCTTTGTTCAGGCACCCCAGGACTAGGAGGAGGGTGGTCGACGGGGAACAGGGTGGAATCGAGCTCGGGTTTGGAGAGCGGGTCTCGACTCTCATGAACCAACCTAGATGAATGGGCTGGAGTGCTCAAAAGCAGTGCAGCCATAGGCTGCCTAAGGGATCTCCTGCCCATCATCTTGATGTAGCGAGTGAAGGCGGATGAGATCTGGAAAACACACAAGATTAGAAAGCAAACCCCCAATTCACCTACTCACGTAGAGCTTATGACCGTAAAGGCTCGGTCTTTTATCTTGTCAAATTTTATTAGGTGATAAAATAGTCTTTTAGAGCGATTAAGCAAGCTGGTAGGAACCCAATGCTCCTAACAGACTGTCCCGTATAAAAGGCTGGTAGTCTGTCAAGAGTTCGGGTATGGCTCTATCCTAGTGTGCGGGTCACTCTCTTGCTCATCCCAACCATACAATGAGGGGATTACTCTCCCAAGACAATTTTTTAAGTGAGGTGTCTTTTTGGATCAAGTGAGTTTAGCAGTCCCAATTTTATTAGTTTTTCTTTTAGGTGTTTTTCAAGCAAACAACACCTAATGAATTTTTCGTTTCTCCTGATTATTTTAAGTCAAAAACAGGGGGAGAAAGAGAAAAAGCCGATTCGCGATCAAACACGATGATGCATGCAGAGTAAGAAATGCGTACCTAACTCCAGCTCTCTACATGCAGGGAGATCCACACATAAAATAAAGATTGAAATTGAACTACCTATATGATGCAAGAAGAAATCAGTCTTAGACAAAGCACTTTCTACACGTGAAGAACGGTAGCTAGCTAATCAGACTAAGTTCGGAGTCCGATCTTGGGAACCAGTTGGTGGCTGCCACAACGGATCCTACCAACGCTGTATGTGGTTCCTCACGGCATGTGAACTCAAGCCTAATTAAGTTAACTTTTTCATTGTGATTTTATTAACTAGGTCTAATTATCGATCTATAGGTGCATGTAGATAATTAAGGTTGGACTTAATTAATTATGTCACAATCACAGAAAATCCTAAATCTAGGGGTCAAAACCTTCAAAAATCAGATAGACAGTAAAAAGCGGTGGATAACAAAACCAACGAAAAATCCACGGTGAGGTCCCCCGAGCACACCTGTGCTCGGCAAAACAGACCCCGAAGCAATCACCAAGTCTGAGAGTCCAGTGTCTGTCCTATATTATTACAATAATAGTACAGAAATAAAATCTAAGCTAATCTAACCACACTACAGCTCCCCACACTCTTGCTCCGGCTCTCTCACGCTCTCCTACAGCTCGATGCAGAAACAAACCACCTCCAAGTCACGCGGGTGCCTCGGCTCTCCGAAGATCGCCACCCTCACTCGTCAAGCCCTCGTAAGAAAGTCAGAACAAAATTGTGTAAGCCCACAGTTATTCAAAATATATAAGAAAATAAAGCAAAGAAATCATACAAGGAAACTGACTACTAAGCCATGCTCCCCGGCAATAATGCCATTCTGATGAGCGACCCAAGCGACTAAGGTAAAAATGGTATCAAAGGTCGTTGCGACCTAAACCACTCGGACCGGGCTCAACAAGGAAAAGAGACCACCAAACTAAAAATCAAACAATCAATGTGACAAGCGGTCTTGCTATTTATTTTAACCTGGTATAGCTACCAGGGTCGAACACAAGGAGCACGAAATGTGAAAGCTACGAAGTAGTCAGGAATCCAAAAATAACAAGAAATGGTGGTTTTTATAGTTTTCATTTTTTTTGTAATTTTTACTTTTAAAAAAGTCTAAAGAATGTGAAAAATTAACACTTAATAATTATTCTAAGAACCAAAAGTACTCACAAATTCAAACTAAATTTTTTGGGGTTTTTGTAAATATTCAGATGTTTTTGTGAATTCTATGGTATTTTTGTGATTTTAATTAATTTTCTAAAAATGAAATAAAAGCAATAATGGCAAACAATGTACAACTGGAATCTAAAGGCAAGTTAAAAATACTTAAAATGCCTATAAAATTCGAGCAGCAATTTTATGTGAAACTACAAGTGAAAATCTAACTACAGAAGAAGAAAACACATTTTTTTATTATTTTATGATTTTTTAATGATTTTTTTAAGATTTTTAGTCTTTTTCATTTTTTGGATTTTATAAATGGGAATAAGGTGAAACATGGATTGAAATGAAATCATCACAAAACATGCCAGCATGATTTTTTTTAGATTTTTTCAAGGGTTTTTAATATTTTTAATTGATTTTTCAAAACAAACAGGAGCTATTTTTGAGATTTTTGAATTTTAAGAATAATAAACAGAAAAAATGCAACCAAAAATTCATAGGAATTCCTACACCATAGAAGGAGTCATGTGTCAAAATTTCACAAATTTTAGACAATATTTGTCTTTATTGAATAAAAAATCAAACACACAGTACACAGGGATCTAAGTGCAATGAAAACATGTTTATGGACAAATAAATAACATACATAAAAGTGTAGGGTCCTATCTGCAATTTTTTCACAAATAACGGCACATGTCCAAATTCAGTGCGCATAGGGATGTAATTGCAAATATTAAAACTATAACTTCAAAGCATAACATAGAATAAATTCAGGACAATACGTGCAATTAACCCACAAATACAGGTGACGACGCACGTGCAACCACACAGGAAGGACTAAAATGCAAATAAAGAAAACTACAGGGGCACATATGCAAATAGGTCCTCTGTATACTATTTATTTTACAGACTAAAAGACAAACTGAAGTAAATGCAGGGGTAGTGGAGCAAATTACCCAAGCAGCTCGTGCATCGCGCGTGGAGGTGGACAGGTGATAGGCTCTAAATGGAGGTGAGGCGTACGGCTCTGGTACTGGCAGCTGTCATATCCAACGGTGGGCGAAGAGGTGCGAACGTGGGCATACGGGGGCCGTTAGATATCAGATCTAATGGCCTGACACCTGCTGTGATCGGACGGCTGCTATGGCATCTAGGTACAAGATTGATCCGATGGCAGAGGGAAGGTCTGTAAGAACTCCACATGGGCGAAGTTCACCGGAGCACCAAGGGAGATCGGCGGCTCCGATGAACGATTGGACGATGACAGTCGACTCGTGTGGCTCCTCCGTATTGAGTGGATGGGTCCGATGGACTCACGGATGGTCAGCTCTCCTGGAGGGTGATTGTGACCTGGGCGAGCTCCGGAGAAGCAAGGTTAAGGTGATATGGGGCGTATCCACACACGCAAAGACATGCAGGGTAAAGCTCTTACTCGGAGGAGTGCTCTGGTCGGGGTTATTTGACTGAAGCCAAAGAGAAGCGTCGGTGGATGTAGGTGGGGGTTTCCGATGAGTGATGGAGGAAACCGATGGCCTACCATGGCAATCCAAGCCAAGCCTAGGATGATCAGATTGCATATAGAGGGTGAAAGTAAGATAGGGTATCGATCAAAACAGATGAAGGTGGCTGATAAGGCTCCGACCGGCTGGTCGGAGCTGGCAGAGCGGCGGAACGACGAAGATGAAAATTTCGAAAGATAACTGAACTAGGATCGAAATAGAGGATATCTGAGGGTCCTAACTAAATCCCAAGCTCCAGGGGGTGCTGTCAAAGGGGGTCTTTGCCTAAACCTCGTTGCGGAAAGCGGGGGAGGATCGTCGAGGCGGTGCTTCGGCCACGAGTCTCGAGCATCAGCTACAACGATCTTCTCTGATCACCAAGGACCAACTGCGATTGCTGTGACCAAGGGGAATGGTTCTAGGATACCCGGGAAGAGTGCGACACGAGCTACTTACCCAGGGAATCGAATGGAGAATATATAGGTAGTCCTAGGTGGCTGGAGGGAATCAGGGCATGTGTGCAATCCAAGAATGATCCGCGATTCCCTAGGGATCCGCTAGGATCGCTGATCCACTGGGGAGAAGTGGGCAGAAAAATTGAGGCAGGAGGCTATCGGATCCGGACGAGAGAAATGGGAGAAAACCGGGCACGAGTTGGATTCTTGCGCCAGAGGGTCCGGGAGGGACAGTTGATCGAGGTCAACATCCCTCCTGGACCAATCAGAAAAAAACTTGGTTAAAAAGAATTGGAAAATAAATTAAAAATATAAAATTATTTTAAATTAAAAAATGTTCAAAAGGAAAAATATTTGTTATTTTTCAAACTATTTTTTGTTATTTTTAATTATTTTTATGAAAAATAAATTATGGTACATACAATATATTACACTATATACACGTATAAAATACTTGTGTATTTTGTATTTTGTATTTTCTTATTTTTGTATAAATACCCCCAATTTTATATTTTATTTTTTTACAACATATTATTTGGAGGGTAAAATAATTTTTATTCTATTTTTTTTAGTTATTTATAATTGCATAATAAATATGTATATGATACATAAGTACATGTACTATATATAAGGTAAGAGAGAAAGAATTTTTTATTTTATTTTTCTAATTTTTATTTTATTTTTAAGAATATATACAATGTGATAAAAATACCTTTTTATTTCTATTTTTGTGAAAATAATATATATACATAAATGGGGAATATATACAAGGTAGAGTGGCCCTATCTCTCTCTACTTATTTTATTTGGCGATCGGGTCCATTTTGGACCCTCTCTTGGGTTCATGTCACTCAATATTTATTCTAAATATTTCCCTCTTTTTCTTTTATTCTTTATTCTTTTATTTTGCACAAATACATGCTAACTCTTGAATATTAACAAATGCATGCTTATTGGTAACTTATTATATATACAACTATATACATGATGTTTTGCCAAGATATTTAGCTAAAATAAAAGAATAAAGAGTGATGAATGTAGATTCATCAGTTTTCAATAATTTCATCAGTGATGAATGGAATATTTACAGAAAAAATTTAGTGTTCTTAATTATAGAATTATTTACAAGTGGTTGGCTAAAAGATATGCTGCAATTTAAATAGACAAAAACATTTGTGCATGAGTTTCAACTTCATCAGGATGTTCTGGAAGTGCTATTGGTGTGAGCTCTTCCAAGGTTGGTCATTCTGGGCTCTGGATCTTCTTTTCTTTTTTAAAATTTTTATTTTTTTATTTTTTTGTTATTTTTACTCTTGATTGTAGTGGGTGCCTGGTGATGTTTCTCCATCATCTTCTTCCACGCATGGCTTGGCTGCTAGACCGGCTGATGTGGAAGATGACTCTCCAGAAGATGCTTTATTTCCCCCCTTGGTGGTGGTTGATGGCTGCATAACTCTATCGCGCTTGAGAGTTAATAACATTAGACAACATATAATCTGAAATATATGACTCGAGTGGATCGGCGGAGACATCACAAACTACTTGCTCCTTGCACTTGAAATTGTAGGGGTTCGTCTCAACCTTCACTAGAATAGAAGTTTTGGTGGCAGTGAGGTCCTCGAGCTTCTGAGACCTCTCTACGAGGCCTTTGACAAGTTGGGCCAAGAAGTCCAAGACTAGGCTTTTTAGAGCGGGCCTCAGATGATTCAACATGCTGACCACACTGAGAGTGATGTTCCGGAGGCTGTGAGCTCTGAGAATTGTGGTGAGGAGGAGGGAGTTGCTGCTGATGAAATTGCAAAGGAGGAGGATACTGACTAAGAGAAGAATATACATAGTTGTGGTATGACTGATATTACCGGTATGCAGACTATTGATACTGGTGATTCTACCTCCAAGTGTTCTGGTATGGTAGAGGCTGGTGTTGCAGAAGCTAGTGTGATACATGGACAAACCTCCCACCAGAGTGTTCGTGATAAGATCGAATGTCGGATGATTGGCCCTATTGTTGTCTACCTGAACGAGCCAATTGGGCATTGGTGTTCTAGATGTCGTTCACCTCTTGACTGATAGGTGGTGGTGGGGAAAATAGATTTTAAAAGACATGGGTTGCGGCTCTGGTTGATAGAGTATAATATGTTGAGATGGCAGTGGTGGTGACTAGTCAGGTTCCTGTACGTAGTATACATGCTGGACCTGAGGTTGACCTGCGCTTGGCTGAAGCTACTGTGGAAATGACGATTCCTACTACTCAATGGGAATGGTAGCTATGGAACTCGTAGACTGCACGACGTTGATGGTGCTCACAAGAAGTTCCAGGTGCTTTGAAATCTGATCCAGCTTGTCCAGGTGCTGGGTCCTCTGTTTGATCATGGATAATTTCTTCGAGTCCTGTGATCGCTTTTCAATAATATCAACTTTGTACAGGTGGCTCCATATGATGCTAAGGTTGAAGCTCTCGTCCTTTTCCAGTTCAATAGATGCCACCATATTGACAGGATTGTGGTGGATCTATGGTTTGCCTTTGGTACACACATGATGAGGATAGAGTGGCCTCTCCTTTAACCATCTCTTCAAATAATTTCCTGACAACATCCTCATCCTTGTTGAAATGAGAACCACTGCAAGCGACATCCATGAGCCTCTGACTTTCTGGAGCCAGGACCCGAAGAAATCTTGGACCAAGCTGGTCTGAGGAATGTCATGGTGGGGTACTTGTCATGTAGATCTCTAAACCTCTCCCAGGCTTCGTGAATGGACTCATGTGGTCCCTAAAAGAGGTTGCTGATATGCGCTCACATCTGGTTGATACGACTGATGAATCTCCATTCCATCACATTTATTCTATCATTTTGGGCTTAAAAACCATAGCTAATGCATGTAAATAACATTATTTTGTACAAATTAACATTAATTGATTATTCTATTTATTGTGTATGAAATGCAATTTTTGATGTCAAAATTATTGAATAAAGAAACAAAAGAAAAAGAATAAAATGCGAAAGGTATATTATGATCCTAAATACCGAGACCAAGTCAAGAATTCATTTGGTTGGCAAGGAATAAAGTAGGGTGAGATAAGGGTCCATAATAAATAAAAAATTCCATTCTTTAATTCACAAATGTTGCATTTTTTAGACTTGTTTTATTTTCTATTCTTTATACCTTAAATAAAGAGACTTTGTACATGAAAGTTGTAGATAATAATATATATAAAAATACAAAATTAAGCTTACATAAAAAAGTATACATTGTACATTTTAGACTCTAAATAAAAAGCAAAATCCCAACTTCCTAGACCCATATCTCCCAAATAAAAACTCAAAATGTATTAAAATTACTTTAATTGTATACAACTTTTAATAAGCTATTTAATGAAGGTTACTTCATATTTTTTGGAGTTTATGTGAAAGTTAGGTTTTGGACCCTGAAAAATGATAAGATGGGTGTTACTAAATAATGGCCTGACAAATTAGGCTCACTGTTGCTGAGGGGACTACTCCAACTCTCTCATTGTTTGAACAATCAACCCACATAGATAATAAATCAATTAAGAGCAGGAGTTAAAATTTATTATACCCTACTAAGAATGTGTAACGACAAGCAAGTAGGGGTCAAACATAGGAAGCAAAGGAGTAGAGCAGGCAAGATCAAAATGAAAGCACAAATTATCACTCAACCACTTAGCCAAGATGCATTTTTTGTGGGTTTTTATTTTTTTAATGTTCAATTTTTCTTTTATATTTTTATATTTCTGTTTTTAATCTTCTAATTTTATATTTTCTTTCTATATTTTTATATTATATTGTACTTTTCTTTTAATACATATATAAAGCTATATAAAGGTATATATAAAATATAAGCTATGGTAATTATAAATATTAATAAAAATAGTCAAAAATAAGAAAATAAAATATTTTTGGGTTTTCAATAATCTTTACTGTTTTTTGATTTTTCATGAGTTTTTGCTAATTTTTATGTAAAGTAAAAATTCCCTAAAATAGGGATAACATTATTAACCAAAATTAAAATGGAGATAAAAATATCAAATTGTGTTAAAAATGCTCCAAATTAATTTTAAAATAATGATAAAAGTATATATAAAACTCAGAACAAGAAAACATATTTTTTGGTATTTTTAAATATTTTATAAATTTTTCTAAATGTTTTTTTAGGTTTTTTTAAAAGTTTTTGAGTTTTCCTTTGTAATTTTTAGTGGTTTTTGGTCTGAAGGTTAAAAATGCATAAATAAACATTATATATTTTTTAGGAATATTTGAAGATGTCTTTATATTTTTTATGGTGTTTCTATTGCAACAGGGATAAAAAAGACTCTTTTTTATTTTTTATAAATATTAAAAAGTCTTAAAATTACAAACTAAAAATAAGGTGTGAATTTATATGCACTCAGAAGCTTAAGTATATTTTTTAAAATTTTTTAGAATAATTCCCTTGTATGAAATAAATACAAGAAATAAAGAGGAACTACATTACTAGCGAGGGCCTCGCCTTTTTGTAAATAGCATAAATATAGGGACCTAGCAACAATTTTCCCAAAAATATTAAACACAATTAAAATATTTCGAATACCACAATCCGTTGGGGTACGTCCACAAAATGCCAAATTCACGTGGGTGTCCACGTGATATGAGCTGGCAAGGACTGGTTTATAATTACTAAAAAGTCGGGGGGGGGGGGGGTGATGAATACCCATTCATCACTCTTTATTCTTATATTTTAGCTACAAAACCTTTGCAAATACATGTATATCTCTGTAGATACAAATAATTACCAAAGTGCATGCATTGTATAAAAGTAAATAATTAGCATGTTTTTGTGCAAAAATAAAAGAATAAAGAATTAAAAGAAAAATAGGGAGATATTTAGAATAAATATTGAGCAACCTAATTCCAAGGGAGGGCTCAACATGGGCCTGGCCGCATAAAAACCCAAGTAGAGAGAGATAAGGAAGCTCATATGTGTAAATATACCTGTAAATATAATAAAAATATTTTCCTCTAAAAAATATATAACTAGGTTTGTATATATTTATGTATGTGTAAATACAAAATCAAAATAAAAAAATAGAAAAATTAAAAAGAAAATAAAAATAACCTTCCTTGTACATATTCACCATGTACATAAGACCACACATATATTCATTTTACCTTGTAAATAAATAAATCAAAACCTCATAAAACTTGTATATATTCTATATTTCATAATGTAAATAAATAAAATAAAAACCATAAAAACAAAAATAAAATAAAAAGAACAAAAATAAAAACCAAAAGAAACATTGTATATATACTATGTATACAAATGTATATACCTATTTATTTTACCCATGTAAATAAATAATAAAAATAAAACAAAAATACCTTTTTATTCCTAATTTTATGGTATAAATAAAATATAAAATGGGAATAAAAATATACAAAAATAATTAATTAAAAATCAAAAAATAAAAATCAATAATGTAAATATACCTATATATAACACTATATTGTAAATACCTAATTTATATTTCAAAAAAAAAACTAAAAATCTCAAAAAAATAGTTTAAAAATAAAGAAACATTTTTCATGTTTTAACTTTTTCAAAATTCGGCCATTTATTGCACATAAAAATTAAAAATTTTTCCTGTAAATAATCATTCTTTTATTGCACATACATAGCTAGTGTACAAATTATTTTTGTAAAAATGTTTTCAAAAATCTTTTGTGTAAAGCTTGTGTAAATATTTTCTTATCAAAATTATGTATATAGTACAAAATTTTTCCAAAATGTTTTGAAAATCAAAAGTTTGCAAAAATTTTGTAAATGTGTGTAAATACTTTTGCAAAACTTGCAGTTCATGCATTCATCCATCCATGATTTCAAAACATTTTTCAAAAATTTTGCACGATTGTAAATATGTGTAAATAGCATCTTTGTATATATGTATATAGTTTTCCTGGATGATAGTTGACATTTAAACTAAGTCTGGAATTAAATTGGGAAATGGGGCTTGATTAAGATCTTAATCCACCTAATTCTAAGAGGAACCGTATAGGGCTTAGGGTTAAGGCTTTTCAGGTCCATAAGGACTTAATTCTTTGAGTCCACTAGGCTATGAGCATATGTCATCTTGATGAGCCTCAGTAGAGCACTTAACAACACACGCATGACTCTTAGAGACAATGGCTTGACTTGCACCAGCACTTTACACATAGCTCTCCACGGATGAGGTGGTGAGGAGGCAGTTTCCTTTGGCTTGGGGTAGCATATGAGGGTAGTACTTCTAGGCGGAACCTCTCTTCTTCTTTTAGTGAAGGAAGTGCGTCTGAACTTGGTCTAGTGGTGATGAAGTCTAAAGACAGAAGCCGTGGGTTGCAATAAAGCTTCAAAAGAGGGATAGTCTACTGGCTCAAGAGGAAAATTTCTTGTATATATGCTGCACCATGTAGATATGTTGTACAGATGCACTTGAAAAAAAATGCAAAAAGAACTCCAAAAAAGTGGTGGGTCGGATTAATGATTTAATAACCCCACCGGAGTGTATATAGTCAAATAAAGCAAAGCTTATGGTATCCATGTTACATCTCATGAAGCTTGCAGCGGGAGACTTAGCTACACTGGTTGAGCTCCCAAAAGTCTATACCTCTTATTCCCCCTCTTCTTGAGCCGGTTGCACTTGAACTTAGAAGGGAATACCCCGCTTCTCGAGGAAAGAGTTGCTAGACCGAGGCATTAGAGTTACCAGGTTGGGGGAGGTTGTTTCTTTGTTACTTCTGAGGTGGGGAGCTACATATCACTTACACTGCATGGAAAGATTCATGGTCATTAGAGTTTGTGTATGTAGACTTGTTTTGATCTGGTTTATTAAGGAGTCTTGACCATAGATTGCTGGAACTTAGAGGCTGTTAAGTTTTAAGCTTAAGTCCAAATAAGGTTCTGACACATTAATAATCCAAAAATCTGATCGAGCTCCATAATTCAATTTAATAAAGGTAAGTTTAATAATCAACCTTGATCCATGTACATTCTTCTCTTTTTCTTTTTTCTTTCTTTCTTTTTCACTTCTTTTTCAAATAAGTGTTTGCTAAGGGACTAGCAAAGTTAAGTATAGGGGGGTGATGAATACCCATTCATCACTCTTTATTCTTATGTTTTAGCTACAAAACCTTTGCAAATGCATGTAGATACTTGTAAATACAAATAATTACCAAAAGCATGCATTGTGTAAAATGTAATAATTAGCATGTTTTTGTGCAAAAATAAAAGTATAAAGATTAAAAAGAAAAAGAGGAAATATTTAGAATAAATATTGAGCAACTAAATCTCAAGGGAGGGCTCAGCATGGGCCTGACCGCAGAAAAGCCAAAGTAGAGGGAGATAGGGGCTCATGTGTGTAAATATACCTATAAATAAAATAAAAATATTTTCCTCTAAACAAATAGAATAAAATGACTTGTATATATTGTGTATATATTTACTATAAAAATCAAAACAAAAATAGAAAAAAATTAAAAAGAAAATAAAAAGAGTCACTTGTGTACGTATCCACCATGTACATACAACCACTCCTATATTTATTTCACCTTATAAATAAATAAATTAATTTACAAAAAATTTGTAAATATTCTATCTTCTATGGTGTAAATAAATAAAATAAAAGCAACAAAAATTAAAACAAAGTAAAAATAACAAAAATAAAAATCAAAATAGACATTGTATACAGACCATGTATATATGTGTATATAACTATTTATTTACCCTATATAAATATACAATAAAAATAAAATAAAACTATCAAATTATTCCAAAGTTTATTCTATAAATAAATAAAATATAAAACTGGAATAATTTGTATACATGGTCAGTATACAATGTCTATTTTGATTTTTATTTTTGTTCTTTTTACTTTGTTTTAATTTTTGTTGCTTTTATTTTATTTATTTACACCATAATAGATAGAATATTTACAAAATTTTTGTAAATTAATTTATTTATTTATAAGGTGAAATAAATATAGGAGTGGTGGTATGTACATGGTGGATATGTACACAAGTGACTCTTTTTATTTTCTTTTTAATTTTTTTCTTTTTTTGTTTTGATTTTTATAGTAAATATATACACAATATATACAAGTCATTTTATTCTATTTTTTTAGAGGAAAATATTTTTATTTTATTTATAGGTATATTTACACACATGAGCCCCTATCTCCCTCTACTTTGGCTTTTCTGCGGTCAGGCCCATGCTGAGCCATGGAATAATTTGATAATTTTATTTTATTTTTATTGTTTATTTACATAGGGTAAATAAATAGTTATATACACATATATATATGGTCTGTATACAATGTCTATTTTGATTTTTATTTTTTTTCTTTTTACTTTGTTTTAATTTTTGTTGCTTTTATTTTATTTATTTACATCATAATAGATAGAATATTTACAAAATTTTTGTAAATTAATTAATTTATTTATAAGGTGAAATAAATATAGGAGTGGTTGTATGTACATGGTGGATATGTACACAAGTGACTCTTTTTATTTTCTTTTTAATTTTTTTCTATTTTTGTTTTGATTTTTATAGTAAATATATACACAATATATACAAGTCATTTTATTCTATTTTTTTAGAGGAAAATATTTTTATTTTATTTATAGGTATATTTACACACATGAGCACCTATCTCCCTCTACTTTGGCTTTTCTGCGGTCAGGCGCATGCTAAGCCCTCCCTTGGGATTTAGTTGCTCAATATTTATTCTAAATATTTCCTCTTTTTCTTTTTAATCTTTATCCTTTTATTTTTGCACAAAAACATGCTAATTATTACATTTTACACAATGCATGCTTTTGGTAATTATTTGTATTTACAAGTATCTACATGCATTTGCAAAGGTTTTTGTAGCTAAAATATAAGAATAAAGAGTGATGAATGGGTATTCATCAACCGCCGTCGCTTCACCGGAGTCCCCTCACCTCGATGCACCGTTCACCTCCACCACCTCTAACCGGGTCGAGGCACTTTGCCCTCGACCCAGGAGTCTGTTGCAGGGCTTTGCAGGTCAAGCCAAGCCCATCTGAGGGCTCGGACAGTCAGGAGCAGCAGCTCCAGCTCTGTCGTGGTCGTTGGACCACCTCCGACGCCTCCAGCCTCATCGGAGGCTCTCTTCATACGCGGGAGGCCCAGGCGCATCTTCTCCAATCTTCAGTAGCCTCCGAGGAGCTCTCCTGCACGTGCACGAGCCCGACGAAACTCGCCGGCGTCGAGTTCATCGAGCATCCTCCATAGCCGTCCATCTATGCCTCCAGCTCCAGATTAGATCACAGCCGTTCACTCCAGGAGCAGCCACCACCGTCCGATCAGTGGAGGATAGATCGGGACCGTCAGATCAACGAGGGTTAGCCGCGCCTCCTCTCAACTGTCAGATCACCACGTGGCTAAACCTTGACCGTCAGATCCGAGCCACATCCCTTCATTGAGGCGCCTCTGCTCCAGACCATTGGATATCACACGTGGCGTACATCCGGCCCTCGGATATAATAAGGGGTAATTACACTTAGGCCCCTCTTCTAGTTTGTTTTAATATTTAGTCCTGTAAATATCGCATATAGTTGTTTTTATTTTGGACATTTTGCATAGAGGACCCTGTGCTTTATCTTGTTCGCATTTATACCCCTGTATATGATGGACACGTGCATCGACACGTGAGTTTTGGGTGAAATTGCATGATCTATCCTGTGCTATTTGTGTGTTACTGTTTGCATCTTTTTAAATTGGAATGACACTTATGCCCCTTTGAGTGTAACACACGTGCTACGCGCGTGGTTCTCGGGGCTTTTTACACCTTCAGCCCTCTACTTTTTAGCCTAGTTATTCAAGGGGCCCTGGAACTTATTTTAATTGCAACTAGGTCCCTGTGCACTATGCCTTTGTGTTTGATTTTAATAAAATAGCAAAATTACTCCAAATTGAATGAAAATTGGACACATGGCTCCTGCCATGGTGTAAAATTTTCTCTAATTTCTGGAGACATTTTGACTCTTTTTAATATTTTTAAAAATTCAAAAACAAGCATTTTTCTTACTGTCCATTTTTAAAAATCACAAAAAATATTAAAACTACTTTAAAAATATCAAACAAATTATATATTGTTTGTTTTGCTATGTTTGATTTTCTGACCAATTTTGGTCATTTTTGGATTCATAGAAAAGATAAAAATTACAAAAGCCCTAAAAACCCATAAAAATTCTAGTAATTACAAGAAAAATCCAAAAGTAATAAATCCAATGCGTAATTTTTCCTTGTATTTAATATTTTACAGGAAAATTACCTCCAGGCTTAGATAGGGCCTTTATCTATTTTATTTTGGCCCTCCAAATCTGACTGGACAGCAACATTCTTTTCTTTCCTTGTTTTATTTTTATAAAATTCTCTAAAATCAGAAAAACACCAAAAATTAACCAAAAACAGAGAGAAATATAAAAAACATAAAAACATTTTTGTTTGATTTTTTTGAGCTTATTTGAGTAGTTAAATAATTATGTGAAGTTGCTTGTTTCCTTGTTTTTCCCATTTTCTCTATTATTGAAAAATCCAAAAAAATCTCAAAATATTAAAAATCCACCAAAAATATTTGTCTTTTATTTTTCATTATTTTAGACTACTTTGTAGGCCGCAAGGCCACCATGTGCTCCTTGAGTTCGACCCTGGGCGCTATACCAGGTTAATATCATAGCTAGACTGCTATATTGAGTTTCATCGATTTTTGCCTTTATTTGGTGGTCGAATAATTTTTCTTGTTGAGCTCTGAGTCCCGAGTGACTGAGGTCACAACGACCGTAGTTATTTCTTTACCTTAGTCGTTCGGGTCGCTCATCAGGGGGGGTGCAATTATACAAAACTATTTGAAGGCAGAGGAAAGTTTAAGTAGCAAATGTTAAATTACAAAATGGGTCTGGGTAGATCTGCAAATTTCCCAAGGTAAGGGTGCGATCGAATGTCAGATCCTCCTTCACTTATACACATGGTGAGCCCAAAAAGCACGATACCCCTTTGACATCGAACGTCCTAGATCAGATGCAACACGAGGATCAGACGGTGGGGACTTTGCCAATCGGATGAAAATTGTGATATCTGGTGCAGACGTTGATCGGACAATGATGAAGGTACTTGGAAGAACAGGGAAGAACTCCCATTCTTCCAAGCTTCAATCGAGGGTAGCTCTACTCTCCGACCACCTGGGAAGCTCCGAGGTGGGCAAAATGGAGCCCCAGGTCCTCTACTCCAAGGGGTAGCTTTAGAGGGATCAACAGAGCTGTGATGATGGCCGACGAGGTCGGAGAAGGAGGACAGCTCCCAGTACCTCTTCAACTTCCAAAATCGCCTCAGTTGAGGCTGTGATCCTTCAACACTTGTAATGTTAATACCAGCACGACAAAATAGAGGTGTTGGGGGTCTTTGGAAGGTGGAATGGTGTCGGGTGTGTCATGGTGGCGGTGACTCTGACGAGATGGTGGAAGTGGAGCACCGTAAGTGCAATCTGGTGAGGATAGGGGGAGCTAGAAGCACGTGAGGTAAGGTAAATGTTGGGAAAGTAAGAGAGACAATGGTGAGTCGAGTAATAGAGCATGAAAGGGGTCGCCGTAGCGGAGCTCCAATGAGCAAGGATAATGAATTTTAACGACTATATACGCAATTTAATGCTAAGGTAGATGCTGGGATTCACCCTATGAGCTACAACTTCTTAATAAATGCAAGAAGAAAGGAGTTTGCAGGCCAGAAACCTGGAGGAGGAACTCGACGGTGGCACTATGACAAAGGGGGTGTAAGCGCTCTTTGATAGGTCTATCTGCGCCTCTGAGGAGCTAGAGAGCTACCTGTTACCTAGCTCAATCTAGAGCTCTTAGACAAAAGGCCAATGCCGGTCCAAAGAGGTTCAAAATTCAAAGAGTAGGAGGGAGGGTTTATGCACAAGGTTGATGAGCGGCTGTGAAGATCAAGGTGTTGCGCTTGATTTAGTGATTCAAATCTCAAGATAAGGCTTGAGTGTGAATCACCAGTAGCCAAGGAGAAAAAGTCATGAAGAAATCTTCCCCAGATGGTTCTCGGATCGACTTGGAAAAATGTGATAAGAGGGGTGACAACGCAGTTTTGACAAGAGAAGCAGGCGGACTCTCTGCGGCACCTAGTTGGTCCACGTGGACCAACCAGGAAAAACCCCTGGAAAATATTAGAAAAATCAATAAAAATTATAAATGAATTTATTAATTTTATGTTCTAAAGTAAAAAAATAGTTATTATTTTATAAAGTATTTTATTATGATTTTTATTTATTTTTTGAAGGCTTATATTTACATATTACTTTTTAGGGTTATAATATATGTATATTCATTTATATATTTAAGTCTTTTATTTTTATTTTAATTTTACAAAAGTTCATTTATTGTTTTATATAATTTTAAATTATTTTTATATAGTTAAATATATATTTTTATATAATATATACACTTAAATAAATAGGTCTATTTATTGTATAGACATAAGTATAGGTATTTTATCTATTTTTTGTATTTTATTTTATTTCAATGATTTATTTATTTTTTATTCCTATTTTAATATCTATATATATTATAAATATTATTTACAAAATTATAAAAATATAAAAATATAAAAAATATAAAGATAATGAATAATAAATAAAATGGATATTTTAATCAGGTACATTATATAATAAGAGTCCAAAACCCAACTTTCACATCTTATATCCGAAAATTATGAAACCACCTTCATTAAATAGCTTATTAAAAGTTATATTAAAGTGATTATGATATGTTTTGAGTTTTTATTTTAGATATATGGGTTTGGGAAGTTGGGATTTTGGAAACTTTTTCTGAGTATAACTTTTTCTCTCTGTATTATTTTTGTATAAACTCAATTTTGTATTTTTCTATATTTTATTATCTACAACTTTCATGTACAAAGTCTCTTTATTTTAAGTATGAAAAGTGAAACGAAAAATAGGTCCCAAAAATGAAGGAATAATGACTTAATAAATAGGAATTTTATTGTGATTTGGCCCTTATCTCCCCTACTTTATTCCTTGTCGACCTAGTCATCGGGATGACTAGGTCTCGGGGTTTATGGTCATCAAATATCTTCTATATTTTATTATTTTTATTTTCTTTTCTCTATTCTATAATTTCGGCATTATAAACTATACTTTATATAAAGTTTACACTATGATGCATGAATGCTAAAATGTTAGAATAAAGGGAATTTACACGCATCTACTAGGGTTTTTAAGGACAAAATGATAGAATAAATATGATGAAATGGAGATTCATCATACCCCTATACTTGCTTTCGCTAATCCCTAGAAAACACTTATGCAATAAGTGCAGAAAAAGAAAAACAAAGAAAACAAAAAGAAAGAAATTGGATTTAATTTAATTATCAAACTTGTTTTCACGAAATCAAACTTTGGAGCTTAAGTTGAACCTTTGGAAATTTAGTGCTGGAAGAACCTTAATGTGAATCAGACTTGAAATCTAACAGCCTTCAAGAATCCCAAAACTCTACTCAAGTCCCCTCAATGGCCAGGTCAGAATATTTCAACTCATACGCAAACCCTTATGACTATGAATCTGACTCGTACAGTAGATGTGATAGTGGCTCTCCCCAACTGAAATGACAAAGAGACTGACTTCTCGAGCATGATAACCTAGTGATTCCCAAATCCAGTAACTCCTTCCTCGAGGAGTGGGGTATTCCCTTCGAAGTTCAAGTGACAACAAACTCAAGAGGAGGGGGTAAAGAGAATAATGGACGGTAGCCAGTGTAGCGACCTATCCTAGGACACAAGACTTGTGTAGTCAAGTCATCTAGATGCAGGATCACATGATTTGACTTTGAAGCTCAAGCTTTCTTATTGACTATACAAATATATACACTTTTGCAGGCATTTTATTTTCAATCAGGCCTGCCCACTTTTTTGGAGTTTTTGCTTTTTCTTTTCTTTGGAAATACTATTTACAATAGCATTTATAAGGAGTTTTTCCTCTTGAGTCAGCAGACTATCCCTCTTTTGAAGCATTATTGCAACCCACACTCTCATATCTTTAGAATTCACTATCACTGGATGGGTTGGGGTGCACATCCCTCCCTAGAGGAGAATAACTGTTTCCACTTGTGTGCGTCTCATATCGACAAATCTAATCCCCTCACCACTCGAACCGAGTTGACCCAAGTGAAAGGTGCATGTGTCCAAGTTAGGTCATTATCCACGAGAGCCATGCATGTGTTCTGAAATACTCTACTTAGGCAGTCAAGAATCCATTGAACCAAATCAATTGATCCTCAAAAGATTAAGTCAACTAGACCTAAAGTGCCTCAATTCTAGTTCCTATAAGGTTCCTGTTTATTAGGTAGATTTAAGGTCCATCTAAGCTCCAATCTTCAAGATTTTACGTAGACCTGTTCAATTATCAAACTCGATCTAAAAAATCCGAATGTTATGCAAATGCTATGTAGAAAATATTTTTGTGATGCAATTTTCAAAGTTTTGAATTTTTTTATAGATTTTTGAAAAGATGATGCATATGCATTTTTTGTATTTTTCAAAAATATTTTGCAAATGTTTTGGATTTTTTTAATTTTGCAAATATTTTTGTGATTTTTGATAACAAAATATTTTGGCTAAAAACTAGGTATAAATATTTATATAGGGACGCATATTATATTTATAAGACTTGGGTTTTAAGAATTTACAAGGGGCAAGTGGTCATTTTTATAGGTATATAGATTAATAGAGAATTTTAGTGTGATGTATATATTCCTCAAACTTATTTGAAAATTCTTTTCAAACAATTTTTGAAAACTATAGTCCAAAATAAATTTTACAAACAATTTTTACAAACATTTACACATTTAAAAATCATTTTGCAAATGTTTTTCAAAAAGTATATATAGATTTTTCAAATATTTTTGCAACTATTTTCCAAAACATTTGCAAATAGTTTTTCAAATATTTTTATTTCACACAAAGAAAATAAAATTTTCAAAACAAAACATTTTTACAAAGGTTGAAAATATTTAACAAAACATTTTCCAAATATTTTTCAAAATATTTTTCAAAAAGATTTCTGAACTATTTTTAAACATTTTGCAAAAAAAATTTTAACGTAATTTATTAATCAGTAATACAAAAAGAATATGAGGAATAAACAACATCTATTTATAAAGTGATTTTAATGAATTTGATAGTATTTTTTGCTATATTTATTACTAAAAATATGAAAGTACGAGTTATGGCTAAAGTATACACGCAATATATACGACCCCCCTGCACTTATCTTGAGCTATGTCCTCATAGATCAGTGAAAAAAGAGAAGGCATAACTCGTGCTGAGTATAAAAAAGTCTAAAGAAAAAAAAATGACAAAATGAATGAATGAGAAGTTGACCATCCTCCCTATACTTATGATCAAATAATCCTATGTATAGTAGACTGTACATAAAGAAGGGAGGGTCATGGGTGGTAATGAACAGATTGTACTCAGACTCTCTCCCCCTATACCTAGGGTAAGATATCCCTGAGTATATACAAGAAGAGGATACAATGGAGAGGATCAAAGAATGAAGGAAATTTGTGTGCACACCCCCTATACTTGGGACAAAGTATGTCTAAGCATAGAAGACTGACAAAAAGGGAAGTACATTTTCAGTATAAAAAGAATATAGAAAAGGAAAAGAAGAAAAGAGGAAAAGAGAAGTGAAAATAGAATAAGGGATTTGAACAACTCGAGGTGCACATCCACCTATACTTAGGGTAGAGTACATCCTAAGTGTAGCAATGATGAAGGGGATGACACCTTTTCGGTAGAATAAGAGACGGGAGAACAAAAAGAAGAAAAGAAGAAAAGTCATTCAAAAATATTTTGATTTGCTATGTCTTTGACTCCAGCTGCGGAAATATTCAACTCATCATCATAAATTACTTGAATGGAGTCAACAACATACATAATTGTGTCATATTCAAGATAAGGATTCAGAAGCTGTCCATTGAGTACAAATGGCTACGCGTTCAGCTGACAAACCAGATATCATTATGCTTCCATTGTCATGCACATGCCTCACTATGAACGACCTACTCCATTTGCTCTTCAGTTTGCCTGGAAAGATCTTTAATTTTGCATCGAACAACCACACTTTCTGACACAACTTGAAGAATTTGTGGCAGATATCTTATCGTGCCACTTCTTGACCCTCTTATTGTACATCAGGTTGTTTTCATATGCATAGTCTCCAAATTCCAATAATCCGTTCAGGTCCACTTTTCGGTACGTCCCAGCTTTCTTAAAGTCCAAATTACAGATGTTGATGGTCCATAAAGATTTATGAATCAGTTCAATGGGCAAATGACATGGCTTGCCATAGACAATGTGATAGGGGGACATTCCTAAGGGTGACTTGTACGTGGTTATGTAGGTGCAAAGAGCAGAATCAAGAAGCTGAGACCAATTCTTGCAATCCGAACACACAAGCTCCTGTAGAATCGTCTTTATCTCCCTGTTTGAACATTTAGTAAGCCATTAGACTGTGGGCGGTAT
This sequence comes from Ottelia alismoides, assembly GCA_037367405.1. NCBI lineage: Eukaryota > Viridiplantae > Streptophyta > Magnoliopsida > Alismatales > Hydrocharitaceae > Ottelia > Ottelia alismoides. The sequence goes on along the minus strand of JAZKJV010004381.1, from coordinate 1,007,451 downwards.
GGTGAAGGGACACGATGTTCTATGCAGAATTCTTGAGTTAGCTTCTTCACCTTTCTATTTAAAAATGGCTACCCCCATCTGATATCAGAATTTTGGGAATCCCGAACTGTACAATAATGTGATCCCTTAAAAATCGACAGATAGTCCGACTGTCAGCAATTAGGATGGGATTAGCTTCCACCCAGCGACTCACATAGTCGACAACAAGCATAATATATTCGTAGCCTTGTCTGTTCAAAAATTTACCCATAAAGTCTATGCCCCATGCGTCGAATACGTCTGATTTTAAATGAATTTTAGAGGCATCGTGTCTCTCATTCCTGTGGTACCGCCCATCTTCTAAAAGTTAACACAACGCTTAACATAATCCTATGCATATAATGTAGGCCACCAAAGGCCACTCTGAAGAACCATTGCTGCTGTTTGTCTTCCTGAATGGTGTCCTCCAGATTCTTGGTCATGACAAAGTGCGAGGACACTTGGAATTTTCTCCCGAGGAATACATCTTCTCCAGATGCAATCTTCCCCCTTACGGAATTGATATGGATCCTCCCACTGATAGAAATGGATCTTAGACAAAAAATTATCTACTTTCATCTTCGACCAATCTTGTGGAGTTCTCTTGGACACAAGATAATTCACCATGTCAACATATCAGAGGAGTGAGGTGACTGACAAAATTGCCTCGTATGGAAAGGTTTCTGTGATTGGTTATAGGTTCGGCTAAAGAGATTCAGGTCCGAGAAGTCTGGATAAGTGGTTGACTGATGAATCCACAATTCATTGCCTTTATTCATTTATTTTAGCTTTATTTCTTTAATCAAATACCTGTAAATACCCACTAATTTCATGAAATTACTATTTTGCATGCATTTGTTAAATATGCATTGTTAACACTTTTTATATTCAAAATAAACAAACAATGAAGAAAAGAAAAAGTAAAGAAAAGAAAAGAAAATAAAGGATGTATTTATGAAATAAATGCAGACTGACCCGAACCCCGAGAGAAGGTCAAGACTTGACCTGATCGACCATGAATAAAGTATGGGGAGATAAGTTCTTTAATCCTAAATTTCAAAAATAATTTGTAAATTTTTTTACTTGTATATTTGTACAAAACTTAAACTATTTTATTTGTATACAAATTGACCTCAAATTAAATATTTTTATGTACAAAAGTTGTAAATAAAATCTTTTGTAAATAATAAAAATAATTGCAAAATAAAACCATGTATAGTGTAAAAGTATCCACACTCAGAAAAAGCCGTAAAATGATAAATGAAAAACATATTCCGGGCTCCATACGAACTCAAATTGAATCAAACTTACTTCCATTATACTCTAAATTAAATTACCTTTTAGATGGCTATAGTTTCATAATTTTTGGACTTACGGTTGAAAAGTCGATTTTCTGGGGTGGTTTGTGTAATTTCATCACTTACTTATTGCATATATTTATTCAGATTTATTTTTATACATAGTGTAAATAATTGTAAATATTCTCTTCATTATTAAAAATAAAAAATAAAATATTAAAAAAATATTTAAAAACAATCTCCTTATTTGTACATGTGTATATTGTAGTATATGTATGTAATACTTGTTTACAACTAATTTCCTTATTTAAAAATCATCAAAAAAATTTAATATCTACCATTAGTTAATTATATTAATATAATTACAAAATTTGGATTTAATTATTTAATTTATTCATTTATTTGATTTGAAAACCTACCTTGTATATAAAGATTTGATTTTATGCCTTAAATAACCACCATTAAGGTGGCTAATAAAATTTTGTAATTAAATTATTTTAATTATTTTATTAGTTCCAAATTTTGATTTTTTTATTAATTAATCAATTAATTTAATTTAGTTATTTTATTAACTACTAAACATATTCCTTATTTGTACATATTTTCCTTTTTGATTTTTCTTCTCTTTTTATTGGGTTCCTCCTCCCTCATTTGCTCTTGATCAATCTTTGGTGGAGAAGAGCCCGATCTCCAAGAGCTACTTATCGCTGAAGGGTGACCAACTTCCGAGCTGTTTGGTGACAGCGAGTCGGTCCTCGTCGAGGCCATCACAACGTATCCGATCCCAAGGTGAGATCCAATTTATTTTTCTTCGTCCTTTTAGATTTAATTTTTGCTTCAATGTCATGATTAAATTTTAGATCCTAATTTCAAAAAAAATTATCCCTCCCGATTTGATTCATCCCGATTCTGATTTTTCGTCTCACATCGATATCCCTATATTTTATATTCTACCACACATAATCTATCCCATCCGATCACGCGCGGTGGTCGGATTTCTGGATCTTTCTCCCATCTCATTAGGTCCGTATTCACCCACTGATCCCTATTTTGATTTTTGAGATGGAGCCATTGTGATCGCAGCCTAAGTTATTTATAAATAAAAAATAAAAAAAACAAACAAAAAAATATATAGCTTTTCTTTCTAACATTTGTTTTGCAGGACAAAAAAATTAAAAAATATATATTTTTTAACATCTGTCTGCAGGTAGAAAGAAGGATGAAAAAAATTAAAAAAAACATGCGAACGACCAGTGACGCTGCCCGCCACCCTTCGCCACCAGGTCGACATGCCCCTGCGCGAGCTCGTTCACCTGCTGCCTGGAGCCGTCTCCGCATGCGGGCCTCACCTTCATCGCCAGCCCGTCGCTGTAGTCGTGTACCTCAGCTGATGTTCCTCTCCATCAACATCCGTGCGAGCCCGTGGCCAACCCAGTCCGAGTGGCCCGCTGACTGCCCTCCGCTAGTAGGCGTTGCCCGATCTCACCGGCCACTACGTAAGCCCGCGCAGGCTCTCCTGCGTACATCGCCTCCGCCCCACGAGCCCGCGCGGCTCGCTGCCTCCACCGGTCGCGCCCTCCCGCCCGTTGCTCCGCCATTATCCATGAATTGTTGCTCGACGCCAAGTAGGCGCCGTCCAGACGCCAAGTGACCACCGTCCAGACGCCTCATGCCGCATCTTTCCTCGTACCCAACACCGCGACCACCGCCCTTGGCGTCCCTCTTGCGTGAAAAGAAACGAAGGCTAACCCTAAGGGATTTATTAAAAAATTGGAACAATTACATACAAGCTTCCAGAAATTTCCATATTTGCAAAAGAAGCCCCTGCCATAACAGACGCATGAGGTGCACGTCTTTCCTTTGGTAAACTGCAACTTCTCCCTTGCATTCCATTTTATGTTACCTTTTCATGTAAAAACTTTGATTAATTACGTTTAAGTCCTTATTTTCCAGATAATTAATTTACTTGCACTTTTCATTGAAGTAAATATTTTTATTGCTCAATAAAATATGGAAAAATCATGTTTTTCTCCTGATTTCTTCCTCTTCATTGTATATAAATTTCATTTATTTTTATTTGATAATTTAAAAAATTCAAAAACTGTATCACTTTCTCTGCCTGAAATTTGAAAAATCAAAAAAAATTTAAATATTGCTCCAAAATTTCCAAAAAAAAAGATTGGGTGTATTCTACTATCTTGTATAATGTTTGTCTTTTTTGCCACTGTTTGATTTTTATAAAATCATAAAAATATCATAAAAACTTGGAAAAATTACCAAAAACATTTGAAAAACTTTGAAATCCAAAAATATATTTTCTACAATTTTCTAAGCATTTTTTACTATTTTGAGAAAATACAAAAAGTGTGTGTTGTGTATATTTCTTCCCTTGTGTATTTTGTGCCTTATTTGAAAATTTAAAAGGATTAAAAATAAAAAACCATTAAAAATCCTTTATTTTTGAAATTTGACTACTGAGTTTTCTAATCGTGCTCCTTGTGTTCAACCCTGGTCTTATACCAGGTAAATTAAATAACGAAGACCGCTTACATTTCGTAGATTCATATTTCATTAAGTGGTTATGTATAGATTTTTCTCGTTGACCGAACTGATTGGTTGAGAACAATGACCTGTGATTATTTTTCCATCTTAAGCGATCTCGATTTTCGGGTCATCAGAATGGTGTCGTTGCCAGGGATCACGGCTTAGTAGTCATCTTTCAGCTTTACTTGTCTCTACATATATTATAACCGTTTTCTGACCATCTTTTTTACTTTTTGTGCGAGGAACCACTTGAAGGATGACTTGGAGTCTTTTTGAGGACCAACACAGGAGGTGGAGTAGGGAAGAGAAGAAGACAATTATTTTATTTTAGAGAAAAATTATCTATATTGTTATAATTAGACTTTTCGGGGTCTGTTTTGCATGGTGCTGGTGCACTTGGGAGACCTCACCATTGTTTTCTCATTTTTTGATTTCAACGCCTTACTTTCTATTTGATTCACGTGGATTTGGCCCCTAGACTTAGAATTTTTATTAATTGTGACGTAGTCAGCTAAGGCCCAACACCTAATTTCTTGCCAGTACCTATAGATCGTATTTGGACCTAGCTAAAATAAATTTAAAAAGTTAGCTTAATTGGATTTGAGACCACGCACCGTGAGGAGTCACATACAGTGCTAGCAGGACCCGTTGTAGTGGGTACCGAGTAACTCCCAAGATCGGAGTCCAGAATCGATTCGATTAGCTAGTTATTGTTTTTCACGATCAATAGAAGTTGCTCGTCTAAGGTCGATCTCCTCATGCATGATATAGTCAGTTTCCTTTCAGTTATTAAATTTATGTGCGTATCATATTGCATGTAGACTGCTGGAGTAAGGTATGCATTTCTATCTCTGCACGCATCATTGTATTTCATCGCACATTGACTTTTCCGATTTCCTCCCTTGATTTCACTCACAAATTCAAATAGGAAATTGGATACTCGTTAGACGTTATTTTTGAAAAAAAATCCAAAAAAAGAGAAAATCAAAAATTAAAAATTGGGACTGCTAGTTGAACTTGACTCTTAAAATTAAACATAAGTGATTCATCATTGTTTTGGGAGAGCAACCCCCTCATTATTTGTGCTTTTAATTGCTCATGTACACACTAAGTAGTAGTGTCCAAATCCCATTAAGCCTCCTAAGTGTTTGTACAACTCTTGTCTGATCACCTAAACTTTAAAAATTGACAAGATAATTGACCGCATCTTCACGGTCTTTACATTGTGTTGAGTATGCGGATTGGGGGTTTGCATTGTGTTTGTATGTGATTGGTGTGAGTTGGTTACGTTCATCTTCTCTGGATCATTAGCAGTCACGCTTTGTCTCCCTTCTTACCTTCACTCCGTCTCTACTATCCCACCCTCCCTCTCTTCATTTCCCTCTCTTCATGATGTGCCATACTCCATTTCAACCCGATTTTGCAGCTTCTTACATTCATTCCCATCATCTTCGATCACCTTCTAGGGAGGTCGGGACACTGATTGACTTCTCGTCTCCTTCTCTTTCTTCCCCCTCCCCATTCCCTCTTTCTACTAGGCATGTTGTGCTTGACACTTGCGGAGATGACATTGACAAGATACAAGACCCAGACGATTTCATTGCTAAGATGAGAGTGCATTCCAGAGGAGATCACATGGAGCACTTACGAGTTTTAGATGACTTCTATCTTGGGATGATGGATGAGTACCCAAATCAGGAATCGCAGTCCGCTTCTACATTGAGTCCCTTCATTCTGGATTTAGAGTTCATTAATCTACTGTTGAAGTTTTCAGGGGGAGTGCACGAGGAGCCGTATATTCATATATCTGAGTTTGAGGATTTTTGTGGATCATGAGCATACCTAGATATTACTTCTGGGGAAGCGATGTTGGTGACCTTCCCTTTCCCACTCCATCTTAGAACTTTGAGATGGCATAGAGAGTTGGGGAGGAAGATTACTACATGGGGCGACCTTCGAATGTTCTTTTTGCAAAGATTTTACGCTCATCGTAGAGCAGAGTTCATGTGGTTATTCATGATTTTCAGTTGACCGCTAGGAGCCATTGAGAGATTCATGGCTTATTTTTGTGGACCTATTGAGGAGATTTCCAGATCACGGAATCTTGAGGTCTGACCGTGTTCAGATCTCCATGAGGGTGATGGCTGCAAAGCAAATTACATATGTCACTACCTCGTGTGGTGGTTCACACCACAGTCCTGACATGGATTTATTTGAGACCATCTTGGGATCACTTTCAAACATTCCATATTCATCAGATGATTTATTCGGGACAACACATGAGGGAGATATGACACCAGTTGAGTGTGTGGAACTTCATGCTGATTTAGACAACACACACCTGTCAGAGGATATGGATTCTACTACATGTCAGATGACAGGCGTGTTGACCACCGCTGTGAGTTTCCATAGCTGGACATTGGTCGAGTTCCTTTTGGTTTTACATTGAGCCAGTCCCGTACTTTCACATCGAAGATTTTTGGATTCTAGATCTACTAGTATCCCAAGAAATGGAGGGGGAGCCCACATTTCAACCATCCTATCAGTCATTTCAGTATCCATGTCGAACTAATTCAGTGTCCTCTCTTCAGAAGATCCTCTTGAAGGATATTGTATTATCCTTAAGCACATCACATAAGTGTGATCGTCGTATCGAATATGACGTAGAATGACTAGTCACACTAGTTGTTCTATGCAACAGAATTTAAAAATTTTTCATGCGATGAAACCACATGATCCAAGAACGATTCTCAGATCGTTTCATCTGGAACCACATTAAGTATAAAGGAATACCTCTTGAAGCGTGGTTGATCGAGTCTCGATGAAAAGAGACCTCCTGTCTCAAGTCCGATCGTCGGAGAAGACACTTGCGAGCACGGGGATGAACTGTGTGATCCTCGCAATCCAACGAGATGATCCAAGCACGGTGAACTCCTGATCTCGTCGTATGAGATCGAACGTCTTCTTCATGAGCGTAGCACTCCAAGAAGATGGATAATCGAAGAACGTCGAAGCAGTGGCGCGGTGGCGAAGGCGTCGACGACTTTCTCCTCTAGGGTTTGGTGGACGGCCACCAAGAAAGAGAGAGAGAGAGAGAGTTGGCGTGTGGAATGAGAGAGAGAGAGATGTGCTTTCAAAAAACATAGCCTTAGAGAGCATGGCACGCCTCTCTATTTATAGGGTTTCGGGATCCATGGATCTCAATCCATGGGACATATAAAATCAATAGATGAGATTGAGTTATGTTCAATCCAATGGTCAAGATTGTTGTTGGTAAAAAACCAACAAATAATAATCTAATTTAAATCAAATATATTTGACATGTCAAATATATTTCAATCATAAATTAGATCAAGCAATTAAGGAGAGATTAGCATGGAGATCTCTCCCCATAAGGAAGTGTGGGGACGACTACCAATTTCCTTGTGGAAATTGGTGGCCGTCCACCATGTCCTCATGGTGGAGGCAATCTCATGCAATCTAATGAGATTGCATATCTCCATGAATTTCTCCCATAATTTCCAACAACTTTTGTTGTGATTTATTCTTCAAAAATAATTCACAATTAATTTTGAGAATATTGTAATCTTACCATTGGAAGTTTGTGAATCATATTCACAACCCAAAATAAAATATAATTTACATTTTCAATTAATTATTAATGTGAATCTAATACACATTAATAATAAATCAACAAATATAAATTATAATTATCTCTCTAATACATTATATATCACATTTATAATATATTTACGAATAATTTGATATTGTTATCCACATTATTCTTATCCACAATAATTAAATCATATTTAACTATATTGGATAATTTCCACATACATCAAGATGATTAAATCACATTTAATCGTCAAATCTTCAATGCTTAGATTTATGGAATCATTCTTGAACCCTTTCAAGAATAATGCGATTTCTCCTCATATACTTGGAGATAAGGACAGGGCAATTCTATTGTTCCATGTATAGTAACTTGGATGTTGAGATCACATCTCAAATCCAGATCTCATGGACCTCCCACAGATGCTTGATCAAATCAAGATGGTAGACCTAATATTCTCATTGCATCTGAATCTTATTCAGATCAATGTCCAATACATGGACTAAGATTAAGTCACTTCTCTATTGAGAGGAGTCACTAAAATCCAAACATGTTTCATCACTCCCTCGGAATGGAAGGGTCATCACCTCTGAATCACTATTCCCATGCAGAGGACCTGCATCAAGAGGTCGGTCAGATATCAACCATATGAGAAAGGATTGCCATCTCCTACTCAGACTGGAGATCATTACTTAACAATCATTTGATGATGCTTGATGAGTCCTCTATCTAACTCCTTCGATATTCATCCAAGCATCAACCTCTATGATTCAATCAATGAATCAACAACTATATGATCATCAAGTTGGCCATGGTACATAACCCTTATTGTACAGAGGGACCTATTATGCAAATTATTCATTCTTCATTTCAGATTAGGGAATATTTTCTCAATAACATTTATTGCATAATGGTTCGCTGTGGGCTCGCATGCCCAACACCTCTCTGATTCAGATACACATTTGGATCCATCTTAACATAGAGAGCTTGATGAGGGACACCATTTTGATGTGACATATACATATAGTCCCATATTTGAGCCTTGTGTCCTCCCATTTGATGATGTCGATACATTTTTGGAGGATATGATATTTGGCAGCATAGATCCCCAATTCAATTCTGATTCTTCTGACCTTACTGAAGATTTTGCAGTACTCCCCAGGGTTATCTGCGTGAGGATGCCATGTACCCTGCATACTCGGTTTCACTTTCTGGGAGTATATCTGACCTGTCGGATCATGAGACCGAGTCTTCTGATGTTTCTGATCATAAGTCTGAGTTTTCTCACCTCGACGACCCTCGCGAGGATGAGCCGATCTTTGAGGTATTCGATGATTTTACTGATTTCTCTACGTTACATGCATCGGGTATCAGCATTTTTAGTGAGTCTTCTAATCTTGATCTTCCTTATCTATTCGAGATGGTGATTAACATGAGGATTCCATGACTGATCCTTCTTTATCCACGGTCGACTTCTTCAGCTCTGCCCTTCCACTCCATTATGATCTTAAGCAGATGAGTTCTTTTGTACTACCGGAGGTCGATCTCATCTTCCCATATCTTTACCCGTTAGCACACACCTGCCTGATTGTTTACTTGGGTGTCATAGCTTACAATGTTGTCCTCATTGTTGTTCTCCCACTGAGATTGCGACGACAGTACGATATTCGCCTCACAGATACTGTCCTGAACCTCGATACTGTGTTATCCTAGCCTTTGCGCCCAACTAGGGGCGTAAACTCTAGAGCTTGTTGAGAGGCACCTCAACATTATTCGCAGTTGTATATATCCAGTTGTCCATATTGAACATTCTTTTGTCTAACACCCTATCACCATCTTGTAATTATGCTATACTAAGGGTGTACTTTACCCTAAGTATAAGGGTGTTAGACTTTTGATCATTGTTTTGATTCTTTTTACCTCTGTTTTGCTGCCTATACTTAGGGATATTTTACCCTAAATATAGGAGAGGTAGCCCCTGTACATTATAACCCTCGGTTTCCCCCTTGTGTACACTCTTCTATACTTAGGATTACTTGATCCTAAGTATAGGGAAATGATGAATACCCATTCATCACTCTTTATTCTTATATTTTAGCTACAAAAACCTTTGCAAATACATGTAGATATGTGTAAATAGGAATAATTACCAAAAGCATGCATTGTATAAAAACCTATAATTAGCATGTTTTTGTGCAAAAATAAAAGAATAAAGATCAAAAAGAAAAAGAGGGAAATATTTAGAATAAATATTGAGCAACCTAACCCAAGGGAGGGCTCAGCATGGGCCTGACCGCATAAAAGCCAAAGTAGAGGGAGATAGGGGCTCATGTGTAAATATTTATGTAAATAAAATAAAGATATTTTCCTCACCAAAAATATGCTTGTAAATACTTGTATATATTTATAAAATATAAAAACCAAAAGAAAAAGTTAAAAATCAAAAAGAATTAAAATACCCCTTTCATCATGTACATAAACCACATCTATATATTTATTTAACCTTGTAAATAAATAAAATTATTTTCCAAACTTTTTGTAAATATTCTATATTATATATTGTAAATAAATAAAATAAAAAGAATTAGAACAAAAACAAAATAAAAAGAGCAAAATTAAAATACAAAAATACATTGTACATATACCATGTATATAGATATACATATATATTTATTTTACCTATGTATATAAATAAGAAAAATAAAATAAAAACACCCTTTTATTCCTTATTTTATAATATAAATAAATAAAATATAAAATAGGAATAAAATTGCATAAAAATAATAATTAAAAATCAAAAAAATCAAAAACCCTAATAGTGTACATATACCTATATATTACATACTATGTATATAGCTTATTTTTATTTCCAAAAATTAATTAAAAATCACTAAAAAATAGGAAAAAAATAAAATAAAAATATTTTGTGTTTTGAGTTTTTGCAAATTCGGCCCCTAGCTACCCTTATTTGTCACTTCAAGATCCAGCCACGTGGCCGAATCCCATTGGGTCCTGGGGATGTTGACCGCCCGGTCAACTCCCCCCCCCCCCCAGGACCATCTTCCGCGGATACAAGCGCCCGACCCGATTTCTCGCAATTATACTCGCTTGATCCGACACCCATTCCCTAAACCCCGGGTCCGAATCTTTAATCGTTCATCCGACATCCTCGCCGGAGCCACTCCCTCGGGATCCGCGCGCTCCTGAGCTTGCCCAGACCCATCTTTCTCGGACCCCTAGCCGTATAAAGCTGCAGCTCCGCCACCTCCTCTCTCCATCTTTGGCCATTTGCTTTCTTCTCCTGTGAGCTCCAGAGAGTGCGTGAGGTGACAGCTCGCGTCTGAGCCTGTTGCAGCGAGGAAAGGAGGTGAATCCATCGATCCGGCGAGCGTAGCCGCTGCAGCTCCGCCACCAGCGTGAGCTCCGAGCCTCGGGCCGAGACGATCCTCGAGGCGACGATCGGGAGCTTCCCCAGCTCCTCCCCAGTCTCTCCGACCACCCAGGTAACCCCTTAGCCTTCCCGTTTCCGTTAATTTCAGTTTACGCCCAAATCGCTCCGCCTCCGCGTTTCTTTGATTCCGACCACTCCGTCACCCACTTCGATCATCGGAATCGTCCATTACGTCCGCCTCCTTCCGACGCACCTTCTTCACCCATTCGCCCAACCCAGCTCGCACAGGAGATGGGAACCGAGCTTCCCCGTCCACCACCTTCGCCGGAGCTCGCCATCCCGACGCATCAGTCACCCCCACTTCGCCTAACCGGGTCGAGGCAATTTGCCCTCGACCCGTGAGTCTTCTGGTTCACTTTTCAGGTCGAAACGAGGGCCATCTGAGGCCCTTAGTCATCCAGCCAGGAGACCCAGCTCCACCGACCTCGCCTGAGCTCCTCGGAGCTCGGCTCGATCATCGGAGCCCACCGGCAGACGCGGGAGCCTTCCACGATTCTTCTCCGACCTTCAGAGGGCTCCCAGGAGGAGCACCGCGCACGCACGAGCCCGGCGAGTCTCGCCGGGGGCTTGTTCTTCCAGCATCCTCCATCGCCGTCCGATCGCCCCTCCCGCTCCAGTTTCAATCAGAGCCGTTCATCTCCGGAGCGTCCAGCATCGTTCGATCTGAGGAGGCGACATCCGGAGCGCCCACCGTCAGCAGCCGTCCGATCTCCACGTGGCGCGCATCCAGCCCATCCGCTTAATAAAGGGTAATTTACCCTTAGGCCCTGTCTTTATTTTAATTTCGTTTTAGTCCTGTAAATATCAAAGTCAGTTGTTAAGTTTTAGGTGTATTTGCATAGTGGACCCTTAGCTTTATTCTATTTGCATTTATACCCCTGCCAGTTGTGGACACGTGCATCGACACGTGATATTTTGGTTTATTTGCAGTAGATACCCCTGTAGTTCTGGATGTTATTGAATGAATGAAAAGTTTCTCTTATTTGCATTTATACCCCTGTGCGTGATATATTCCAGCATGTGCGTTATCTTTTGGGTATTTTGCAGATAAGCCCCTGGGCTTTTGGTACTTGTTACCAATAAGTCCTCGGGACTTATTTTTATCACATTTGGGTCCCTGAGTGCCCCAGGCACGTGCTTGGCACGTGTTTTGCTGGGTATTTTGCACCAGACCCCCCAGAACTTTGGGTATTTGCACTTTGGTCCCTGTGCACAGTGCCCCTTCTTGATTTTTGAATAAAATAGCAAATCACCTCCAAATCCAACGAAAATTGGATACATGGCTCCTGCCATGGTGTAAAATTTTTGTGGATTTTTGAGGACATTTTTGATTTCGTTTCATATTTTTAAAAATTCAAAAACATTCAATTTTGCTACTGTCTAACTTTAAAATCATAAAAAAATATTAAATAGTGTCCAAAAATTACAAAAAAAATTGTCTACAGTTTGTCTTGTTAGTTTGATTTTCTAGCCAATTTTGGCTATTTTTCATTACTGAAAACCACTAAAAACTTAAAAACACTCAAAAACCTATAAAAATTCTAGTAAATAAATTAAAAATCCAAAAACAATAAAATTGGTGCCTAAATTTTCCTTGTTTTGTTCTCTTTACAGGAAAATTACCTCCCAGCTATTTTAGGGCTCTTAGATATTTTATCTAGGGCTTGTTGGCTCGGTTGGACAGTACCATCTCTTTTAGCCACTGTTTGATTTTTAGAAAATTAAATAAACCTCAGAAAATTCTCAAAAATTCACCAAAAACACAAAAAATATAAAACACATAAAATCATTTTTGTTCGAATTTCTGGTTGATTTTTAGTGCATTCAATAAATTGTTGAAGAGTGTGTTTCTTTGTCTTTCTTATTTTCTTAATACATTAAAAAATCCAAAAAAAATATAAAATATTCAAAAAACCACCAAAAATAGTTTCTCCTTTATTTTATCTCGTTGTTGACTACTTCGTAGGCCGAGAGGCCAATACGTGCTCCTTGAGTTCAACCCTGGGTGCTATACCAGGTTAATCCAATAGCAGGACCGCTACTTCGTATTTTGATCGATTTTATCTTTATTGAGTGGTTCAATTTTTCTTGATACACATCGACTGATCGCTTGGGTCGCGACGACCTATTTTTAGTACCTTATACCCGAGTGGTCAGTCCGTGTTATCAGAATGGCGCCGTTGCCGGGGAGCACAGCTTAGTAGTCACTTTTTGAGTTTTTCCGCGGCTTTTGATTTTCGCGGCTTTTTGTATAGATTTCTGTAGATATACATATTTTTCCTGATATTTTTTATAATAATTTGGACTGACCACTTGTCTCTTTTTCTTGCGAGGGCCCGAGGACCGAGGCGGCCGATTTCGAGAAGCCGACGCAACCGTGAGACTCGGAGGCGGCTCCCTTCTGCACGGAGCCGCAGGAGAGAGCGAGAGAGAGAGTTGAGTGGGTGAGGTTAGATTAGGTTTATTTGATCATTATTGTTGTAATAATACAGGGAGACCCAGAGACTGGACTTGGACTTTGCTTGAACACTTAGCGGGTCTGTTTCGCCGAGCACCGGTGTGCTCTGGGGACCCTTAGGAGTTTTTCGCGGCTTTTGACGCGGTTTTCTTTTTCTCTTTTTACTGCCTTTTCCGGTGTTTACGCGGTTTTTGATCGAGCCCCTAGCCGTAGGATTTTCTGCTTGATTGTGACGTAACTCATAGGATCCAAACACCCTAATATAATTGCCTGTTCCTATAGTGCGGTAATTGGACCTATAATAAAAATAATAAGAAAATAGCCGTTCCATCACCTCCGAGCCTACGCGCCGCGAGCCCACCCCGTCAAGCGCTACTCCTGAACTCGACCTGTCGAGAAGAGGAGGGGTGGGTCTAGACCGGACCCTTTGGATTGGAGGCGGGTGGTCGGCTAGCCGTTCTTTCGAGTAGCACTGCTGTTTAGGGCCTCGGTTTTCCGCCTGCATCATTTAGGTAGTTTATTTTCAGTCTTTAAATTCTGTGCGGATCACTTGCATGTAGAGTGCTGGAGACAAGGTACGCATTTCTGACTCAGCATGCATCATTGATTTCATCGCGCATCGGCTCTTTCGTCTTCTCCCCCCTGTTTTGGATTAAATAATCAGGAGAACCGAAAAATTTGTTAGGCCGTTTGTTTTTATTTGAAAAATATTAAAAAGAAAAACCATAAAATTGGGACTGGTTAACACTATTGATCTTAAAAGACGCTCACCCTAAAAATTTGTCTTGGGGAGAGCAACACCCTCATTGTATGATTTGGATGCGCGAGAGAGTGACCCGTACCCTAGGTAGAGCCCTCCGGTGCTAGTCCCGACTGATTACCGACTCTTCCGTGCGGGCCAGTCGGTTGGGGTAGCATCGGGTATCCTAACAGGTCACGTAAGCGCTCTGATATTTTGTGTGTTCACCTAATAAAATCGACAAGATAATTTGACCGAACTTTCACGGTCTTCAGCTCGCGTTGCGTTGGTGAACCGGGGGTTTGTTGTGTGATCATAGTTTCTCCAGATCTCATCCGCACTACTCGCCAGATCAAGATGATGGGTAGATGCTCTCTTAGGCAGCCTCTGGCTGCACCGCTTTCGGGCACGTTTACCCGATCATCTAGGTTGGCCCGCGAGAGCCGAGACCAGCTCTCCAAGCCCAAGTACGACTCCGCCCTGTTCCCCCTCGATCCCCTTTCTTTTGGTACTGAGAGACATGAGCCCGAGGAGAGATTAGCGGATTTGACAGCACCTGAGTTGGGCTCATTTGATTTTGCAGACGTCATGGCCGGCAGTTCTGAGGATCACCCCGGAGGTCCACGAGGAGATCAGCATTTTGTTCTGGACCAGGGAGCGATCAACTCCACCCTGATCACCTCTTTAGAGACAGTTCAGCCGCAGTTGAGAGATCAGGGAGCTTTTATGATTGAGATGAGGAGAGAGTTGGAGCGACTCAGAGCAGAGAGAGATCAGAGCGAGCCTGAGGACGGACCAGATGCAGAGGCACGAGCCGCAGCAGCCGCAGCAGCAGCAGCCGCCGCTGCCGCAGCGGCAGCCGCTGCGGCAGGAGGACCACCGAGACCGATGCGGGAGTTGCACAACCCCGGATCTACACTGATGCATCATTGGGTAGTGGTGCCTGCTATCGTGGGGGACTTCAAGTTCCCCCCGAACACCCTGCAGATGCTTCCCCGTTTTCACGGACTTGCCATCGAGGAGCCCCATCTCCACCTAAAGGAGTTCTTGATGATCTGCAGTACTGTCCACGACCGTCATGTGGACCAGGATACGATTCGGATGATCGCCTTCCCCTTTTCACTGGCCGATAGAGCAGCCACCTGGCTGAAGCATCTGGGGAAGTTTGTCTACACCTGGGAGCAGCTCCGTACCGAGTACTTGAACAAGTACTATCCACTCGGGCGGACGAATGCAGCGAGGGCCCTGATCAGCAACTTCTCCATGCTCCCCAACGAGCAATTCCATGAGGCATGGGAGAGGTTCCGAGAGCTCACAGACAGATGCCCGCACCACGACATTTCCAAGCCGAACCTAGTTCAGAGCTTCTTCAGCGGGTTGACACCAGAGCTCCAGGGCCTGGTGAATGCTTCTTGCGACGGGTCCTATTTCGCCAAGGATCACGACCAGGTCTGGGTCATTTTCGAGGAGATGGCCGAGAATTATATGGTGATGTCCCAGACCCGGTTGTACACACAGGGGAGACCCCAGCAGCAGCTCGGATCCGTGCAGTACCAGAGGATAGCACAGGTCGACGCCGGTCCATCCAGTTCATCCGCAGTTGCAGCAGCACAGGCAGAGTCGTCCGCTGCGGATATGGGTATTATTAGCGAGAAGTTGGATCGGATGGAGCTGATTGAGAAGAAGCAGTGCCAGGGTATCACGCAGATGGAGCAGATGGCACAGACTCTGAGCGACATGAAGACCCAGCTCATGTGTATCCAGGAGGCAGAGACGGCTTCACAGCCCCGTCTTCAGTCGCGAGGCGATACCGGCGGCAGCAGCAGCTCGTCCCAGCGCTCCAGCTCCTTTCAGCAGCCTAGACAGGTTCACCTTGTACAGGCGGAGCCGTACCAGCCGCAGCAGCCCTCTTACCTGTCACCACCATCTCCAGACATGCAGATGGTGGTATTGAAGGATATGGAGAAATCCTCAAGCGCATCACGGAAGCGTGATCGTCGTATCGAATACGACGAAGAACGACTAGTCGTACTAGTTGTTCAGAGCAGCGGAATTTTAAAATTTTTAAACCGATGAAACCACATGATCCGAGAACCATTCTCAAATCGTTTCATCTATAACCACATCAAGTATAATGCAATACCTCTTGAAGCGTGGTTGATCTAGTCTCTACGAAAAGAGACCTCCTGTCTCAAGTCCGATCGTCGGAGTAACGGCTTGCGAGCGCGGAGATGAGTCGCGGTGTCCTCGCAATCCAAGATGATCCAAGCGCGGTTGCTCCTGATCTCGTCGCACGATATCAAACGTCTCCTTCGTGAGTGAAGCACTCCAAGAAGACAAAGAACCGCAGAGAGTCGAAGCGGCAGCACGATGGCGCGAGCGACGACGTTTCTCTCCACCAAGGTGGACGGCCACCAAGAAGAGAGGGAGAGAGGGCTGTCGTGTATATGAGAAAGAGAGAGAGAGAGAGTTTTTGTGCTACAATAGCATGTGTCAAGAGAGAGCCAAGTATGCCTCTCTATTTATAGGGTTTTGGGATCCATGGATCTCAATCCATGGGACACATAAAATCAATGGATGAGATTGATTTAAGTTCATCCAATGGCTGAGATTGTTGTTGTCAAAAAGCAACAAATTTAGGTCAAAATATATTTGATAAAATCAAATATAATTTGCTCCTAAATTAACCCAACAAATAAGGAGAGAAGACACATGGAGATTTCATCTCCATGTGCCTTCCATGTAGGCGCACACCCATTCCAATTAGGAGTGGTGTGCCGTCCACCTTGGATTGCATGGAGATTGTAATCTCCATGTAATCTCTCTCTTATTTATTTGCAACAAAATAATTTGGGTTTTATTTCTCAAAAAAATAATTCACAATTATCTTTGAGAATATTGCAATCTTGCCATGGAAAAATTGTGAATCATATTCACAACCCAAAACAACATGTAATTCATATTGTTAATTAATTACACAATGTGTATCCAATACACATCATAATTAATCAACACATATAAATTATAAGTAACTCTCTCTAATACATTATAAATCACATTTATAATATATCATGAATAATTGGATATCTCTATCCACATTATTCTTATCCAAACTAATTAAATCACATTTAATCATATTGGATAATTTCTCATACATCATGATAATTAAAACACTTTTAATTATCAAATTCTCTTTGCTTAGATCTTATGGAATTGTTCTTAAACCATTTAAGAACAATGCTATTTCTCCTCAGATACTTGGAGATAAGGACAGGGCGATTGTATTGTTCCACGTATAGTGACTTGGATGTTGAGATCATATCTCAACTCCAGATCCTATGGACCTCCCACTGATGCTTGATCAAATCAAGACCGTAGACTTAATCTTCTCATTGCATCTGAATCTTATTCAGACCAATGTCCAGTTCATGGACTAAGATTAGGTCACTTCTCTAATGAGAGGAGTCACTAAAATCCAATCCTGTTTCATCACTCCCTCGGAATGGAAGCGTCATGGTTATACAATCGTATATGATCAAATCACCCTTCAGGTATTCCTAATACCTGCACATCCTACATACTGGAAGACTCATGATCATCCTGAAGATAAAGATCACTTTTACACTGTCATCTTCAGGGTTAGATCATTAAATTTCTCAATCTTGGTCATCGGGATTTGGTATAGATCATATGCTTTCACAAAGCATATATCTTACCTTCAAATTCATGTCATGCTTTCCAAAGCACGACGACCATGCATGGAATTTGTTCAGTCCCAATACCTCATGAGTGAGCTCATGTCTCCCGGTTCACAAGTGAACCTGTATGATCCCTTTGAGAGATCGTATTACTCATATGTCCTTACATGCAAACCAGCTCGCCGGTATATAGACCTTGATTAGGTCATCAACCTATTGGTCTGCCAAATGTACATACTCAGACATATAGTAATACATCTGTCTCTAGTCAGAGGATGCATGCCTAAGTCGTGACAGTATTCAACGTAGGTCTTTGGTTATCTCGATCTCGTCAAGTCAACCCTATTGACTTAACTAACCTGACACCTCTGAATCATTATTCCCATGCAGAGGACCTGCATCAAGAGGTCAGTCAGATATCAGTCATATGAGATAGGATTGCCATCTCCCACTCAGACTGGAGATCATCACTTAATGATCATTTGATGATGATTGATGAGTCCTCTATCTAACTCCTTAGATATTCATCCAAGCATCAGCCTCTATGATCCATCCAATGAATCAACAGCTGTATGATCATCAAGTTGGCCATGGTACATAACCCTTATTGTACAGAGGGACCCTATAGTGCATTCATTCATTAATCTCAGAAAGGGGAGTGAAAAATAAACAATAACTTTTATTGATAATTTATTCATTACAATAACATTTATTGTAGAAATGGTTCGCCCGGGGCTCACATTGCTAACAGGTATACCAGCCGGATCAGCCTCTGGCAGTACTCCCGCCAGCCCCATACGATGCAGAGCCGTTGATGGATGTCAACGGGATTTGGTATGACCGCCCCCAGCCTGGGATCCGACGAGACCATCCCGGATTCAGGTGGGAGAGTGGAGGTACCCAGCCCCAGCAGCAGTCATCCGGTCAGGGAGGGCAGTATAGCCAGCAGAGAGATCACCAGCAGCAGCATCCCCCAGCCCACCAGCCACAGCAGCAGTCATCCTTCGTTCCTCGTCCCTATCAGCAGCAGGGACAGTCTTGGAGACGTGAGCAGCAGGCTCACCCAGCATACCAGCAGCATCCTTCCTCCTACCCCCCTCAGCAGCAGTTTCAGCAGCCTCAGCACCAGAGAGGCTACCCGTCGGGCTCCCATGAGGGCCCCGCCTTGGATGATATAGCCCGCCTCCTTATGGACCAACAGGCTACATTTAGACGGGAGATGGACGAGTTCCGCCAGGAGATGCGGGACCTGATGAGAGGGAAGGCCGCCATCCCTGCACAGATAGAGCCGAATCCGAACAGCCTGAAGAGGAAGTCTGAGCAGGTAGTTGACACTGAGCATACCACTCCTAGTGATCCATTTGATGATATGTCTTCAGATCTGTTTGATGCTGATTTTGTTACACTTAGGAGCAGTAGAGCACCAGCAGGCGACGCCTCATCTGAGCGACGACTCGAGGATCCACCCAGGGCGCCAGATGAGGAGGAGGAGAGCGGTACTGAGGCCGCACATGATGATGATGGTGGTACTGATGCCACCAAGGACGCTGATTCCACCGGCGGTACTGAGGCCGCCACTTCACCAGTTCGAGGAGGTGGTGCTGATGCCATCCGAGGAGCCGAGCCAGCCCGCGGTACTGAGGCTACGAGACGTCCAGTAACAGAGCCAGCCCATGGTGGTACTGAGGCCACCGGTGTTTTTGTAGAGAGAGCAGTTGTTTTTCCTCATTCTCATGTATCTCAGAACACTGTTGTGAATAAAGGAAAAGGTTTAGTTTCTTCTGGTCCCACTGTGGTGCTTGATGTATGTGCGGATCCGGCCATCGAGCCGTCTAGGCCTTTTCCTAGTCCTTCATCTGAGAAGGACCCTGTGATCCCCTTCCCTAGAGCCCTTCAGATGGGGAAGGGGAAGAAAAAAGAAAAAGACCCAAAAAAGAGAGAGCAGGAGGAATTTAGGCAGAGCATGATCGACAGATTTCACATCCAGCTGACCCTCCAGGAGGCTTTGCAGCACATCCCCCTTCTTCAGCGATCTTTGAGAGACAGGACCACAGTCAGGAGGAGGAGGAGGAACCACACTTCAGAGATTCATGTGCTGACGAAAGCCACGTGTTTTGCGATCCAGAATCGTCTGCCGGCCAAGAGGCCAGATTCAGGGGCCCCGTATGTCAGATGTCAGATTAGTGAGCAGAGGTTCGACCGGACTCTATTGGATAGCGGATCGTCGATCAACCTTCTTCCGGCAGCCCTTCTCGACCGCTTCGAGTTGGGCACTCTTAGACAGAGCAGGACAGTCCTTCAGTTTGCTGATCGATCTATCAAGAGGCTGAAGGGGTTGTTGAGAGACGTTATCGTCACGATTCAGGGCCTGAAATTCCCCGTGGACTTCGTAGTGTTGGACATGGAGATCCCTGAGTCAGTGGCCGATACCCCCATCATCCTTGGTCGTCCGTTCTTGGCCACAGCCAAGGCGGTGACTGATCATGATAGCGGGAAGGTGTACTTTCGCGTCGAGGGCGAAAGTATACAAATAGAGACGGTCGAGGACTACAGAGCCAGAGAGAGAGAGAGCACGCTCAGAGGCCAGCACAGATTCTGAGCAGCTGACAGACGACGGGCCAGACATCCACCAGGACTGTGATTTTGTGATCACAGACGATGAGGCAGCATGGGCAGACCCTTCCGCATAGGTCATCCTATCATTTCCAGACACCACTGATGCAGAGATGACAGCAGAGGAGAGCTTGGAGAGCACAGCCCTGGTCCAGGATACTACAGAGGCAGCAGAGCCGGTTCTCGACCGCGACACGATTGTTAGTGATGGTGGTACTGATGCCACCTTGTTTGATACAGATCCCTCGGATTCAGAGTCTGATTGGGCAGATTGTGATGACCAGATGCCAGACCTGAGTCCATCTGAGCCTACAGATGAGGAGGAGGTAGAGGCAGAGCAGATCAGAGACAGCACAGTTGAGCAGCCTCCTCCAGATCCAGTTTGCGAGAGTTCGCTTTCTTTCTCCCAGGCAGATTTGGCAGACTTAGCAGCATTGACACACTTTCTTCCGAAGCCAGAATTGCCAGCGCCCAGCTGTCCAGAGCTGAAGCCGCTCCCTACTTCGCTGAAGTATCGGTTCCTTGCAGGCGAGCCTGAGATGTACCCAGTCATCATCTCTGCCGATCTGACTGGAGAGCAGGAATCCCGTTTGATGGGGGTTCTTGGAAAGAACCGCAAGGCAATCGGATGGAGCGTAGCAGATCTCCATGGGATTCGTCCATCAGTGTGCTCCCACCATATCTATCTCGAGGAGGGGGCGAAGCCGTCGCGTGAGTTCCAGCGGCGGCTGAACCCCAACCTGAGAGAGGTTGTGATGAAGGAAATATCAAAATGGTGGAGTGCAGATTTCATTTATCCCATTTCCGACTCCAAGTGGGTTAGCCCCTTGCATGTGGTGCCCAAGAAGACGGGCATCACGACTGTGATCAGTGAGTCGGGAGAGGAGATTGCTACACGAGTACCCACCTCTTGGAGGGTCTGTGTTGACTACAGGAGACTCAACCAGGCCACCAAGAAGGACCATTTCCCCCTGCCTTTTATTGACCAGATCATTGAGAGACTGGCAGGGAAGAGCCATTATTGCTTCCTGGATGGGTACTCGGGCTACAACCAGGTGGCCATCGCTCCTGAGGATCAGGAGAAGACCACCTTTACCTGTCCCTTTGGTACATATGCCTTTCGACGCATGCCATTTGGGCTATGCAATGCCCCTGCGACTTTTCAGAGGTGCATGTTGTCGATCTTCTCGGACATGGTAGGGGAGTGTTTGGAGGTCTTCATGGACGATTTCTCGGTCTACGGCGACGGATTCGACTCCTGTCTTGACTGCCTAGACCGAATACTCCAGCGATGTATTGAGTACCATTTGGTTCTATCATGGGAGAAGAGTCACTTCATGGTGACTCAAGGGACGGTGCTTGGCCATATCATCTCCAACAGGGGCATGGAGGTTGATCCGGCCAAGGTTGATGTCATTAGAAAACTCGCACCACCGTCCAATTTGAGGCAGCTACGATCATTCATGGGGCACGTTGGATTTTATAGGAGATTTATTCAGGATTTCAGCAGGATTGCCCGACCGTTGTCTGACCTCTTGACGAAAGACACCGAGTTCCTTGTCGATGACAAGTGTCTCTCGTCCTTTGCGACTCTCCAGCAGTGCGTAATTGAGGCTCCTGTTCTCCAGCCGCCTGATTGGTCTCTCCCATTCGAGATCATGACGGATGCCTCCGATTTTACCGTGGGGGCAGTGCTGGGACAGAGGTGGGATGGAGTTCCGTTTGCTATCCACTACGCTAGCCGCACATTGGATTCTGCCCAGCGGAATTACACGGTCACAGAGAAGGAGATGCTAGCCGTAGTGTTCGCCCTAGATAAGTTTCGATCTTATATCATTGGATCTAGAGTGACTTTGTACACAGATCACACCGCCATCAGGTACCTCATGGCAAAGAAGGATGCCAAGGCCAGACTGACTAGATGGATCCTTCTACTCCAGGAGTTCGACATTGCGATCAAGGATAAGCCTGGAGTCAAGAATGTGGTGGTGGATCACCTATCCCGTTTAGAGCAGCCTGAGGAGTCTGAGCAGATTGATCCCATTCGAGATACCTTCCCAGATGAGGCGATCCTTGCTATCGCCTCACTCCCGTGGTACGCCGATATTGTGAACTTTCTCGTTGCTGGGAAAGTCCCACAAGATTGGCCCAGGCAGAGGCTTGAGACCTTCCTTGCGAAGGCCAAGTCCTACCACTGGGAGGATCCCATCCTTTACCACGAAGGAGGGGATAGCATCTGGCGTCGGTGTATTCCTCAGGAGAAACACCATAGCGTCCTCACTTACTGCCACAAGCTTGAGGCAGGAGGACATCATTCTGGGAGGAGAACGGCACAGAAAGTGCTCCAATCCGGCTTGTGGTGGCCTACCCTCTTCAAGGACTCTGATGAGTTCGTGAAGAGGTGTACTGACTGTCAGAGGATGGGCACTTGTGGACAGCGTGATATGATGCCGATGCAGCCCATTCATTTCTGTGAGGTTTTTGACGCATGGGGCATCGATTTCATGGGTCCATTCCCTAAGAGTCAGGGATTTGAGTACATTCTGTTGGCCGTTGACTATGTTAGTCGTTGGGTTGAGGCCATCCCCGCCCGAGCCACTGATGCGAGGACAGTTTGCAGATTTCTGAGGAAGCACATCATCACGCGGTTCGGGGTTCCACGAGTTCTGATTTCTGACAGGGGGTCTCATTTCATCAACGACCAGGTGAAGGCACTTGCTAGCGAGTTCAGTATAGACCATCGTGTTGCTACACCTTACCATCCACAGACGAATGGTCTTGCCGAGGTCTCGAACAGGGAGATCAAGACTATTTTACAGAAAGTCGTCCGCCCTGACCGAAAGGATTGGTCACAGCTTTTGGACTCGGTCTTGTGGGCATATAGGACTTCTTTCAAGACACCATTGGGCACATCTCCCTTTCACCTCGTATATGGCAAGCCGTGCCATTTACCTGTTGAGATGAGGCACAAGTCACTTTGGGCAGTTACAGATATTCTTATGGATCCAGATGGTGTAGGAGACTAGAGGAGGGCAGAGTTAGCTGCCCTGGAGGAGCTTAGAGATACAGCTTTCTCAAACAGCCTACAGTATAAGGAGAGAGTGAAGGAGTGGCATGATTCTCATATCAGCCACAAGCATTTTGAGATTGGACAGAGAGTATGGCTGTTTGATGCGAGGCTTCGTTTGTTTCCAGGGAAGCTGCAGAGCAAATGGAAGGGACCCTACTTGGTCAGAAAGGTACACGACAATGGTAGCATTGATATATCCGAGTTGTCTTCTGAGAGTACCTTTCGAGTGAACGGCCAGCAGCTCAAGCCATTTCTAGATCATGAGCCGCGGGACGTTATTGTTGCCCCTATTCATTTTGCATGAGATGTGGTCTCTTGACTCACAACTTTTGCATCTCACGCCTGATTTTCACTGTTCCTCCGCCTTGTATAGATCCAGTTGTCCATATCATTCTATTCTTAAGTCCCACATCCATTTTCTCATCGTATGATTATGCTATACTTAGGGTGTACTTTACCCTAAGTATAGGGGGGATGTAGGATCTGCGGGTATTCTTTTCATTCTTTCTGCTCCTGTTTTGCTGCCTATACTTAGGGATATTTTACCCTAAGTATAGGGGGGTGCAGACTCTGTATCTTCTTCACTCGGATTTCCCTTCATGTACAGCTTGCTATACTTAGGATTAGTTAATCCTAAGTATAGGGGGAAACCACCGAGTCCCTCTCATGCTATTCATTTATTCGTTCCTATACTTAACCATTCCTTTTCACTTCCCTTTTACTAAGCACGAGTTATGTCTTCTTCATCGCTCTTGATCACTCTGAGGACATCGTTCGAGCTAAGTATAGGGGGGTGTATATATATTTCATTTATACTTTAGCCATAACTCGTACTTTGTGTGAGTGGGTTAATAAATAAAATGGCTAAAAATCACAAAAATTAAAAAATTTTCATGTACATAAACTTCTTTTATTTGCACATACATAGCTAGTGTACAAATTATTTTTGTAAAAATGATTTCAAAAATCTTTTGTGTAAAGCTTGTGTAAATATTTTTGTATCAAATTATGTATATAGTACAAAATTTTTCCAAAATGTTTTGAAAATCAAAAGTTTGCAAAAATCTTGTGTAAATGTGTGTAAAGATCTTTTTGCAAAATTCGCACCTCATGCATCATTCATCCATGATTTCAAAACATTTTTCAAAAATTTTCACGATTGTAAAATTTGTGTAAATAAGCATCTTGTGTACATATGTATATAGTTTTTCTGGATGAGAGTTGACATTTAAACTAAGACTGGAATTAAATTGAGAAATGGAGCTTGAATAAGATCTTAATCCACCTAACTTTAAGAGGAACCTTATAAGGCTTAGGGTTAAGGCTTTTCAGGTCCATAAGGACTTAATTCTTTGAGTCCACTAGGCTATGAGCATATGTCATCTTGATGAGCCTAAGTAGAGCACTTAACAACACACGCATGACTCTTAGAGACAATGCTTGACTTGCACCAGCACTTTACACATGGCTCTCCACGGATGAGGTGGTGAGGAGGCAGTTTCCTTTGGCTTGGAGTAGCATATGAGGGTAGTACTTCTAGGCGGAACCTCTCTTCTTCTTCTAGTGAAGGAAGTGCATCTCAACTTGGTCTAGTGGTGATGAAGGATAAAGACAGAAGCCGTGGGTTGCAATAAAGCTTCAAAAGAGGGATAGTCTACTGGCTCAAGAGGAAAATTTCTTGTATATATGCTGCACCATGTAGATATGTTGTATAGAAGCACTTGAAAAAAAATGCAAAATGCAAAAAGAACTCCAAAAAAGTGGTGGGTCGGATTGAAAATTTAATAACCCCACCGGAGTGTATATAGTCAAATAAAGCAAAAGCTTATGGTATCCATGTTACATCTCATGAAGCTTGCAGCGGGAGACTTAGCTACACTGGCTGAGCTTCCAAAAGTCTATACTTCTTCCCCCTCTTCTTGAGCCGGTTGCACTTGAACTTAGAAGGGAATACCCCGCTTCTCGAGGAAAGAGTTGCTAGACCGAGGCATTAGAGTTACCAGGTTGAGGGAGGTTGTTTCTTTGTTACTTCTGAGGTGGGGAGCTACATATCACTTACACTGCATGGAAAGATTCATGGTCATTAGAGTTTGTGTATGTAGACTTGTTCTGATCTGGTTTATTGAGGAGTCTTGCCCATAGATTGGTGGAACTTAGAGGCTGTTGGGTTTTAAGCTTAAGTCTAAATAAGGTTCCGACACATTAATAATCCAAAGATCTGATCGAGCTCCATAATTCAATTTAATGAAGGAAAGTTTAATATTCAACATTGATCTATGTACATGCCCCTCTTTTTCTTTTTTCTTTCTTTCTTTTTCACTTCTTTTTCAAATAAGTGTTTGCTAAGGGACTAGCAAAGTTAAGTATGGGGGGGGGTGATGAATACCCATTCATCACTCTTTATTCTTATATTTTAGCTACAAAAACCTTTGCAAATACATGTAGATATGTGTAAATAGGAATAATTACCAAAAGCATGCATTGTATAAAAACCTATAATTAGCATGTTTTTGTGTAAAAATAAAAGAATAAAGATCAAAAAGAAAAAGAGGGAAATATTTAGAATAAATATTGAGCAACCTAACCCAAGGGAGGGCTCAGCATGGGCCTGACCGCATAAAAGCCAAAGTAGAGGGAGATAGGGGCTCATGTGTAAATATTTATGTAAATAAAATAAAGATATTTTCCTCACCAAAAATATGCTTGTAAATATTTGTACATATTTATAAAATATAAAAACCAAAAGAAAAAGTTAAAAATCAAAAAGAATTAAAATACCCCTTTCATCATGTACATAAACCACATCTATATATTTATTTAACCTTGTAAATAAATAAAATTATTTTCCAAACTTTTTGTAAATATTCTATATTATATATTGTAAATAAATAAAATAAAAAGAATTAGAACAAAAACAAAATAAAAAGAGCAAAATTAAAAATACAAAAATACATTGTACATATACCATGTATATAGATATACATATATATTTATTTTACCTATGTATATAAATAAGAAAAATAAAATAAAAACACCCTTTTATTCCTTATTTTATAATATAAATAAATAAAATATAAAATAGGAATAAAATTGCATAAAAATAATAATTAAAAATCAAAAAAATCAAAAACCCTAATAGTGTACATATACCTATATATTACATACTATGTATATAGCTTATTGTTATTTCCAAAAATTAATTAAAAATCACTAAAAAATAGAAAAAAATAAAATAAAAATATTTTGTGTTTTGAGTTTTTGCAAATTCGGCCCCTAGCTACCCTTATTTGTCATTTCAAGATCCAGCCACGTGGTCGAATCCCATTGGGTCCTGGGGATGTTGACCGCCCGGTCAACTACCCCCCCCCCCCCCGGGACCACCTTCCGCGGATACAAGCGCCCGACCCGATTTCTCGCAATTATACCCGCTTGATCCGACACCCATTTCCCTAAACCCCGGGTCCGAATCTTTAATCGTTCATCCGACATCCTCGCCGGAGCCACTCCCTCGGGATCCGCGCGCTCCTGAGCTTGCCCGGACCCATCTTTCTCGGACCCCTAGCCGTATAAAGCTGCAGCTCCACCACCTCCTCTCTCCATCTTTGGCCATTTGCTTTCTTCTCCTGTGAGCTCCAGAGAGTGCGTGAGGTGACAGCTTGCGTCTGAGCCTGTTGCAGCGAGGAAAGGAGGTGAATCCATCGATCCGGCGAGCGTAGCCGCCGCAGCTCCGCCACCAGCGTGAGCTCCGAGCCTCAGACCGAGACGATCCTCGAGGCGACGACCGGGAGCTTCCCCAGCTCCTCCCCAGTCTCTCCGACCACCCAGGTAACCCCTTAGCCTTCCCATTTTCGTTAATTTCAGTTTACGCCCAAATTGCTCCGCCACCGCGTTTCTTTGATTCCGACCACTCGTCACCCACTTCGATCATCGGAATCGTCCATTATGTCCGCCTCCTTCCGACGCACCTTCTTCACCCATTCGCCCAACCCAGCTCGCACAGGAGCTGGGAACCGAGCTTCCCCGTCCACCACCTTTGCCGGAGCTCGCCATCCCGACGCATCAGTCACCCCCACTTCGCCTAACCGGGTCGAGGCAATTTGCCCTCGACCCGTGAGTCTTCTGGTTCACTTTTCAGGTCGAAACGAGGGCCATCTGAGGCCCTTAGTCATCCAGCCAGGAGACCCAGCTCCGCCGACCTCGCCCGAGCTCCTCGGAGCTCGGCTCGATCATCGGAGCCCACCGGCAGACGCGGGAGCCTTCCACGATTCTTCTCCGACCTTCAGAGGGCTCCCAGGAGGAGCACCGCGCACGCACGAGCCCGGCGAGTCTCGCCGGGGGCTTGTTCTTCCAGCATCCTCCATCGCCGTCCGATCGCCCCTCCCGCTCCAGTTTCAATCAGAGTCGTTCATCTCCGGAGCGTCCAACATTGCCCGATCTGAGGAGGCGACATCCGGAGCGCCCACCATCAGCAGCCGTCCGATCTCCACGTGGCGCGCATCCAGCCCATCCGCTTAATAAAGGGTAATTTACCCTTAGGCCCTGTCTTTATTTTAGTTTCATTTTAGTCCTGTAAATATCAAAGTCAGTTGTTAAGTTTTAGGTGTATTTGCATAGTGGACCCTTAGCTTTATTCTATTTGCATTTATACCCCTGCCAGTTGTGGACACGTGCATCGACACGTGATATTTTGGTTTATTAGCAGTAGATACCCCTGTAGTTCTGGATGTTATTGAATGAATGAAAAGTTTCTCTTATTTGCATTTATACCCCTGTGCGTGATATATTCCAGCATGTGCGTTATCTTTTGGGTATTTTGCAGATAAACCCCTGGGCTTTTGGTACTTGTTACCAATAAGTCCTCGGGACTTATTTTGATCCCATTTGGGTCCCTGAGTGCCCCAGGCACGCGCTTGGCACGTGTTTTGCTGGGTATTTTGCACCAGACCCCCCAGAACTTTGGGTATTTGCACTTTGGTCCCCGTGCACAGTGCCCCTTCTTGATTTTTGAATAAAATAGCAAATCACCTCCAAATCCAACGAAAATTGGACACATGGCTCCTGCCATGGTGTAAAACTTTTGTGGATTTTTGAGGACATTTTTGATTTCGTTTCATATTTTTAAAAATTCAAAAACATTCAATTTTGCTACTGTCTAACTTTAAAAATCATAAAAAATATTAAATTGTGTCTAAAAATTACAAAAAAAATTGTCCACTGTTTTTCTTGCTTAGTTTGATTTTCTAGCCAACTTTGGCTATTTTTCATTACTGAAAACCACTAAAAACTTAAAAACACTCAAAAAACTATAAAAATTCTAGTAAATAAGTTAAAAATCCAAAAACAATAAAATTGGTGCCTAAATTTTCCTTGTTTTGTTCTCTACAGGAAAATTACCTCCCAGCTATTTTAGAGCTCTATATATTTTATCTAGGGCTTGTTGGCTCGGTTGGACAGTACCATCTCTTTTAGCCACTGTTTGATTTTTAGAAAATTAAATAAACCTCAGAAAATTCTCAAAAATTCCCCAAAAACACAAAAAAATATAAAACACATAAAAACATTTTTGTTCGAATTTCTGGTTGATTTTTAGTGCATTCAATAAATTGTTGAAGAGTGTGTTTCTTTGTCTTTCTTATTTTCTTAATACATTAAAAAATCCAAAAAAAATATAAAATATTCAAAAAAACCACCAAAAATAGTTTCTCCTTTTATTTTATCTCGTTGTTGACTACTTCATTGGCCGAGAGGCCAATCCGTGCTCCTTGAGTTCGACCCTGGGTGCTATACCAGGTTAATCCAATAGCAGGACCGCTACTTCGTATTTTGATCGATTTTATCTTTATTGAGTGGTTCAATTTTTCTTGATACACATCGACTGATCGCTTGGGTCGCGACGACCTATTTTTAGTACCTTATACCCGAGTGGTCAGTCCGTGTTATCAGGAAATCACCGACTTCTATTGATTTTTTTTTCTTTTATTTGTCATTGTATTACAGTATTCTTTTCATTTCCCAATACTCGGTAAAAGTTATTTGTTTCTTCAACGCTTTCTGATCACTATGGGGACATGGTTCAAGCTAAGTATAGGGGGTGTCGTATATATTGTATATATACTTTAGCCATAACTTGTACGTTCATATTTTTAATATGGCTGATATACTATATAAATACTTGTAAAATTAAGTAAATCAACTAAAAAAATGCAGATATTTCCTCAAAATTGTTTATGTATATACTGATTAATAAGTCAGGTTAAAATATTTTGAAAACCTATTTGATTTTTTTAAAAACTATTTGAAAAATATTTGAAAAATATTTTCAACCTTTGTAAAAATATTTTTTCTTGTAAAAATTTTCCTTCTTTGTGTGAAATAAAATTATTTTATAAAACTATTTGCAAATGTTTTGAAAATGGTTGAAAAATTATTTTGAAAAAATCTATATATACTGTTTGAAAAATGTTTGCAAAATTGTTTTCAAATGTTTGCAAATGTTTGTAAAATGTTTGAAAAATTATTTTAGACTAGAGTTTTCAAAACTACTTCTAAAATTATTTTCAAATAAGTTTGAGGAATATATGCATTATAAAAAAATTCAACTGTATATATATACTTGTATAATTTATTTATCTACCTAATTCTTGTAAATAATTAACTTACTCCTGTGTAAATATGTGCATCTCATCCCTAACCGTTATTAAAAAACACGAAAAAAAGATTATTGTATATACTTTTATATATTACTAACCCTTTTTCGTAAAATAAAAAAATACCTGAAACTACAAAATTCAAAAGTCAATAAAAAATTGTATAATTAAAAATTAAAAAATCTCTTTTTACATGTGCATCATTTTTCAAAAAGATTTTGCTTTCTTTTCTCTACATTGTACATATTTCTTGAATTTGCAGTGCATTTTTTGGATAATTTTGATATTTAAACTAAGTCTGGAATAAAATTGAAGAATGGTTCTTAGTTGGACCTTCCATTTAATTTCAGAGGAACCTTATAAGAAACGGAGTTAAGACTTTTCAGGTCCTAGTGACTTAACACTTTGAGTCCATAAGATTATGCTCACATGTCATCTTGATTAGTCTATGTAGAATATTTAACAACACACACATGATTCTTTCAGACTGTGGCTTATCTTGGACAAAGCACTGTACACGTAGCTTTTCATGGACGAGGTAGTGAGGGGGCAGAATCTTTTGGCTTGGGGTACCATATGAGGGTAGTACATCTAAGAGGAGCCACTCGTCCTCCTCTAGGGAGGGAAGTGCGTCTCAACCTGGTCTAGTGATGTTGAGATCTAAAGACAGGATGATGTTGGGTTGCAATAATGCTTCAAAAGAGGGATAGTCTACTGGCTCAAGAGGAAAAACTCCTTATGTACATGCTGCACCTTGTATATATTTTCAAAAAAATGAAAAAAATGCGGAATCTCGAAAAGTGGACAGGCCTGATTGAAAAGTAAAATGTCTGCCGGAGTGTATATACAAGTGAAAAAAAAAGAAATAAGAGCTTCAAAGTTAGATGTCTGTTAGCTTGCAGCGGATGACTTGGCTACACTGGTCATGCATCCAAGGATAGGTAGCTATACTGGTTACCATCCATTCTCGTATCCATCCTCTCTTCTTGAGCTTGTTGTACTTGAACTTAGAAGGGAATATCCCTGCTCTTCGAGGAAAGATTTGCTAGACCAGGGGACCAGAGTTACCTTGTTGAGAGAAGTTGTTTCTTTGCTACTTTTGAGATGATAAGCTATATTTCACTTACACCGTACAAGTAAAGATTCATAGTCATAAGAATTTGTGTATGTAGACTTGTTCTGACCTAACTGTTGAGGAGACTTGAATATGAGTCGTAAGAAACTTAGAGGCTATTAGGTTTAAATCCATTTCCCATTAAGGTTCCGCCACATATAATCCAAAGGTTCGACAGAGGTCCATACTACAATTTCATGAAGATAAGTTTGAAAGTCAACATTGTTTTAATTTCACTCCTTTTTCTTTTCTTTTTTTGTTTTCATCGACCATCACATTCTTAATTCCATGTTTATCTCGAATCTCAAGGTCAAACACGTGGAAGAGAAGGATCCACCGGATGAGACATGGTTTGACGTCCTTCTTCTGTTGTAAGTACTAGATGGCCGAATGGTCTGTGTAAATGATAACCTTGGACCCGAGGAGGTGGGATCAGAGCAATTCCAAGGCAAAGACTATCGCTAGAAGCTCCTTCTCATTGACTGTGTAATTCCTTTCGACTTCATCGATCATTCGACTAGCGTAGTGAATAGCAAATGGTATGTTGTCTTTCCTCTGTCCGAGCACAACACTAATGACATAATCTGATATAGATTGGAAAGGCCCCATATACATAGATGTATGTATGTATGTATGTATGTATGTAGGGGGCCCTTCCAATGAGATGCTCCTTTCCTAGACCAATGGAAAGTCCATCTTGAGATCTGTTAGATCTCAATTTTACGGCTATTTACTCAAAAACATATTTTAGTAATTGGATTTTTGTTTTCAATTTGAATTTAATTTAATGTTTTTATTTTATCAATTTTTGACTGCCTTAATTTGGCAAATTTTATTGATATTTATTCAATGAGTTTCTGTCAACAAGGACACATTTTCACGCCATGCAAAATGACAAACTTCTTTGTAAAAGTTTACGTCCACATTGTAAATTTTATCCTGCATTGTAAAATAAGATCATAATTAGTAATACAATTATTTATGTAATTGTAAATTTGGTAATGCCTTTATAAAAAGCAGTCCCATATATGTAGGACATGTCCCGGTATTTGTAAATTCTGATCTGAGATTGTATGGAATTGAGATTTTATCAAAACAATATGAAATTGTTAGAAAATGATAAAAGATATGATAAATGAAAAAAATGGTAATGCAAATATATTTTAAGTTTTGTAAAAAAATGAACTCGTATTGTAAAAAAATACATGAAAATGAAAAAACTTGATAGAGAAGATTAAGACTAATGCAAAAAAATAATATGAGATTGTAAAAAATGCATTGTGATTTGTAACAAAAAAAATCGGTATTGTAAAAAACGAATTGAGATTGTAAAAAATCGAAATGTAGAATCAGAATGGATTAGAAAAATAAATGAGTCGATTTGTAAAAGCCAATCCCCTCGTATTAGAGTAGGAAATGCGCTTCATAAATCGGTCACACAGGAAATCCTCGATTTGTAAAAACTAGTCCCCTCGATTAGAAAAATCAATCACATAGGAATAGTAGGAAATCACGATACAACAACCATGTCGAACGTTGATACACGCTTCCCTCCTCGTATTCGTATTTTGAAGATATGATTTTACGTTTTAAACATCCGTTTGATATTCATCTTCATATCAGGATTTTAAAAATAATAAAGATATGAAAACACCTATATTCGAATCCGTATGAGATCATTTTCATCCATATTGCTTTCCCATCTCGAGATACGGCAAAAATCATATTCGAGCTCTCTTCATAATCGCAATATAAGAAAACTATAATAGGTAAGAAGAGGCTTCTCTCGTTTCCCAGTGGTCAGATGAATCAACGACATCAACATTAACTCCCTTCCTGAAATGACGGTCATGTAATCAGCGACCGGATCAAAATCCAAACTAACCTCTATCTGCACGTGGGGTGATATCGTCGTTACGCCCATGCCCACCCCACTCCCTCTCTTGGACTTAATTGGAAACCCTATTGCCTCCTCCTCAGTGCACCATGAAGCTGTTTGGATTCGCCGTCTGCTGCCGGAGGCCTACCACTACACCGGGGAAAGCTGCCTCACCTCTGCCCACAGGCCCCCATCGGACGCGGTGGAGGCCTTCCCTCCACCCCATCGCGGAAGACGACGATTCCTGCAACAAGGAAGACGGGGACACCGAGGAGAAGAAAAGCTCTGCTTTGGCTAAGCTGAAACGGAAACCCAAGACGTCGTCACGGGATTTCAAGGAGCAGTTTCGGTAAACGGCCATGATATCCATTTACAGTAAAACCCAAACCTCACAGCCAGATGTATTCCTTATTATCATGACTTGTGATGCCTTAGTTTCACTTGAACCATTCGGTAAAGAAAATTCTGATGCGATCTTTTTTTAAACGTGGAAAAATATATATTATGTGACGAAATAATTATGTTATAAAAGATTTACTATACATCTGTTGTCGGGATCATTTATAAACCGTACCAGGTATACGAAAGTTTAGATTAAGTTTCAAATCAATAATTAGTGGAAGGATTGATTGTTATGCGTGGACAACAAACTTCCAGCGCAATGATTTTGGAACGTGTTTAGATTGTCACAAGAGAGATGTTAATCAAATTCCACTTTGCTATTCTGCAGGTGTTTGGGACGTCCAACGACGGTTCCGACCTATGCGGCAACACCATCCTTCTTTTGATCCTCTCCACAGAAATCTCGGTGACTGTAAATATCGATGTTTACACAGCCAATCTGCAGGCTGTTCTTCTGTTGCAAAATCTTTTGTTAAAAAATTCAGAGGTTCTGATACCCTGGGAAATTCATGATGATGTATTATTCTGTATCTGCAACAGCAAACATGCGTTCAGCATTGTCATTCCCTTTTATTTATTTTTTTGAATTGGAATTGATCTTCTTGACAACAATCATGGCTGGTATAATGTTTACAGTAAACTTTCTTAAGTTACCTGTTTTATGCTCATCGAAGATATTATATCAATATTACATTCTCGAAATATGCTTTATTACATCACGCCATTACATTGGGACGGAGTGATCATGCATTTCCTGCAACGGACACAATCCAACAGTCCGCCCTTGGACCCTTTGCAATGTCTCATGCTATTTGGGTTTGTGGGCATTTAACCACATGATACATAAATTGGACATATAATTATGTTGTTACGTATAAAAGATTCTTGTTGTTGATCGAATTTTATCTTTTTTCCTTGTAAAGATGTACGAGCTTTTCGACTTGCTTTTGATTCTTGACATGTATCTATTTCGTTCATGTTTAGATAAATAAATATGGAGGGATTGTAGATTTGATCAGTCAAACTCTATACAGCACTGCCAATGCCCAAAACTGATATTCGTTCTCCATCCCTTGTATGTCGTAGATCCACGGAGCATTTAAGGCATCGAGGTCCAAGATAGGTCCTTGATACCTATTTGGGATCCGTGAAAGTGTAGCATTTTAAGATTGGTAGTCACTGCTTTCTTACCTTGACAGCTAGTTTATTCAGAACTGGTTTAGTGTGCCATCTTGTGTCTGTATATTTAGGCTATATAGGACTATATGGGATTGCATCCGTCTTATTTTTCCATTATTTTATTTTTTTTTGAAATATCATCATGTATGTTTATCTATATATCTCTCCAATATGTCATTCGTCAGATTCGAAAACTCGTATGCCTTCCATCTAGAACATGTCAACTACAACAATGTTTAGACTGTTGAAATAACACGTTCTAGATGGAGGGCATATAAGTTTTTTTTTCTTATAAAATTTGAATGACATATTAAAGGGATATCTAGATGAATATACATAAAGATATTTTTCAAAAAAATAAAAAAATGTGGGAAAATGGGGTAGGGCGTAGTCATATAACCCACATATAAAGAAAAATGGAGCGGACCCCAGGTATTTTTCCGCAATATTTTAGTTTTTTTTGCAAAATATCACCATGTATATTCATATATATATCCCTCCAATGTCATTCGAATTTCATCAAAAATCGAGACTCATATGCCCTCCATCTAGAACACGTAATTTTAACTGTCTAAACATTGTTGTAATCGACATGTTCTACATGAAGGGCTGATGAATCCATGTTTCATCATCTTTATTCTATCATTTTGGCCTTAAAAACCCTAGTAAATGCGTGTAAATAGGCCCAATTTCGGCATTTTAGCATTCATGCATCATTGTGTAAATAGTGTATAAAATATGGTTTTTAAAGTCAAAAATTATATAATAAAGAAAAGAAAAATAATAAAATATTAAAAATATTTTATGACCTGAAACCCTGAGACTTAGGCTTCTCGATGACTAGATCGACAAGGAATAAAGTAGAGGGAGATAAGGGCCAAAATACAATAAAAATACTTTTTATTTAACCCTTTCTTTATTCATTTTGGAACCTATTTTTAGTTCCACTTCTTATACTTCAAATAAAGAAACTTTGTACATAAAAGTTGTAGATAATTAAATATAGAAAAACATAAAATTGATTTCACACAAAAATAATTCCCAGATAAAAAGTTATGATCTGAATAAGATTCCAAAATTCCAACTTCTCAGACCTCTCAAATAAAAACTCGAAACGCGTCAAACTCACCTTTAATTGTATATAATTTTAAATAAGCTTTTTAATGAAGGTGGTTTCGCATTTGGCGGATCTACGGTTTGAAAATTGAGTTTTGGACCCCTATTGTATACTTGTACAGATTAAAATATTCATTTTATTTATTATTCATTATTTTTATAATTTTATATTTTTATAATTTTGTAAATATTATTTATAATATATATGTACATTAATACAGGAATAAAACGCAAATAAAATACAAAAATAAAATACTTGTATTACAATACCTAGGTATAATACCTATAAACATACCTATATAATTACTACTTATATTTTATTAAGTGTACAAAACACTTCAGAAAAATAAAATAAAAATACATTTAAGTGTATAAAAATATTTCATAAATTTATAAAACATTAAACAAAAATAAATAAATTAAATTCACAAAATAAAAAAATATTAAAATATATAGATGTATATACCTATATAGGCTATAAAAGGTAACTTGTAAATTAATACCTCAAAAAATAAAATAAAAATCATCATAAAATAATTCCAAAAATAACAAACATTTTTTATTTTATAGCTAAAAATTATTTAAATCATTTATTATTTTTAATCGAATTTCTAAAACTTTTTCCCAGAGATTTTTCTCGTTGGTCCACGTGGACCAACCAGGTTCCTTCCCTGGTTGACCTCGGTCAACTCTCTCACCGAGGTCTGGCTCCATGTCAGACTGATTTCTTTGACGTTTTCTCCATATTTTGGAGGGCGCGTCTTTCATCATATGGTGTAGGCTTCTTCTTGACATTTGTCCCTCGAAGATTGGTGATTCACGCCCTAGTGTTTTCTAGGGGTGTGGGTCATCGATTCGCAAAGATTTTCCTCGATCTTTGGGGACTCTCCACTCCTTAGTCAGACATTCAAATACACACCCTGACTTTCCTCCCTCTTTTGATCACTCTTCCTCTACTTTAACCTCCTCCTAGATCGTCGAACCTCTTCTTGGTGACAGCAGGAGGCGTTCCCACGCATCGGAGAGGTCGGAGAGGCGTCGAATCGAGCGCATCCCTTCGCTGGAGGTCACGCCGGAGCTCGCCTGCAGTGCCACCTTGGTGAGGTTCCTTTTTCCCTTTTCCTCCTCTGTTTCGCTTTTTACTTAGATCTAGAGTAGCTAGACAATTTCCCTGAGTTTCGTCCTCCATTATCCACCACTTGATCTTCACATATCCTTTGGATTTCGAGTTGGCTGGCATCGAGTTCGCCGGCCGACGTCGAATCACTCCCCATCAACGTCACACGTCTGTTTCACCCTCCACTGAGTCGAGGCATTTTGCCCCCGGCTCTTTCACATTTTTCTTTCAGGTTCGAAGCGCTAATACGTGCCTGGGGCAATTTTGGAGCCCAGCCAGAGGTAGCTCGGAGTCTCAAGCTCCGCCCGTCGCCTGGGAGAGCTTCGGTCACTCCCGGAGCTTTTTGATGCCGCCAGCACGCTGGTGAAACCTTCAGGAGCATTTTAGACCATTT
The DNA here is from genome assembly GCA_037367405.1 of Ottelia alismoides. Taxonomy (NCBI): domain Eukaryota; kingdom Viridiplantae; phylum Streptophyta; class Magnoliopsida; order Alismatales; family Hydrocharitaceae; genus Ottelia; species Ottelia alismoides. The sequence goes on along the minus strand of JAZKJV010004381.1, from coordinate 970,101 downwards.
TGGAGCCTCGACAAAGGCTGGAGTAGGAAGATCTGGGCGGGGAAGACTCGCCTCACCGAGAGTTCTTCCCTATTCTTCATCCTCGACTCCCGACCGTCCAATCAAGGGCCGCCGCCCAGGAGTGCAGCTGTCGTTCGATCGAGTCATCCTCGTCCGTTGATTGTGGTGTCGACCATCTAATCGCAGCCGTCCGCGCGAAGGGGTATTGGGCGCCTCCCTCCCGACACGTGGTAAATGAATTCCCATCAGCCGTCAGATCACGCCCACCTTGGGTATTTTGCACTTCGACCCGAGCTCTTTTTGTATTTATTACATAGTCTTAAACTATCATCTACAGTTCATAAATGTTTATGATATTTATGATTTAACCCCTGAACTATATCTATTTGCAGTGAAGTCCCTGGCCACGTCACCTCACGCCTGTACACGTGAGGAGCGGGCATTTTGCAAGGGACCCCCTGTGGGTTTATCTATTTCATTCCAGTCTCAAAACATTTTATTTCAGTGAAGTACTATTTGGAAAAATTGCATCTGTGCCTTAGTCTTTCTGGATATTTACATAAATGCCCCTACAGTATTGATTTTTCTTTTTGTTGTTTTCATTTATTTCATGCACCTCTAAAATCATAAAAAATCCACAAAAATTAGTCTAAGCTCCTGTTGCACTCTAATTTCACGACATATTTTTAGTTTGCAATTTTATTGCATTTTAATATTTTTTAAAAATACAAAAACACGTATTTTCCCTATTGTTTGCATTATAAAGTCTATAAAAAATATAAAACCTTGCGGAAAATTCCCAAAAAATATATTTTTGTATTTTAGTGTCTTTTAACTTCAGTTTAAAAATCACTAAAAATTACAAAAGAAAACCCATAAAAATATAAAACCCTAAAAATCTCCATAAAAATCCTAAAAATTCCAAAAATTCCTAAAAATATAATTTTGATCTCTGAATTTTCTTTGATTTGTTATCTTTCAATTAAAATTAGTTTGGGGATTTTTGAACTCGGATTAGTATTTTTCATCCTGAATTTAGTTTCAGCCAGCAACTTGTTCACTGTTTTCTAGTATTTTTTACTTTAAAAATATCAAAAATTAGGAAAAATCTAGAAAAATCATAAAAATATTAGAAAATTATAAAAAGCCTAAAAACATTTTATTTCTTGATTTTTGAGTATTTTTACCTATTTTTATAAATCCTTATTTCTCTCTTTTCTTACTTCGTATATATATTCTATATAAAGAAAAAGAAAATCAAAAATAATTATATAAAATATAAAAAAATACAAAATCAGGAATTAAAAGTCAAAATATAAAAATTTAAAAAATTAAAAAAATATATATAAAAATATAAAATTAAAAATCCACAAAAAGTCTAAATTGGCTAAGTAGTTCACAAGGCATAAGGGAATTTGACTCTCACTCAAACTGCTTTACTCCTTTGCTTCATGTGTTCGACCCCTACTTGCTTGCCACTGTACATTCTTAGTAGGATATAATATATTTTGATCCTTGCTCTTGATTGCTTGATTAATTGTATGGGTTAATTGTTGATCAATGAGAAGGCTTGAGTAGTCGCCTCAGCGACAATGAGTCTGATCTGTCAGACCATTATTTAGCGACTCTCGCTTTTCCTGTTTTTCAAGGGCATATGAGTTTCATTTTTCACGAAATTTGAATGACATATATGAATATACATGATGAAATTTTTCATAAAGAATTAAAAATGTTTGCGGGAAAATGGCCACATCAAGCATATATATATATATATATATATATATATATAAGTGATCCTATGAGAACAAAAAAATGTGAGAGCATGAGAGCATGCATTCTGAACTACATGATTTTGTTTTCTCTCTCTTGCTCTTCTCTCTCCTGGTTGGATCATGTGGTCCAGATTGCATGCATTCACAGATTTTGTCTCTCACAGGATCATTCCTATATGTATAGAGTGAGAGAGGGGTGATCCTATGAGAGCAAAAAATTGTGAGAGCATGAGAGCAAGCATTCTGGACCACATGATCATATCTTCTCTCTCCTGATCTTCTTTCTCCTGGTGGATCATGTAGTCCAGAATGCATACTCTCATGCTCTCACAGGTTTTGTCTCTCATAGGATCACTCCTCTATATATATACAAACACACATATAGAGAGAGAGAGAAAAGGGATCTTACATCCGGGGGTGTAGGTAATTACCTACACCCAGCTCTTTTTTCAATATTTTTTGATTTTTTTGAAATGAAACATTTAGGGAACTAGATCACTATATATCACCATGGTGTCATTCCAAAATCAACTTGATTCAAGACTTCTATCATCTTCATCAAGACAACCGAATTTTAACGGCCATAGAATTGTTGAAATTGACCCATTCTAGATGAACATGTTAGGAATGATTATTTTCCAATAAACTTGAAACACAAATTTCCCTCAATATATTAAAAAAATCTCCCCCAAGGTTTCCTTCAAATAATCCAAAATTGATGAGAAAAAAGGTCAGGTGTAGGTAACTACCTACACCCCTGGATGTAGGCTCCCAACTCCCATATGTGTGTGTGTGTATGTGTGTGTGTGAGTGTGAGTTTAATGGGGCTGCCCCCACGTCGTTTTTGACATTTTATTTATTTATTTTTGAAAAATATCACAATGTATATTCATCCCTATATCCCTTCTATATGCCATTCGAATTTCGACAGAAACAGAGACTCCTACGGCCTCCATTGAGATAGTGTCAATTTAAAAAATCCTGTAATCGTTAAAAAACGATTGTCTGGATGAAAGCCGTAGGAGTCTCTATTTCTGACGAAATTCGAATGGCATATAAGAGAGAGATATGGATGAATATACATGACGATATTTTCAAAAATAAAAAATAAAAAAATGCCAAAAAAGGTGCGGGGCAACCATGTTGGCTGCCCCAAGGGAGCATCCCCATTAAACTATGTGTGTGTGTGCGTGCGCGCTTGTACGCGTGAGTGCGCGCGTGCGTGCGTGTGCGTGTGTGCATGTGCGTGCGTGCATGTGTGTGTAAGAGGTTAATGGGGATGCTTCCTGTTGGCTGCCCCCCGTGCTGTTTTCGGCATTTTTATCTTTTTTTGAAAAATATCGTCATGTATATTCATCCACATATCCCTCTTATATGTCATTCGAATTTCTTCAGAAACAGAGACTCCTACGGCTTTCATCCAGACAGACATTTTTTAACGATAACAAAATTTTTTAAATCGACACTATCTCGATGGAGGCCGTATTAGTCACTGTTTCTGACGAAATTCGAATGGCATATAGGAGGGATGTAGGGATGAATAGACATTGTGATATTTTTCAAAAATAAATAAATAAAATATCCAAATAGGGGATGGGGCAGCCATGTTGGCTGCTCCAAGGGGGCAGCCTCATTAAATCCTATATATATATATATATATATATATATATATATATATATATAGGGAAAAGGGAAGCTACACCGGGGGGTGCAGCTAACTAGCTACACCAGAGTACTTTTCTCATTGATTTTTGATTTTTTTGAAAGAAACTTATGGGGGATTTACTTAGTTTATTGTGTGGAATATGTGTTTCAAAGTACATGCAGAACAAACGCTCCTAGCATGCCCATCTAGATATGGTCAATTTCAATAATTCTGAAACCGTTAAAATGTGATAGCTTTGATGGAGATGATAGAAATGTCGAATTTAGTTGAAATTGGTATGATATCATGGTGAAATTGGTTGAAATTGGTATGATAGAAATGTGATAGCTTTGGTGTGTGTGGGAGGGGGGGGGAGCTACACCATGGGGTGCAGCCAACTAGGTACATCACACCATTTTTTATAGATTTTTTGATTTTTTTAAAAGGAAGCTTATAGAGATTTACTTATTTATTGCTTAACATATTTATTGCTTTTTTTGGAAAGATGAACACATGTATTGTCTAATTGTATTATTTTGTTTGTGCTTGTCCGTTGGCATCAAGCTTGATGTATATGAATATATGCACACACGAAAAAGAAAATATAAACCTGCACCCTACCTATAAAAGAGAAACAAATCATAGATCTGGGGAAAAATATGTCCAAGAAACTACTACTGGCTCATCTACTATAAACTCAAAATTCTCTACAAGAAAAAATCGACAACCCAATTCGCTCTCATCATTGGCTTTTGAATTAGCATTTGATTTAAACGCTTTTCTACACTTTATAAACACAGAACATTCAAGAGATGCAAATTTTAACACATCATATCGGAGGAGAAGTCACATTTTACAAAAGAAGAAGTTGAGAAGTATTTATATATAGAAGAAGGAAAGGAAAAAGGAAACAATCAGAGGTTGCTTTGACTAAAATAGAGGGTTGGCGTTGCTACGTGCAAAGTAGAGAAAAGTGGAAAAGTAATGCCGCAACTGGAGGGGAGGAGAAGGTATCATCGCCGTAAAATTGGACCGTAAGGACATAGCCATTGTGTTGCAGACGCAGCGATTGTGAGGAGAAGATCGATGCGGACAGTTGACATAATCGTAAGGATGGTGATCCAGCGAGCCCGAGGAGGACGTGGAGATGATCTAGATGGAGAGCATAGGAGTCTCCGTTTCTCATGGAATTTGAATAACATATTGAAAGGATATATAGATGAATATACATAGTGATATTTTTCGAAAAGAAAAAAATTATGGAAAAATGAGGTTGGGGCAACCCCAGGGATCATATTGCATGTAGAGTGTTGGAGTAAGGTACGCATTTTGTATCTCTGCATGCATCATTGTGTTTGACCGTGCATTGGCTTTTTCGACTTCCTCCCCCTGTTTTTGGACTCAAATCAATCAAAGAGGAAATCAAAAAGCTCGTTAGGCGTTATTTTCTGAAAAAAATCCAAAAAAATAGAAAAATCAAAAATTAAAAAATGGGACTGCTAATTGAACTTGACCTCTAAAATTAAACATAACCAATTCCTCATTGTATTGGGAGAGCAACCCCCTCATTGTCTGCGTTTTTAATTGCTCGCGTACACACTAAGGAGTAGTGCCCAAATCCTATTCAAGTCTCCTAAGTGTTTGTATAACTTTTGTTTGATCACCTAACTCTTAAAATTGAAAAGATAAAGACCGAACTCTCACGGTCATATTTGTGTTGAGTTGGTCAACTGGGGGTTAGCTTTGTGTTTTGAATGTCTTTGGTGTGAGTCGGTTACGAGCATTCTTTAAATCATTAGCAGTCACCTTCTGCCTCTATCCCACCCTCCCTCCCTTCATTTCCCTCTATTCATGATGGGTCACATTCCGTTCCAGCCCGATTTCACGGCTTCTTATCTTCATGCCCATCATTCCCGCCCACTCTCTTGGGAGGTCGGAACTCTGCCCGATTTCTCATTTTCTCCCTACCCACCCTCCCTTTCGGGATATGCTGTGAGTGAAACCAGAGGATACCAGATTGACCAAATACGAGACCCGGGTGTTTACCTTGCTGAGATGAGAGTGCATCCCATAGACAATCATAGGGTGCAGTTGCATGCTTTACATGACTTCTATCTTAGGATGATGGATGAAAACCATGATCAAGAAGCACACTCCGCTTCTACTTTGAGACCATTCGTTCTAGATTTAGAGTTCATTGATCTACTACCAAAATTTTCATGGGAAGTGCACAAGGAATCTTATTTGCATGTCGATGAGTTTGAGGATTTTTGTACATCACGATCATATTCTAATATCTCTTCTGAGGACTTGATGTCGACCACCTTCTCATTCACACTTCATAATAGAGCCAAGAGTTGGCACAAGCGATTGGGAAGGAAGATTGCTACATGGGGAGAGTTACGATCGTTATTTTTGCAGAAATTTTACCCCCAGCGTAGAGCAGAGATGATGCGGTCTTGTATTTGTAATTTTTCAGTTAACCCCCAGTAATAGATTCGTGGTTGAGGTTACGAGAAATTTTGAGGCGATTTCCGGATCATGGATTTTCAATGACCGACCTTATCCATATCGCCATGAGGGGGAGGACCGCAGAGCAGATTGCATATGTCATTACCTCATGTGGTGGTTCAAACCACTGTCCCGATCTACACTTTCAGATACTACATATTCACAAGATGATTTACTCGGGACAACATGTGAGGGAGTGATGACACTAGATGAGTGTGTGACACATAATGCAGATATTGATAGCACACACCGATCAAATGATATGGATGCTACTGCTTCAAATTTGATGGACGTGTTGACTACCACTGAGGGTTCCGAGAGTCGGACATTGGTTGAGTTTCCATTGAATTTACAGTTAGATTTTGAGCCAGTCCTGCTCTTTCACATAGAAGATTCTTTGATTCTAGATCTACTAGGATCACAAGAGATAGAGGAGGAACCCACATCTCATCCGTCCTTTGAATCTTTCCAGTGTCCATACACAATTGATTTAGTGTATATTCTTCAGGAGATCTTCTCAGACTCAGAGATACATTATGATCCATCTCAGCAAAGAGAGCTTGATGAGGGACCGATTTTGGATTTTACAGACCTTGATAGTCCCGTATTTGAGCCTTGTGTCCTCCCATTTGATGAGGTCGATATATTTTTGGAGGACCTGATTTACGACAGCATTGATCCCAAGTTCCCTGATGATTCAGCATTACTCCCCGAGGGTTATCTGCGGGAGGATGCCATGGACCATATAAACTCAGTTTCATTTTCTGGGAGTGTATCCGATCTGATGGATCACGAGACCGAGTCTTCTGATATTTGTACTAATGATTTTGATGTTTTTCTCCTCGACGACCCTCGCGAGGATGACCCGATCTTTGAGGTATTTGATGATTTCACTGATTTGTCTACATTCCATGCATCGGATATCTGCGTTTATAGTGAGTCTCCAGATCATGATCTTCCATATCTATTTGAGACGGTGATTGACGTGGAGGATTCACTGACAGATCCTTCCTTCTCCACGTTCGACTTCTTCGGCTCTGCCCTTTCACTCCATACAGATCTTGAGCCGACGATTTCTTTTGTGCTACCGGAGTCCGACTTCATCTGTCCGTATCTTTACCCGGTAGCAAACACCCGCCTGACTGTTTATCTGGGTGTTATCATTTACTCTCTTGACTCTGTTGACCTCGTTGTTGTTCTCCCACCGAGACTGCAACGACAGTACAATATTCGCCTGACAGATGCCGTCCTGAACCTCGACACGGCATTATCCTAACATTTGCGCCCAGCTAGGGGCGTAAACTCTAGCGCTTGTTGAGAGGCACCTCAACATTGATCGATTCACATCTGTATAAACCATTTGTCCATATCATACATCCATTCTTTCTCACACCCCTTATTCATCTCATGATCATTCCACACTTAGGGTATACTTTACCCTAAGTATACGGGGGGTGTCAGACTTGTGATTATTCTTTTGATTCTTTATACCTCTGTTTTGCTGCCTATACTTAGGGATATTTTACCCTAAGTATGGGGAGGTAGACTTTATATATTCATCTCCTCGGTTTTCCCCTTGTGTACAGTCTTCTATACTTAGGATTACTTGATCCTAAATATAGGGGGATCACCAACTTCTATTGATTTTATTCTTTTATTCGTCGTTGTAGTATACTATTCTTTTCACTTTTCTATATGAAGCATGAGTTATGTCTTTATTTCCAGCTCTTTGATCACTATGAGGATATAGTTCGAGCTAAGTATAGGGGGGTGTCGTATATATTGTATATATACTTTAGCCATAACTCGTACTTTCATATTTTTAATATGGCTAATATATTGTGTAAATACTAAAAAAAGAGAGATGCAGAAATTTCCTCAAAAATTTTTCCTTGTACATACTGGCTAATAAGTCAGTTTAAAATATTTTGAAAAATATTTTGAAAGTAGTTTGAAAATCTATTTGAAAAATCTTTTGAAGACTATTTGAAAAGTGTTTGAAAAATATTTTCAACCTTTGTAAAAATATTGTGGATTGTAAAAATTTTTTCTCTTTGTGTGAAATAAAATTATTTTGTAAAAACTATTTGCAAATATTTGAAAAATGGTTGAAAATTTATTTTGAAAATCTATATATACTGTTTGAAAAATGTTTGCAAAATTGTTTTCAAATGAATGTAAATGATTGTAAAATTGTGTGAAAAAATAATTTGAACTATAGTTTTCAAAACTATTTGTAAAATTATTTTCAAATAAATTTGAGGAATACCTGCATCACAAAAATAAAAAAAATAATATAAAAAAAGAGTAAAAGGGAAAATTTAAAAAATCCAACTATGTGCATACTTGTATAAATTACTCAAGTTGTAAATCCTCTCTCATGATTCTTGTAAATAATTAACTCACTTCTTTGTAAATATGTGTATATAATCCCTAACCCTTATAAAAAATGGAAAAAAATGTATATAATTGTATATATTTCTAACTATTTGCATTGAAAAAAAAATCTTTTGCATGTGCATCATTTTTCAAAAATCCATAAAAATTTCAAAAATTTGAAAATTGTTTCACAAAAAATTTTTGTTTTCTTTGCATTGTACATATTTTCTTGCATTGGCATGTACATTTTTCAGGATAATCTTGACAATTAAACTATCTGGAATAAATTTGAAGAATGGAGCTTAGTTGGACCTAAATCCACTTAATTTCAGAGGAACCTTATAAGATGTGGAGTTAAGGCTTTTCAGGTCCTAGTGACTTAATTCTTTGGGTCCACACGACTATGTTCACATGTCATCTTGATGAGTCTAAGTAGAATATTTAACAACACACACATGATTCTTTCAGACCATGGCTTACCTTGGACACTGCACTTTACACGTAGCTCTTCATGGATGAGGTAGTGAGGGGCAGTTTCTTTTGGCTTGGGGTAGCATACGAGGGTAGTACATCTCGACGGAACCTCTCGTCCTCCTCTAGGGAGGGAAGTGCGTCTCAACCTGGTTTGGTGATGATGAGGTCTAAAGACAGGAGCTGTGGGATTGCAATAATGCTTCAAAAGAGGGATAGTCTACTGGCTCAAGAGGAAAAACTCCTTATGTACATGCTGCACCTTGTATATATTTTCAAAAAAAAAGAAAAAAAAAGAAAAAAAAAGAAAAAAAATGCAAAATCTCCAAAAGTGGACAGGCCTGATTGAACAGTAAAATGCCTGCCGGAGTGTATAAACAAGTGAAAAAAAGAAGAATAAGAGCTTCAAAGCCATATATTTGTGAGCTTGCAGCGGGTGACATGGCTACACTGGTCATGCATCCAAGGATAGGTAACTACACTGGTTACCGTCCATTCTCTTCTCTATCCCCTCTTCTTGAGCTGGTTGTACTTGAACTTAGAAGGGAATATCCCCTCTCCTCGAGGAAAGAGTTGCTAGACCAGGGGATTAGAGTTACCTTGTTGAGAGAGGTTGTTTCTTTGTTACTTCTGAGATGAGGAGCTATATTCACTTACACCATACAAGTAAGATTTCATAGTCACAAGAATTTGTGTATGTAGACTTGTTCTGATCTGACTGTTGAGGAGACCTAAATAGGAGTCGTGTGGAACTTAGAGTCTGTTAGGTTTTAAATCCATATCCCATTAAGGTTCTGACACACTAATAATCCAAAGGTCCGACAGAGCTCCAGACTACATTTTTGTGAAGATAAGTTTAAAATCAACATTATTCTAACTTCTTCCTTTTTCTTTTCTTTATTTTTGTTTTCACTTATTTTCCAAATAAGTGTTTGCTAAGGGACTAGCAAAGGTAAAGTATAGGGGAATGATGAATCCACGATTCATCGCCTTTATTCTTTTATTTTAGCCTCATTTCCTTAGTCAAACACCTGTAAATACCCACTAATTTCATACTTTTACCATTTTGCATGCATTGTTAAAATCGCATTTTTAACACTTTTTGTATAAAAATAAAAGAATAAAGAAGAAAAGAAAAAGAAATGATGTATTTATGCAATAAATGCAGACTGACCCTAACCCTGAGAGAAGGTCAAGACTTGACCTGATCGACCAGGAATAAAGTAGGGGGAGATAAGGTCTTCTGTTAAAAATCCAAAAATAATTTGTACATAAATCCCCTGTATATTTGTATAAAACTTGTGTTATTTGTACATAATCTGACTTCAAAATAATTATTTTTGTAAATAAAAGTACGTTGTAAATAATAAAAATAAGTGTAAAATAAAATAATGTACATAGTGCAAATAATCACACCTGGATAAAGCTGCAAAGAAATAATTGAACCATCAATTCTGGCTCCATACGAGCTCAAATCAAACCTAAATCACTTCCATCATACTCTAAATTAAATTATCTTTCAAATGGCTGTGATTTCATATTTTTTGGAGTTACGGTTAAAAAATCGGTTTTCTGGGGTGTTTTATGCAGCTTTCCCATATACTTGTTGTATATATTTTATTCATATTTATTTTTATAATGTATATATTTGTAAATATTGATTTCATTGAAAAATAAGAAAAATAAAAAAATAAAAATTTTAAAAATATTTTATAAAAATATTTCCTTATTTGTACCTATGTATATTTTACTATATGTGTATAATACATGTATACAATTAACTTCCTTAAATAAAAATCACCAAAAAAATTAATCATCTCACATTAATTAATTTAATTTATTTAATCACGAAATTCATATGTAATTATTTAATTTAGTGGATTTATTTGAATTTATTTGGTTTAATAACTTGCCTTGTATATATGATTTTATTCCACACCATATATGGCCACCATTAAGGTGGCTAATTGATTTTCAATTAAGTTATTAATTTATTTAATTTACTTATTCTGAATTTCGTAATTAATTATTTAATTAATTTATTAATTTAATTATTTTATTAATTCACCCAATAAACACTTTCCTTATATGTGAATATTTTCCAATTTTGATTTTGTCTCTTTTTAATGGGCTCCTCCTCCCTCATTTCCTCTTGATCAATCTTTGGAGAGAGGAGCCCGATCTCCGAGAGATACTCGTTGTAGAAGGGTGCCCAGCCTCCGATCCGGTCGGTGACAGCGATTTGAGCTTCATCGAGGCCATCATGGCGAGTCCGATCCCAAGGTGAGATCCGATTTTTATTTCTTGACGTTTCTCGTAGGTAAATTGTAGGCTTAGATTTTAGCGTAGGTGTAGTGATTAGATCTTAGAATTAAAAAAAATCTCCACACATTTTCGCCCGTCACCGATTTTTCATCTCATCTCGTGATCTCCGCATTTCATTTCTACCTTGCATAACTTCTCACCTCTGACCACGCACGGTGGTCGGAGTCTCGGATCCCTCTCCCACATCGCCGAGATTTGCTTATTCACCGTTCCTATTTTTGTGTATAAAAAAATATATAAAATAATTTTTCCTGTTTATCTCACATTTATTTTGCAGGAGGAATTAAAAAAAATTACTTTTCTGTTCTCTCTGACCTCTATTTTGCAGGAAAAAATCTTTCTCTAACTCCAACAATTTGTTTTGCAGGAATAATTAAAATAAATAAATAAATAGTTTTTGTCTTTCCTCTCTAACATCTATTTTGCAGGAAATCTAAAAAAAGAAAATATAAAAAAATGTGCTCTTACTTTTATTTGCATTTCTCAAATAAAAAAACATATAAAAAATTTTGCTTACTAATTATGTGTGCAGTAGAATAAGAATATAAAAAAACAAACAGTTCCTGCCCGTGCGTGCGCCGCCCCACGCTAGCGACTCCAAGCACCGACGCCGCCGCTGGCCATCCACCACCACCTCGCCGGCCTCCCACGCAGTCGGGCGGACCTCCACCAACTCCAGGCGCCACGCCGCCATCCCCAGCCCTCCGCGCGACCCCGCGCGCGCGTGATCCTCTCCGTCGTCCGCCACCTCCTACAAGAAGAACCACCGCCACCTCCTGTTTGAAGAACCGCACGTGGCCCACCTCCACCTCGAGTCCAGCGCGAGCCACCGCCGGCATCCAGAACCCACCAACCGGCGGCTCCGCCCGTGCTCCTCCGCCTCCTACACCTGGGCGGGAAGCCGCCCGCGCCTCTCCTCGCACACGCGTGGCGCGCGCCTGCGCGCCAATCCATCATCGCCCGCACGTGGGCGTCCCACCGCGCCGACCTCCTGCTCCAGTCGCCTCCAGCAGCCCCCGCGTGCCCGCGCCTCCAGTCTCCCTGGCGCCCGCTCCTCCGTCTGCGGCCTCACGTCGCGCCGCGCGTGGCGCGTCTCTCACCGCGTGAGCCTCCTCCGCCGTGCGCCCTCTCCCACGCCCTTGGCTTCTCAAGCAACGGTGGCGGCACCCCTTGATCTCCATTTGATTTGAGAAAGTACGAAGGCAGGAAACCCTATCTGGGGTTTGGTATAAAAAAATGGATTAATTGCACATCTATTTCTAGAAATTCAGATATTTGCAAGAAAGCCCCTTCCAGAGCAAGTCACATGTCAAGCATGTGTAGTATTGGGTAAATTGCACATTTTATCTTCTGATTGTTTTATGTTATTTCTTGAATGTGGAATCATTGATTATTTACAGTTCTGCCCCTGTGATTCTGGATAACAATCTGCTTGCTTTCTTTGGATGAAATACATGTTTCTATTGCTCTTAAAAGTCCGTTAAAATTTGTGAATACTCCTGTTATGTGCCTAATCATTGTATAAAATTTTCATAGCATTTTGAGTTGATTTGATATTTTTAAAAATTCAAAAACATTGTCTTTTTTACTTATTAGAACTTTGAAAATTCATAAAAATTCATCAAATTGTCTAAAAATTCCAAAAATATTTCTGTAGGTGCATTTTAATCTCTTTAAAAATCACTAAAAAATCACTAAAAATCATTTCTGAAATTTGGCTACTTAGTTTTTAAATCGTGCTCCTTGTGTTCGACCCTGGTTGCTATACCAGGTAAAAAGAATAGCGAAAGCCGCTTACATTGTTTTCATTGATTCATCTGATCTTTTATTGGGTGGTTTAAAATACAAATTTTTCTCGTTGACCGAATTGATCGATTAAGGACAACGACATTGTGATTTATTTTCTACCTTAGTCGCATCGATTTTCGTGTCATCAAAAACCGATGAGCATCTCAAAGTACATAATGATCTATCTGGAATTATCCTTTCCTGAGATGGATATGGTGACTAGTCGGAGAGCATTGGGTAGCGGGTTGCAACGTATGTGGTCCATCCCACTCTCGTCAGTACTGACCATGACAACGGGTAGGGACTTGATAATGCCGGAGAAGTCAAAGTGTATTTTTCTAATTATTAAAATTTAAATAATACGTACTTTGAGATTATACCTACTATTCAAGTAATAATCAAGTTTGTTGATTGATGATTGTATTGATAATTAATTTAATGTGATTAAATTAATTATATCCAATAAACTCTCCATTATGAATAGATGCGTATTTCCCATGAAAGAATTAATTATGTAAATATGATTCACGATAATTAATTATTACAATTTGAATATGAGGTGGAGGATCACATAAGAGACATCCATGGTCTCCCGTCAAGGCAAAGGATTCCGTCTCCAGATGTTGTATATAGGAGACGCCCGTCTGAAGTGACAGATCCTGTATATGATTTATTTCGATCGGGTTCTTTGCTTCTCGAAAGAGTAAGGCCGTATACGTAGTGATCCCAATATTGGGTCCTCATATTATTGAGGCAATATTGGATTGCGTATAGCGAGTATTAATCTTGTTGACAGTTGATTCAATTAACAATTGGTCAACATCATCTTAGGGTGGTGGACCCAGGTGTTAAAGATCGAATTGGGAAATGCAAGTTGGACTTGCAAGGTGGAATGTGTTCCCGCTTCTCTTTATTCGAGTCACAGGTTCTCGTACTATTAGGATGTGATAAGAGAAGAGATCCCAGATCTTGCTTGAGATATAGCGGTAAGTATATCTCTTACTTTGAAAGTCAATAAGGGAATAATCTTTCAAAGTTGACATAGCAAGATGAATTTGATTTAAAATGCCTTAATCAAATATTCTAAAAATGAATATATAGTTATTTATATGTTCGAATATATTGCATTCTTAATTTCAGAAAATGAAGTCCATGAACCCACTTAGCAGGCTCCTGGAGGTCAATCAGTTGACCGGACCAAATTATTCGGATTGGATCCGAAATTTGGATCTTGTCCTTTCTGCGGAAGGCATCTCGTATGTGCTATCTAAGGACAAGATAGCAGACCCTCAGACTCCGGAAGATAAATCATACAATGATAAATATGATGAAGATCGTAATCTGGCAAGATGTTATATTCTTGTCTTGTTATCCAATGTGCTTCAGAAGCAACATGTGGAAATGAACCATTTCCAATAGATTATGCTGAATCTGAAGGAAATGTTTGGTGACATAAACCGCAACAACGTTAAAATGTGATGAAAGAGCTTATTCGCTGCAAGATGCAGGAAGGGACCTCTGTCAGAGAACACATGCTCAAAGTGTTTGGGTACCTCTCTGAATTGGAAACCTTGGGAGCCTTCATGGATACTGACATGCATGTTGATTTCATTCTCCTGTCGCTCCCTAAGTCTTTCAACAACTTTGTCGTGTCATATCACATGAGCGAAGCTGATTTCACTAACGCTGGGCTGTTAACTGCATTAAAGTCTGCAGAAGACGTGATGAAGAAGGATGACCCCTCTTCTAATGCAATGGTTGCACAAGTGAAGGGAAAGCACGGTCGGAAGCAAGGTTCTCGGAAGGGCCCGACCCAGAAGAGAAAGAAGAAGAATCAAGGAGTTGGTTCATCTTCTAGTGCTTCCACACTAATGACATCGAAGAAGTCCGATGTATGTCACCACTGCAAGAAGCCGGGGCACTGGCGGCGTATTTGCCCAGAATACCTGAAGTCTGGTGACAAAGGTAAAGCCCGATAAATATGAAATCTACTTTCATCATTGAAACTAGCTTTCTCGTCGGACGAGAAGGAAGTTGGGTTGTAGATTTTGGTGCTTCTGTTAATGTATGCAATTTGTTGCATTTGTTTCAGGAAACTAGGAATCTTGAGCAAGGGGAGATAGTCATCCAGATGGGATCTGACGCAAGTGTTGCAGCAGTCTCCATCGGGACCTGCAGACTATCGTTATCTAGTGGTCGAGTCCTAGTACTTAAAGAGTGTCTTTATGTACCTAAAGTCCAGAAGAATTTGATATCTATATCTAAGCTTGTTAGATATGGATATTCCTTCCTATTTTGTAATAAGTTAGTCATTAATCAATATGATAAATTTATTGCGGAAGGTGTTCTGACTTCTGGTGGACTCTATGAATTGTGCATTGATGAATGTGTCATAAATGTCACTTCCACTGATAATAAAAACCCTAAAATATCCAGGGAGAATGGAATCATTCGAATATTTTTTGGCATCAAAGGCGTGGTCATTTATCTGTTGATATGATCAATAGATTGATAAAGGATGGCTATTTAAATTTTCTGCAGGTTCAATCTTTACCTACCTGTGAACATTGCATTCGAGATAAAATGACCAGGATGCCTTTCAGTAACAAGGTTACGAGTTGCGAAGGTATTTTTCACCTAATACATACTGATGTATGTGGTCCCTTGGGTACCACGACTAGAAATGGATATCGATATTATTTGGCATTTATTGATGACCATTCGCGATACGGGTTTATCTTCCTACTATGTCATAATTCTGAAACCTTTGAAAAGTTCAAAGAGTTTAAGACTTTGGTTGAGAACCAAACCGATAGGAAGATTAAACGAATTCGATCTGACCGAGGTGGTGAGTATCTCTCAGATGAATTCAAGGAATATCTTAAAGAGAATGGAATTGTCTCCAATCTCACCCCCTAGAACTCTCCAATTTAATGGTGTTGCTGAAAGACGCAATAGGAATCATGGACATGGTCCGTTCAATGATGAACAAAGCACATTTACCTCTTAGTATCTGGGGATATATAGTAGAGATTGTAATTTATATCCTGAACAAGATTCCTAGCAAGTTTGTACCCAAGACTCCTCACGAGCTCTGGTATGGTACCAAGCCTAGTGTTAAACACTTGAGGATTTGGGGTTGCTTGGTCCATGCAAAGAACGTGGACGCAAGTAAGATAGAATCTCGCACTCGTGAGTGTTGTTTCATTGTATATGTTAAAGATGGTATTGGATATCAGCTTTATGACCTTGAGACCCAAAAGGTTTTTGTCTCTAGGGATGTGAACTTTCTAGAGGATGATTTCCTTAAAGGTCAAGATAGAAATGAAGTAGAGGAACTCATTGAATCCCCTGAGGATTCTGAGATTCCTGAACCAGAAACTGAAGAGATAAATGAAGATGAAACACCCATACCTCTTCGAAGGAGTTCGAGGGTGGTTGCACCACCTAAAAGGTATGGATTCCATGTGTCAGGTGAGACTGACAATGACCCTTCTTCATTTGATGAAGCACTCGCGGATCATGACATGGATAGATGGATGCTGGCAATGAAGTCAGAAATTGACTCCATGCATAAGAATGGTGTATGAACCTTAGAGGATCCACCTAAAGGGGTAAAACCCATTGGGTGTAAATGGATCTTCAAGAGAAAGAGGGGACCTGATGGGAAAGTAGAGACTTTCAAGGCACATCTCGTAGACAAGGGATACACACAGAGAGAAGGCATCGATTATGATGAGACGTTTCTCCTGTGGCTATGCCTAAGTCCATTAGGACACTGCTAGCTATAGATGCATCTCTTGACTACGACATCTGGCAGATGAATGTTAAGACAACTTTCCTCAATGGATACCTCGAGGAGGATATCTATATGGAGCAGCCCAAGGGCTTCACAGTTGAGGATGGAAAAGTATGCAAGCTGAAGAAATCCATCTATGGGCTCAAACAAACTTCTCGTAGCTGGAACATCAGATTTGACGAAACCATAAAGAGTTATGATTTTGTGCAAAATCCTGATGAACCTTGTGTATACAAGAAGCTTAGTCGGAGCGTCATTGTGTTCATCGTGCTTTACGTAGATGATATCCTTATCATTGGGAATGATATAGGAATGACGACCAGTGTAAAAAATTGGTTGTCCCATACCTTCAAGATGAAAGATCTTGGAGAAGCCTCTTACATCTCAGGCCTGAAGTTGTTCAGAAACCGAGAAACGAGGATATTGGGATTATCACAACATGGACACATTAAGAAGATTCTTGAACGATTCCGTATGGATAGTTCTAAGAAAGGATTCCTCCCCTTAAGACATGATATCCATCTGTCTAAAGGGATAGCTCCTCAAAGTGTTGAGGAAAATAAGGCCATGGCTGGATGCCCCTACGCATCAGCTATAGGAAGCTTAATATATGCCATGATGTGTACTAGGCCAAGCATCTGCCATGCAGTGGGAGTGGTAAGTCATTACCAATCCTGCTATGGTGAGCAACACTAGAATGCAGTAAAGAATATATTCAAATATCTAAGACGGATGCAAGATTATGTCTTGCTCTATGGAGATGGTGATCTCCAAGTCTTGGGATATACAGATTCAGACTTCCAGTTGGATATTGATGATCGAAAGTCGACATCAAGGTTTGTATTCCTGTTGAAAGGTGGTGCTGTGAGCTGGAGAAGCAAGAAGCAGAACATTATGGCAGATTCAACAACAGAAGCCGGATACATTGCCGCATCGGATGCTGCAAAGGAGGCGGTGTGGTTGCGCAAGTTCATCTTGGAGCTTGGCGTAGTTTCCATACTCCCATCCCGTTACTATTCGATAATACGTGAGCCATTGCCTAGGCAAAGGAACCCAGATGGCATCAAAAGAGCAAGCATGTGGAAAGGAAATACCACATCACTCGGGAGATTCAAAAGTGTGGTGATATCATCATCACTAAGATGGCCTTTGCTGACAACGTTGCTGATCCTCTTGCCAAACCTCTGACACAGATGGTTTTTGACCAGCATTTAATGAGTATGGGTTTACGGATTGTACCTGAATGGTTATGAGGGCTAGTGGGAGATTGTTAGACATGTGAGCACCGGGCGAACCATTCTTACAATAAATGTTATTGTAATATATATGTTTATCAATAAAATTTATTGATGTTTCACTCCCTTTTTGAAATTAAATGAATGAATGCACTATAAGGTCCCTCTGTACAAGTAGGGTTATGTACCATGGCCATCTTGATGATCATATAGCTGTTAATTGATTAAATGAATCATAGAGGCTGGTGTTTGGATGAATATCTAAGGAGTTAGATATAAGACTCATCAAGCATCGTCAAATGATTATTAAGAGATGATCTCCAGCCTTAGTAGGAGATGGAAACCCTTTCTCACATAGGCTGATGTCTGACCGACCTCTTGATGCAGGTCCTCTGCATAGGAATAGTGATTCGGAGGTGTCAGATTAGTTAGGTCAATGGGTTGACTTAACGAGATCGAGATAACCTAAGTCCTATGTTGAATGCTGTCACAGCATAGGCGCACATCCTCTGACCAGAGACAGATGTGTTACTATATGTTTGAGTGTGTACATGTGGCAGACCAATAGGTTGATGACCTAACCAAGGTCTATACACCGGCGCGTTGGTGTGCATGTAAGGGCATGTGAGTAATACGATCTCTCAAAGGGATCATACAGGTTCATTTATGAACCAGAAGACATGAGCTCACTCATGAGGTATTGAGACCGATCAAATTCCATGCATGGTCGTCGTGCTTTGGACACATGACATGAATTTGAAGTTATAATATATGCTTTGGGAAAGCATATGATCGATACCGATTCCCAATGACCAAGATTGAGAAACTTGGTGATCAAACCCTGAAGAAGACAGTATAAAATTTATCTTATTCTTCAGGTTGATCATAGGTCTTCAAGTATGCAGGATGCACAGGTATTGGGAATACCTGAGGGTGATGTGATCATAAATGATTGTATGACCATGACGCTTCCATTCTGAGGGAGTGATGAAATAGGTCTGGATTTTAGTGACTCCTCTCAGTAGAGAAGCAATCTGATCTTGATCCAAGTATTGGACATTGGTCTGAATGAGATTCAGATTCAATGAGAAGATTAGATTTGCGGTCTTGATTTAACCAAGCATCTATGGGAGGTCCGTAAGATCTGGATTTGAGATGAGATCTCAACATCCAAGTCACTATATGTGGAACAATACAATTGCTCTGTCCTTATCTCCAAGTATCTACGGAGAAAGCACATTATTCTTGAAAGGGTTCAAGAATAATTCATTTGATGAATTATGTATCCAAGCAACAAGAGAATGATAATTAAATGAGATTTAATTATCAAGAATAATATGAATGAGATTCATATTGTGAGAATGATTATGTAAGATGATTAAATGGGATTTAGTTATCAAGGATTACAGAATATGGATAGTGCTATCCATAATATCTATGTATTATAAATGTGATTTATAATATATATCAAAGAGAGAGAGAAACTTTGTAAATAGCATTTGTTAATTATTAATGTGGATTGGATTCACATTAGTTAATTAATTGGAAATGTAATTTACAAATTAGTTTGGGTTGTGATTATGATTCACAAATTTATCAATGGCATGATTGAAATATTCACAAATTAATTTGGAATTAATTTGGTGGATATTTTTGTAATAATAGTTATTACAAATTTATTAAGAGATAATGGATAAAAATAAAAAGGACATAAATCACCACAAAATATAGGTGGCATCATCTATGGGTGACACCCCCTAT
The DNA here is from genome assembly GCA_037367405.1 of Ottelia alismoides. Lineage (NCBI taxonomy): Eukaryota > Viridiplantae > Streptophyta > Magnoliopsida > Alismatales > Hydrocharitaceae > Ottelia > Ottelia alismoides. The sequence continues at coordinate 950,415 of JAZKJV010004381.1, read as the reverse complement.
TTTTGGGGGTGATTTAATTATCTCCTCTTTTTTTATCTTGTTATCTCTTGATAATTAGATTATGTTAAATTAAATTATGTTGATAATAATACAACACACAACAATCATAACCATTGATTAATTCATGGATCAACCTAGCTGTTGGATCTATGAGTGCCATGGATTGAGATCCATACTAATATATAAGGAGGGCAACCCTATCCCTTTCAAGGTACATGAACAAGAGTTGTATAAGGCTACTACTCTCTCTCTCTCTCTCTCTCTCATTCTCGCCTACTCTCTCTCTCTCTCTTCATCAAGGTGGCCGACCATCTTGTGCATTGAGAAAGGGAGACTCTTGCCTTCGCCTTCGACTACTCGAGGATCTCCATCTTCTTCGGAGCTGCTTGCTTTAAAGGAAGACGACGGATTTCGTTGGACGAAATCAGGTAATTCGTAGTTTGGATCTTCATTGAGGATTGCGGGAGGAACGTGTCTCATCATCACGCCCGCAAGTGCCATCTTCGTGGATCGGACTTGAGACAGGAGGATCTCTTATTTTAGAGATCTCGTGATCACAACCACGCTTCAAGAGGTATTTCTATTACTTTGTGGTTTGATGAAACGATCCAAGAAACATTCTTGTGATCATGTGATTTCATCGCTTGCTTAAAAAAATTTAATTTCCGCTGCATATAGCGAGTAGTGTGACTAGTCGCCCCGATCGTATGAAATGCGATCGACACGCTTCCGTGATGCACTTGAGGATTCTCAATATCCTTCAAGAAGGAGAGTACATATGCAACATCAACAACATAGATATACTTTTGAGTCTATGGAGGACCTTACACCTCCGGTTGTGGCGGATACCACTTCATCTTCTATTCCACAACCTATAGTAGATAGTTTTGATTTCGATCTCATGTTGCCTCAAAAAGATTCATGTATGAAGAACTATGTTTCTGTTAATGCCAAGAATGATCTTTCAATTCATGATTCGGATTCTTCATCTTTTGTTTCCATATCTTCAATCCTTTTCCCCCGTTCTCTTACGGTAGTAAAGCGCATTAAAAAGATTCAGAAAGATGACCCAGATATGGAACAGTTTTGTGAAGAAAATATCACTGTAAAGGTGCCATATGATGAGTATGTGGCTAACCATCCTGCATTCCAGAAATACCTTAAGGTGAGATGCACACCTACTAGGGTTATCAGGAAGAAAGAGAACCAAAATATCAAGGCACACATCCTATCAGTAGCCACAACATATTATCTCAAGAATCAGACATTGCAAAGGAAAAAGAGAGACATGGGTGCTCACTATGTGGAGAGTCGTATTGACGACATCGCGTTTGTAAGCACACTCTTGAATAATGGTTCTTCCATCAACTTACTTCCCTTGGAATTATATCAGAAATTGGAGTTGGGACCACATCACAAATCCAGAGCTTTACTCCAATTCATAGATTGTTTGGTGAAGAGAGCTAAGGTAGAAGTGGAGAACGTGGTTATCTCGATTGAGGGGCGGAACTATCAGGTTTACTTCACAGTTTTGTACATGGAGACCCCCACTCATTGGAGAGAATATCATATCATTCTCGGGCGACCCTTCCTTAAGATCGTAGGCATACTTTCGATTATGGTATGGGAATTATGAGGTTCGTTCTCCAGGAGGAGAAGTGAACCTTGAGATGAAGCAAACCAAGTGTCAGTGACCCAAGAGTAGCACATAGTACTCATCTTCAGAGGCAGACTGCAACATGATTAGCACCGTTGGGATTTGGAGACAGGTTCCTTCAGGACAGAGCGAGACCCTATCATATGGAAAGGATAGTGGATGATGTAGTTTTCCAGGTGTTGCCTGGTCTTGTTAGAGATGCACCTACCTATTGATAACGAGAGAAAATTGAAGGTCGCACGATCTCACAAGGCGAGACTGCGGTTGATGAGTTGACAACTCAACCTTTCTAGGTTAGTAAGCAATTAACCCACAAAATAATATTAAGGCAATGAAGAGCACAAGTGAGGTTAAAATTTATTATCACTACACTGAAATGCATAGCAGGCAAACATGTAGAGGTCGAACCACAGAGAGCAAAATAAGTAGCCTATGGTTATTTATGCACAACCAAGTCATTCATTTATATATGTCTTTTTGTGGGTTTTTGGATTTTATATCTATTTACCTTATCTTTTATTTTGTAATTTTGTATTTTCTTTTAACACTTTTCATTTTTTTATATTTTCTCTTTTATATTTAGATATAATATATACATATATACATATATGTGTGTATATGCAGAAATACAATATAAGATATATATAGTGATACTATATTATAAATATATACAAAACTCAAAATATAGTAAATAAGATATTTCGTGATTTTTCCTATTTTTCTAATATTTTTTATTTCTCTGGAATGTTTGCTAAATTTTATGTATTTTAAAAGTCAAAAATATCCTGAATAAGGGATTAATAAATTATCCGAAATTGATCTGGGTTTTAAAAATAATAAACAAGTCCCAAAATTATCCAAATCAATTTTAATATATAAATAATATATATATATATCATTATAAAATAGAAAAACATATTTTTGGTATTTTTGTAGAATTTTTATAATTTTTTGTTCGATTTTTGAGCTTTTTGATTTTTTATAATTTTTCTTTTTCTATTTTAGCTTTTTTTGTATTCTGGACTCAATAAATACCAAAAGTAATTTTTCAATAAGTTTTTATTTTTTTGGTATTTTATAGTTGAATAGGGAATATATAGACTCCATTATATTTTTTATAAATAAGTTAAATGCCAAATTTTCCAAACAAAAACATGGGCGTGGATCTACAAGACAAGAAGCGTATAACTCTATTTTTGTAGATTTTTAGGAGCACATGAGGTATTTTCAATAAATAGGCAAAAATCACAAAAAATACAAGTCCTAGCAGGGGCATATTTGCAAATAAAATAAGTTTCAGGGGCAACAATGCAAATATTACAACAGAAAAACACCTTTATTTAATTTTTAAGCATTATTTTAAAATATACAAAATTATCAAGGTACACTATGCAAATTACCCTTCATATGGGACTACACGTGATATACGTTGGGAGGGATCAAAATGCAAATACAATTAAATCCAGGGGCCTTCCAGTAATTTTCGTAAAAATATACAATATTAATTTCATTTTATTAATTTTTTTAGAAATACAATAACCTGTAGGCGTCTACATGCAATTTTGCCACCTCACGTAGGACGGCACGTGAGGTGATGTGGACTGGATCGAAGTGTACTTACATGAAAGTTAGGGGGTTCATTTACAAATATCCACTTGTTTGTAAATGTTAAATTTTATTTACAGCATCAAATAATAAATTCAAAAAAATGCAGGGCTAAATGTGTAATTACCTTAATTATAGGCGCGGACCAACGACTGGATCTTCTTCACTTGAACATGTGTCGCCCGCGCAATGGTGGATGACGCTTATCCCATGGATGGCCAAGATTAGACCATGGAGCGCGATCGGGCGGTGAAGACAAGTGGTTGTGATCTGACTGGGACGCCCTTCTTGATCCAACGGCGGAGCGGCTATGACGAAGAACAGGGAGTAAGGTTCGTCTGGGCAAACTTCCTCCGGTGAGATCTTGCTCCTCCGACGATCTTTTCTGCTCTGAGGGGTCTAGATAGATCTGTGTTGAGGTCCCCTACCGGCTGGTGGCTTCAGAATGGTCAGAGGTGCACTGGAGCACCCCCACAAGGCCGGGGAAGAAGAGGTACCCCAGGTGCCTCTGACAAGGTGTGATTTCACCCCCAGGTGCTTCTTTTGTGCTTGGGACCTACAAAAATGGATGCACGGGTCCAGGGCAAAGTGCCTCGACCTGGTTAGTTGCGAGGTGTATCATATCGGTTTCCACACCAATTTTTATTATTTTTGAAGATACAAATATAAACAAGGATATCATTTTAATTTTTTGGATACGAATATGGTTTGATGTAGTACCTATACGTTAATTAATTTGTGAGGGTTGACTTCTACCATAACGAATGCACCTAGATAATCCATACATATTTTTATTTTACAACTATGATTATGAATAAGAAAATCGATTTTAATTTTTTTGACAAAGATGTGGATATGTGTATCTTTTTCATTTTGTAGGATAAAATAAGCATGCTATTTTCCTTTATTATTTATCAATGTAATATATTCAAATATATGTTTATAGATACAATAATATACGTAAATACAACATACACACATAAATTTAGTACATTAGATATCGATATCCATACAACAACAACAACAAAGCCTTTTCGCACAATTAAGTAGGGTTGGCTACATGGATTCTTCACCTCCTAGATATCGATATCCAAATCAAAAAAAAGTTTCATAATCTTGTTAGTATCCGTATTTTAAATATTGAAAATATATATATTCATATATACTATACGTAGTACATTTTAGCATGTATGTGTGTGTTTAAGATAAGGTATAGTAGTTTCATATATGTCAATAGCTATAGTTGTATCCGCATTCATATTCATATCGATTTACATTTTTTAATAATTTATATTAGAGAATTATTTAATATAATAACTTTATGAAAATGGTATATATATAATGACTTGGATATGGGTGAAGTTTACACATCCAAATCGGCAATTGAAGTGCTGATGTAGGTTCCCTCCCCAAATCAGCACCATGCTTAAAATAGTAAATACATAAAACCCATGCTATTTATTTAATTTGTATTTAATTGGTATTTATTTAAAAAAAAGTCTCCGACCGGAAATAGCCTGTGGGGATGAAATCGCCACATGTCAGCTCCCTGTTCACTCCCCGCTCTCCACTAAGCTGAAGGTTGGTCCACTGTCAAACCCGCACCACAGAGGCCAGAACCCTCTACGGTCAATAACATCTCTTCCATCGTTGACATCTACAGCCAACTCTCCCATCTTCAACTCCTACTCTTCCATTCTCATGTGATTTCTCCGCCCAGATCTTCCCAAATCCTCTTACTGATCCGTATATCTTCTCCTCTCGACTGATCCCATCTCCAGATCTAATCTCATTTATCTCTTCTTCCCAAAGTTAGGGCTCTAGATCTTCAAATCAATCGTCGCCTTCCAGATCCGTTAATTCCATCGAATTTAATCATAGACCACCATCTCCTCATCACCTTCTTCCCAAATGGATACCCCCTCTCAAATCTGAAAACCACCTACTTATATCTGCACCTAAATCTCAACAAATCTCCTTCCAGCCCAACTCCCCTTTCCTGATTTGATCTCAAGAACCCAATCTTCTTCTTGTTCGCAAATCCATTAAATCACTAGACATCGCCAATCCCACCTTCCTGATCAAGCCCCCCTCTCGCATCTTTAAAAGAACCATCTCCAGATTATTGATCTTCATCCGACATGCTCTCTAGTAAAAGAGAAGGGGAGAGAGAGAACGTCTCCTCAATTCGGTGATAGCGGACGAGGTAACTCCGCCTGTGGGATCCGTTTTACCAAACACATAGCAGCTCTATTCAAGCAGCCACGCTCATCCTCATGTCACGGAGTTGAGCGGTGATCAAGAGGGCCCTTGTCCTCTTCATTTACAGTCTACTACGCATCCTTCCTTTAAACCCCTTCGTTGTCATCTTTTCAATCCTAAAATCCAAACCACACCGGCCACTGAGAACCACATGATCATCTCCTATCCTCTTCGCTTCGCGATTCCGTCACGCCGGAGACACAGCCGGAGCATAACTCCGCTCCACCATCTCCGAAGGAACTCCAACCCCATTCCATCCCCTTGTGCCTAATTCCCCAAGACGGCCAAAAGCTCCTGCCAAAGATTTCCCTACTGCAGGTGCGACATGCATGTCCGAGTTCATCATCAGCGCGCATACCGACACCATCTAAGGACCGGCGAGGAGAATAACTGCAGCAACCAGAGAAGAATAAGAGAAGTCTAGGACTACAACCTAGAACTGCCGTTGATTGCGTGAGGAAGAAGAAAGATTGACCATTGGATCCTTAGAATTATCGCTCCATTTGATATGCTTGCAAGCGCGCATTAGGACCTTTAACTTCATACACATTCACAGCCGTTGACAGAAGATGCACATTGATCTTCACCGTTTATTCTAATGACAATGCTTACCGTTCGATACTCAACATCGGGTCGTTAGGCGAGCAACAGGTGGTCTCCTTACAACCATATGATCAGAATGTTGGAAAGGAGTCCATCCCTCGGATTCGCAGTTACGGCACGTTGGTTAACTCACGTGATCTGAGCAAATTACATCTCTACACTTGTAAGCCCCCACTGGGCAAATTGCATAAAGGAACAAGTATCTTCGGCATATTACGGACAAGACCCTCTGAGATGAGTTTAAATTGTACTTTATTCAATTTACTTGCACTTATACCACTGTATTTATTGACTTATATCTTGCAAATCACAACTTGAAAATTTCCGTTTTTTATCACTCTGTAGCTTATATATATATGAGTAATTCTATGAGAGCAAAAATTTGTGAGAGCATGAGAGGAATGATTCTGGACCACATGATTCTGTTTTCTCTCTCCTGGTCTTCTCTCTCCTGGGTGAATCATGCGGTCCAGAATCATCCCTCTCATGCTCTCACAACTTTTTGCTCTCATAAGATCACTCCTATATATATATAGGAAAAAATGGGGTTGCCCCCGCCCCATTTTTCGGCATTTTATTATTATTTTTTTTGAAAAATAAAACCATGTATATTCATCCATATATCCCTCCTATATGCCATTCGAATTTCATCAGAAACAGAGACTCCTACGGCCTCCATCTCGATGGTATCGATTTAAAAAAATCCTGTTACCGTTAAAAAATTACTGTCCGGATGGAGGCCGTAGGAGTCTCTGTTTCTGACGAAATTCGAATGGTATATAGGAGGGATATAGGGATGAATGTACATGGTGTTATTTTTCAAAAAAATAAAAAAATTTGCCGAAATAAGGCGGGGGCAGCCATGTTGGCTGCCCCTAGGGGGCAGCCACATATGACCCATATATATATATATATATATATAGAGGGAAAAATGGGGCTGCCCCTTAAGGGTAGCCAACATGGTTGCCCCCACCTCGTTTTTTGCAAAAAAATTTTATTTTTTTGAGAAAATATCACTATGTATATTCATCCCTATATCCCTCTTATATGTCATTCGAATTTCGTAAGAAACAGAGACTCCTACGGCCTTCATCCATACGTCATTTTTTAACGATCGTAGGATTTTTTAACTCGACCATGTCTTGATGGAGGGCGTAGGAGTCTCTGTTTCTGACGAAATTCGAATGGCATATAGGAGGGATATAGGGATGAATATACATGATGATAATTTTGAAAAAAAATAAAAAAATCGCACAAAAATGGGGCGGGGCAGCCCCATCAACCCCATATATATAGGAGAAACTTCAAATGAGGCGAGGTCTCACCACTTTTATGGTGAGCCCCTCCATCTCATCCATTTAATTTAAATCCTACGGTTGTGATAAATTTCACATTAATTACATTATTTTTATGGTAAAAAACCCATTTTGGTCATTTGTCAAATTCTAAATATAGAATGTGACAACTAAATTGCCTAATATATATCTCTCTCTTGATTAATCAGTGTTCAGCTGCCTCCTCTGCCTTGTCTCCCCGCCGCACGTCCTCCATCTCTCCAGCAACATCTGTCGGCGGCAGCAACATCCTCCTCCAGCAACATCCTCCGTCCGCCTGCCTCGTCTCCCCGACGTACGTGTGCGGTTACGCCACGGCCCAACCGCCTCCTTTGCCTCACACGAGGCGGCACCGCCCGCCTTCTTCCGCACACCGATCTTCAGGCGGAGCCACAGCCCTGCGCACCATCTTCTTCGACGAGGTGGTAGCCTTCCGCTCATGCCCCTACCGCCCGCAGCGAGGGGCACTCGATGGACGCCGCAGCAGCCACGACCGTGGAGGGAACTGGGGAGAGCTTCCAGGAGACGGGGAAAGGGAGGGACATCATTTTATAAATCAAATATTTCGAAGGGCAAAATTGTCCACATTTAACTTTTTCCGTCTCAGTTAACGGAGATTTGAAATAGAACTTGACATAAGGTTATGTCATGTAAAGGTTAAGCATTACTCGGGGTTCCTCGTGTAATTCGTGATTATGTGGGGTTATGATTGTAATTGTCGAATTATCAGGGTTATGGGTGTAAAAATCCCAATAGTTTTTTGTTCCATTCATCCTCAAAGAGAATCTTAAGGTGTGTTTGGTTTGTGGGTTATTTAAGGAGGATAATTCATTTTTGTGTTTTGGTGTTCGGTTGGTGGATTTAGAGTTTGTAAGTTTGTGTAATGTGATTGTGTTGGAATTTGAAAAAGTTGGTAGTTATTATGATATGATTGTATTGGAATTTGTAAAAGTGGGTAGTTATTATGATATGATTGTATTAAAATTTGAAAAAGTGGGTAGTAGTTGTGATATATTTGTATTGAAGTTTGGAATAGTAAGTAGAAGTTGAGTATTTTATGATTTTTAAATTATATGATATGATGGTATAATATATTTTTTTGATGGAAAGATAGTAGGCAAGACTGCCGGACTCGCCCGCATTGGGGCCCCACTAGTGGAACCCCCAACTGAATGCCCTCTTAGGGTTCGTTTGGTTGCAGGGTTGGGTTGGGTTGGGGTATCCCTATGAATAGTAAACTGTGAAGAGGATTGTGATGTTTGGAAGGAGGGGTACCTCGGGTTGAGCCAACCAAATCCTGCCCAACCCTGCAACCAAATGGAGCCTAGAATCTAGTTTATTTTTTCATAATTATTTTATCTACATTTACGGTGGACTCCGCTTGTAGCCTTGCATATGTAGAACTCAACTTCCGAACTCTGCTTGTTTCGACCCCAGCAAGATGGTCGGGGTCAGATTCTTGCGTAAGTCTATGATTGCAGTGTTGGATGTGTTCCCCTCATTGTGGGAACCTAATCCATATATATAGGACATTGGTAGTCCTATTTGGAAAAGGAAATATCAATTATCCTTTTAGGATCCCAACACAAGCTCTCCTAGCACAAGAAAGAAATAAGAGAGGAGGAAGAAGAAAGAAAGTTTGTGGTTGCCGCAGGAGTTTGGAGGAAGTAACCTTTAGAGCAGTTCTTCTCCAGCATTCTTCCCTACAGTTTGGCGATGCATCATAAATGAATATTTTGCATATCAGAAGTATCTCAACAACATTATCTGATTCTTTCTTCTCGTGTGCAACCAGAAGCTTCCCGTTTTATTGATCTTGACAAGTACCCATACGACGGTGAGATTCGTATATACTGTCAACAGAATGGTAGCCGTATGCAATCAATTCAGCATTGAACTGTGGGTGGTTGCCATCTCCTAATCGGGTTAGAAATTGTGGGACACCGACAGCTGAATTCAATGTTGATTCTCCCCAATTGATAAAGACATGTAGCCTTTATATCTCTCTGTTAACCGGTGTTTTGGTAATGGGATCATGACATAATTGATAGACCCTTTCTTCTTCATAGATGGTGGAGGGAAGGGAGGACAGGACAAAACTCTGGTTTCCCTTCATGATGGAAATCTGCTGTACTATTTAAAACACTGGTTAGGAGTTTTAATTGCAGATGTATGAACACACGGTCTCATTTTAGAATATTTTTATGAAGTCTGATTTTGGACGTCACTTGCTCAGGTAATTTTGCCACTTGTATTTTTCGCAGGTTAGACAAATTTCTTTTGATTTTCATTGTCATATATTTTGCAATCTTTTGTGGCAAAAAATATTCCCTAACCGCGAATGATTTTTTAGTTCATCTTTGAAAAACAAATGAAAAATATGTTTGTTTTGCATTATATTACTTTAAAAATAGATTCAATCCAACCCTCCCCTTAATCACTAAAAAAATAATGGATTCAAGGAATATAAGGACACGTTATGGATCTGATAAGAATTAAGGCAGTAGTAGTGGCAGTTTAGTTGAGAGGAGGTCTTTACTGCTTAACTTTATCTTGATTTTTTTTAAAGAGCCTGCATGTGCTGATTGGTGTTGCCCTTCTTTTTTAATCAATGTCCAGTATATAATAATTTGTAGTTTCTGATGTTAGAATAAGGTCAATAGTAGGTACCAAGCAATGTGCACTGGGAATAAGATCATACCATGTGTACTAGATATGCAAATTCATATTTCCTCCCTATGCATGCTGGTATTCATACCATCTTTTCCTTTCTCGTCAATGTTAAAAATAAAACACCAGATTTATCCTATTAATTCGAGGATGGTCGAGAGCACCGCTCTACTCGATATCTGAAGGATTTGAAGGGTCTACTCTTGACTTCTATTGTATATTCTCTCTAAAATTTAAAATACATGAGCGAAAAAGCATCGCATTTAAGATCACGGCCTAGACCCAATGCATTACTTGACCTCACAACTTGTCTAGCTTGGACCAATATTAAGTTCATTGAACACCACTCAAAATGCATAAATCCAAGATATTAAATGTATGTTCGATAAGGAACACGGGGGTATCACTCCGTATTCTTCCAATTTCTTATCCTTCCATAGGCGGTTGACGTTTTGATCTTGGAGTCAATACGAGGGATATGAGTTCTTTCCTTATTCATCTAATTTTTACCTCTTCCATCAAAAAGATTACAATAAATTTATTGTAGAAATAGTTCGTTAATGGCTCACATGTTTAAATGTTATTACCATTTCTTATTCCTCAAATTTGCCATCGCACCGAAGATGGTCAATGTTTGGGTTCTGGAGTCAGGATGAGGAATATGATTCCCTCCTCTATTTGTCCATCGTCAGCTTCTCCCGCCATAAAAATACAAATAACTATCACTTATCTAAGTATTTCTTATCTATTTTTATCTAACTAAATACATAATAGCAAATATCTATCATTTATCTCGCTTTAGCCACATATTCATACGTAAAAGAAAAGAAACAATAAATATAACAGTTTAATCCATCCTTATCTCTATCCGGTATTATGCAACTGAGTGGCCCCATCATATCATGCTGTGGTCGTGCTCCCTACTCCAAAAATTAAATAACATAATTTCTACCTCGTTCACTGTCAGGGAACTGAGAATCTCACCGTCTTAAATATCCTGCAGTTTCACTTGCAAGATGGTACATTCCACTGTCTTAAATATCTCGGACTTACACGTTCTTCTGCTTCCCCAACTGCCCCACTCGTTTCCCCATTGTCAGATGAGAATCCAATGTTCCAACTTTGTAACCTTTCTCAGAACATATTACAACATGTACTCAAAAAAATTACGTGAATAAATCAGTATAATACAAAAGTGTATTTAGTATATCTTCATTCATCATTGACAATATTTTATATAAATACGTGTGTTTAGATAATTTATAAAGTAGTTTTTATTTTCTTCTTATACGATTCATATTTATTTTATATTCGTCGTCATTTTTAGGAATATGGCAACACGATTTTCATGTCCGCATTCAAGTTCATGTTTTGATATTGATAGTCTTCATAACGATAAGCGATGTTTATATCAATATTCGTATCTGTGCCATCTTTTGGGAAATCGTTGCAATTACGGGCACATGCAGTTAAGATATTTGACATGACGAGTAATTTTGCAATAATTATTGACATTCGGCGCAGTTTGTTATCCATCTTCCAACAGTTTCTTTGTAATCTTGATAAGTTCCATCTATTACCACCGGCATAGGCAGTTAAGATATTAGATATGACGAGTACTTTCCAACGAATCCACAGTTGAGATGGCATTGAAGCAGTTGCCGTCTGGAAAGGGCACGATCTGAGGCAGACAGTTCAACACAACCACGAGGCCCACTTCCCATTCATGGACAGACCAATAGAGAAGATCTGGTCCATTGAACCCGCATCGGACGCATCCGATCCCATATGGATTAGCTCCACTTACCGGCGCGGTGCCCCCTTTTCCGGTCTATCTTAATCTCCGACCGTGTCTGACCTCATCACATGTAACGACGACAACCTCAATTTGGATTAATCTAATTGCTCTCAGAACATCGGTATTCTCATGTTTACCATCGATCATCAAACTTCGCGGGCATCATCTTAGGGGTATTTATGTAAAAGAACTCAACTTTACGAGGATATCAACGTAATTGGAAAGAAATCAAGGGTTTCTCTGTGATATGTCATTCTTTCAGGGGCATACGTATAAACATCCCGAAATATAAATACTGATACCGGATTCTCACTTGTAAAGCAGTGCCGAGTTCCCCCGTCCGATCATCCACTTCCGTCTCCCTCGAGTTGAGGTTAATCGCTTTTGCTGCTCCCATCGCCTTCATTCGAAGTCTTGATCGCACAAAAGCGTAATTTCTCTCTTTCTTTGACCGCCAATTCGAATCATTTCATCGAAAACTGGGATTCTTTGCTCTTGAAATGCCAAATTAAGATTAGCTGATGGTAGAAATGGATCGTTGTTCTACTGAAATAGGGATTCTATGTTCCTGTTTAGGTTAGTATTTCGACGATGCGGTCTTCTTATTACGTCGGTTGTTGATCTGGAGTTAAAATGTTGTTTTTGATGCAGAGAGATGGCGAGTGATGGATCTAGGTTACCTCGGGTGACTCTGGACCATCCGGAGTTAAATTGTGGTTTTTGATGCAAGACTTGATATTCTCCTCCCAACAATGTCCGTCCTTGGCATACTTGTATGAGTGCGGCGCTTACTGGGAGAGTAACATGTTGGCTTTTGTCTAGTTTTATAAATTTAAGTAATTCAGGATTTTCGATGAAGGGCATTTGGAAATTGCTGGCTAAGATTCTACCTTGCAGTCCCATACTTTTGGGAAGCTAGATGTTGGTGCGGGCGATTAGGTGGGTGAACAAACCAGAGGTGAAGTCGGGAGTATAGGTTGAGGTGGGCAAACTAAAAAGGTTAAGGTTTAAGTGTAGAATGTGATGTATTGTTGAGGAATCGAAAAGTCAGGGAGGAACCGCTCCAGCCTGCCGATTGCATAATGTATTTAGTTTTGTTGAAGTTAAACTTGGTGTAGCATGTAAAGAAAGAGTGTGCATCCCCCTTTCATTATGCTTGTGTCATTTGAATCCAGTGCTTGCTTTTCTTTATTTTCGGGCCATTACTAAGTTATCAAAGAGAACCCTCCACTAAGGACCTGCACTGAGATTCAAAGCTCGTTAATGTTACTGTTTTCTTGTGCTACGGGCTGCTCTCCGTTGAATCACCTCGTGGGATTTGCAAGAGCTAAGACAGGAAAAAATATAAGTGCTTCTGGATTTTTTTATGATGGGCATATGGAAATTGCAGGCCAAGACTCTTTCCTGGGGTCTCACACTTTTGGGAAGCTAGGTGTTGGTGAGATTAGGGGAATGAATTTACCACAGGTGAAGCTGGGAACACAAGTTGAGGTAGGGCAAATTTATAAAGATAGGTAAAATTGCAGAATGTGATGTACTGTTATAGAAGAATCAAAAAGTCAGGGAGGCGCCCCTCCTGCCGGTGGATTATATAATGCCTTTAGTTTAGTTGAAGTTGTACTTGGTGTGCAATGAAAAGAAACGAGCATTCCTTTATTATGCTTGCGTTATTTGAATATAGTGCTTGTTTTTTTTCGGAATATTATTAAGTAACGAAGAGTTCCCTCCGTCAAGGAGCTGTGTTGAGTTTCAAAACTCATTAATGTTACTGTTTTAGCCACCGGTTTATGCATTGAGCTATTAACTGATTTATGGTAAACTATAGAGCTATTAACTGATTTATGGTAATCTTGTACTTCTGCAGACTACTTCATAGTGTTCACTTGTTACCATGAGATCCTAGAATTGTGGAAATGGAGGCCGTATCACGGGGTTTGATTATTGGCATTTCCATAGGACTTGCCATTGGACTGCTTCTGGCTGCAGCAGCCTTTTTCTGTCTTAGATTCCACAGACCACGTGCTCAGATCCAGAACAGCAGTTCACGCAGAGCCTCAACCATTCCTATTCGTGCCAATGGTGACAATTCTTGCACTTTGTCAGATTCAACTGCTGGACAAGATTCACCCAAGCTTTCTGATGCAAATGGAGCACCTCACTGGCTGGATAGAAGCAAGAGGAAAAATCTAATCTCAATGTCTGGAATACCAAGCTACTGCTATAAGTATGTTCTACCCTTGCTATGCCTGATCGTAGAACTGGAAAAAAGTACATATTGAAGGAAAATATAAATTGCTCAATCTTGTTAAATCGTCTACTTCTTTCATCTTTCTAAGCATGATTTTGCTATGTGATATTCCAGCTTGTTTCTGCAGTATTCTCTGATTTTCATTTTGAGGGGACACATTTTTCTTTTTGTTGAAGAATGGTCTTGTGTGGGTTGTGTTTAGTCCCACATCTTGGAGTGGTGACTTATGGTCACATTGATGGGGTCTATATAAAGAGTCCCACACCCAATGTAACCTTTGAGAAAGATGAATGAAATATCAACCCTTTGAGGTGGTTCTACCGTAAATCATGTTAGGGTTAGGGTTATATTAGGATTGTGAATCCTAATGGGATTAGACTCCTAATCCTAGTAGTAGTTGATTTGTATTATATTTATAGTCGTATTGGGAATATGATGGTTGTAAATGAGCTATATATAAATAGGGTTGGATGTATTGCCTCAACACCACCACAGTGTAACCCTAGAGAGGGAGAGAGAGAGAAGAAAAGATGAGAGAGCGAGGGAATGTAGAGAGTTGTACTCGTTCTAATTTGTAGTGATCTTTCTTTCCCAGTGGTCGTGAGAGGTGACTGACCACTGTTATATCTGGTTGTTCTTTTCTTCACGTGCTTCACAGAGGTGGTAGGTGATTGCGAATCCACATTCGTATGATGGTTCATATCCCAACAACCGATATTTGAGTGGATACGATACTAGCAGATCGTGTCCCACCAACTAATATCAGGTTCAGGTTAGCGTTGTTGAAGGTGCACGATGCGTTGGATCAAACCGAGCTTCAACGTTGACGAGACGATATGATGCAACAAATTCACAATCTTCAGAAGCTGTGATATGGTGGTCTTTTGGATAAATCGACCTGATGCGTCGAAGAATACTAGCGGTGGCTTGCAGGAAATCATCCAAGGTGGTACGTTGAGGACATCCGACAAATGCATCATCTAGAGGCAGTGAGTTCCTGCTAATAAGATTTGCAGATGATGACGATGACCTAGTGCAGATCCAAGACGATGAAGAGATCGTGATAGAATTCAACTCAAGAGGAATATTGTTATGATTAAGGTTATATTAAGATTGGAAATCCTAATGGGATTGGACTCCTAATCCTAGTAGCAATTGAGTTGTATTTTATTTATAGTCCTATTGAAAATATGACTATGGGGTTGTAACTGAGCTATATATAGAGGGAGGTGGAGGCGTTGCCTTAATACCACCACAAGAACAATGTAGCACTGAGAGAAAGGGGAGAGAGAAGAGATGAAGAGAGCGAGAGAAAGGAGAAAGTTGTACTCATTCTTCATTTAATGATCTCATGGAAGCACATGAATAAAAGAACAACTAGATATAATGGTGGTTGGTCACATCTCGCGACCTCCAGAGAAGAATGATGGTCGATTGCGCATCCGCATCTATCAAGTGGTTCATGTTCCTATCAACCGACCAACAACCGGTATCTGAGAGGAGATGGTACCTGATCGTGTCCCATCAATTGGTATTAGAGCTGAGTTGGTATTCGGATGTCGTGTCCCAACAACTGGTATCAGAGCGAAGACGATACCAGGTTATATCCCAAAAAATCAAAGTCTCCCTTATAGTTTCTTCTTGCTTTGATTCACTTCCGCATTTCATATTCAAACACTCTCTTGATTTTGAATCCTAATATTCTGTTCTTTATAATGAATTTACATTACTTAGAACAACAATGAAACCCTAGCAGTCCCTATGCCCCCCGGCTCTTTACCCATTGGTTGTCTTAAGAAAGGAAGAAAGAACCCTTACAAATAGGTCAAATACTAATCAGTCTAGCACTTAAACTTGTACTCCCCCTTTCACCCTGCTAAAAAATCCTCACCTACTATCCTAGGTGAATGCTTTGGATTTGATATGAATTATGTTGTTTACTTGATCGGAATGAAATAGTGTTGATGATCAACCCGAGCATTAGAAGTTGGAATGAAGCTTGATTTTTAAGGTATAATGGAGAAAAAATCATTCACTTTTCTGTTTATCCTGCAGAAGTGAAAGATGCACAACTTTTTTTATTTATTAACCAATACTTTTATTAGGTAGAAAATAGAATTTTATAGTATGTTAAGATGTTTAAGTTATCTTATCGTTCTTTCTACATTTTGTATTTCTATTGTTCGGTCTATGTAATTTACCCATAGAACTTTTCTCCGATATGAGAGAGCTCTAGGTTAGATAATAATTGATTGAGTTTTTCCCTCAACATGGTATCAGAGCGACGGTTCTAGATTGGAGCCTGTAACCTAACCCTAACCGTTCCCCACCAAAAATCCCTCGCCCTCCTCACGTCGGCGCTGCCTCACCCTCCTTACTTCGGCATCACCTTGCCCTCTTCACGCCAGTGTCGCCTCCTGCAGGCCGCTCCTCCACGTGGCCCCTCGACGTTCCCCTAGCGCAGCCCTCGCTCACACGTGAGGCGAAGTCGCTGCCCCTATAGGGCTGCCACCAGCATGTGTGCTCTCCGTCTCGTCCTTAGTCTCAGGTTGGGTTCTCCTTTGGACTTCTAGGATGTGATGTGTTCATCTAAAACATCCTCGCCACCAAAAGGCAACGTCGAAGAATGGAGGAGGTTGTGGTATAAGTCTCCACCCACAACCATCTTCATTTATTCTCGTGTAGACATAAGTCTTGTTTGTTGCAAGTCCCAGTCTTGGTGATTGTTGTTATTATGGTTGATAACAAAGAGATGGCTCATCCATGGGGGGCTTTAAAGTTCCAGGCCCAATCCTCAAAATGGATGGCATGAACTATGAACTGTGGGCCATGCAGTTCATGAGTCTGATGCAGTGCAATGACAAGAAGCGCATCCTCACGATGGAGGAACCAAGTGACAAGACTGTGATAAATGTCTCAGGGGAGGAAGATGATGCTTACACATGAGTATGGCTATCTGGGACTGTATCTTCTGAGATAGCTAATGATATTCCGAGCCAGCCGACAACAAAGACTATGTGGGACATTCTCGCAGCCACATACTCACCAGCGAAGAATGAGTCGAAGATATTACAGCTCCTACACGATATCTTCACATCCAAGCAGAATGATTGTCCCCTTCATACCCTTTATACTTCCTTGAAGGGTATGTTTGAGAAACTACATGGTTACATTCCCTTGACTGCTATGCCAGAGCAGCTCAAGGCATACAGAGATTCTGTGATGACTGGAGTCTTTCTAGCAGCTCTTGATTCATGAGTATGCTACTCATGCTCAGATCCTTATCTATGCTACTATACCTCCAATGGAGGAGGCATATCGCAGTCTGAGTAGACTATCTATATCCTCAGGAGGTACTCTGCAGTCCCAGACATCATCAGCTATGGCCGCCTCTCGTGGTAGGGAAGCCATTTACCATATCGTGGTAGAGGGAGCTCTAGCCGTAGCCAAGGAGGGGTGGTCACCCCCGTTAGTCGTGCACCTAATGACATAGATCTGACCACTCCGAGGATACATGCTATTCCAAGCATGGGTTTCCTGCTTCAGCTCGGGTTGCAGAACAAACACAACTAGTTGGAAGTCCTTCACATGCTCCTGATCAAAGATTTGATGAGCTTGTTACTCGACTCAGGGAAATTATGCCTACTACCGGTTCAACTGCGTCTACATCAGGATCCTCGGAAGTGGCTGCCTCAGCTTCAACATCTATATCCGGTTCAGTGTATGTCTTCTGTACTCGTTACAGGGCAGACTTGTCAAAATGGATCATGGATTCAAGTGCATCACATCATCTCCGTGGTGACAGAGGCGAGTTTAGTATTTTTAGTCCTGTCCAGCCTAGACGATCAGTTATGATAGCAGATGGTACACATTCCCCATTACTGGTCAGGGGGATGTGCAGTTGAGTCCTACCTTAAGGCTTCCTAATGTTCTCTATGCTCCTGAATTCTCTATGAATTTGTTGTCCATAGTTAAGTCACCAAAGATTTCCATTATCGTGCCATATTTGATCCATCTGCTCTTGTGTTTCAGGATATACTAACGGACAGAGTGATTGGAACTGGCCGTGAGCAAGGGGGTCTTTACCGAGTTGTGCAGTCTCCATATACTAGTGTCTCATCTTCTCTACACACAGGGTCCGTTTCTCCGTATGTGGCATCTACGTTTTGGTCACCTTCCTCTGCAGAATCCGGTTCATGTTCTTCCACAGAGTTCTCCTCGCTCCACTTTCCAGTGCGAGGCTTGCCAGCTTCGGAAGCATCATCGGTCCTCTTTCCAGAGTCGTCAGGGTCCGAGTGGTCATAATTTGTTCGAGTTGTTTCATTTTGATATTTAGGATCCTAGTCATGTCCCATATCATCAGGGGCACATATTTATCTTGTTGCTGTTGATGAGTTTTCTAGGTTTTCTTGGGTTTTCCTTCTTAAGAGCAAGTCTGATGCTGGTCATGTTATTCAATCATTTATTAATGAAGTGAAGAACATTTTTTCTACTAGAATCAAGTAATTCGATCTGATAATGCTTTAGAATTCTGCAATACTCAACTTTCTCAATTTCTTAAGTCTCATGACATTGTGCATCAGACATCATATCCATATACCTCCCAACAGAATGGGGTGGCTGAAAGAAAACACACCATCTTTTGGATGTTACTAGAACCCTCTTGATTTAGAGCCATGCTCCTCATTCCTATTGAGGAGATGCGGTTCTAACTACTTGTTATATTGTAAATCGTATGCCTTCTTCGGTGTTAGGGGAAAAGATCTCGTTCTTGATTGCGTTTCCCAAGAAGGATCTTTTCTCGCTTATGCCTCGTGTCTTTGGATCGGTTGCGTTTGTTCATCAACTCTCTCCTGGTGTTGACAAGCTTTCTCCAAGGTCTGTCAAATGTGTATTTGTTGGATATTCCAAAACCCAAAAGGGTATCGCTGTTTTGATCCAGTTCGATGAAAGTATTATGTCAGTGCTGATGTCACCTTCTTTGAGTCTATCATGTATTTTTCTCCCGCAGGTTACAGGCTTGCTCCTTCAGAGGATGGAGAAGATATCTATATGCCTCCTGGTCCGTCATTGCCATGCTCTACTCTCTCCCCGCCGCCGCCGCCACCACCACCACCGTCTCCTACTTTCATTCCTCGGGTCTACTAGCGACAACCTTCTGCTCATGTGCCTCCTCCATCATCCAGCACGCCTGAGGTATGTTATGAATATTTCAGTTCTTCTAACGTCATGGGTGATTTGCATGTATAGAATGAGGTACAGGGTGCAGATATTATCTCCACTACTCTTGTTGATGATGTAAATGTCCCTATCGCACTTCGGAGGCAGAAGCATGCACTTACGATGAACCCTAAATATGGGGTGGACTTTGGTTCTCATGTGTCCTTAGAGTGTCTGTCCAAGGAGTTTCGGCACTTTGTTGTGGGCTTGTCAGCCGTACAAATACCACGGTCGTATCAGGAGACCCTGCAGAGCAGTCTGTGGCGTCTAGCTATGGAGGAAGAGATGGCGGCATTACGATCGCGAGGTACATGGAGTGTCGTGAACCCTCTACCAGGTGCGTCTGTTGTCAGTAGCAAATGGGTTTTTACTGTGAAGTAGCGTGCTGATGGTATAGTGGACCGCTACAAGGCCAGGTTGGTTGCTCGTGGGTTCACCCAGACATATGGGGTGGAATACCATGACATGTTTTCTCCTGTGGCACGTCATTCTATCTTGCGGATTCTTATTACTGTTGTTGTGGTTCGTGATTGGTCACTTTTCCAGTTAGATGTGAAGAATGCTTTCTTGTATGGTGATTTACAGAAGAGGTTTACATGCAGCAACCACCTGGGTTTGCTGCTGAGGGGGAGTCCAGTATGGTGTGCCATCTTTATAAGGCTATATATGGCCTTAAGCCGAGTCCGAGGGCTTGGTTTCATAAGCTCTCAGAATTGATTGAACAGAAGGGGTTTGTCAGATCTATTGTAGATCATATTCTCTTTGTCAAGAGAGACCAACGAGGTATTGTGGTCATCTTGGTTTATGTTGATGACAGTTATCACTGGCAGTGATGCACAGGGAATTCCAGCAGCTAAGGATTTCCTTGGACATCAGTTTGTTACCAAAGGATCTGGGTACGCTTCGTTACTTCCTTGGACTGTAATTTGCGAGAAATCAACATCGCATGGTTATGACACAAAGGAAGTATGTTATTGATCTTCTATTAGAGACATGAATGACAGGATGTAGACCAGTTACTACTTCGATGGATCCTAATGTGAAGCTTTATGATGACAGATCTGAGGAGGTGGACAAGAGACGCTACAGAGAACTGGTAGGGAAGTTATTGTATGTTAATATTACTTTAGACCTGATATATCTTTTGTTGTAAGTAAAGTAAGTCAGTTCATGGAGCAACCCAGGCAAGCACACATGGATGCAGTATTCATGATTCTGAGATACTTGAAGTCATCTCCAGGTGCAGGTCTTTTGTTTAGAAGAGATACATCTCTCTCAGTTATAGGGTGTGCGGATGTTGATTATGTTGGATGTCTTAATGACAGGAAGTCCACTTCAGGCTTTATTGTGTTTGTTGGCAGCTCACTAGTCTCGTGGAAAAGTAAGAAACAAATTGTTGTTGCTCGATCGAGTGCAGAATCAGAATATAGGGCAATGACCCAAGGTTGTACTGAGATGATGGTGGGTGAAATCTGTCCTAACTGATTTAATGATTCAAGTACCTCTTCGTATGCAGCTCAAATGTGATAATCAGACACCGTTGTTTATAGCTAATAATCCAGCATTTCATGAAAGGACGAAGCACATCGAGGTAGACTGTCAATACACTCGTGATTTGATCCAAAAGGGGTTTATTTCAAAATCTTATGTTGCGTTAAGAGATCAGATTGCAGAGATGTTTACTAAGGCTCTGGCTAAAGGTCTTTTTCATCATTGTTGTTCCAAGCTGAGCATGATAGATATCTATGCTCCAGCTTGAGGGGGAGTGTTAAGATGTTTAAGTTATCTTATCGTTCTTTCTACATTATGTATTTCTCTTGTCCGATCTATGTAATTTACCCATAGAGCTTTTCTCCTATATAAAAGAGCCGTAGGGTTAGATAATAATTGATTGAGTTTTTCCCTCAATATAGCAGCAACTATTTAATTTGTTTGACGTATATTTTAGGTCAATATATCTCTTCTGAATTTTTTCGTATTCATCTTTTGCTTGTTTCCAGAGATTTGCAAAAGGCAACTAAGAATTTTACAACAGTAATAGGTGAAGGGGCATTTGGCACTGTTTACAAAGCTAAGATGCCAACTGGAGAAGTAGTTGCTGTTAAAATACTCTCAAGAAAATCGAAGGAAGGAGAAAAAGAATTCCAATCAGAGGTAACTTATCAGCCCAGTTCTACACCATTAATCAACGATAACAAATTCTTTTGCTCTCTCTATGTTGGGCCAATGGATAGTTCTACGAGCTTTTAGTGGATTACTTTTTTTGCTAGTTCTATGAGATCTTAATAGCTTTTTTTTGGTTTTATCTTTCCCCTGATTTTAATGTTTTGTTTCTTGTCATTTGCAGGTTTTACTTCTTGGAAGGTTGCATCACCGAAACCTTGTGAATTTAGTAGGATATTGCGCCAAGAAAAAGCCAACATATACTTATATATGTATACATGTCAAATGGCAATCTCGCGTCACGTTTGTATGGCAAGTGTTTTTCTTTTCGATCACCATTCTTTGACCCCTAAAATCTGCAATTGTTGTTCTTATGTCTGTGACATGCACTTAGTAATATGATGAGTTTTTTTACAAGTATTTTTTCTTATGTTTAGCTTAATTGGATAAGCTGCACTCCTAGATGTGGCTTGTAGTGGTTTTTGACGAGTAAGAGTAACATCTAATTCCTCGGCTCATCTCCTCAAGACTGCGAGTTCAAATACACCATACCAAACTTTATAAGCTCGTGTCTTGTTGATTTTTCTCCTGAGAAATAGAGATTTTTATATTTTTACTCGTGCAAACTTTTCCAATAATACTCGTATCCGTAACCATTCAAAATTACGGATCTGCACATAAAGTTTCTGTTAACGCATACAATAATAGTAGTATATGTACTTTTCTCTATTTTGTTTCTTCATAGTATGCTTTATGTAATTTACCCATAGGATACTCTCCTATATAAGAGAGCCTAGGGTTCATGGAATAAACAAGGTTATTCATTTTTCCCAACATGGTATCAGAGCGACGGTCCTAGACCGGAGTTCTCGAAACCCTAACCCTAATCCACCCCACCCGCCGGCCTCTCCTTCTCCTTCCCTCTCGATTGGCGCCGCCTCTACGCCGCCGCACACGCGACTGGGCTGTGCTGCTGCTCGCGCACCTCCTCCTGCGCGTGTGCTGCTCCTGCGCCGCCTCTCCTGCGCCGCCTCTCCTGCGCCAGTGCGTGCGGCTGCACCCTCCAGCGCCTGCGCACCTGCAGCGCACATAGCGCACGTAGCGCCTGCGCATCCCAGCGCCTGCGCACCCTCCAACGTCTGCGCATCCTCCAGTGCCTGCGCGCACATTGCGCCTGTGCGCATAGCGCTAGCGCCTGTGCGCGTTCTCCGGTGCGCAACCCTATGCGCAGCCTTGTGCGCGTGACCATCTGTGCGTGACTGTTGCGTGCGTGATCCAGTGCACGCATCTTCTTAGTGATCCAGTGCGTGACTCTTGTGCGCGTGAAGACCGTAGCACACACATCTTCATGGGGATAGTTGCTTGAGGTCTACACATGCAGCTAATCCTGCCTATGTCAGTGTAGACGAAGTTCATCGTCTGTCAATCGCTCCAGTCTTCCATCTCCAGTATGTCAGAACGCAAGGCTGATATGCCATCTATTGGCGCATTTCGTGGTACAGCCATGGAAGGCCGTATCCCGATATATCGGCGATATATCGCCGATATATCGATATCGACATGGGACCGATATCGAAATCGATATATCCGATTTCAGGCATTTTCTTCAGAAAGATTCCTAGATATAGCGATATATCGGCGATATATCGACGATATATCGTCGATATATCGATATCGACACGATATCGAAACGATATCGATATGTCCTTCCATGGGTCCAGCGCCCATTGTCAAGATGGACGGTACAAACTATGAACAGTGGGCAATGCAGTTCATGAGTATGATGAAGTCAACAGGTAAGAAGCACATTCTTACCGAACCTGAGCCTGCAGAGAAGGCTGGAGTCCATGCCTCATGGGAGGCTGATGATGCATATGCCAAGGTTTGGCTATCTGGTACATTGGCTATTGAAATTGCCAATGACATCATACATCAACCCACAGCCAAGGATATGTGGGATATTCTAGCGGCAATGTACTCTCAGGCCAAGAACGAGACGACGATTCTGCAACTTCAACATGATATATTCACAATAAAGCAGAATGGTTTCCTTTACATTCTCTCTACACATCACTGAGAGGGATGTTCGAGAAGCTCTATAGCTTCATGCCTCTTACTGCCACGCCAGAACAGCGGAAGACATACATGAATGCGACCATGGTGGGTGTGTTCCTGGCTGCACTTGATCCAGAGTATGAGGCGGCACGATCTCAGATTTTGGCAGACTCGACTATTCCTCCCATGGAGGAAGCTTTTCATAGATTGAGTCGGATCACATGTCCCTCAACAGCTGTGAGTCAGAATTCCTCCGCCATGGCAGCAAACAGAGGTCGCGGATTTCATCACCAGGGCCGTGGACGTGGACCTCGTGGAAGGGGTGGCCGCACTAGGCCAACATGCACATATTGTCACCGGGTTGGACACAATGAAGATACCTGCTACTTGAAGCACGGATTTCCTGCATCTGCACGAGCTGCTGAGCAGATAGAGCCATGGCCTCAAATTTCAGCGAAATTCGGTCGAATTTCTGTCGAATATCGATATCCAGTCGAAATCGAAATTCGACCGAAATGACCGAAATGACCGAAATATGGGGGTCGTAGTACAAAAAATGACCGAAATGACCGAAATTTCGGTCGAAATTCCACCGAAATTCCATCGAAATTCTGTTTTGGTCGGTACCGAAATGGTGACCGAAACCGACATTTAAGGCCTTGGATAGAGCCCCCGTCTGCTGCTACTCTGGATCAACGATTCGAGGACTAGTTGCCCGTCTGAGGGGCATTATTCCACCATCTACTCCAGCACCGACTACAGAGAGTCATTCTGATGCTGCTGCTTCTGCCTCTGCTTCTACCAGTGCTCCAGGTAGTATACTTGCATTCCACAGTAGTAGATCAGATACTTTACCATGGATTATGAACTCGGGCGCTACACATCATCTATGTGGCGACCAGAGTCTGCTTTCAGGATACACTCAGATCCCTCCAGGTCGGACAGTCGTGATTGCCAATGGCACTCATTCCCCCATCACTGGTCAGGGGGAGGCTAGATTGACATCCTCTATGCAGCTCAAGAATGTGCTACATGCACCTGATTTCTCAATGAATTTATTGTCAATTAGCCAGATTACAAAGGATCTACATTGTCGGGCAATTTTTGATCCATCTTCTTTGATTTTTCAGGACATCCATACGGACAATGTGATTGGTCGTGGCTATGAGCAAGGAGGCCTATACCGCCTGAATCAGACTCCTTTTGCTGGATCCTCATCCTCTTCTGGACAAGTATCAACCTTATTATGGCATCTGCGTTTTGGTCATTTACCGCTTCAGAAGTTGCGTCAAGTTTTACCTTATGGTCTCCCTCACCCACCTATTCAGTGTGAGGCATGTCAGTTGGGAAAGCATCACAGGTTGTCCTTTCCCAGTCGTCCAGGTCGGAGTAGTACCTCCAAGTTTGAGTTATTTCATATTGATGTCTGGGGTCCGAGTCGCGTACCTGATCATCAGGGACACAGATTTTATATAGTTTTTGTGGATGATTTCTCTAGAGTGTCATGGGTATTTCTGATGAAAAATAAATCTGAAGCCGGAAATATCATTATCCATTTTCTGAATGAAATACAAAATATTTTTTCTACATCTGTGAAGCTTGTGAGAAGTGACAATGCTTTAGAGTTGTGCACCAATACTCTTGCCAATTACTACTCCTCAAAAGGGATTATTTACCAAACATCTTGTGCTCATACATCTCAACAGAATGGGATTGCTGAACGAAAACACCGTCACCTTCTTGATGTCACTAGATCACTACTTATACAGAGTCATGTTCCCTATTCCTACTGGGGTGATGCAGTTCTTACTGTATGTTATCTAATCAACCGTATGCCTTCGTCTGTCTTGAATGAACAGATTCCGTCCTCACTTATTCATCCTGACAAGGATCTGTTCCTTCTTACTCCTCGCGTGTTTGGGTCGGTTGCTTTTGTCCATCAGTTGTCGCCGGGTACTGACAAGCTCTCTCCTAGGGCTGTCAAGTGTGTCTTTGTTGGGTACTCCAGAATTCAAAAGGGGTACAAGTGCTTTGATCCTCTGCGTCGGCGGTACATGATCAGTGCAGATGTTACATTTTTTGAATATGTTATGTATTTTTCAGCATCATGAGACAAGCAGCTTCCACCTATACCACCTGATGCCATATACATGACACCACCACCACCTCAGATACCACCACCACCACCACCACCACAACAGCCTATCTCACCGTTCCCGTTCCATTATACCCGCAGACTTCCTCCGGCTCATGGTCATGACTCGTCCACTAGCTCGCCTATGGTATGTAATGAAAATATTAATGTTGATGGATCTGACGACATTTTTGAGCAGGATGTGGTGCAAGAGCCAGATGAGCCTACAATTGATTTGGATATTCCCATTGCTTTAAGGAAGTCGAAGAGGAGTTGTGCCAAATATCCATTATCAGCCTCTGTGTCTTTTGAGCGGCTATCTGGAGACTTCAGGTCGTTTGCTATGGCACTTTCAGCTATAGATATTCCACGGAATCATCATGAGGCTCTGCAGGATAGTAGATGGCGGCTAGCAATGGAAGAAGAAATGGCAGCACTTCAGTACAGAGGAACTTGGACTTTGGTTTCTATACCTCCAGATGTGAACCCAGTGAGCTGCAATTGGGGTGTTCATAGTGAAGCAAAATGCAGATGGCTCTATTGACAGGTACAAGGCGCGTCTGGTTGCACGTGGCTTCACACAAACATACGGGGTAGATTATCTTGACACATTCTCGCCTGTGGCACGTCATTCCACTCTACAGATCTTGCTGTCAGTTACAGTTGCTCGAGACTGGCCGCTCCATCAGTTGGACGTGAAGAATGCATTCTTATATGGAGATTTGCAGGAAGAGGTGTATATGCAACAACCACCTGGTTTTGCTGTTGAGGGGGAGTGCTCCAAGGTATGCAGGTTACATAAGGCTATCTATGGCCTTAAGCAGAGCCCCAGAGCATGGTTTCAGAAGCTCTCGGATCTCTTCGCGAAATAAGGATACAAACGCTCCAATGCTGATCATTCCTTGTTTATACATAAGACCGCGAGAGGTATTGTTGGAGTATTAAGTAGTGCGCCTATTATGTTGTAACAGGGTAAATGGATCCTGGAGGAGATCCATTTACCCCATTCTGTGTTTAGTCCCACATGGACCAACAGTGGGACTTGGAGGCTCTGGGAAGGCTATATAAGGAGCCCCAGACCTCCTGTACTCATTGAGAAATTCTAATAGAATATCCGCCCCCGTTGAGGGCTTCTCCTGTGGTTTCATCCCGCTCCTCACGGAGTAGGGTTCCACATAAAAATCTTTGTGTTCTTCGTGATTATTCTTCTTTATTGTTATTCCGCTTCCGCTTTCTATTTTATAACATGGTATCAGAGCGGGTCGATTCTCGAGGATTTCTTGTTCTTATTTTATTCGAGATTCGTTTTCTCTGTTCGTGGAAACAGTTCGTGAAGAATATTGTTCTGATTTTTTATTCGTGAACGAGTTCAAGATTATGTTATAGGGTTTTCAGTTCGAAACCCTAATTTTTGCGGCCATCAAGATCATCTCCTCGCAATCCAGGAGATCACAAAGGCGGCAAACATGGCCGCACACAGGCCCATCAGGCGACGCTCTCCAGGTTCCTGCGTCTCTCCGAACCCTTTAGGAGACGCTTGAGAAACCCCAACAAGCGCTGCTCCTCCCGATCTCACGCTGGCAGCGCCATCTTCCCCCAAGGCGCTCGCAGCACCCTCGAGCCCCAAGCCCTAACCCACGGAGCCCAGGCGGGGCTCCTAGTCCAGGCAACATCCAGCAGCCCCCCTGCCGCAGCCCCGATCCAGCAGAGTCCCCCTGCCGCAGGCGCTTCCCCATGGTTGCGCCTCTCTCCCGTAAAGCCGCAGGCGGCGGCATCAGGTCTCTCGTGTCGCACCCTCCAGGCACGCGAGGAGAAATCCCCAGGCAAGCATCTCGCGCTCCCCGGACCTCGCAGGCGACGCGAACCACTCGCGCAGGTGGCCTCCTCACATCGCGCAAGCACCCTGCCTCAAGTCCTTCTCCAGGCGATGGCGCACTCTCCCATTCCGACGATGCTTCCCCGCGTGCACCTCTCTCCCAGGTCATATTCCAGGCGATGGCGTTGTTTTGCGCTCCAATCGCGCATGGCGGCTCGACTCTCTCTTGCGCAGGAGACCCCTTTGGGGGCGGCGGCGGTTGAGGGTTCCCACTAGGGCTGGAAGGCCCTGCTTTATTAAAAAAAAACATTTGTGCTTTTACTGTAAAGCCCAGTTGGGCGGGAAAAAAAATGTCATTTACTGTATGGCCCATGAGCCCAGCCGTGTAAAAAAAAATGAGGGATGCAGTCCGGAAAAAAAAACGGCAGGGGGCTACTTTGAGGGCCGTGTATTGTTTTATGTAAAAAAAAAAAGAGAGAGAGAGAGAGAAAAAAAAGGAAAAAGGCGCGTACACAGAAAAAGCCGTACGCATGAAAAAAAAAATAAAAATTGAAATTGAAAGAGTCGCATACAAAGAAGAGCCGTATGCAATTTCAAAAAAAAAAAGAGATGAAAAGCCGAAAAAAAAATGTCGAAACGGCTTTAAAAAAAATGTTCAAAAAAATGGTTGAAACGGCTTTAAAAAAAAATATGTGTGACGGCTTAAAAAAAAATGGAAAAGCCGCAAGTTTCATGTTCTTTTTGTTTACCCCCTATTTATCTGGTCTTCTCCCAACTTTGTCGATGTTCATGTTCCGACAAGTATGGGAGAAAGGGGGAGTATATATGTAGAGTCACAGGTCTTGTATTCCAGATGCAGATTCAGATTTCCAGACCGATCAGATTCCAGACTCTACGGTTCAGATCCAGGTTCAGACTCGACGATTGTCTTCCGAGTCTCCAGTTTCAGACACGCACAAGTGTGCGGTCATTTGTCAGATGAGCATAAGTTGCCATCGTTTGTTTCGAGGTCCCCATCATTCTTGTTGTTGTTCGGCCAGAGTTTTCATGTGAGCCATAGGGACTCCAGAGCAGAGGACCATTCCCTTGAAAGCAAGGGTTTTCATGTGGTATCATAGGTACACCAGAGCAGTGCACCATTCTCTGAGCCAGATGGGAGAGACCCAGTTCTCCGACGAGGAGACTTCAGGCGCAAGTTCAGACTCGATGGTCAGGTTACGAGTCTTCAGTTGACTCACACTCCAGCCCGTTCGTCCTCCTCACCTGCACGACATGAGAAGCAACGTCCTCGACTGCAGCAATGTGCGCGTTGGGTTGATATTGTCCGTAGTGTCCTGTAGCGTTGAGTTGAGTTTCTTTTTGTTTGTTTGTCCAAGCTGAGCATTGCATGCTCCAGCTTGAGGGGGAGTGTTGGAGTATTAAGTAGTGCGCCTATTATGTTGTAACAGGGTAAATGGATCCTGGAGGAGATCCATTTACCCCATTCTGTGTTTAGTCCCACATGGACCAACAGTGGGACTTGGAGGCTCTGGGAAGGCTATATAAGGAGCCCCAGACCTCCTGTACTCATTGAGAAATTCTAATAGAATATCCGCCCCCGTTGAGGGCTTCTCCTGTGGTTTCATCCCGCTCCTCACGGAGTAGGGTTCCACATAAAAATCTTTGTGTTCTTCGTGATTATTCTTCTTTATTGTTATTCCGCTTCCGCTTTCTATTTTATAACAGGTATCATTGTCATTATGGTTTATGTTGATGACATCTTGATTACAGGAGATGATGAGCAGGGCATAAGGCAGGCGAAAGAAATGCTGGGTAGCGAATTCGTCACTAAGGATCTTGGGGTCCTTAGATACATTCTGGGGCTTGAATTTGCTAGATTTCATATGGGCTAGTCATGTCACAAAGGAAATATGTTACCGATCTGTTGAGTGAAACAGGTATGCTTGGGTGTCGACCTGCTACGACACCAATGGATCCCAGCATGAAGCTTTATGAAGATAACACAGAGGAGGTGGACAAGAGAAGATATAGAGAACTGGTAGGCAAACTGTTGTATGTCACGATCACTAGACCAGATATATTATTTGCAGTGAGTCGTGTGAGCCAGTTCATGGAGCAACCACGCCAGGTGCATATGGATGCAATACATATGATTCTTAGATATCTCAAATCTTCTCTAGGTGCAGGTCTGCTATTCAAGAAAGGAAAGGGGATCTCTATCTCAGCATGTGCAGATGCAGACTATGCAGGATGTCCCAAGGATAGGAAGTCCACCTCAGGGTATGCTGTCTATGTTGGAGATGCCCTAGTCTCATGGAGAAGTAAGAAACAAACGGTGGTAGCTAGATCTAGTGCTGAATCCGAATATAGGGCTATGACCCAGGCTACTACAGAGATGATGTGGGTGAAAGCTGTGCTTACAGACCTATGTTTAGATGTACTACTTCCTATGAACTTGGAATGTGATAATCAGGCTGCCTTGTTTATTGCAAACAACCCAGCATTCCATGAGCGGACCAAGCATATTGAGGTGGACTGTCCCTTCATACGTGATATGATTCAGAAAGGATTCATTGCTACATCTCATGTTACCTCAGAGAATCAGACTGCGGACATATTCACCAAGGCATTGCTACGAGGTCCATTTCAGAAGTGTGCTTCCAAGCTGAGCATGATTGATATCTATGCTTCATCTTGAGGGGGAGTGTTAACGCATACAATAATAGTAGTATATGTACTTTTCTCTATTTTGTTTCTTCATAGTATGCTTTATGTAATTTACCCATAGGCTACTCTCCTATATAAGAGAGCCTAGGGTTCATGGAATAAACAAGGTTATTCATTTTTCCCAACAGTTTCTATTTACATTTTTGCTCCTGCAGTTATGATAAGGCAGTCAAACCATTAGGAATAATGGTTAAAGCATAAAATTTAATAATAAATTTACAAATGGACCCTCAAACAATATATTCCTTGTTGGTCCTTCGCCACTTTTTCAACCATCTCCTACTTTTCTCTTCACAAAGTGAGACATTTTATGATGTTGAGTTGAAACAGTGTTGGTTCTAGGGCTGTTCAAAAAAATCCGGGTCAAGCGGGTACCCAGCTTGACCCATATATTTGATCCTAAATTCACTGGTATCCATCTAGAAATACCGGGTCAGGTACCCGCTTTGTCTTGACCCATGCTCCATTCAAAATATCAATGTGGTATCGCAGGTACCCGCGGGTACCCTATTGGAAGCTTTCACTTGCCCTTTAATTCAAAAAATGCAAAAAGTTAAATATGACACACATATAATTATCGTGTTATTGATATACATTTTATAATAAGGATATGATTATGAATACATATATCGATAAATATGTAAAATGTAAGATCATGTGCTAAAAATGGATATGAATATAAAATCAATCGGATTTGATACAACTATTAGAAGAAATATAATAGGTTATCGTAAATTTAGTTCAAATGGAAATATTTGTATCTAAATCCGTATCGATTTTGAAATAGATATAGATGTATAGGGTGGATCATGGGTATGGCCGGTCCGCAACCAACATTGACTCAACTCGTAAAAGGTCGAACCTGACTTGAACCCAAATATATATTGGATGGGCCTGGGCCCTCCCCACCCTACTGAAACCCGGTTTGGCCTGAATCAACTTATATCCTCACTATAGTTATTTTATAATTTATATTAATGATGGAATGATGTTGTATCAAAACAACAATTTAAACATTAGATAATAGAATGTGTAACATTGATTAAATGTGAAAGATAGCGGATACGGTGATAAATCGTATACGATGATAAATTAGATATGAGTCCATACCTTTGCTAGTATAAATAATTTAAATATTACAATTTAAATTATATACGAGGCATTCTATATTAAATTATATACGAGGTTGTATAAATCGGATACGAGGCATTGTATATTAAAAAATACAACTTAAGACATCAAATCGAACACTTTTGTAAAAAAAATTATGAGCTCGCAGATACGTTGACAAATCGGATACGAAGCTACACATTCGCAGGTATAAATAATTTTACCGTGGAAAAAATTAGTAATGTTTCAATTAAACATTTTTGCATACATTATGAACAAATGGATACGGTAATGAATTGGATACTAGAGCATATATATCCATGTTTCAATTGAATTCTCATGCAATTTACTCATTATCTAATGTATAATTAATCCCCTCTTAGCTAGAGACATAAATAATCTAATACATGGATATTTTTATTTTTTGATTTCAATGTGTAGCTCCATCACATTCTTGACATCTATTAAAACTATTGAATAGTACTATGATGATTGGTTTTATAAATAACTTGTTCAATTTAATGATATGTTATTCCTATAAATGTAAATAGATGGATGATGTGGAATCATTTTTTTCTTGGAAGAGATATTCCGCAAGTACCCGTGGGTACCCGTTACCCATTCAAATGAACCGGGTACCTGTTTGAACGGGTCGGGTCGACCCGTGACCTGATCATAATGGGGCAGGGCGGGTCAACGTGTGAACGGGTCGGGTACCTGCCTCGTGAACACCTCTAGTTGGTTCTTATTCACAACAAAAGATAAACAGAACAATGATTATCATGCAACATGACAGAAGTTTCAAAATAATGAACACCATATATTTGAGTGAAACCTTTAGTCATTGGGTATGCCTTTAGGAGATCAACTTTTCAATCTAGATAATTTTTGACAACATGCACCTATTGACAAGTAACAACAATAGCATATGTATGACAGTGGTCCAGATCCCTTGTATTTTTTGAAACAAGAGGTCTATAGTGCACTTCCTACTTTATCTTGCATATCCTCTTAAGTAATGCTTTGGTGTTATAACGTTTGCCAGAGTAGAAGAGAAATTATGTAATTTTCGGCTCAATTCTATAGACAGAGGTAATAATAGCCATATAATGTATGAAGGGCATGATCTCGCTTGCATAAAGTAATAGGCTGGTCATCATTAGCAGGCTCTTCAGGGGCAGCCGGGCAAGGAGCATGTTGTTGGGAATAGATTCTTTGTATAGATCGAATCACAGAAATTTACCAAAGTT
Organism: Ottelia alismoides; assembly: GCA_037367405.1. Taxonomy (NCBI): domain Eukaryota; kingdom Viridiplantae; phylum Streptophyta; class Magnoliopsida; order Alismatales; family Hydrocharitaceae; genus Ottelia; species Ottelia alismoides. The sequence goes on along the minus strand of JAZKJV010004381.1, from coordinate 917,763 downwards.
GATAAGCGGATCCTGCACAATATATCACTATAACTATAGAAAAAATATATCTCAATCACAGAAAATAAGCCACAGATGCACAGAGAATTTTTAACTTGGAAAACCTTCAATGTGAGGGGAAAAACCATGGGGTTGATCGTAACCCAAAACCAAGCATAATAATTGAAATAATCTCCCGTGAGGAGCTTACAAAAGTCCGGTCCTATATACGGTGCTACAAATCTCCAAACAATGGAGAATATTAGAGAGGAGAAATATTACCGAATGATAGTTTCGTCGCCAAACGTATGGAAGAATGCTGGAGAAGACTTGCACCAAAGATTACTCCTTCCAAACTTCACGGCAACCACGAACATTCTTTCTTCTTCCTCTCTCTCTCTCTCTCTTATTTCTTTCTTGTGCTAAGAGAGCTCACGTTGGGATGATCTTTGTATGCACCCCATACCTTCTATTTATACTCCATGGAGATGAGAAAATAATGGAACATTGAATCTTACTTTCAATAGGATTAGGAAAATATTGCTCCTATTCCTAAAAGGTAATTAATCTCCTCCTCCAATTAGAAGTTGATTTTTCCTTTTCCAAATAGGACTACTAATATCCTATATATGGATTAGGTTCCTATAAGGAGGAGAACCCATCCAACAAATCTCACTCTTACCGACTATGTGGAAACTGGCCCACACCTGTAAGGGAACAACATCTTTCAAACTTTCAAAGCGGAAAAGTCTTCATCATCATATCAACACAGTTGTTATCTGTGTGGATCTTGTCAAGTACAAGTTTCTTTAATTCTAACACATCACGTATCCAGTGATATCTGACATCGACGTGCTTCGATCTTGCATGGAATGAAGAGTTCTTGCCAAGGTGGATATCACTCTGACTATCACAGTATAACATGTACTTGTCCTGATGAAAATCAAGTTCCTAAGTAAACTTCTTCATCCATAACAACTCCTTACATGCCTCTATAGATGCAATGAATTCAATCACTGTAGTTGATTATATCACACACTTCTGAAGCCTGGACTGCCAAGAAACTGCGTCACCTACAAAGGACATCAAGTATCCAGATATGGATCTTCGTCCATCAATGTCACCTGCTATGTCTGCATATGTATAGCCAAAAAGTAGTCTTCTTTGCTCCAAAGTAAAGAGAATATCTACTAGTGCCTCGAAGATATTTCAAGATCCACTTAACTATTTTCCAATGTTGTTTCCCTGAATTTGAGATGAATCTACTAAAAACTCCAACAGTCGACTTGCTACTAACAGGAGGTCGACAATGCAACAGGCGTGGGTGCATGGGGCATGGATCCCTAGTTTTGCCTCCGACTTTTCGGACCAAGAGAAGAGGAGTTCATTGCGTTACATGCACGTCTGGCGGAGATTGAAGGTCCTGTGGGGGGGGGGGGTCATTTTGTGTGGGGTGATAGCAGATTCTCCATGAAAAAGGCTTTTCAATTTTTAGCAGGGGATGGGGAGGAGGTGGGAGCGGGCATGGTGGCAGACTCCAGGATGATTTGGAGAAGTAGGTTGCCTAATCGGATAAAAAAGTTTCTTTGGCTGCTTCGATAGGATCACCTCCTGACGCAGGTTCGCCGGGGACATTTGCGGGGCTTGGATGCTGTTGTCTGCGCCATGTGTGGTTTTGCGTCTGAGGATACAAACAACTTATTTTTCGCTTGCTCAACATCGATTCAAGTTTGGAATATGGCTGGTATCTCCTAGTTTGATGGGCATGATGGCACATTTTTTTGGAGGAGATTCATAATGGTTTACGAGTTCGGGCACGAGGATAGTGCGCGTCCTTTCGCCATTTTATGGGTGATTTAGTGTGCAAGGAACATCGTCATTTTTAGGGGACATCCATGTTATACCGAAAATATAATGGAGCATAGCAGAGTGTTGTGTACTTTGTGGAGTCTGTAATACCATGTATCTTTTTATTTTATAATTAATATACCAAGTGGTAAGTTCCAATTTTGGGATCTTACCCATTTCTTTCTAAAAAACTCCAACTGTACGAGAAATGTCAGGCCTCGAACAAACCATGATGTATATAAGACTACATGTGGTGGATGCATGGGAAATCGTCTTTATATCTTTCTTCTCTTCATTTGTCTTTGGATATTCCTTGGAGCTTAGTTTGAAATGTGCTCCCAAAGGTGTGCTAGCGGGTTTGGCCTTATCCATGAAGAACTTTTGAAGTACCTTCTTAATGTACTTCTCTTGAGAAAGCTGAAGTTTTCTTGCATCACTTTCTTGAGTGATTTTCATGCCTAGTATCTGACTTGCAAGTCAAAAGTCCTTCATAGCAATGAACTTGCTTAACTCTTTCTTCAAGTAAAAATTTCTCCCTTCATTGTTGCCAACAATCAACATGTCAACATAAATCAACAAAATGATGAAATCATCACTTGAGAATTTCTTCACGAAGACATAATGGTCTGAAGTAGTTTTGGAGTAACCATGCTCCCACATGAACGAGTCAAACTTCTTGTACCACTATCTTGACACTTACTTCAATCCATATAGACTCTTCTTCAATCTGCAAACATAATATTCCTTGCCTTTGATTGCGAAGCCCTCTGATTGCAACATGTAAATTTCTTCCTCAAGGTCACCATGGGGAAAGCTGTCTTCATGTCCATCTATTCAACCTCCAGGTCAAGGCTAGCCATGGCCTCAAATTTCAGCGAAATTCAGTCGAATTTCTGTCGAATATCGATATCCAGTCGAAATCGAAATTTGACCGAAATGACCGAAATGACCGAAATATGGGGGTCCTAGTACAAAAAATGACCGAAACGACCAAAATTCTGGTCGAAATTCCACCGAAATTCCATCGAAATTCTGTTTTGGTCGATACCGAAATGGTGACCGAAACCGACATTTAGGGCCTTGAGGCTAGCAGCCAAGCTGAGAACCACCATGATAGAAGACATCTTTACTACAGGAGAAAAGTCTCCTCAAAGTCAACTCCTTTCCTTTAGTTACAACCTTTCACAACAAAGCTAGCTTTGTACCTTGGGTTTGTAGAGTATTCATCATGTTTTACTCTATAAATTCACTTGTTTCTGAATGCCCGCTTGCCTTTGGGCAACTTAACAAGCTCAAATGTATGATTGTCATGAAGGGACTCCATCTCTTCTTTCATAGCTTCTACCCATTTCTACTTATTTGCGTCTTGCAAGACTTCATCATAGCATTCAAGCTCGCTACTGTTTGTCAAAAAATGTACTCACGTGAAGAATATCTGGTAGAGGGTCGCCTCTCCCTTACAGGTCTTCGTGGAGGGAGAGCCTCAGAAGAAGAAGAGCTCTCTTCATCCTGCCCACCATCATCATCACCATCATCTGCATCATCATCATCATCATCATCAGGAATGGAGATCTGTGGTACATCTTCCTCATGTCCTGCATCTGGCAATTGCTCATATACATCATTTAGAACCACATGTGGAGCCCCTTGCAAAGGGACTGGATCCACATCATATGGTTGATAGCTTCTCGAAGGAGGGTCCTTAGCAGCCTTCTAGATGTCCTTAATGGTTTGATCTTCAGAGAAGATCACATTCCTGCTCTTTACCAGCTTCTTATCAACTGGATTATACAACATGTAGCCAAGTTCATCTTGGCCATATCCTTGGAAGATACACTATTTTATCTTTACGTCCAACTTGGACCTTTCATCCTTGGAAATATGCATAAATACACGGCATCCAAAGACGTGTAAATGGTTATAGGAGACATTCTTTCTATACGAAACCCTCTCAGGAACATCACCATCCAAGTGTACATGTGGAAAGAGATTAATAACATGAACTGCAATAAAAAGTGTTTTACACCAAAAGGAGTTACACAACTTAACCACATAAAGGAGACATCTGACTCTCTCCATTAGGGTTCTGTTCATTTTCTTTGCTACGCCATTCAACTGAGGCATCTTGGGCGGAGTCTTCTGGTGCCTAATACCATGAGACCTGCAATAACTCATCAAATGGTCCAATATACTCACCACCATTGTCACTATGGATGCACTTCAGGTTCTTTCTAGATTGTCGCTTCACTAGCACATGAAAATCCTTGAAAACACCAAGGACTTGATCCTTCCTCTTCAAGGCATAGATCCAAACTTTCCTAAAAAATAATCAATAAATGTAACACCTCTTGGGTCCTGTGCATGGTTTCTCAGAAGGTCGGTTTGTCTGCTAACGTGACGGGGTCGGCCCCTTGTTTCTCGACGTCGTTTCACGCTTGGGCTCGGACCTCGGATCCCGAACCTCGGGTTTCGCTATCGGATCCTCTCGCGTGTCGGGTCTTTTGTGACTCCAATGCTTATGGATCTATATTCTCGGGTGGAAAAAGCTTCTCGGATTGTATTCCGCTGCAGCTATCCTCTTCTTCAATGGGCTTTACGGAACAGTTGGCCTCCCTGACTCTCTCATCTGAGGTTAGCGGGGCTTCGACCATAATTAGCTGTGGCAGCTTGGATATTCTTTCCCCTCCCATGGGACCACGACACTACTGTGCATCGGTGGCCTCTGGAGGGGACTCCTTGGGCGCAACGGCTGCACCCGATGGCGAGGCCTTTTCTTCCTTGGCGTCCGAGGTGGTCTCATCTTTTCTCCCATCTACGACCATCATTGAACTAGAAGGTGTTGGTTCTGCTGAAGGTACATCTGATAGAAGGTCCGAGAAGAGGTATAGAAGGAGGAATAGGGCTCGACCGACGATCTCCGAACCACAGTCCTGCTCCGCTCTTATGATGTCCGTTGCGGAGGCATCGGGAGTGATCAGAATTAGGGGGCATCGCGATGGTTCGTTATGAAGATTCTATCATGGAATGTGCGGGGGCTTGGGGAGGTGGGCAAGAGGAGAACTATGGGGGTGCGTTTCATAGAGTGGGGTTGTGATGTCATCATGCTACAAGAAACAAAGCTTCAAGGCGTCAACGATGTTCTCTGGAAATTGTTTGGTGCGGGAGGAATAGATGAAGTCAGGGCTATTGATGCGGTGGGCTAGGCTGGTGGTTTGCTAATTGCTTGGAGATCCTCGGCTTTGGCTTTTGCCTCGGTTCTGCGGGGGAGGCATAGCATCTCGGTTCAATTGGTATGTGCCAGATCTTCTTTATCGATTGTGTTTACCTGTATATACAGACCTTGCTGCCATATATTCAAAGGAGGGAATTATGGTTGGATTTGCAGGAGGCGAGTAGGACGTTCGCAAGAATCCCCTGGCTCATCGGGGGGATTTCAATGTTACCCTTAGAACATCCGACAAACCTCAGTTCAGGGGTGGTCAGGACCCATGGTCTTTGGATTTTGCTGATGTTGTGGATTCATTGGCCCTGGAAGTATTGGATGCGGGAGATATCGCCTACACATGGAGGAATTCAAATTCGCGCTCCCGTATAGATAGATTTTTGGCATCTACGGAACTTCTTGATGGCTTCCCGTTATCTTCTGTGCTTGCTCGGCCTCGGAGCATGTCCGACCACACTCCAATTGTTTGGGATTCCGGCGATCCGTCCGCGGCGAGGGGTTTCTTTAGGTATGAGAGGAGTTGGTTACTGGAGGATAACTTCAAGGAGTTGGTGGCGTCTCATTGGTCACACGTGCAGGTTGGTGGCTCCACGGTTTCCAATTTTGTCCACAAACTCGGGTCTTTGTGCACGAGGTTGAGCTCCTTTAAGAGGGAGACCAGGGCTTCGAGGCAGGCTGCAAGGTTGGAAGCGGAGGGCGTAGTTAGCAGACTCGATGCTTTGGAGGATGCTAGGGAGTTGTCGATGGATGAGCTGGCTGAGCGCTCGTTCGCCCAGAAGCAGATCGCAGCTGAGGATCTCAAGTGTGTCACCGAATGGCGCCAAAGATCGAGGAGCACGTGGCTGAAGGAGGGGGACGCTAATACGACTTTCTTTCATCGCATAGCGAGCGGAAGGCGATGCTCGAATACTTTGTGGTCGATCACAATTAAGGGCATACGAGTGGATGGCGACAAGGAGATGGGGAAAGCAATCTCCGTCCACTTTAAGGAATTCTCGGCAAGGAACATTCCAAGGCTATGGAGGTGGTCGGGGGTGGGAACTACCCCTCTCTCGCCCTCGTTGTGTGATGGGTTGATGCAGGGAGTCTCCCTGGAAGAGGTTAAGGCGACGGTTTGGGACTTGAATGCGGATGGGGCTCCGGGGTCGGATGGTTTCCCGGTGACCTTCTATAATGATTTCTGGGAGTTGGTTGGCAATGAGTTGTTGGAGGTTACCTCTGAATTCTGTCGTGGAAATGCTGGCTTCGAACGAATTAATAAGTCTTTGATTGTTCTTCTGCCTAAGTCTGCTTCGGCCCAGCGGATTGAAAAGTACCGCCCCGTTGCTATCTCTAATGCCCTCTATCTAATTGTGGCTAAGGTGTTTGCTCTGCAGCTCGGTTGGGTTCTTGATTCCATCATCTTCCCACTGCAATCGGCTTTTATACAAGGAAGGTAAATCTCGGATTGCCTAACTCTTGCGTCGGAGGTAATTGCGGAATGGAGACAGGGGGAGAGACAAGGTGTGTTGTGGAAGGTGGACTTTGCAAAAGCCTATGATTGCCTTGATTGGAGGTTTCTTTGGTCGGTTATGCGAAGGAAAGGCTTCCTGGAAGTTTGGATTTCTTGGATGCGGTATTGTGTAACCACGACCTCTTACTCGATCTTGATTAATGGCCGCCCAGAAGGAGGGGTTCTTTCAACCGCGTAGGGGGGTACGTCAGGGCTGCCCCCTTGCTCCTCTCCTTTTTGTCATTGCTGCGAATGTCCTTGCTCACATGGTTTGCCAGGTTATTGATTGCGGTTTATCGGCTGGATTCTCCAAGGGTGGGTTGGTGATCCTGTTGTTGCAATATGCGGACGACACTATATTTTTCATCGAGGGGGGGCTCGCGGAGGTTAAGGGCATGTCTATGGCCCTGGATCTTTTCAGTGAGATGTCTGGTCTTCTCAAGAATGTGGACAAATCGAAGGTGATCCCCTTTGGTCTCTCAACGCAGGAAGCTGTCGAGTATGAGCGGGTTCTGGGGTCTGGGTGCGGCCAGCTACTGATTGACTACTTGGGGATGCCTTTGGTAGTGGGAAGAACTAGGATAAGAGATTGGCTAAGGGTCGTTGAGAAGGTGGAGGCAAAATTGGCAGGTTGGAGGTCGGCCAGTCTTTCTCGGGGGGGGGGGGGGATGCCTTGTCCTCTTAAAGGCGGTTCTCTCCTCTATCCTTGTGTATTTCTTGTCTAACCGTCGACTGCCGAATGGGATTTGCAATCGCCTGGAGATGCTGATGCGGAGGTTCTTATGGGGAAAAATGGTGGAGATTCGGGGGGGTGATACACTTGGTTGAGTGGGGTGAAATAACACGACATAAGAACGAAGGAGGGTTGGGGGTACGGAGCTTGGAGCATTTTAATGACGCATTTCTTCTTAAGTGGGCCAACAAAATTTGGGGCCCGGGGGAGGATTTCTGTGCCAAGGGATTGCGCGAGATCTACGACGTCTGCGGGGTGCCTCCGGTGGCGGCCGATCTGAGTGGATCCCCCGCGCCGTTCTGGAAGGGGGTGGTGGAGGTCTTCTCCAAATTCCTTTACTTGTTTAGACCGGTGATGGGAGATGGCGAATCGTTCAATTTCTGGAAGGATGATTGGACGGGGAGGGGGCCCTTGAGCTCGCGGTTCCCTCGCCTGTTCGCGCTGGCGGTTGATAAGTATGCTTCGGTCTCTTCTCGCTGGTCGAACCAGAGTTGGTTACCGACTTTCTCTGCTAATTTCTCGGATCAAAGGCTCGAGGAGTTTCTTGCCATGCTGGATTCTATCAAGGATGTGGGGCGTCCTTCTGGGGGAAGAGATCATTGGGCGTGGAGTTTGGGCCCTTCCTCGGCGAGAAAGGCTTATGGGGCGATCTGTAGACCCTCACCCTCGCGGTCGGAGGATATGATTCGTGACTGTCGTTTCTTCTGGGGTCTCAGGTTTCCTGAGCGGGGATTGGATTCTTCCTTTGGCTATTTCGTAGGCAAAGATTGATGATGAGTGATCGTTGCGCTATGCTACTTCGCGTGGTATCGGATAGGTGCATTTTATGTGACAATGCGGTGGAGTCCCTTCAACACCTTTTCTTCATCTGCCCGAAGGTGGCTGTCCTTTGGGAGGATACAACGATTGTTTGGGTTTGCTCTAGCGATCTGGCTTCATTTTGTGGATCATTGGTGTCCAATAGAGAAAGAGAGAGGCGGGCGATCCTTAGGCCCATGGCGACATTGTGGGCAATATGGTTGGGAAGAAATGCAGCTCTTTTTTCGGGGCAGCGGTTCTACAAAGAAACCGTGGAGATGCATTGTGCGCAGTTGTTTGATGATTGGGTTTTGTAGTGGCTGTGTTTGTCTCGGGTTTTCGTTAGCTTTGTAATTTCTCTGTTTACCTTTTATTTTTAATACATTGGGGCGAACACCACTGAGTGTATCCCCCTCTTTCCGGCGTTCAAAAAAAAGTGCACTACCAAGGGAACTTACTTTCAAATGACCACTAACATTTGTATAAACAATCTCCAATGGTTGCATTTTCGTAGAAGGTGGATGGCTCTTGAAGGAGACTCTTGTCTGCTTCCTAGCCAGACAGTGTATGCATCTCTCCAACTTCTCATTCTTGACATCAGGCAGCATATTCTTCCTCACCAAATACTATATCCCCTTCTCTCTCATGTGCTACAATTGCCGTTGCCACAACTCAATGGATTTTGCATCTCCAGACATATGTGCAACATCATGAGAAATCGATACGTTCATGATGTAAAGATTGTTGCTATACTTCTTTCCATGAGCAATAACCAAGGATCCTCGGGTAAGCTTCCATTGTCTACCACCAAAATGTTGAGATATCCTTCATTATCAAACTTGCCCATAGAAATGAGATTTAGTGTATGTTTGGTGCATGCCTCACATCTCTGAGCATCAACACCGCTTCATTAGCATTCTTCAACACAACATTGCCATTGTCAACAATATGAGACAAAGAACCATTCCCCATCTTTAATGTGCCAAGATCACCGGTTGTATATGAAGAGAATTTTTTTCTGAGATGTAACATGTAAAGTAGAACCACTATCAACTAGCCAAGACGTACGATCCTGTGCGACGTTCACCATCTCCTCATCACAGACAATGAGAAACTCATGCAGCGCAACTGCAACAATGTTGTCATTTTTCTTTTCTTTTCGCGACCATTCCTGTTATCTCTCTTGAATTGGAAGCAATACTTCTTGATATGTTCTTTCTTCTTGCAATAGTGGCACTCCATATTCTGATATGCACTTGGACTTACTTCTGATGTTATCCCTATCCTTATCATTCTTGATTCTGCTCCTCCCCTATTCTCTGTAACAAGAACCTCTGAATGTGAAGAGCTTCCTTGGATTTTTCTTCGCATCTCCTTATTGAGAATGCATATTTGACAACCTCTAAAGAAACAACCCCATTAACAACAGAGGTAGTAAGTGAGACTCTGAAAGACTCCTAAGAATCTAGTAGAGTAGTAAGCAATAATAGTCTAAACATCTCATCTTCAATTTATTCCCATACTCGTCAGCTGACTTGTAATTCCTTGAAATTCATTCAGAACATTTAGCACATAACTGCCCTCTTTGAACCGCAAGTTCACCAATCTTTTGAGAAGAAACAATTTGCTACTTCCCGTCTTGAAGGCATATAGATTTTCCAACTTCAACCCCAAGCTTCTAGCATGGTTTTCATCTTGGATGTGGTTGTAGACATTCTCATCAACAAACTATCTTATGAAACCACAAATCTGCTCTTGTTCAAATTCCCATTCCTCATCGATTTTGGCTTCGGGTTTCTGCGTGGAGAAAACCTGAAGGTATATAACCTTCACATATAAAAGATCATTCATCTTGTTCTTCCATAAATTGTAATTAATCCCATTAAGTCTAATTATCTGACTCGAACCAAACTCCATCGTGTAATCCACCATTAAATATGCTCTGATACCACTTGTTGGGAATAGATTCTCTGTATAGATCGAATCCCGAAAATTTACCAAAGTTAATATGCGGATCCTGCATGATATATCACTACAACTATAGAAAATTATACCTCAACTACAGAAACTAAATTATTGATGCATGGAGAATTTTTATTGTGAAAAACCCTCAATGTGAGGGGAAAATCACGGGGTTGATCGCAATCCAAAACTAAGCACTATAATTGAAATAATCTCCCGTGAGGGGCTTACAAAAGGCCGGCCCTCTATACGGTACTACAAATCATCAAACAATGGAGAATAATAGAAGGGAGAAATATCACCAATGATAAACTCGTCGCTAAATTATAGGGAAGAATACATGATAGGAATTGCTCATTACTCCCTCCTAACTTCGTGGCAACAACAAACATTATTTCTTCCTCTCTCTCTTATTTCTTTCTTGTGCTAGGAGAGCTTGTGTTGAGATGATCTTGGTGTGCACCCCATACAATCTATTTATACTCCATGGAGATGAGAAAATAAGGAAACTTTGACACCTACTTCAATAGGATTTGGAAAATATTGCTCTTATTGCTTTTTTTAGGCTCAAAAAGAGGGGGATACACTCGATGGTGTTCGCCCCAGTCATATATATAACTAGAAAAAGGAAGAAGGTGGGAAATACTTACAAAGTCAAGGAGGGAGAGAAGGTATCAGAGTGCGAAAGCGAAAAGAAAAAGTCGGCCAGCACAGAGAGGCCCCAAAAACCTACCGAATACACCAGTCTGATATAAGTCGACAACACGAAATAAGTATGTTTTCACGATAAAAACGCTGCCCTGAGAAAATGACATCGTTCCTGCCAAGCCATATGCACCACAGCCGCGCGATAGGAGCCAATAGGTCACGCCTTGCCCTGTTCCTGTTGGACCAAAGAATCTCGCAGAAGTCGGAGAGATTGTCCGCTCTCGCCCAAGGCAAATCGTTCCAGATTCCCGACACCAAGTGGCAGCCGAAGAAGAGGTGGTCGACGGTTTCATCCTCATCACAACACAAGGGGCAAGAAGCATTGAAGTTTGGAAAAAATTTGGCACAACGATCACGAGTCAATAGTCTCCGTCTTCGAAGTAACCAAAGGAAAATGCCAATGCGTTCCGGCAAGCGTAAGCCCCAAAAGAATTGACAATCACGCACAAGAAGAGATGACGTAGGTGGTGGAGGAAGGACCAGAGCCCGGTAAGCCTTCCTAGTGAAAAAGGATCCGTCCTTCCAGCGCCAATGATCCCCCTGCAAATTTGGCGTAGCGACAATACTGAGAGCCACCATCATCAAAACGAAGTCATCCACCCGGTGCTCGGAGAAGTTCGCTGAAAAACGAGGACACCAACATCCATCCACCCAACATTCAGCCACAGAAGCATTCCTATTCGACGCAAGCGCGAACAATCTTGGAAACCGCACCTGGGGAGGACCACTTCCCGACCAATCATCCAGCCAAAACTTGAAGGGCTCCCCTGTCCCCAACACCGGGGTGAAGAGCGCAACATTCCTCTGCAGGGCGGCCATCACACTGCGCCAGAACGGGGAATATTGAGGTCACAAAACCCCCCGCTGCATCCCAAACCAGTCGTTGCCCAAGAGCACCCTGAGAACATTGGTGAAGAAGTTATCTTCCGTCCCCCAGAGTCTACTCACCCATTCGAGTAAGAGAGCGTCGTTAACCAGATCCAATCTCCTGACATTAAGCCCACCAAAGTGCTTAGGCATGGAAACGTCATCCCACGCGGCCAGACGCATGCCCCTACCATTCCCCTCCTTCCGCCCCCACAAGAAACGACGCATACACTGCTCAAGCCGCATTCGGACCCCCGCAGGCATTTTCCGAACGGAGAGGAAGTACACAGGTATAGACGAGAGCACCGATTTGAGAAGTATAAGCCGCCCTCCCCGAGAAAGCAAAGCCGCCCTCCAACCAACAAGGCGCGATTCCACCCGTTCAGTGATAACACGCCAATCCCTTGACTCTGGCCCGCCCCACCGATAAAGGTAAACCTAGGTATGCAATCGGAAGCTCACCAGGCGAAGAACCGAGCAGCCGGCCACATTCCTCCGCCTCCGCAGGCGACATGCCAAAAGGCACCACGTTGGATTTGGAGACATTAATCGACAAGCCCGACAATTCACAGAAAAGGTCAAGAGTGTTGGCCATACCGGAAACCTCCTCCACACCGCCCTCAATAAAACAAATCGTATCGTCGGCGAACTGGATCAAGGGCACGCAAACTTCCTCCTTACGGAATCCATTAGTAAGCCCCGCGTCAATTACGCGGTTCACCATGCGCGCAAGAACATCGGAAGCCAGAACAAAGAGGAGGGACGCAAGAGGACAGCCCTGCCGCACCCCCCTTCGAGGCTGGAAGGAACCACCAAATGGCCGGCCATTGATCATCACAGAGAGCGAAGCAGTGGAGACGCATCTACGCATCCAAGAGATCCACACGCTTGGGAAGCCACGCCTATGCTACACGGACCAAAGGAACTTCCAATCAAGGCAGTCATAAGCCTTTGCAAAATCAATTTTCCATAGAACCCCTTTCTTTTTTCCTTCTTCCATTCCGCAACCAGTTCAGAAGCAACGACAATGCAATCAGCTATCTGCCTCCCCTTAATGAACGCGGCCTGAACCGACGTAATTAGATTATCCAGAACCCGAGCCAAGCGCGTGGCTAAAATTTTAGCCACGATAAGGTAGATTCCATTGGAGACTGAAATTGGCCGATACTCCTCAATACGCTGCGCTGGCACTTTTTTCGGAATTAAAACAATATTAGCCCGATTGAGGCGATCAAAACCGAGGTTACCCGAACAAAAGTCTGAAATGACCTCCATGACGTCGCCCGCCACAAGCTCCCAGAAGTCGCGATAGAAAGCAACGGAGAATCCATCAGGTCCCGGTGAAGAATCTTGATTTAATGCCCATACAACCGCTTTAGTCTCCTCCAAGGAAATGGGACGAATAAGAGTCGCGGAGTCCGAGTCTGAGATAGAAGAAGCGCCAAGGCCCAGCCATCGCTACCTACGCGGTGAAGAGGTTGATGAGACATGCCTGAAGTGATCCATGATGGCGCACCCCATCTCCCTTTCCCCAGAAATATGAACATCGTTGACAGAGAGGGACCGCATCATGTTATAACGCTTCCTATTGCTCGCCACACGGTGAAAGAATGCGGTATTCGCGTCGCCCTCTTTAAGCCATTTTAGCCGCGAGCGCTGACGCCATTCAATTGATCTTTTCTTGTCCTCATCCTGTACCCGAGCGAGAGCGGAATCGCGCTCCCGAAGTTCATCAAGGGATAGATCACAATCATTTTCCAAGGAGTCCAGTTGCAAAATAGTCTCCTCCGCCTCGGCGCGCAAAGCAATACGCGTCTGCCTCAAGTTCCTCTTGAATTCCGCAAGCACCCTCCGAAGCGAAGAAAGCTTCTGATCAAGTTTATATGCCACGGATCTCGAGACGGGGACATGAGCCCAATGGTCCTGAACGACCTGCTTGAAATTGGGTTCCAACAACCAACACTTCTCATATCTAAAAAGTCCCCGAGGACGAAGACCCTTGCCAGAGTCCCAAATGATGGGAGAGTGATCCGAAAAAGATCGGAGGCGAGAAGAAACATAGCAAAGGGGAAAGGACTCCAGCGACTTCCCGTTAGCCAAGAACCGGTCGATTCTAGAGCGAGATGAATTGTTCCGCCATGTGTAAGAAATGTCGTTTGGTACCAAGTTAGCCAGCGCAAGGTCATCAATTACGTCAATAAAATCCTGGGATCCCGGGTCATGGCCACCCCTGCCGCGAGGCCGATCGGATGAATGAATGGTTACGTTGAAGTCTCCTCCCAGGATCCAAGGGAGGCCCCCAAATAAGGTAGCCGCGCCGCGCATGTCCTCCCATAATTCCCCTCTCATAATATGGCACGTAGGGGCGTAAATACACGAAAAAACCATTGGTTCAGTGGAATCAACCCGGTTCAAAGCAACGGAGATCATATGTCGGCCCACAAGCATTGAACTAAAAGAGAACAATTGAGATCGCCATGTCACCAAAAAACCCCCTGCGGAGCTAGCCGCATTCACCGCTCGAAAATCATCGAAGGAACCAGCGCCAAAAGAGCGCCACGTAATAGCATCGACATCTCGCAATTTAGTTTCTTGGATGAGAGCAACGTCGCAACACCATTCAGAGAGTCGCACACCCAAAGATCGACGCTTGACCGAATCCCCAAGTCCTCTGACATTCCATGAGAGAACCTTCATTAAAAACCTTCGTCGATTCCCCCAAGGGCTCCATCGCCAAGTCCTCCGTTGTTACCCCCCAGGCCTCGTAGACCCGCCGCATCCGCCACAGCCTCTCGGAGAGAGGCACAAGAGTGAATCACCCGAGGTTCATGCACAACAAAAGTGCGCCTCCTGTACGTTCTCCCAAAGCGTCTTGAGGAGGAGCCCTCATCATCGCCGAAGAGTTGGAGACCCGCGGGAAGAAGTGTAGAAGAGAAATCAACATGTAGAACAGAGGATGCCCGCATCGGTGTACGAGGACTAGCCAAAAGCGAAGAGTCGCGTCCAGAGCCGACATCGAGACACTAATCCTTGATTTGAAGTCGGGTCGAAACCGTCGTAGAGGCGGGCGAGAATGCCCGAATAATCGGTTGAGAGACACGCGGCCAAGATCTGAACTGGACGGGTCCGCCAACCCGCATGCTCTGGAGATCCGCGGAGGGACCCGAGAAGCCAACGAACAAGACGGGAGCCGACCCAATCTGACGAGAGAGAAAAGCAGAATCGACCTCGGGTATCCCTAAGTCAGGGAGACGAGAAGATGCAGGCGGTTGGCGCGGGGACCGAAGGGTTGCCTCGAAGGTTCCAACCACGTCAGCCAGAAGTAAGGACGCTTCGGAATAATCAGCATCACGGTCCACGTGGCACGGCAGAGACAAAACGTCGCGCTCCTGCCCCGAGGCAACTGGACCGGCCACCATCGCCGAAGCTACCCGACCGTCCACCAGCGCCGCCCGGTCTGAAGCAGCCTCCGGCGACGGTAGGAGGATGGAGAGCTCGGGCTTGAAACACCAACGCCCAATCTTGAGGGTCCCGAAGAAAGTTTTGCCAGGCGCATCTTTTAGAAAAGCCGAGCTACACTCGAGAAGAACCCTAGTTGACTTCCAATCAACTTCCGGAGCAAGACCGTCGTCGATGATGGCCAAAATCTCCCCCCAACGGCGAAACGCCTTCGAGAGACATGGAACAATTCGTGGCAAAAAAGGAACGCCAGTAATAACCGCAACGCAGACCTCGGTTGAAAGGTAGGCGCCATCCGCCACGCGAGTCCTCCTCTAAACAACCTCGTCGTTAGAACCAGCGCACAACCGCCTATCCCGTTGCTCCGGGGACAGGCCGCGCACACAGCAATGAGCAGCGTCCAACAGGGATAGGTCCCCGTAGAAGAGAGGGCCCAGGAGAGTTTGAATATGCGCCCTCACAGCCTCCCAGTCGACGTTGCACCGCTGTGCCACCCCAATAACCACCATGCGACTTCTCACGTCGAAAACCTCCTTCCCGTGCACCGACGCCACATGCGGGACCTCCCCAAGCACGTTCGCGCATAGCAAGACCTCCTCCAAGCACGAGACCGGCTTCGCCACCGCCTCCCCAGGCGAACAGAAGTTGCACCGACATCCGCATCTCCAACCACCAGCTTCTCTTCCTCGCCACGAGGGGGGCGAGGAAGCGACTCAACATCATTCAGCAGAAGACCCGCAGCGAGAGAGCCATCGCGCGACGAGCAGCAGTGAGGATCCACCACCTGAGCGTAAGAACGAACCTCCCTCCAAGCGACAGGCCCGGGACGAGAGCCATGCAAATCGATAGGACTGGGACGAGAGCCAGGCAAAGCACGTGCCTTGAAGGAAGAGGAGACCACCCCAGACTGCACCTGGCGGCGATCACGAAGAATCCAACAAGAAGCGTGACGGTGCCCCGGCTTCCCGCAAGCGAAGCACCTCGGAGGAAGAGGACAGCGAGATGCCAGATTTCCCCTCTCCCCACACCGGAAGCAACGCTTCGCAGGCTTCTTATGCGAAACGTACGTCCACTCCCCCTCCGCAGAACACCTCGTGATAGCACGACCGCCTCTCCCAGCAACAGAGTCGTCGAGAAAGAGAACCCCCTTCCCCTTCGCATCCCCCTCGCCAAACTCCCCTTCGCGCTTCGACCGCACTTCGCACTCCCAACGCCCTGTGAACTCCCTCCACACTTCGCACCGCCATCGCCCTCCGCACTCCTCCGCACTCCTTACCAGCCATCCTCGCCCAGGTGACTTTGTATTTCTCAATCGCTCCTATTGCTAAAAGGTAATTAATATCCTCCAATTAGAACTTGATTTTTCCTTTTCAAACAGGTCTACCAATGTCATATATATGGATTAGGTTCTCACAAGGAGGAGAACCCATCCAACACGTAGCGTAGCACATGGTGGATGTTTTGGCATGTATTAGGGAAAGTTATGCTCATGTAAAATATCAGGAGGTGACTTTTAGGAACATCTCTGGTGGTCGATTAAGCACAATATCCTTTCTCTTGGAAAGATGAACTCTCTTCCTAATAGAATGTGACTCCACAATTTACATTGCATCCCTTTTACATAAGATCAATGAATATATATTCTTCTTACACAAGCATCTTTGACAGACATTCAAAAGAAAGCTTGAGGGAAAACTTATCATCAATTTAAGTGAAGTGAAAGGGTTTAGTTGCAGAATAACAAACTGTAAGAAAAAGAACAGACAAAGGTGCACACATTTGATAATGTAAACAACTATCCATATTGCATTATCCCCAAAATTGTTGGGAAACCTTCGTATAGATGGGTAGGGTCTAGCAACCTCAAGGAGTGTGTAAAAGTTCCTTTCAGCAACAAAATTTGGTTGAGGTGTACGCATAAGAGGTTTGATGAACGTCCTATTAAAGGACATGAAGGTTAAAATCAGATTGCATAATTGACAATATATAGTTAGAGAAAAACTAGTTCATGAAGAATAATAAATATGAACTTCATCAAAGAAAAGCTTGATAGTAGTTAAAGTTTCAGATCAATCCTTCATTAGAAAGGCCAGCCACATTTGGTTATAATAATAAAAAAGAAAAATAGGAATGGTCCCTACATTAAAGGAGACATGGCCTATTACTGCGTAATGCACCATAATAAACATAGATGAGTTGTCTGGTTCAAATAGCATTGGAGAAGAGGTATAGTGGCGTTTCAAGCTAGCATGCATTTATGTTCAACTCATGCACAACGGAAAAACCATGCATATTTGATGAAGTAATAGAGTGTGATGGTCCCAAATTACAATTTCATAGGAAGGATTGGTAGAAACTAAAGCAACATTAACAACAAAGCATAAAAATTTAATGAGTAGTATCCATCTTTCTTATATGCTCACCAATCACTTGCATCATCTTGATATTTCGAAATAAAAATGACAGCATATAAAAAGTAGTTTAACAGTAAGTAGTTTTCTATGAAAAGCTGAAGGGATGGGCATCCAAAAGATATTACCAATATGTCAAAAGAGGAAACACCGCTTGTTACAAAAAGGACAAAAAACACACTACACCTGCTTACAACATTTTTATGGCATAAAGTCACGCATGGCTCATGGAAGGCATTCACATTATGTGCCACATTCTCAAAAAATGTCTCCCCCCCACAGTTAACTTCACATTTCTTGTGGACCAAAGGCCCACATAACTACGAGTGGTTTACTCATGTCGTAGTGTCGCCTATAAGTTTCCTCAGTTGTCAGCCCCTTTTAGAGCTGAAGCTCCTTGGAAAGGACTGTTGGTCAATTTTATCAATGTACCCAATGTCCATCATCTCCCACACCAAAATTGCTCGCACACAAATGAAACATACGTGGTTCACATTCTCCCCTCACCTATCACACTCTAGACATCAGTTATTAGCCTTAATATTGTACTTGCATTATGAGTAGTAACTTTCACCTTAACTAGATGATTGTTCTCTGATCTTTCCTTCATAAGGTTACACCCATGATGTCTGATTATAGTCATGGATAAAAACACTAAGTATTTGTGTCCTGCATTACCATGTAGTGGGTAAGTATCCCATCACAATAAACAAGATCAAATGAAGATGAGCTTTGTGGCACAGTTCTTTGAGGGAAAGATGTCCTGTGTGATGCTTCCCATACTGGTAATTCTCGCATTCAAATGGCTTCAGAGGGCTGATTTCAGGATGTTGAGTGGTTTGTTAATGGGTAAAATGGATCAGGGACCATTTACCCATCATTTATATATTGTACTCATCCTCCCTTATCGAGAAAATAATATAGTGAAGAGTGCCCTAATCTCGAGAGGAGATTAGAGTTTATGTGCTCTCGTGGTTTTTCCCTGATCGAAGGGTTTTCCACGTAAATCCTTGTCTTCATGTATTGCTTTGATCTTGATCTTTTTTTTCTACACAGGAAACATCTGAGAGAGAGCACTAGCAAAGAGATGGCCAAGGCATAGATGGCGGAAATAAGGGTTTTGTAGAAATGGATACGACACTAAGATACAAAGAACTATCAAAGACCAAGATTGTTGAAGAATGGTCTTTTGTGGGTTGTGTTTAGTCTCACATCTTGGATTGGTGACTTTTAGTCACATTGGTGGGGCTATAAAGGCCCACACCCATTGTAACCTTGGAGAAAAGTGAATGCAAAATCAGCCCTTTGAGGCGGTTCTCCCGTGGTTTCATCCCGCTCCTCATGGAGTAGGGTTCCGCGTAAAATCAGAATCTCATTTATGCTTTGTTCTTGCTGTGATCGCTTCCGCATTTCATATTTCAACATAGTATCAGAGCCTATTTTTCGTTTTTGTGTTCAACTTAAAATTTTTATTAATCACCTTTGATTTCGAAGTTTCGTAGTGGTTTTGTTCTATTTCTCAAAAATTATGGGTCAAAATATGCCTGGTTGTCGTTATCGCCGGAATATCTGATTATTGTGCAGACAATCTGCCAAAGTTCCAAGTTTGGAGGTGTTTCGCTCTCGTTTTGTGTCCTAGGAAAGGGGGGCATTTGAGCTTTAAGGTGATGTCGCGCAACATCCATGTGAATATCTCCTTCCAGCCAGAAGATCTCCATCCCTGAGCATGAGAGCTCCAGGAAACCGTGCTCGATATACTCTATGAGCCCAGTAAATATTTGAAGTCTTTAAAGCAAAGACCTATCCGAGACATCAAGATAAAGAGTCCATGCTTCTCATAAATACAACAAAAAAATATATGAAGTCTTAATTTCCTGTAAGTAGCAGCATAACTGATAAAAATAACTTCGCAGTTTAGCTCCTTGCAAAATTTATGGACACAGAGCAAACTCAAAGGAAAATATGGAGCACAATATACAACAGAGGGCATTAGTCTGCAGGATAAATCCATTCTGCCAATAATAATTATGGGAAGAGTTCCATTTACTAGTTTAATTGATCTGACTGAATTCTATGGTTGAGAAAAAGAAAGATGGCTATCAATGATTTGAAACCTCAACGTCAATAATCCACTGACGAGTAGGAGCTATTACAATATTAGCCATAGTGGTAGTGAGTCCAGTAAACATAGTAGTAGTTGTAGATGGATGTGTATATGGTATGTTGTGCCTGAGCCATATAGTTATTTTTGAGAAGTTGCATTATATAACTGTAGTCTCTAGCAGATTAGGGTGTCCAAAGTCAAAGTGAGATAGATCTTGTAGCCATTTCAATGCTAGAGATTGGCCGCTGGTGTACACGTAATCAAGAGATACAAGTTGTTTTTTACCCATGTCATCAATGCAGAATTGTAGTAATCGTAACTAGTTGGCGCATAGCCACGCAGAACATTAGGAGAGGATAAACAATACACATACAGGTACTGTGCGACAGAAATGAGACCCCTCAACAAGAAATAGGACTCTAAAATCCACATCCGGGAAGTAGCATCGGAGTTGAGTTAGTGCACGATACTTGGTAACATGGCATAGTAATAAGCCCAGTATCATGCTTCAGAAATAGGCCCAGTAATATTGTGGCACATAACACTCCATGCTTTAAAGAATTGGGATGGATATATGGTCCAGAAATACTTGATGCTCCAGAAATGGGACACATGTGATGGCTCAGCAGTGTCTGGTGTATGAAATCTACCTTATAAGATATCATGTTCCAGCCATAGTAGAATGTAGGTGATGAACCCACACGGATCTATGCCATGGGGACCTCCAGGCCATAGCAGTCCATGGGGATCTAAGATGGGACCTCCAGGTGATATGCAGGTTATGAACCCACATGAGGATTTTCACGCTAAACCGTAGATGCAAATCTCTGAGTCAATCTACGTGTTTTCTTGGTGGATAATTCATGAGAGGCGGAGTAGGCATTGAAATCCTAGAACATGATCCTGGTGTTGAGCCTTGGTGCGTATCAGAGTAGGCGTTGAACCAACAAACCTTCGTGAGGTCTAGATCTTTGGGTCCTCAATAATCAACAAACCTTCATGTGGGGGTGTGTGAATTTCACGATATGCAGTTCCTCATGAGATGTAGAAGGATGACGTGGAAGGGCTAGTAAAGAAAGAAGGACCATGAGCAACTCAAAAATGGAAAATTACGATAGAGTTCTTAATAAAACTAACAAAAATAGAAAACACATAACAACAACAAAACCTTCTCCCACATGAAGTAGGGTCAGGTACATGGATTCTATGCATCCATTCAGATCCATATTGGGTCATTCTCGGGCTTAGATAAAAAAACTAAGATCCCTTCGGATGGTCTCATTCCAACATTTCTTGGGCCTTCTCGTCCTCTCTTAACCGGCTCAACTTCCCAAACTTGCATCTTTTAAATGTGGTGCAGCACCCGACCTCCTTTGCAAATAGCCTAACCATCTTCGACGATTTTCTCACATCTTGTCCTCTATCAGAGCTACACCAACTTTCTTTTTAATCACATCATTCCAAATCCGATCTTTACGTGTATGACCACACATTCACCTTAGTATTTTCAATTCTGCTACTATCATGCTCTGCACATGTCTATAGTTCACAGGTTAATATTCATATTCATAGAGCATAACAGATCCCACGACTGCTTTGTAGAACTTTTCTTTGATTTTCAAAGGAATTTTTTATCACGTAGAACAATAAAGTCTCCTCTCCATGTTAGCCAGCATGCATTTATTCTATTTATAACGTTTCTGTGGAGGTTTATGTTATGTCATGATGTACTGTTATGTATTTCCTATTTATCTCATGTACGTCTATGTAATTTACCCAAGGGTTTTCTCTCTATATAAGAGACCCAAGGGCTCTATGGAATAATACAGAAGAGTATCATTGACGCTAACATGGTATCAGAGCCAAAACCCTAATCTAGGATTTTTGGTTTCCACCGCCCCCCTCCCCCCCCCCCCTCCCCCCGGCGCCGCCTCTCCACCCGAGGCCCCCAGCCGCTCCCAGCCGCCGCCTCTCCACCGCGGCACCCAGCCCCATCCGCGACCTCTCCACCGCGACACCCCCCTCCAGCCGCCGTTCATCCCACCCGCCGCCGCCCACCAGTCCGTGAGGTCCTCCTCCTCCGCCGAGGCCCTCTCCAGCCGAGCCCCTCTACCGTTAGGGCTGCCGTAACTCTTCCTTGCGCTTCTCTTTCTCGGTCGACACTTCTTCGCCTATTGGTTCAAGTGCATAACGTCTACATATGCACTTGAATCCGATTCAGTCTTTGTAGACAAACGTTCATTTGTCTATCATCCCAAGGTCTTCTTCTCCGGCATCATGTCAGATCAAAAGATTGATATGCCCTCCATAGGTGCCTTTAAAGGTTCGACACCAATCGTCAAAATGGATGGGACAAAGTACGAACTCTGGGCTATGCAGTTCCTGAGTCTTATGAAGTCATGTGGTATGAAGCATATTCTTACCGAGGATGAGCCGGCAGAAAAGACGGGAATATATGCCTCATGGGAGGCTGATGATGCGTATGCCAAGGTTTGGCTGTCAGGAACGCTCACGATGGAGATAGCCAACGACGTCCTTCATCAACCCATCGCCAAGGCGATGTGGGATATTTTGGCTACTACATATTCTCAAGTGCGGAACGAGACAAAAATGCTACAGTTGCAGCATGATATTTTTACCACAAAGCAAAATGGGCGGCCTCTTCATTCTCTGTACACGTCCCTTGGTGGAATGTTCGAGAAATTATATAGCACCATCCCGCTCACAGCCACCCCCGAACAGCAGAAGACGTTCCGCAACGCCACTATGGTAGGCGTATTACTTGCTGCCCTTGACCCAGAGTACGAGGCAACCCGCTCTCAGATCCTCGCCGATGCCACTATTCCTCCGATGGAAGAAATCTACAGGAGGCTCAGTCGTATCTCAGTTCCCTCCAGTACAGCGACTCCACCTCCTTCGGCAATGGCGGTCTCCAGAGGACGAGGTAGTTCGTCTTCATTTCGTGGCAGAGGAAGTGGTGGCCGTGGACGTGGAGGTCGTGTGCGTTCGACGTGCTCATTTTGTCGTCATACTGGTCATTCTGGGGATACATGCTATTCCAAGCATGGATTCCCTCCTTCTGCATGGGTCGCTGATCATGTTCAGGGTCCACCTGCATCTACTCCAGATCACAGGTTCGAGGAGCTAGTGGCACGGCTTCGTGATATTATGCCACAATCATCATCAGAGGGTGCTGATACATCCGACGTTGCGGCTTCTGCGTCAGCTAGTACATCTGCTACTGCCAGTACCTCAGGTAGTACTTCTGCCTCCTATCATAACCATGATCTCTCAGGTTGGATTGTTGACTCTGGAGCCACCCATCATCTCTGCCGTGATAGAGATATCCTGCAGTCCTATAGAGCTATTCAGTCTGGCCGCTCCGTTCTCATAGCTGATGGCACTCATTCCCCTATTGTCGGTCAGGGGGAGACTGTTTTGTTGCCCTATATGCACTTACAGAATGTTCTACATGCACCAGAGTTCTCCATGAATTTATTATCAATTAGTCAGATTACAAAAGATTTGCACTGTCGTGCTATATTTGATCCATCTTCTGTCATTTTTCAGGACATACTAACGGGCAGGGTGATTGGCAGTGGTTCTGAGCACAATAGCCTCTATCGTCTAGTACGGAACTCCTACGCTGGCGTATCACTACACTCTCAGGGTTCCGTCTCTCAATATACATGGCATCTTCGCTTTGGTCACCTGCCGCTACAGAAAATGCGTCACCTTCTGCCTCAGATCTCTCCGAATTCGTCATTTCGTTGTGAAGCGTGTCAGTTAGGGAAGCACCATCGGTCTAGCTTTCCTAGTCGTCAGGGTCGGAGCAATCGCTCCCCATTTGAGTTATTTCATGTCGATATTTGGGGTCCGAGTCGTGTCGCAGATCATTAGGGGCACAGGTTTTATCTTGTTGTGGTGGATGATTTCTCTCGAGTGTCTTGGACTTTTCTTCTTAAAAATAAATCAGAAGGAAGAAGTGTTATCCAAAATCTTATAAATGAAGTGCAAAATGTTTTTTCGTCTACTGTTAAGTATGCGCGTACTGATAATGCATTGGAGTTCTGCACTCGTTCTCTTGCTCGATTTCTTTCCTCTAAGGGCATTATCCACCAAACCACATGTGCATACATATCTCAATAAAATGGTGTTGAAGAACGGAAACATCGACACTTTCTTGATATTGCTCGGACATTACTTATTCAGAGTTGTGCCCCCTTAGCCTTTTGGGGGGATGTTATACTTACAGCATGCTATCTGGTCAATCGCATGCCCTCTACTGTTCTTGGGGAAAAGACTCCTAACTCTGTTCTCTTTCCTGACGAGGACTTGTTTTCACTTACACCTCGTGTCTTTGGGACAGTCGCTTTTGTTCACCGCTTGTCTCCAGGACTTGACAAGCTCTCTCCTAGAGCTGTCAAGTGTGTTTTTGTGGGCTATTCGAGGACACAGAAAGGGTATCATTGCTACGACCCCATTCATGACAAGTACTATGTTAGTGCTGATGTTACATTTTTCGAACCAGTTATGTACTTCTCCCCTGCAGGTGACAGATTGGTTTCCTCCACACCCACAGATACCAATGTCTATGTGCCTTCACGCCAAGCCTGGGTCAATCCGAGTCCACTACACCACCACTACCACCGCCACCACCTCCCGTTGTACCATTCCCTAAGTTCTACACAAGACGGTCAGGGCCTGCTCAAGCTACACGTCAACCATCCAGCACGCCTCAGGTATGTTCTGATGTTATCACTAATGATGGGTTAGATAACGCACCGGTGCAGGAGCCTTTTCTACAGGAGGAGGATCCGCCAGTCAACACAGTGATAGATGATCTTGATCGTCCTATTGCTCATAGGAAGCAGAAAAGACACTGTGTATCATATCCTCTTGCGTCTCAAGTGTCCTTTCATCGTCTAACTGGTGATTTCCAGAAATTTGCAGCAGTTATCTCCTCGGTTGAGATTCCACGGACCTATCAAGAAGCCATGAAGATTGATTGCTGGCATCTAGCTATGGAAGAGGAGATGCGTGCCTTACAGTTTCGCGGGACTTGGTCTCTAGTTCCCATTCCTCCTGGTGCCTCTGTGGTAAGTAGCAAGTGGGTGTTTACGGTTAAATATCATGCAGATGGGCGTCTCGACAGATACAAGGCCAGACTTGTCGCACGTGGATTTACCCAAACCTATGGGGTTGATTATTTGGATACATTTTCACCAGTGGCTCGACACTCCACTCTTCGCATCCTCCTAGCTGTTGCTGTGGTACGTGACTGGACCATTTTTCAACTTGATGTCAAGAATGCATTCTTGTATGGTGATTTACAGGAGGAAGTATACATGCAGCAGCCACCGGGGTTTGCTGCTGAGGGGGAGACTCAGATGGTGTGCAGACTTCATAAGGCTATCTATAGCCTTAAACAGAGTCCACGGGCATGGTTCCAGAAGCTCTCCCAGCTGATTGAACGACAGGGGTTCAAGAGATCAAATGCGGACCATTCATTGTTCATCCAGAAGACTCCTAGAGGTACGGTTGTCGTCATGGTATATGTTGATGACATTCTGGTTACAGGAGATGATGCTCAGGGAATTGAGATGACCAAATCTCTGTTGGGAAGTCAGTTTATTACGAAGGATCTAGGCACGATACGATATTTTTTGGGGATAGAGTTTGCAAGAAATGCACAAGGAATGGTAATGACTCAAAGAAAATATGTCACAGACTTGCTAGTTGAAACAGGAATGGATGGATGCAGACCGTCGAGCACGCCTATGGACCCAAGCATGAAGCTGTACGACAATGATACCGAAGAGGTGGACAAAAGAAGATACAGAGAGATGGTGGGTAAGCTTCTATACATTACCATAACTCGACCGGATATTGCTTTTGCAGTAAACCGGGTGAGTCAATTTATGGAGCAGCCTAGGCAAGTTCATATGGATGCCTTGTATATGATATTGAGATATCTGAAGTCTTCCCCAGGCACAGTGTTGCTATTTAGAAAAGATACAGATCTGTCTATTTCAGCTTGTGCAGATGCAGACTATGCAGGATGTCCAAAGGATAACAAATCTACTTCTGGATTTGCTATCTTCATAGGAAGCTCTTTGGTTTCTTGGAAAAGCAAGAAACAGACTGTTGTGGCGAGATCCAGTGCTGAATCCGAATACAGAGCCATGGCACAAGCAAGCGCAGAAATGATGTGGGTTCGAGCGGTCTTAGAAGATTTGAATGTAAATGTCTCCTTGCCCATGTGATCTTCAATGTGACAACCAGGCAGCATTGTTCATTGCCAATAATCCAGCTTTTCATGAAAGAACAAAGCACATCGAGGTAGATTGTCACTATACTAGAGACATGATCCAGAAGGGCTTGATTTCCACCTCACATGTCAGTTCAGAGGACCAGACTGCTGATATATTTACCAAGCCATTGCTCAGAGGACCTTTCCAGAGATGTTCTTTCAAGCTGAGCATGATTGATATCTATGCTCCATCTTGAGGGGGAGTGTAGAGGTTTACGTTATGTCATGATGTACTGTTACGTATTTCCTATTTATCTCATGTACGTCTATGTAATTTACCCAAGGGTTTTCTCTCTATATAAGAGACCCAAGGGCTCTATGGAATAATACAGAAGAGTATCATTGACTCTAACAGTTTCCATTGATTTCCCCATCATGTTGCAAAATAGATCCCAAGTATCTAATAGGTCAACAGAAGATTTACACATATGCCACAAGGAAAAATGAAATATAGAAAATAAAATAAGTCATGAAAAATGAAGAAGTGGTAAGCTAATGAGAAAACTGCTTTGCAAAAATTTATACCACTAGCTCTTGCCTCGATGCTTTCTCTTTACGTTGAGCATTCAAGGGAATGCCTTTTATGCATATAAGTCAAATGTCACACATGCTTCCAACCATCTGCGCATAAGAGTGATCAACAAGTTTCTCATTCTATAGGCACCAATCATGAATCTTTGTCTTGGAATCTGCGAGTCTCTATCGCTCTGGACATTGCAAGGGGGTTGGAATATCTCCATGATGGTGTAAGTTTTTAGTTCTGTGTGGGGAAAATGGATCATTTTATTTTTTGATTGAAGTTTATTTTCTTGATTATTGAACAGGCTATTCCTCCAATTGTGCATCGTGATATTAAATCTTCCAACATACTTTTGGATCAGTCCATGAGAGCTAGAGTATGCAAATAATGCACCTATACAAAAATTTCTTTCCCACTTGCTTACATATTGTGTACATGTATATATTGGCATTATTGTAAACATATGTTTCTACCGAACAGGTTGCGGATTTTGGGCTATCCAGAGAAGAAAACGTTATCCCCCATGTATCAAATGTTAGGGGAACTTTTGGGTATCTTGATCCCGAATATGTATCAACTAAATCCTTCACAAAGAAAAGTGATATATACAGCTTTGGAGTGCTCCTCTTTGAAGTGATTGCTGGAAGAAGTCCCCAACAGGGTCTTATGGAGTATGTTGAGCTGGTAGCTTTCTGTCCTTTGCCTTATTCACTTCTATTGAGTTATAATCACGGTGCTCACAATCAATTTATTTTCCATCTGGGTTCTAAATTAAACTTGAATACTTAGAGGACGAGCAGTCAATACTTCTGTCTTTCATCATACATTCCTGGGTTTTTATCACGGTTGTTGCCATCAATTCATTTTTCAGCTCGTGTCTTAAATATGCCTTAAATGCATAGGCACGAGCACTTAATTTTCATATGCTAGAATTATTTGCAATTCACACACTTGTGAGCTGTCACTTAACAGAAAATTGATAAATTATGACCGTGTCAATAAGCACCGGTTTTATTCTGCGGTGCAAAATAGACATGGAGTTAATTGCTAGAAGCAGACTAACCATTATATACTCTGATACCACCCCTCCCCCCACCCCCTGCTACATTTACAGTACTATCTAATAGTTATAAATAGTTCTCATGTAAAACACAGCAATAAATCTATGCTAGATTCTTTATGAAGTGACACAGGTCTGAAATTCTCACTCAACTAAATCACCGGATTCTTGAAGCAATTGACAGTTAGATTTGTAGTTGTCATGGCAGCTTATCTTTGACATTCCTGAGAGTGCTATCATCTCCAGGCACCATTTTTGCATCATACTACTACTACTATTATAATGCGCATATGGATATGGGTCTCATCTCATTCAAAAGTTCCCATCATGCTTAACTTCATATCAGAATAAACCTCGTCTGCTATTTTTAAATTCTTCAAGTGGAATATCGAACCTGATATCAAGCGTTTTATCTGTTAACAGGCTGCGATAAATGCTGAAGGAAAACCTGGGTGGGAGGAACTTGTGGACTCCCGTCTCGATGGAAAATACAATACCGAGGAATTGAATGACGTTGCAGCCCTTGCATACAAATGCGTAAATAAAAGTGGTTCAGAACGACCCTCTATGAGAGAGATTGTACAGGCATTGTCTAACATTCACACGGGTCAACAGAGCAAAACAAGCTTCTTGGAGAAACCATCATCGGTTAAATTAGAAGTAAAATCTTCAGAGTTGGCACCTGCCCATGTGCAAATATCAATTTCTGACCTTCATACAGAGGATTCCACTGGCAGCATGTCTAACTCGCCAGAAGTTTGATGTAATTGTTTTTCCTTGTTCTAATTCTTTGGTTAGTTCAATGTCATAGCGTCTTTTTTTCATCCCCTCCTTTCTGCTATCCAGCGGGGAGGCTGTCAATTTGATAGCCTTAAGTTGATGTCTTTATGATCTTATAGTTCTATGCAATTTCATGCCCGTGTAATTTTGAGAGTTATCGTTGTTTGAGCTCACAATTACTTGTGTAATGTTATACAATATAATCCCTTGTACATAACCTGTAATTTTTCTCCATGTAGGGGATTCCTCTTGCATAATTTGGATTCTGTTATTGGTAATTGGCTTACGTATGCTCTTGTTACTACAGAAGTGTGATGCCAATAGATGTACACGCTTTGAAAAGAAAATAGCACAACCAAATTGTCGCTCGATTAAAGTTTGAAATGATTATCTTTTTGTATTTATCTGAATATGTCATTGTATGGTAATTATGCAAGTACATGAGGGCATAAATGTGCGTTGATATGCCTTGAATGCTAATTAATTAGAGATCAATTCGGATCCTAATTAATGTGAGGATCCATCCGAATTTTGATTGATCAGTATTAATCTGGCTTCTTGTTGATTGTGATTAGAGAATCCATTAGGATTCTAATTAATTAGATATCCATCTAATTATGTTGTGATTAGATAATGTATCTCTATATGTACCATATAAAGTCATGCAGGGTTAGAGTTTGATGCATCATGTGTACATTAGTTATACTAGTTTATCGAGAGAGATCTAGCGTCACTACCAAGGACAACTCAATTATGAGTGAATTGTGTAAATCGTGTGTCATGATGTTTCTTCTTTGTTTATTTGTATATTTCTTAGCCTCACTTCTGCTACGTGCCTCGAACTGAGTGCTTGCCAAAGCTCCCTTAGTGGATTCCTCATTCATTTGGTAACAATGCTAACAACATAAGAGACATGGTATTATGCGTACCATGAGACACATAAGACTAAGGCTCCCAACCACACTATCGTAGGGAAAGCATGACATATGCTCCTCTGCATTTGACTAAGATACAAAATAAATTAAAAGATGAAAAATACTTTGGAGCTGATGGTGTACTCAAAGACTTTATTTTGGACATCCCAAATATCGCTAAGAATTTCTCAATATATTTCTTTTGAGATAAAAACAAGTTTTTTGTACATGATCAGAGGACAAAGGGAGAGGAGCCAAACTCACAGAGCATCACTTTAGAGCTTCGTTGGAGCGACTCTGCAAGCCTTCATACTTCGAGTCGTTCTATTATATCGCAACTCAATCAACCTCCCATACTATTGAGGAACAATGTTGGACATGTGAACCTAAGGCCCACCATTTATACAATAAGTGTTATTGTAATCCTTTATATATCAATAAAAGTTATTGATTTTCACTCTCTATTTGAGATTAATGAAGAAATGCACTTATAAGGTCCCTTAGTACAATTAAGGTTATGTACGTGGTCATCTTGATAATCATACAACTGTTGATTTAATGGTTGAATCATAGAGGTTGGTGCTTACATGATATCTAAAGAGTTACATTAGCAAAGTCAAATGATTGTTACGAAAGGATCTCCAACCTGAGAAGGAGATGACAATCCTTGATCCAAAGATTGATATCTGATTGACCTCTTGATGTAAGTCCTCTGCATATGAATAGAGATTCAAAGGTATCAGATAGATTAGTTAAAGAGTTGGCTTAATGAGATTGATATAACCAAGACCTATATTATATGTTGTCATGATACATACATACATCCTTTGATTGGAGACATGTGTTACTATATGTCTAAGCATGTACATTAGACAGATCATTAGGTTGATGACCTAATCAAGGTCTATACATCAGTGAACTGGTGTGCATAAGAGGGTATATGAGTAATACGATCTCTCAAAGGGATCATATAGGTTCATTACTGAATTGGAAGACATGAGCTCACCCATGAGATATTGTGACTAACAAAATTCCATAGATGGATATCTCAATTCAGAAGCATGACATGATTTCTAGGTGTGATATATAGTTTTGGAAATCATATGATTGATACCATTCCTAATAATCGAATGAGAAACTTAATGATAAAACCATGAAGAAGATAGTTCAAATGTGATCAGAACTTCAAGTTTATTCTAGGTCTTCCTGTTTGTAGGATGTACACGTATTAGAAATAGTCAAGGGTGATGTGTTCTTAATCAATTGTATAACCATGATGCTTCCATTAGGAGGGAGTGATTAAGCATGTTTGCATTTTAGTAACTCCACTCATTACATTAATTATCTTAGTCCAAATGTTAGGCATTAATCTGAATATGATTTGGATGCAATGAGAAGATTAGATATTATGTCTGACTTGATTAGACAACCTTGAGCAGTCTTTTAGATCTAAATATGAGATAGATCTCAGTATCCAAGTTACTATACATAGAATATACAATCGCCTAGTCCTTTACTCCAAGTATCTGCGGAGAAAACACATTGTTCTTGAAAGAGTTCAAGGATAGTTCTACTGTTGATAATATTTTTCATTGAAAAAATAAAGATTAAAGTTGATTTAATTATCATTAATAATTTGGATGTGATTCACATTATTTGGACATATGAAGATAGTATTTAAGATAATTAAATTTATTTTAATTATCATAGATATGATTAATATGGATATTAATATCCAGAACAATAAAAAATATTGTGAATATGATTCATAATATCATAAGAGAGATTTAATTGTAAATTTAATTTACAATTAAAGTTAATGTGAATTAGATTCGCATTATACAATTAAATGTGAATTGGATTCACATTGTTCAATTAAATATAAATGTGATTTACATTTAATATTGAATGGGTGAATATGATTCATAATTATCAATGACATGATTGAAATTATCACAAAATAATTTGGAATTATTTTGGTGAAAATTCAAGAAATAAAAGTTGTTGCAACATGTTGAGTAATTAATGAGATTGAAAATCCCATCAATAAGGAAGAAAGAGGAGACACTCTTACTCCCATTAGGAGTGGACGACTGTGGAATTAATTCCATGGTGGTGGTTCATCCTATGATAGGGAGGAGGTTGTCCTCCTTTCTATTTATTCCATATGTAATTGATTTAATTGAAATTAAATTTGTTGAAGAACGTTTCAACTTATTTATTTCTTTTTCAATTAATTAAGTAATATATTTGTAAATTGTTGTAACAAAAACTAGACTATCGATTTCAAGTAGGAGTGCATCCTAGCCATCCGAATTTGTATACAAGAAGGGCCAACCCTCGGGCTTTTCCCTACAACAAGTTCAAGAAACAAAAACTCTCTTTCATACTCATATAAGCCATCTCTCTCTCTCAACCCCTAGTGGTTGTCCACTTCAAAGTTGTTGAGAGCATAACCGTCATTTCGTTGTTGTTGTGATGTTGGATCGACTGTTCGTGGATCTCTGGCATCTTCAGTACCCTGTGCTTGTGAAAGAGACAATGGATTTCGTGTGACAAAATTAGGAGGTTTCATGCTCGGATTGTCAACCCAGTTTGCGGGAAGCAACATCTCATCCATGCATCCGCAAGTGCTCTCTGTTGAATCGAACTTGAGATAGGAAATCTCTTCACTTAGAGAATCGTGGATTGCAATCACGCTCAAAGAGGTAATCGTAATACTTGTTTATGATCTAGATGTAAAGACATGGGAATGTTTCCCTTGTCACGTGGTTTCATAAAAAAAATTTAATTTTTGCTGCCTCTTGCGACTATACGACAAGTACACCTAGTCTCATATGACGTGATCTTCATGCTTCCGTGATACATGAGGATCTAACACTTGCCTTCAGACAAAGCTTCACAAAAGAGATCATTGCATAATACACTATCGGAATTCACATTATACTCGATGGTCAATATCCTTCCCCAATAAAGAAGCATCAATAACAAGTGCGTTGCAAAAGATATTTGTGCCAGTCAGCTGCTAACCGTCAAGTGCATTGCCCACATTAAACGTACTAAACACCGAGAATATGTCTTCCAAGAACTGTAAACCATAACCAATAATAGATTTCTCGATGACCAAGGTAACCGTCGAGAATAACTATAACCTTTACTCAGCAGTCAAACGATCAACGATAGCATCACCTGTAAAAAAATACAATAGTGGCAGCTCATGTTATTGCTGCTCTTTCTACTCATCCTCACCATCCTCACCCAAATGGTAATACTAATTCCATGAGATCTATCAATTTAATAAGAAATCATAAATTTAATATGTAAAACATTACATGATATGCAAAACATAAGCAATTATAACACAAACTTGACATAGATAAACTTAAGAAAACAAAGTTCATAATGAGTTACATGACTAATTAGTACACTATTCATTGTTCTTATGTACACAACACCCAACACTTTCTATTATATATAAAAATATAGTGGTCATGAAGGGGGTACATCATCATTGTGTGGGGAGTGGGGTTACGTAGATCACGAGGTGGAGGAGCCTTTATTCATCCTAACAGTTGTTTCACCAACCTAGACATCTGCAACATCACTTATGAGTTTTGCGGCATGTCTCCCTCAACTGGTCCTCTCTCTCATTCACCCTATCCAGATCTCTTGTCAGCTTGGCCATTATTTCCTTGAACTAGTCAAACTCCTGCTGTGATGAACCACCACAGCTACTCCCAAACCAAGTCAACTTGGTGGAGGAAGCACCACCAAGAAGAACACATCCTGAATGTTGTGATAATGGTAGAAATACTAATCGAAAATCAACCCCACCCAATTGGTCTAGAGTTCCTTGATTGGAGCTTCATGGCTCTAGATGAAGTCAACCATGCAACCATGTTGGTGAATGTTTAGAAACTTGTCTCATGTAGTACTGTTTCGTGTACTAATTAAGAACTAATTACATGTACTTCAACATAGATTTCATGCATAAATATCTTATTCCCATCTTTATCAGTCATTTGCGTGTAATTTCAAATGGTCTCACTCTACTGAGTGTATCTTCTTGCACGGCCTACATTAAGCATTAATGATTCACTATCAGCAATCCACTAACATATGTACATAAGAATTACTCGAACTTACATGTTTGCGTTTGAGTTGATATAAACTTGTCCTTCCCAGTGTGTGGGTCGGATCAGGAGCTTTACTCTGATTGGCTCTATTGGTCTCATATATATGTTTTAAAAAAGACAATATATGAATATGTTGGAATCATATATTTAGAATACTAATGAAAGACTTCATTTACCTTGAACTCCTTACTTCTCCATAGTGTAATGGCTACCTCCAACTCTACATGATGCAAATCTGAAGGTGGGTTTTCCATTACTTCCTCCATGATGTCTAACAGATCAAAATGCTACATATGTGAAAATTACTCAATATATATAAAGCAAGATGGAAGGTGCTTTCCGTGTAAGTAAATATTCCTACCCTACGACCCTTGGCATGGACGTCCTGATGTATTTGGCTGCACGCTGTAGAATCCCTCCTCGATTGTGGGATCGTCGCCCAAATTAAAACTTGTTGCATAGGAATAAACTGATTTTGATGTCTTTTAATTCAATTCTTGTATATAATCATGCCAACGTGTATAAGATAATATCAACTTTCAATGCTGCTGAGACCTTCCTAAAATCCGTCATGGTAATCGAGATATGCATTCTAACTGCAATACTCAATATTCTTGAAAAGGGTCAGCCATACTCTCCCAATGCCTATCCCTCTGTCATCATCTCAACTCGTAGTCTTTCACTGGGTTTTGTCTTGATGAACTATTGACATATGCAGGACCCCTCTTCTTGCATCGATAAGTTGGCATAACAACACACAAAATTTGATAATTTCTAGCATATTTAATGAATATATATATATATATATTTAAGTTTATTGTTATTTTCACCTGAGGGGATGACTACATCAAGAGGCGGTTAGGAACCTCCATTTCCATCTACTTCAATCTAGATATCAGCCTGACAGGGAATGGATTCGTCTCCTAGAGGAACAATGTCCTTGTGCTCATCAACCGGTCAATTGACATGGGGGGGCTCCATCTCGAGAAGCATGTCCAAATCATCTACATTTATAAAATGTGCATGAAATGATTGCAATAACCGGTAATACATCTAAATGAATTTCATTAAGAATCAATAGTGCAAATAATCAATGACATTAAAGAAACTTGTAATTATAGCAAATGTTTTTACCATATTCTAGATCTCTGCATGTTCTTATAGGCCTCCTCATCCTCTCCATCTTCACTTTAATTAACTTGGTCGCATACTCGAGGAGTCACCTTAATAGGAATTATCCAGCCCAAATGCATTGTATGTGGCATAAAAGACCTTATCGCCCTGACATGCTAGCATTAACCGTTATATTTTACCAAGAATGGTCCTACTCTTATTGAGACTGATGTATCCATGTCCTGGATATAACTTGAATCCATAATATTTAAATACATTGAACCATCAACACTTAAATATTATCATATGTTGCTCATGTTCAAAGCAAATCAACAATCTTACTAATTTGTCCATAATAGCCATCTTAGTCGGATGCTAGATCACAGTTCACAAGCGCACTTGACATTACATTTACCTTGTTGTTATCTGAGTATGGATTACATCTGTATCCATTTATCACATACCCACTATGCTTGTGAACATAGCTGAAGGGTCTCTACACAAATATGTCAAAATCTACATTCTAATGAATATCATTTTCCAAGTTCAGCTGCTCGACATTTCCTGCAAACCATTTAATGAAAACGATCTCATTTGCTACCCTTATGCCATTGAGTGTCTGAATGGATCAACTTCGGGCACTTGCTTCAATACATACAATTGTGCCATGTATCTATCTTCTCCAAATGGGGGTAGGAGGGTTGTCTTATTAATTTTTCTACCTTGAATTTGAAGATGGAGAGGCGATCATCATCCAATTCATTGTAAGGGGTACCATTTTGTTCAAAATTTTGAAATGTTGTTCGTCACTCTCAATATACATTAGATGAAATGTAATGCATTCGTCTAATAAATACAGTTTAACGATTGTTCCCTCTAGTTTGGAAAATGTAGTCCTTGAGTTTTTTAAGGAATCGCTTGACATGGTACATCCAACAAAATTGAACTGTTCGATAATCATCGCTTCCTATAAAGGTGAATCACCAAATGCACCATCATGTCAAAAGTGTGTGCGGGGGGGGGGGTGTTCAAGCCTATAAAGAGTCTCAACAATCTTTACATTCCATTTCTCTAGTTGCCTCACTTCGAGTTCCTTACCACATGAAACCTTGAATAATTCACCTAATTCAAATGGGTTCAACCACAGATTCAGGTAGGACACTGCAAATCACAAGGGGAAAAACACCTCCATGTACATATGGTTGTCATGGCTTTTGAGACCGCTAATTTCCTTCTGCATGTCATTGACACATGATAAGAGATTAGATCAAAAACCATATGACTCCATAATTTCCTTTAAAAAGGACAATATTCAGGCCAATTTATGCGAATTTAAATGATAGGGTTCCTCGAGCATGTCAAAGCCACCACTCTCCCCAGGTATCAATTGTAGGTGTTGACGAATACCAAGCTATTGGAGATCTAGTCGTGATTTGATCGTGTCCTTCTAAGAGTACACAATGTTGAACATATCCAACACAATGTTCATTTCGTTCTTTTCAATGTGCATTACAATAATATTGTGGTGTATGCTACTGTGCCTCTAATAGGAAAGGTCCTTGAAAATGCAATCTTTTTGTTAAATCCCATGATCTCCAAACCTTTAAAATCATTTGTAAATGTTTCTCCCAATCTAATATCTTTCATCTGCAACAATTTAGCCATCAACTCATGCCCTGATTGTCACATTGTTTCTGTGCTCAATACTATGCTTCCAAATCATGCTGACTCACAATAAGACTTTCCATCGAACTCGTCTCTATGTGCACTATTCTGCCATCGATGTGACACTGGTAGAAAGCTATGATGACCCAAAAACATATCTTATTGCTCTCGTTCAACCGAAGGCGATGTGTATTCTCCATGCAGACAAGACATGCAAACTTTACTTTAGTACTCCAACTATAGAGTTTGGCATATGCATGGAAGTTGTTTATCGTCCATTAGGGCTCTACGCACAAGAAAGATTTGATTTGCATTTGCATCAAAGATCTCCATGCCATGATGTCATGATATCTTCAACTAGTCTATTGGAGGATGTGAGTACACATTTATTGCATTTATGAGTGCTTTTGATCATGAATCAAAAGGGTCAACATCATGATGTTCAACTTCATATAATCTACGATGGCATGTTGTATGTGGCGGTACAACTGGCTAGATGATGAATCTACGTTTCATCATCTTTATTCTATCATTTTGGCCTTAAAAACCTAGTAAATA
This sequence comes from Ottelia alismoides, assembly GCA_037367405.1. Lineage (NCBI taxonomy): Eukaryota > Viridiplantae > Streptophyta > Magnoliopsida > Alismatales > Hydrocharitaceae > Ottelia > Ottelia alismoides. Next base: position 881,120 of record JAZKJV010004381.1, on the reverse strand, counting down.
CGTGTAAATAGGCTTAATTCAGACATTTTAGCATTCATGCATCATAGTGTAAATATTGTATAAAATGCGGTTTTTTAAAGCCAAAATTATAGAATAAAGAAAAGAAAAGAAAAAAAATAAAATATTGTAAATATTTTATGACCCGAAATCGTGAGACCTAGGCATCTCGATAACTAGGTCGACAAGGAATAAAGTAGGTGGAGATAAGGGCCAAAGTACAATAAAACCCCTTTTATTTATTCCATTCTTTATTCATTTTGGGACCCATTTTTGATTCCAATTTTTATACCTCAAATCAAGAAACTTTGTTCATGAAAGTTGTAGATAATTAAAAAAAGGAAAATACAAAATTGATTTCACACAAAAATAATGTACAGATAAAAAGTTATGGTCTGAATAAGATTCCATAAGCCCAACTTCCCAGACCTGTATCTCCCAAATAAATACTCGAAATACATCAAACTCACCCTTAATTGTATATAATTTTAAAGAAGCTATTTAATGAAGTGGTTTCGCATTTAGTGGAGCTACGGTTTGAAAGCTTAGTTTTTGGACTCCTATTGTATACTTGTGCAGATTAAAATACTCATTTTATTTATTATTCTTTATTTTTATAATTTTATATTTTTTATCATTTTGTAAATATTATCTATAATATATGCATACATTAAAATCAGAATAAAAAAACTTAAAGAAAACACAAAAATAAAACACATGTATATAATACATAGGTCTAATACCTATAAGTATACCTATATTATTAATACTTCTATTTTATTAAGTGTACAAAACACTTAAGAAAAATAAAATAAAAATATATTTAAGTGTATAAAAATACCTTATAAATTCATAAAATAATAAATAGAATTAATAAAATTAAAAATACAAAATAAAAATAAAATATTAAAATATATAGACAAAGATACTTATATAACCTATAAAAGGAATCTTGTAATTTTATAACTCTAAATAATAAATAAAAATGATAATAAGATAATTTATAAAAAATAATCATTTTTTATTTTATAACCCAAAATAATAAAGTCGTTTACTATTTTAAATTGATTTTACAAATATTTTTTTTAGGGTTTTTTCTGGTTGGTCCACATGGACCAACCAGCACCCCCCTGCACCCTGTTAGAATGCGTTTTTGCCTCATTTCGTGGAATTTTGGGGCTCGCATCGTTCACAATTTCACCTCTAGCCCTTCTTGACTTTTTCTTCCCATATATCCACATACACGCCCAGGCATCATCTTGAGGATTGGATTACGGATGTGCCCTATTTTCTTCGTCCTTTAGGCCGTGTTGACCAGCTCTCTGACCAATGTCTGATCTGTGTCAGACATTGGTTTTTGTCCATTTTTGACGATTTTTGTAGGCTGCGCCTTTCATCGTTTGGCTTTGATTCCTTCTTGACTTTTGTTCGCCACATATCAAGGATACACGCCCTTAGCTTTTGTCTGGGATTGCATCACTGGACCGCAACCTACTCTTCGTTCTTTGTGCCCCGACACCCATCTCGTACAAAAGAGCCACCCGACCTTCTTCTTTTTTTAACCCATTTTTGACCAACCGGACCCTCCTTTGGCCGAGCTCTGGACCGGAGAGGTGACAACTCTCCTCCAGCTTCCTTCAGAGGTCTCCGACGATGTCTTGTGCAGCTTCCACCACCTCCGGCAGGTCATCGCCATTGAGGTCTGTTCTTCCTTGTTTAGGCCAGTGAGGTTCATTGTTTATTTGCCCGTTTTAATCCATTTATCTTTAGATTCGCATTTTTGTTGTTTTAACCTTCTGATCACATCCGATAATCGCAATCCCCACCTATCGTAGTTCGTCGGAGCTTGCTCCGACGTACCGTCATTTTTCACCCACCGTCCACCTTTTCGCCACTGGAGGGTCGCGACATTTTGCCCGCGACCCTCTTGACTTTTTGCAGGTATATATGAGCATTCTCGCAACCATTCCCTCACCGTCTTCGACCCAGCATCTTCAGAGGTGCTCACGGCACCACTCCCATCGCACACAATAGCAGAACTTGGAGGAAGAAGGTGGGAGGAGCAGTGGATAACAACCACCATTGGATGCCATCCCTGTCCTCCCATCTCAACCATCCACTATATTATTGGGATTTTTTCAAATTAGGACCATCAAGTTTCCATTTTTGCACGCCCTTCTGAGATGCCACGTGATAAGTTGCGGTTTTGCAGGAAAACCCTTACATTGTTGGCATATTTCACGAGTTTTCTGCTCCATTTTGAATTGCAGTTTCGTAATTAGTATTGCATGTGCGCCCCTGTGTTGTAATGGCTATAACTCATTCATCTGAATTCAGTTTTTCGTGTATTGTTTTTGTTAGAAAGCTGTTTAAAAGTTCTACATCATATTCAAATTTTAGAAATTTTCTGATATATGAACTATTTATGGCGAATTTATGAAATCAGTGTACTGATTGGGCTTGTTTTCTTTAATAACTATTTCAATACTTCATATCACTTGCTCATTTTTGGATATGTTGTAGGAATTAGTAGGACCGAATTTATGTTCAAATTTCATCAAAAGATATTGTGATTTCTGTCCTATAGAATTTCTACAATATTTCGAGTGATTGATTTATTTCTGGAGCATCATTTATCTATTTGAAAATCTAAAAATATGTCAGTGTGCCTCTGAGCTTGTTCTACAATAGGGATTGTTGTTGTATTTTTATTCTGTTGTTTGTTTAGTAAAAAAATCAAAAACGCCATTTCTACCTTCCTGCAGTCTTGTATTTTTAATATATTCATTCCCTTTTGAAAAATTCCCAAAAATATATATATTTTTTGTTTATTGTAGTATCTTTTAACTTCAGTCCAAAAATCACTTAAAAATACAAAAGAAAACTCCTAAAAATGTCAAAATTCTAAAAACCTTCATAAAAATATCAAAAATTTATTGCTCTCTCTAAATTTTCTTTGTTTTATTGACTTTACTTTAAAATTAATTTGGGGAATTTTTGTTACTGTTATCTATTTTATTTCTCCATTTTAATTTCAAACTTTTATTTTATTCATTATTTTCAGTATTTTTGACTTTAAAAATACCAAAAAATTAGGAAAAATCTAGAAAAATCACAAAAACATTAGAAAATTATAAAAAGACCAAAAACATTTTATTTCCTGAATTTTTCTTATTTTTACCTATTTTTATAAATACTTTATCCCTCTCTTTTCTTACTTTGTATATATTCTATTTAAAGAAAAAGAAAATATAAAAGTATAAAATATAAAAAGAAAATATAAAATCAGAAATTAAAAATCAAAATATAAAAAAAATAAAAAAATAAAATCAAAAAAATTAAAAATTAAAAATTTACACAAAAAATAACATAGATATGCATTTGATCACATTCACATTTTTGAGCTTTATTGCCCCGTTCTACCTATCTACTCCCTGTGTTCGACCTCTACACGGCTTGCACACTATACACATCCATTGTAGAGTTATACTAAATTTTAACTCTACATTTGCTTCTCATTGATTGATTGATATTGTGGGTTAATTGTTGGTTTAGCCGGGATTTTGAAGTGGTCAATGCATCGACTGTTGATCCGCCTTGTGGATCAATACGACCGCTTGATTTTTCAGTTAATCACTAGATAAATTACGATGGGAACATGTTCTTGAATGGACTGGAACCATCCCTCGTAACACCTAACCACACATTTCGTGCATACTCTATGAAGTCTTGAAAGGAAACATCGAACGACCACCAATCCTTCAAGTCAACTGGGTGATGCATGTGACCATCTACAGAGTGATTTCTCTGGTGCCAGATCATCCACGTTGATGTTCTATTCGACATGAACAACCTCTACAATCTCAAAATCAAGGGTAAATAACGCAACACCTTTCTCGGTATTGGTTTTAAAGTTAAATACATCCACTTTCTTACATTTGTACTAGATAAACTACATCGGGACATGTATCTCTATCTTTATAAGCATTATGAAATAGAATGCACTCATTTGGACACACACTAACCTTCTCGGACTTAAGGATCAACTTTCGAAACTCTGTGTTTACATCACACCTACTACCAGGGAACCCATGATTAGCATCTAAAAGTTATTTTCTCAGGGAAAGAAGATCGATCATGCAAACTATGGAACTGTGTGCGTTGCCTTTATTTTAAATAGTTCCATTAAGAACTTCAATCGAGATATCTTATTTCCCATAACTATTGGTTCCTCAATGTCTTCTAGAAATGTGAAGAACTGACCACTATCCCATATCAAATCAACAAGCTCTTCATCACAATAAGGACAACAAGTTTGGATTGTGGTTCATCTACTTGTGGAGCTGAAAACGTCTGTTGCAGATGACATGATAAAAAATGTTCTCTCTCTATCACAAGCATTCGTTTACACACTTCTTGCACATACATGGAATTTTTTTGTGGTTCCCTCCTCTTTAAAAAAGATTCAATTTATCGTCAAAATCTGACATCAACCATTACAAAACACCTTCGTCGGTAGATGGATAGTCTGTCCGATGATTCGTTAGCCATAACTTATGCAAGACTAGTACCCTCGTCACAAAATAGTAACATTATTCAACCCAAACATTTCAATCCACCGCCTATCCATGACCACCTACTTCTACACTAATCGTAAACTGAACCCATGATACATCACAAGCCTAAACTGATTTCACCAATGCCAGGAGAGGAGAGGAGAACTGGATTTATTAATGTTATCACTTGAGATCATCTATAAAGATTTAACTTCTCATATTAGATAATCTTTGTACATGCTAGTTTCTATCTGAGCAAGTTCTAGCAGCGTAGCCCCACACACCCTCAACATACTCATAAATCAATAATGATCGGCTTTTGAAATTATCACTGAAGTGACAATAATCAAATATGACCAAGATTAATTTGGTATACCAATGAGGAGAGGAGTTACACCACCGAAATGTATGATCAAATATAAACTTTTTTGCATGTAACAAAGACTGTCATATGTCAGGGTTTGAATTTTTATGGACCCCCTTAATTTGGGACCTCCGAACTAAGGAAATCCAACATTAATGTACCATTATACAAACACCTTGTGTCTCATAAGTATGTGCTACATATGAGAACAAAAAAATATCATCAAAATAGTTAGTCATTTATGTTGACTGAGTATCTATGTAGATTTGACTCGTTAATGATAAGGATATGGATCTACATGTCGGTAAATGTGTTCCTAATTAGTGTGACCTTATATTACTATTCTATAGGCATGTTCCTGCAAAAAGAGATCTTCAACCTGCACACATCAAAATCTACGAACATTGGACCGAGATATCTCATCCCAAAGTGAGTCCAATAGTTTTGTGAAAAATAAAAAAATAAAATAATTTCAAGTGATACAATCTTTCAATGTGTTGCATAAGCCACCTGTTGTGTAGGGATACTCATTAACCCGGTGTAGATGGGATGCATGGTGTGTGAATTTATTTTGTGCAATTTTATGTATAGTTAGTGTTTTAACCTAGTTTAAACTACCTAACTAGGAATTAATGTGACACATGCCACATTTATTATTTTTTTAATGTGATAGCTTGGTTATCACAATTTGACTTTCTAGTGTAACACGTCTGGAAATATATGGTCACGTGTGTGTTTACATACACATCCTGCAAGAACCTAGAGAGAACCTAGAGACATATATACTTATACTTTTATTCATACATATACATGTATATACATACTTAAACACATCGCACAAGAGCCTAGAGACATATATACTTACACTTTTATTTATACATACATACATACATACATCCATACATACATCCATACATACATACGTACATACATACATACATCCATCCATCCATACATACATACATACATCCATCCATCCATACATCCATACATCCATCCATACATCCCTCCATCCGTCCCTCCATCCCTCCATCCATCCATCCATCCATACATACATACATCCATACATCCATACATACATACATACATCTATACATGCATGCATGCATGTATCCACACATACATACATACATACATCCATCCATCCATACATACATGCATGCATGCATGCATGCATGCATGCATCCATCCATCCATCTATACATACATACATACATACATACATACATACATACATACATACATACATACATACATACATACATACATACATACATACATACATACATACATACATACATACATACATACATACATACATACATACATACATACATACATACATACATACATACATACATACATACATACATACATACATACATACATACATACATACATACATACATACATACATACATACATACATACATACATACATACATACATACATACATACATACATACATACATACATACATACATACATACATACATGCATGCATGCATCCATCCATCCATCCATGCATGCATGCATGGATGCATGCATACATACATACAAGCATACATGCATACATGAATACATACACACATACACATATGTAGATAAACATAGATAAAAACATACATATACATACTGATGAATGTAAAGAATCGAGGTATCTAACGTCTAGTCTTGGAGGGCATGTGGTGTCCGACAAGTCAGATCCGCCAATCGCTGTATCGACGCCTCTCTCGGCTCTCAACATTCAACTAAAGCGTGTCAGTCAACAATCAACCCACAGAATAAATGAACAATGTATCTAAGTGAGATGGAATTTATTATACCTTACAAAAAAGTGGCTATAGCAAGCAAGTGTAGGGGTCGAACCACAGGAAGCAACGAGGATAGAAAAAAAATTGACAATCACGCAAACTATCAACATACATTTTTGTGTGTTTGATAGTTTTTTTTAATTTTGTGGGGTTTTAATTATATTTACTTTTATGTATTTTTAATGTTTTATATACTTTTGTGTTTTTAATCTTATAATTTTTCTTTTCTTTTTATATTTTTTTGATTTTTAGTTTATTTTAAAAAGATATAATATACATATCTATATATAAATTTGTATGATATAAATACTATGGCTGATAAATATATAAGAAATATATAAAAAATTGTGGTCAATACAAATAAGGACAAACATTTTTATTTTTTAAAGGTTTTAAAATATATTTAAGGCATTTATAATAATACTAATATTAATAAATATATACGTAGTAAAATGTATACTTAGTTTATACCTAGTTACTAAGCATAAATATAACTATACATCGAAAAATTATAAAACAAATTGTTTTTTATTTTTTTTATAATTTTCTTTATTTTTGTGATTTTCCTTGTAAATTTTTTCATAATTTTTAGTTAATTTTAATTGATTTAAAATGTCAAAATAATAACTTATAATGCAAGGCCAAATTATTTTGAGTTTCTAAAATAGATAATAAGATCAAAATTAACCAAAATTATTTTCATATATACTATATAATATAAATAAAAATAAAATATATAAATAATATTTTTTAAATTTTTATGTAATTTTTACTGATTTTTACAAGGTTTTAAAAATTTGGATTTTTTAGACTTTTTATTTTTAATTTTAGTGATTTTTGGATATGCAATAAAAATAAATAAATATCTAACTAATATATTTTTTGAGGATTTTTGGAGTAGTTTTTTTTATTTTTGGTATTTTACTAAACATACACTGAATAAATACTTTGTTTTTGGTTTTTGGAAAACAACATAACAAAATAAAACACCTAGATAAAAATATATTTGTAGAATACACTTTGAAGTGCTTATCCTAATTTTCCATTGATTTTTTGACATTAGAATTATTTTTAAGTAAATAAAATATTCAAAAGGAAATACAATATTGGTGGGGGTGCTTTTGTAATTTACAAAAACCATGCGACCTATTTGGAACATACAAATAAAGCATATGGGTCAATCACACAAAATGCCCAAAATTTTCCAATTTAATATACATTGGCAAGGGTATATCACAACTTCCAGTTGCACTTATGCAGATACCCAAAAAATAGTGCACTAACAAATATGGGACTGCAATGAAATAATAGAAGCCATAGGGGCCTTGGTGAAAAATACCAGGTGCCTCATGTGTTGGGACACGTGAGGTGACCTGACATGAGACCCAAGGCAATTAAAATAAAAGCAAGTTTCACGGTGTAAAAATTACATAAATAATACAACTGCAAAAAAATGTTTAGAGACTAAAAAATAAGTTAAAAAGGCAGGGGATTAGATGTCAAATATACCCCCTTAGACATTGATCAGCGACTCTTTTGCGCCACATAACCACGTGGACGACCGTGATCTGTGATACCGGTTTGCTAATGACGCTTGAGATTATATCTCCCGAAGAGATCAACAATGTAGGTTCAGTCAAGTCCGACAGTTTATTTATTTTTAGGTGTTATTAATAACAACAGATTTTAAGGGTGTATTTATAGGTATATTCATCTATGTTTTGGATATTTTTTATTTTTATTTTATATATTCTATTTTATTATTTGAACCTTTTATTTTATACATTTATAACTTATTTTTATAAACACAACTATTTTTTTATTGTAATTTTTGTGATGTTATTTGTATAGTTAAGTAAACTATATTTTATTTTTATAAACACAACTATATTTTATTTGAGTATACTATACAATGAGGGCCCAAAACCTAACTTTCACACCTTAACACCAAAAATTATGAAACCCTTTATTAAATGGGAAAAATGGGGCTTCCCCCACCCCATTTTCTCAAAATTTTTTTATTTTTTGCAAAAATATCACCATGTATATTCATCCCTATATCCCTCCTAATGTCATTCGAATTTCGTCAGAAACAGAGACTCCTACGACCTCCATCTAGACGTCATTTTTTTAACGGTCGTAGGATTTTTTAAATCGACCCTGTCTGGATGGAGCTGTAGGAGTCTCTGTTTCTGACGAAATTCGAATGGCATATAGGAGGGATATAAGGATGAATATACATGACGATATTTTCCAAAAAAATAAAAAAATTTGCCCAAAAATGGGGCGGGGCAGCCCCATCAAGCCCTTATTAAATAGCTTGTAAAAAGTTATAGACAAATATAGGTGATTTTAATACATTTTGAGTTTTTATTTGAGAGATGTGGGTCTGTGAAGTTTGGTTTTTGGTATTTTATTCTGAGTATAAAAAGTACATTGTATATTATTTTTGCATCAAATCAATTCTGTATTTTTATTCACATCATTATCTACAACTTTTAAGTACAAAGTTTCTTTATTTGATGAATAAACAATAAATAATAAAATAGGTCCCAAAAATACTTTATTGAATGAATAAAAGAATTGTGTTTTTATTGTATTCTTGGATATTTTCTCTCCCTACTTTATTCCTTGTCGATCAACTCAATTCATAACTTGATCTCGGGGTTTAGGGTCATAAAATACCTATAGTATTTTATTCTTTTTCTTTTCTTCTCTTTATTCTTTAATTTTGATGTTAAAAAATAGTGTTTTATATACAATTAATGGAACATATAATGAATGTTAATATGTATAAAATGATGCTATTTACATGCATTAGCTTGGGTTTTTAAGGCCAAAATGATAGAATAACGGTGATAAAATGGAAATTCATCGCCCCCTATACTTGCCTTTGCTAGTCCCTAGAAAACACTTATGCGTTAAGTACAAAATTAATAAAGAAGAAAAGGAAAGAATGCATAAATGTAATTGATTTTAATTATCAATCTTGCCATCACAAAATCAAAGTTTGGAGCTCACATTAGACCTTGGTGTGAGAATACGTGTGGAATCTGGTCGGGAACTAAATTTAAATCACAACAGCCTTCGAGAGTCACCGAACTTGGTTCAAACCTCCTCAATAGCCAGGTCAGAACTAGTCTACATCATACACAGACCCTTATGACTATGAAGCTTACTTGTACAATGTAAGTGATAATGGCTCTCCCCAATTGAAATGACAAAAGAACCGACTTCTCTAGAATGACAACCCAATGATTCCCCAATCTAGCAACTCTTTCCTCGAGGGGAGTGGTATTCCCTTCTAATTTCAAGTGCATCCGACTCAAGAGGAGGGGGTGAGGAGAGGAATAGACGGTAGCCAGTGTAGGTACCTATCTGGGGATGCATGACCAATGTAGTCAAGTCATTCAGCTGCAGGCTCACATGATATGACTTTGATGCTCAAACTTGCTTATCGACTATACAAATATATATACTCTAGAAAGCATTTTATCTTCAATCATTCTTGTCCACTTTTATTGGAGTTCTTTTTGAAATACTATATACAACAACATTTACATAAGGGGTTTTTCCTCTTGAGCCAGAAGACTATCCCTCTTTTGAAGCATTATTGCAATCTACACTCTCCTGTCATTATACCTCATGGCTACTGGATAGGTTGGGGTGTACTTCCCTCCCTAGATGAGGACGAATATTTCCACTCGTGTGCATCTCAAACCAACAAATCCAATCCCCTCACCACTCCAACTGAGTTGAGCCAAGTGAAAGGTACAATGGTCCAAGTTAGGTCACGACGGACAAGAGTCGTGCGTGCGTGACAAAAAGTTATACTAAGTCAGTTGAGATGTCTTGAACCCAGCCATTAGTATCAAAGAATTAATTCTGAATAGACCTAAAGTACCTTAAATCTAGTTCCCATAAGGTTCTAGTGAAGTTAGGTGCAGTAAAGTCCAACCAAGCTCCAATCTTCGACTTTACTCAGATTAGTTCATCATCAAGATGAATCCGAAAAAATACGAATGCTATGTAAATTCTATATACAATGCAAAAAATGATGCAATTTTCAAAAGATTTTGCAAATAATTTGGAAATAAAAGGACTTTTGGTGTCAATAGAAAATATGTGCAACTATTTACACAGATGTGCCTCTTTTTGTTTATTTATAAGAATTAAGAGTATAAATAATGTAAAAGTTGAATTTTACTTATAAGTATATATGTACCATTGGTAATTTAATTTAATTTTTTTATTATTAAATGATGCATATATTCCTCAAACTTATTTGATTTTTTTTTGAAAACTATAGTACAAAATAAGTTTTCATATATTTATACATATTTAAAAACCCATTTTGCAAAGATTTTACAAATAGTATATAAAGATATTTCAAATAATTTCGCAACCATTTTTCAAATGATTTGCAAATATATTTTCAAAGCATTTTATTTCACACAAAGAAAGAAATTTTTTAAAATTACAAACATTTCTACAAAGGTTGAAAATATTTTACAAAAAGTTTTCCAAACAGATCAACCATTTTTCAAATCATATTGCAAAAATATTTTTAACCTGGCTTATTAATCAGTATCTACAAAAAGATATTGAGTAATAATGAGCATCCTTTTATTCCCTGATTAAATGAATTATATATGTATATATAGTATTTAGCTATATTTATTATTAATACGAAAGTATGAATTATGTCTAAAGTATATACAAAGTATATACGATCCCCTATACTTGAGCCCCCTATACTTAGCTTGAGCTATATCCTCATAGATAAGAGAGAAAAAGAGAACACATAACTCGTACCGAGTATAGAAAAGTCTAAATAATAAATGAATAGTGAATGAATGAATCAATGGGAAGTTGACTGCTGATAAACGCAGAATTGAGAGCGGTCGTATTGACTCACAAGGTGAGTTAACAGTAAGTGTTGTGACCACTACAAAATCCTAGGTTTAATCAACAATTAACCCACACTACAGATCAACAACTAGAAATAAATGTGGAGTTAAAATTTATTTTTAACTCTGCACAAATGGTGTATAGGGACAAGTATGCAGAGAGTTCGAACACAGAGAGCAAGCAGGGTAATTCTAAAAGATGTGCACAAGTGAATGTGAAGTGTCTACACTAAGCAAGCAATCAAAGGAATTTTTGTGGGTTTTTAATTTTTAAATTTTTTTTATTTAATGTTGAATTTTTAATTTTGTATTTTGATTTTTAATTTTCTGATTTTTATAATTTTATATTTTTTCTTTTTCAATATTGGAAAATAAGAACAATGTAATAACAGACAAGGTAAAGTATTTATAAAAATGTGCAAAAATAATCAAAAATTCAGGAATAAATAAATTTTTGATATTTTTAGAATTTTTTACTGTTTTTGTGATTTTTGGGTATTTTTCAAACTGTTTTTGGTATTTTTAAATACTGAAATAAAGCAAAACAGTGGGCAAGCTACTGGCTGGAGGTAAAACTGGAATTAAAAATAGCAAATAGCCATAAAATTTATCCACACTATTTCTCAATTAAAGATAATACAATATAAAACAAACAGGAACTGAGTTTGTGATTTTTGGGGTTTTCTAGGGTTTTACATATTTTTTTTTGATGTTTTTGAGTGTTTTTGAATTTTTAGTGTTTTTCTTTTAAGATTTTTAGTGATTTTTGGACTGACACTAAAATATGATAGAATAGACACTAGGGAATTTTTTTGAGATGTTTTAAATTTTTTTTGGCATTTTCTAAGCTAGACAGTAGGCAAAAAGCATGTTTTGATTTTTAATAAATAGAAAAATAAAATAAAATCATCAACTAAAATGCTGGCGTCAAAGAACAAGCCTACAGAAACTTAGCCTTGACTTTTGAGGATTTTTGGAGGCAAAACAAGGCCCTAAATAAATAGATCTAGCAAGCACAAGTTAAGGGCCTGGTAGGGGCATTTATGTAATAATTAGAAAAGTCAGGGGCACGCCTGCAATTTGTCCACAAAATTTATACTAAACAAAATAGTTCTTGAATTGAATATTAAATGCCCAAAACCGCAAGGGTGGACCTGCAAAAATGCCAAGGTCACGCGCACTGTGCACGTGACCTAGTAGGGACCAGTTTGGAATATGACAATGTTTTGGGGGCTAAATGCAAATTCCACTAAAAATATATAACGTGACAAACTATTTAGTGGACTAAATATTAAAACCACAGACTACTAGGCCCTTGGCCGCAAAATGTCCACGAGCACGTGCCACGCACGTGCGCTGGGCTGGCAAGGGTTAAAATGTAAATAAGACAACTGCAGGGGGTTTTTAGCAAAATTTACTGAAATTTTAAATGGCAATTGAAAGTTTATGTCCTAATAAAATATTACAAAAATTGCAAGGGTGAAATCACAAGATACCCAAGCAGGCGGGCGATCGGACGGTGGAGCGCGCTCCACTTGTCCACGTGTCAACACGGGGGCCCGCGATACCCCTTCGCGATCCAGTGGCTCAGATTAGAAGGTCTTCGCGTGATGAACGGCTGAGGGGCGTCCTGATCGGACGGCTACTGTAGAGCTGGAAGATCAAGGCTTCATTGGACGACAGTGGGACGGCGAGGAAGAACAGCCGAAGAACACGGCCGGGGTGACTTTGTATCTCCAAAATCTCGTCGTCTCGAGTGGAGGAAACCCGTCTAGCAGCCTCCGGAGCTTCCTGGAAGCTTCCCCGATGGGGCGGCGGCTTCAAAATGGCGGATAGCCCGCCGGAGCACCACCGCAGCGATGAGGAAGGGGAACGAGCTCCAGGAGCTCCGACCAGCGTCAAAAAAACGACCCAGGTGGGGGTCTCTTGCTCCTGGACACCTGCAAAATAAAAGAAGAGCGAGAGATGGTGGTCCAGGGCTAGCTCAGGTGCCTCGGGAAACTGCATGAAGTGGGTAGGAGCTCGCCGGAGCAAGCTCCGGCGAGGGGGTGGCCGATGATGATTCGCGATGAATAAATAAAAAAACGATGGAATAGGATTCTATAGCTACGGGAATAAGGAAAAGCAAACCAAAAAGGGGCCTCAGTGGCTAGAGCCACGAGAACTGGACCTCACGGCGGCGCAGCCGCCGGAGATGGATGGGAGCACGCCTAGGCACGCTTGGCACCTCAACGAGATGCTGGGATCACCCCCTATCACTGGGGATCCCAGTCTAACACTCAGAAGTCTCCACCAATGCCACAAGGCGGGTCCAAAAATCAAAGGGGGAATGAGGGTCCAGTTTTGAACAATGGCGAGGGGGCTCGAAAATCAAAGCGCTAGAGGCACTACAGCGATCCAACCCCCAAGATAAGATATAGGCGTGTAAGATCTTTGGTAGGGGAGAAAAAATCGTGTAGGACGCATCATGAATGGATGAAAGATGCGGCCCCCAAAAAGGGGCGAAAATCAAGAAAAACTCATTTCTGACAAGTAACAGGCTGGAGTCAGAGAGTTGACCGCGGGTCAACTCTCCAGCCCCCCTGGTTGGTCCACGTGGACCAACCAGGAAAAAGCCTGAAAAAATGATTTAAAAATTCATTTTAAAATAGTAAACGATTTTATTAATTTTAGGTTACTAAATAAAAAATATTTATAATTTTATAAATTATTTTATTTTGATTTTTAAATATTTTTATGAAATGTATTTTTACAAGTTGCCTATTATACCCTTTAAAGGTATATTATTCTATATATTGTATTCTTTTGTTTTTAATTTGTATATTTAATTTATTTATTTTTGATTATTATTTTATATTATTATAGCATACTTTTATACACTTAAATATATTTTGATTTTATTTTTATTTTGTGTTTTGTACACTTAATTAAATAAAAGTATAGGTATATGTATGTGTATTTTACCTATGTATTTGGTATATGAATTTTATTTTGTGTTTTCCTTTGAGTTTTATTTTGATTTTAATACACATATATATTATAAGTAATATTTACATAATTATAAAAATATAAAAATACAAAAATAATGAATAAATAATAAATTGAATATTTTAGTATGTACAAGTACACAATAGGGGTCCAAAACTCAACTTTCAAATCGTAGCTCCGCCAAATGCGAAACCACCGCCATTAAATAGCTTATTTTCTTCTATATACAATTAGAGTGAGTTTGCTGCATTTGGAGTTTTCATTTGTGAGATACGGGTCTGAGAAGTTGGGATTCTGGATTTTTATTCAGACCATAATTTTTTATCTGTTCATTATTTTTCAGTGAAATAAATTTTGTATTTTTCTTTATAAAATTATCTACAACTTTCATGTACGAAGTTTCTTTATTTGATGTATAAAAAGTGGAACCAAAAATAGGTCCCAAAATGAATAAAGAATGAATAAAATAATATAGGTATTTGGCCCTTATCTCCCCCTACTTTATTCCTTATCGACCTATTCATCAAGATGCCTAGGTCTCAGGGTTTCGGGTCATAAAATATTTACAATATTTTATTCTTTTTCTTTTCTTTTATTTATTCTGTAATTTTAGCCTTAATTATAGTATTTTATACACTATTTAGATGCACACGCATGAATGCTAAGATGATGAAATAAAGGGTATTTACAGGCATTTGCTAGGGTTTTTGGTGCCAAAATGATAGAATAAAGATGATGAAATGTGGATTCGTCATCCCCCTATACTTCACCTTTGCTAGTCTTTAGCAGACACTTATGCAATAAGTGCAAAAAAAAGAAAGAAAAGAAAAAGAAGAACTTGGATTTTATTTGATTATCAAACTTTTCTTCACAAAATCAAAGTTTGGAGCTTAAGTCGGACCTTTGGAATTTTAGTGCGGTCGGAACCTTAGTGAGAACCGAATTTGAAATCCAACAGTCCTTGAGAATCCCAAAACTCTGTCCAAGTCTCCTCAATAGCCAGGTCAGAAATACTTCAACTCATACACAAACTCTTACGACTATGAGTCTGACTCGTACATTGTAAGTGATATGTAGCTCCCCACCTCAGAAGTAACAAAGAAGCAACCTCCCCTACCCTGGTAACTCTAATGCCTCGGTCTAGCAACTCTTTCCTCGAGAAGCGGGGTAT
Organism: Ottelia alismoides; assembly: GCA_037367405.1. Lineage (NCBI taxonomy): Eukaryota > Viridiplantae > Streptophyta > Magnoliopsida > Alismatales > Hydrocharitaceae > Ottelia > Ottelia alismoides. The sequence continues at coordinate 865,319 of JAZKJV010004381.1, read as the reverse complement.
TCCCTTCTAAGTTCAAGTGCAACCGGCTCAAGAAGAGGGGGAATAAGAGGTATAGAATTTTGGGAGCTCAACCAGTGTAGCTAAGTCTCCCGCTGCAAGCTTCATGAGATGTTACATGGATACCATAAGCTTTTGCTTTATTGGACTATATACACTCTGGTGGGGTTATTAAATTTTCAATCCGACCCACCACTTTTTTGGAGTTCTTTTTTTTCAAGTGCATCTGTACAACATATCTACATGGTGCAGCATATATACAAGAAATTTTCCTCTTGAGCCAGTAGACTATCCCTCTTTTGAAGCTTTATTACAACCCACGGCTTCTGTCTTTAGCCTTCATCACCACTAGACCAAGTTGAGGCGCACTTCCTTCACTAGAAGAAGAAGAGAGGTTCCGCCTAGAAGTACTACCCTCATATGCTACCCCAAGCCAAAGGAAACTGCCTCCTCACCACCTCATCCGTGGAGAGCTATGTGAAAGGTGCAGGTGTCCAAGTTAGGTCATTATCAACAAGAGTCGTGCGTGTGCTCCGAAATACTCTACTTAGGCAGTCAAGAATCCATTGAACCAAGTCCCGTGATCCTCAAAGAATTAAGTCAACTAGACCAGAAGTACCTCACACCCAGTTCCTATAAGGTTCCTGTTATTAGGTAGATTTTAAGGTCCAATCAAGCTCCAATCTCCAGATTTTACTTAGACTTGTTCAACTTTCAAACTCAATCTGAAAAATGCTCATGCTATTCAAATGCGATGCAGAATGCAGAAAATCTTTTTGTGATGCCATTTTCAAGATTTTGAACTTTTTATGGTTTTTTGAAAAGATGATGCATGCGTATGCAGATGCATTTTTTGTATTTTTCAAAAATATTTTTTTTTGGATTTTAATTTTGCAAATGTTATTGGATTTTTGAAAACAAAAAGTTTTGGCTGAAAATTAGGTGAAAACTATGTACGCGGGAGTCTACACGAAGTGGATTTTAAGAATTTACAAGGGTAAGTGGTCAGTTTTATACGTACATATATATGTATATAGTGGATTTTGGTGTGATGTATGTATTCCTCAAACTTATTTGACACATGTTTTTCAGAGAATTTTTGAAAACTATAGTCCAAGATAATTTTTACAATCATTTTTGCAAACATGTACACGCATTTGAAAATCATTTTGCAAAGGCTTTCAAAACAGTATGTATAGATTTTTCAAAATATTTTTGCAACCATTTTTCAAACCCTTTGCAAATCATTTTTCAAACATTTTATTTCACACAAAGAAAATAAATTTTACAATCCACACATTTTTACACAGGTTGAAAACATGCAACAAAATATTTTCAAAATAGTTTTCAATAAATGTTAACAAAGATTTTCAAACTATTTTTCAAACATTTTGCAAAAAAACATTTTCAACTGATTTATTAATCAGTAAATACAAAAAGAATTTGAGGAATGATAACATCTTTTTATTAAGGATTTTAATGAATTTTAAAGAATTATTCTTAGCCATATTATTAGGAAAATAAGAAAGTACGAGTTATGTCTAAAGTATATACGTAGTATATATGACCCCCCTATACTTAGCTTGAGCTATGTCCTCATAGATCGGAGATAAAAGAGAATACATAACTCGTACTAAGTATAGGGAAGTCTAAAGAATAAATGAATAAATGAAGGAATGAATGAACAAATGAGAAGTTGACCGTCCCCCCTATACTTAGGATCAAATAATCCTAAGTATAGCAGACTGTACATAAAGCAGGGAGGGTCAAGGGTGGGAATGAACAGATCGTACTCAGATTGTCTCCCCCTATACTTAGGGTAAGATATCCCGAAGTATAGACAAGAAGAGGAGACAATGGAGAGGATCGAAAAGAATATAGACACTCGAGGTGCGCGTCCCCCTATACTTAGGACAAAGTACGTCCTAAGTATGGAAAACTGTCTACAAGGGTGGCACCTTTTTGATAGATGAAGAGGATAGAAGAGGAAAAGAAGAAAAGAAGAAAAAGATCTGAAAATGGAAGGAGAAATCATGAGAATGTACACATCGCTCCCCCCTATACTTAGGGTAAAAGAAGCCCTAAGTATAGGCAACAACAGGAGTGACGACACTGAACGAACAGAGAACACTCGGCTCGTCCACCCCCTATACTTAGGACAAAGTGCGTCCTAAGCAAGGCAAACACGAGGATGGGTGGACGAGCAAAATGGGAGAAAGCCAGAGATGAACAAAGGAGAATGTACAACAGAGGTGGATGTACATATGATCAAGGAGGTCGAAAGCTAACCTTCTTGCGAGACTGCTGAGGGATAGATCTGGTGTAGTGAATGTCAACATCGGGGTCCACAGTGGACAGAAGCCGATCAGGGTCGACACGGTGAAGGCCCTCAGTGGAATCAAAACGGAAAGGGACGAACTGATCAATGGAAGCAGTATGGCTAGGTTCTCCCTTGGTGGTCCTATGGTGTGAAGGCACAGATAGGTGAGTAGAAGATGTGTGACTCGGTCCGGCCTTGGAAGTCTCGCAGATGTCAAAGTGGAATGGGACAAACTCATCATCCTCGGAAGAAGTGTAATCGGAGTCATCCTGCGAGTGATCGTCCAGGTCAAAATCAAAAGGAACGAAATCATCAGTGGAAGTATACGAACTCAGATCGTCCTCAAGAGTCTCACCTGAATCATTGTCTTCAACAAGAGGTCTGAATTTATCAAAATAAATGGCAGTGTCATAACCGACCTCAATCATCTTTACTTGTGAAGGACCAGGCACTGACATATCAGTGGAAGTAGTCAAACCAGGTTCGTCCCATCTAGTCTTACCTAGGTCATTTGTTTCCTTATGAGGTCTCTCAAAATAATGGGCAACATCATAAACCTCCTCAATAGTCTTGGTATCCGCCCCCCGCTCAAAAGGTTCAATCACATAAATACTCTGGATCTCATCAACACATCGCCATACACCAGGAGGAGGATTAGTGAGGTCCATGCTTTCCGACTTCCTCCCCTTTCGGGGGATTCGTCGGGTCTCATCAGGGATCGCTAAGGAAGTATCTCTAATAGCATCAGGTCGGTCACGGGCCTCGGAGTCAGCTAAAATTGGTGAAGGTGTATCAGATGCAGGTCTCTGGTCAACTGTAGGTGTGGTGATCAACACTTCGCTCTCGTCAACAGGACGGAAGCGAACCTCTCCTGATCCATAGTCGATAACGACCCTCACAGAGGCGAAGAATGGTCATCCCAGGATGATTGGAGATGGCTCCCCTGTGGAGTTCTCCATGTGCAACACGACAAAATCAACATTGTGGCTCGTGCCCTGAATAGAAATGACGGCGTTTTCAAGTATACCCTTCGGCCTCTTAATAGATCCATTAGCAAACTGAACGATCATCTTGGTTTTCTTGAGAGGCCCTAAGTGAAGAGACTGTACCAGCGAGAAGGGTAATATACTAATGGAAACACCGCCGTCTAGGAGAGTGCGATCACAAGTGTAGTCAGAGATGGTGCAAGTGATGAAAGGTGTAGCTGTGTTCTTCTTCGTGGGAATGGGACGGTGTGTGATGGCGAGGGCAATGGCCATGGTCAAAATGTGACGCTCAAATCTGCTCCTCCGCTTTCTCTTCTTAGGAAGAGGAGCAGATAATTGGGTCATGGCCTGTTGAAGTGGGGCACGAATAATCTCATGAATAGTAGCCACCACTTCGTGTTCAGATAGCATTTTTTTGAATTTTTGGACTTCCTCTATACAAGGGAGGAAGTCGGAATCAGCATATACACGAGGCATGTCAAGAGTAGTCTGTACAGCGGCATCCTCGGGGTCAAAGGTGGGACTAGGTGTAAATGTATGTGTGGTCAAGGGTTCTGCCAAGTGGACTCTCTCCTCAAAATATTGATCAACCAAGTGTCTCCCGAACTCTTTTTGGATTTTTAAATTTTTCTCATTTTTTTATTTTTGGCGATTGCAAGCTCCCATGATCACCTACAAGTAAATCTGAATCCCCGATGGAAGGAGCATTAATCTGATTGTTCCTCAAGATAGCAAGATTATCATTCAACAAATCAATGCGCTTTGTCATCCGATTCAAGATATCACTCATAGAGATCAAGGGAGGTGACTCCATCAGGTCAGACTCGGGTAGATGTGAAGGTGGAGGTGGATAATATACAGGTGGGGGTGGATGTGGGTAGAAGTCCGAGTCGTGATACTGTGGCTGAGGCGGATATGTACAAAAGTCAGAAAAAGTTGGAGGAGGATCCTCCTGATAAAAGGGAGGTGGACCGGCTGGAGGGTACGAGGAATCCGCAAAATCCGGATAAGAATCACTCCAGGGATCCATCTCGAAACAAGAGAAATGATCGGGAGAGCATGACGGGCAAGTCAATAGATGTGTGGAGAAAGGCGCAAATGCACAGAGATGATCTAGAATGCACACAAACCAATCACAAGCAAAAATGAAACAACCAAACCCTCAATTCACCTACTCAACTCGGTGAAGACCACAAATGCGGTCTTTTTATCTTGTCTTTTTTAGAGTTAGGTGAAAAAGTCAAGAAGTTGCACAAACACTTAGGGGGCTGAAAATGGGATTTGGGCACTAACCTTAGTGTGTGCGTGAGCAATGTAAAACGAAGACAATGAGGGGATTACTCGCCCCAAGACAATGTTTTCTTTTTGATCGGTTTTAGGGTCAAGTAATATTAGCAGTCCCAATTTTATTGGTTATCACTTTTTTTTATTTTTAGTGAGAAATGCCCGATCCTAACGGGGATCCAATTCCTTTAAGCTCCTAGGTTGGCAAAATCAGAGGGAGAGTCGGAAAAGCAATGCAAGCGACAAACAATGATGAATGCTAAAGCGTAAATGCTCACCTTGCCTCCAGCACTCTACATGCAAGGATGCTCAACAGAATTGAAACCTATCTATATGCAAATGCAAAGCCGATGAAATCGCCCTAAGTTCAGAAATTGCTATTAGCGGGAAGCACCACAAGTCGGTCACCAGTCCTCAATCCAGAAAGTCCGGTCTAGACTCACCCCTCCTCTTCTCGACAAGTCGAGTTCAGGAGTAGCGCTTGATGGGGTGGGCTCGCGACGCGGAGGCTAGAGGATGATGAAACGACTGTTTAAATTTGACTAAGTCCAAACGCAGCTATAGGTACGTGCAATATATATTACGTGTTTGGCCTTAATCTATTGCAAGCAATCCTAAATCTAAGGGCTCAATCACACAAAGTGAAGAAAACAAAACCGGAAAACAAAGTAAAAAAATGATGCGATGCAAACCGATAAAAATGCGGCGAGCCCCCGGGTGAACAAACACCCGGAAATTAGGCCCGGAGTGTCTCAAGAGTCCAAGTGTCCAAGTACCTGTATTATTACAATTTAATAGGTCACTCTCTCACAAAAATAAAATGCAACTAATCTACCACTCTCTCTCAGTCCTCCTGCTCTCTCCTGCCGGCTTTACCTAAGAAGGCCGGCTCCGCTTCCCAAGGTTGCTTCGGGTCACCTAGGCGATCCGCCTTGCTCCGCGGTCCCTCGCAAGAAGACAAGAAAGGATGGTCAGAATAGCTCAATCAATATAAGTATCAAAAGTGCAAGAGAGATAACTGAAGCTATGGTAGACAACAAACACAAGCAAACAAAATATGAACTACTCGCTGTTGCTCCCCGGCAACGGCGCCATTTGATAAACGCAGAATTGAGAGCGGTCGTATTGACTCACAAGGTGAGTCAACAGTCTGTGTTGTGACCACTACAAAATCCTAGGTTTAATCAACAATTGACCCACACTACAGATCAACAATTAGAAATAAATGTGGAGTTAAAATTTATTTTTAACTCTGCACAAATGGTGTATAGGGACAAGTATGCAGAGAGTTCGAACACAGGGAGCAAGCAGGGTAATTCTAAAAGATGTGCACAAGTGAATGTGAAGTGTCTACACTAAGCAAGCAATCAAAGGAATTTTTGTGGGTTTTTAATTTTTAAATTTTTTATTTAATTTTGAAATTTTAATTTTGTATTTTGATTTTTATTTTTCTGATTTTTATAATTTTATATTTTTTTCTTTTTCAATATTGGAAAATAAGAACAATGTAATAACAGACAAGGTAAAGTATTTATAAAAATGTGCAAAAATAATCAAAAATTCAGGAATAAAATATTTTTGATATTTTTAGGATTTTTTACTGTTTTAGTGATTTTTGGGTATTTTTCAAACTGTTTTTGGTATTTTTAAGTACTGAAATAAAGTAAAACAGTGGGCAAGCTACTGGCTGGAGGTAAAACTGGAATTAAAAATAACAAATAGCCACAAAATCTGTCCACACTATTTCTCAAATAAAGATAATACAATATAAAACAAACAGGAACTGATTTTGTGATTTTTGGAGTTTTCTAGGGTTTTTATATATTTTTTTTGAAGTTCTTGAGTGTTTTTGAATTTTTAGTGTTTTTCTTTTGAGATTTTTAGTGATTTTTGGACTGACACTAAAATATGGTAGAATAGACACTAGGGAATTTTTTTTGGAATTTTTCGAGATGTTTTAATATTTTTTTTGGCATTTTCTAAGCTAGACAGTAGGCAAAAAGCATGTTTTTGATTTTTAATAAATAGAAAAATAAAATAAAATCATCAACTAAAATGCTGGCATCAAAGAACAAGCCTACATGAACTTAACCCTAACTTTTAAGGATTTTTGGAGGCAAAACAAGGCCCTAAATAAATAGATCTAGCAAGCACAAGTTAAGGGCCTGATAGGGGCATTTATGTAATAATCAGAAAAGTCAGGGGCACGCCTGCAATTTGTCCACAAAATTTATACTAAACAAAATAGTTCTTGCATTGAATATTAAATGCCCAAAACCGCAAGGGTGGACCTGCAAAAATGCCAAGGTCACGCGTACTGTGCACGTGACTTGGTAGGGACCAGTTTGCAATATGACAAAGTTTTGTGGGCTAAATGTAAATTCCACTAAAAATATATAACGTGACAAAATATTTAGTAGACTAAATATTAAAACCACAGACTACTAGGCCCTTGTCCGCAAAATGTCCACGAGCACGTGCCACGCACGTGCGCTGGGCTGGCAAGGGTTAAAATGTAAATAAGACAACTACAGGGGGTTTTTAGCAAAATTTACAGAAATTTTAAACGGCATCTGAAAGTTTATGTCCTAATAAAATATTACAAAAATTGCAAGGGTGAAATCATAAAATACCCAAGCAGGCGGGCGATCGGACGGTGGAGCGCGCTCCACTTGTCCACATGTCAACACGGGGGCCCGCGATACCCCTTCGCAATCCAGTGGCTCAGATTAGAAGGTCTTCGCGCGATGAACGGTCGAGGGGCGTCCTGATCGGACGGCTGCTGTAGAGCTGGAAGATCAAGGCTTCATTGGACGGCAGGGGGACAGCGAGGAAGAACGGCCGAAGAACACGACCGGGGTTACTTTATATCTCCAAAATCTCGTCGTCTCGAGCGGAGGAAACCCGTCTAGCAGCCTCCGGAGCTTCCTGGAAGCTTCCCCGATGGGGCGGCGGTCAAAATGGTGGATAGCCTGTCGGAGCACCACCGCAGCGATGAGGAAGGGGAACGAGCTCCAGGGGCTCCGACCAGTGTCAAAAAAACGACCCAAGTGGGGGTCTCTTGCTCCTGGACACCTGCAAAAGAAAAGAAGAGCGAGAGATGGTGGTCCAGAGCTAGCTCAGGTGCCTCGGGAAACTGCACGAAGTGGGTAGGAGCTCGCCGGAGCAAGCTCCGGCGAGGGGGTGGTTGATGATGATTCGCGTTGAATAAATATAAAAAAAACGATGGAATAGGATTCTATAGCTACGGGAATAAGGAAAAGCAAACCAAAAAGGGGCCTCAGTGGCCAGAGCCACGAGAACTGGACCTCACGGCGGCACAACCGCCGGAGATGGATGGGAGCACGCCTAGGCACGCTTGGCACCTCAACGAGATGCTGGGATCACCCCCTGTCACCGGGGATCCCAGTCTAACACTCGGAAGTCTCCACCAATGCCACAAGGTGGGTCCAAAAATCAAAGGGGGAATGAGGGTCTGGTTTTAAACAATGGCGAGGGGGCTCGAAAATCGAAGCGCCAGAGGCACTACAGCGATCCAACCCCCAAGATAAGATATATGCGTGTAAGATCTTTGGTAGGGGAGAAAAAATCGTGTAGGACGCATCATGAATGGATGAAAGATGCGGCCCCCAAAAAGGGGAGAAAATCAAGAAAAACTCATTTCTGACAAGTAACAGGCTGGGGTCAGAGAGTTGACCGCGGGTCAACTCTCCAGCCCCCCTGGTTGGTCCACGTGGACCAACCAGGAAAAAGCCTGAAAAAATGATTTAAAAATTCATGTTAAAATAGTAAACGATTTTACTAATTTTAGGTTACTAAATAAAAAATATTTATAATTTTATAAATTATTTTATTATGATTTTTAATTATTTTTATGAAATGTATTTTTACAAGTTGCCTATTATACCCTTTATAGGTATATTATTATATTGTATTCTTTTGTTTTTAATTTGTATATTTAATTTATTTATTTTTGTTTATTATTATATATTATTATAACATACTTTTATACACTTAAATATATTTTGATTTTATTTTTATTCTGTGTTTTGTACACTTAATTAAATAAAAGTATAGGCATATGTGTGTGTATTTTACCTATGTATTTGGTATATGAATTTTATTTTGTGTTTTCCTTTGAGTTTTATTTTTATTTTAATGCACATATATATTATAAGTAATATTTACATAATTATAAAAATACAAAAATACAAAAATAATGAATAAATAATAAATTTAATATTTTAATATGTACAAGTACACAATAGGGGTCCAAAACTCAACTTTCAAACCGTAGCTCCGCCAAATGCGAAACCACCGCCATTAAATGGCTTATTTTCTTCTATATACAATTAGAGTGAGTTTGTTGCATTTGGAGTTTTCATTTGTGAGATACGGGTCTGGGAAGTTGGGATTCTGGATTTTTATTCAGACCATAATTTTTTATCTGTTCATTATTTTTCAGTGAAATATTTTTTTTATTTTTCTTTATAAAATTATCTACAACTTTCATGTACAAAGTTTCTTTATTTGATGTATAAAAAGTGGAACCAAAAATAGGTCCTAAAATGAATAAAGAATGAATAGAATAATATAGGTATTTGGCCCTTATCTCCCCCTACTTTATTCCTTATCGACCTATTCATCAAGATGCCTAGGTCTCGGGGTTTCGGGTCATAAAATATTTACAATATTTTATTCTTTTTTTTCTTTTATTTATTCTATAATTTTGGCCTTAATTATAGTATTTTATACACTATTTAGATGCACACGCATGAATGCTAAGATGATGAAATAAAGGGTATTTACAGGCATTTGCTTGGGTTTTTGGTGCCAAAATGATATAATAAAGATGATGAAATGTGGATTCATCAACTGCTCCCCCTATACTTAGGATCAAATAATTCTAAGTACAGTAGATTGTACACAAGGTAGGGATGGTCAAGGGTGGGAATGAACGGATGTACTCAGACTGTCTTCGCCTATACTTAGGGTAAGATATCCCTAAGAATAGAAAGAAGAGGAGACAACTGAGAGGATCAAAGAATACAAGAACTCGGGGTGCGTACCCCTGTATTCTTAGGACAAAGTTTGATCTAAGTATAGAAGACTGACAAAAGGGGGTGACAACTTTTTGGTAGAAAAAGAAAAATGAAAAGGAAAAGAAGAAAAGTCGGATGAAAATGGAAGAAGAGATCAAAGAGAATGTACACATCACTCCCCCTGTACTTAGGGTAAAAGAGCCCTAAGTATAGGCAACAACAAAATGGATGAAACAAAATGAAGAAAGAACAACAAGGGGTGTACCCCCTTGACAAACCAGAGATTTGACCCTTTAATAGTGTTGAATTAACACTTCTGATGTCATTGCAGTCGGACCGAATCGGATCGATGAAAGACCATTCAATTTAACTATAAATCAAATAAATAGTAGAATTTATATTTTACTTGTGCAAGCCCAAGGTCGAACTCAGGGACACGCACCTCTTTCGAAACAATTAGACTCTTATTAATTATATGAAGTGCTTGATTAAAGAATCATAGATCATAGAATGCATGCAGACACAATGCATGAATAAACATGAAACATGCATTTTTTATTTCATTTTTATCATGAAGATAGATACAATTAAATGCAATGCAATTATGTCCTAATTATAAACTAGTTGAGCAATTGAGGTGTAGCCGACTTCATATTCGAATCATGAAGCAAATTTCATTAATGTAATGATATAACACCTGAATAGGAATTCGACAAAAAACACTATGTTAATGAATTCAATCATGTACAATCATAAGTCTAAGCATGCCATTAAAAAGACAATGAAATTATCTTCGAAACACAACTGAAATCAACTGAAACTAAGATACGATGCTCAAGATATTCAAGAGTGGAGACATGGGCATAAATGCAAGAAAACGTGGAAGATAGCTAACAAACAGGTCCCTGGGAGGGATTAAAATGTAAATAAAATAAAGTACTGGACCTTCCCTATAAATAACCCACCCACGCAGGGGTATTTCTGTAATTATTAATACCCACAAGGGTACGAGTGCAAAATACCCAAGGCACACGTAATCTGGACCTGATTGCAATTTGGAATAGTTCCAGGGCTTCCTTGTAAATTTCACCTAACCGCACGTGAGGAGCATGTAGGCCTCGGCTCGGATGACTCTGTTGAGGCTCGGGCTTGCTTCGATGAGGCTCGGATATGGCTCTGGGGTCCTGAGCCTATAGTTCAGTGCTGAGGCTCGGACCTGCGTCGGTGAAGACACATGGACGATCAAAAGCCACCAGATCATCAAGATTGGGTGGTAGCTGGAAGGTGTGAATGGCGTCGACGTGGCTTGGTGACAGGCGTTTGATCTGGCAATCGAACGGTAGCTGTACGTCTAGGTTCTTCATCTCTGCCACGGGGCTGGCGGCGAGTTCTAGTCTCTAGCGCAACTACTGGAGCTCTGCCTCTCTTGCTAGGACCCTGCAGACCTCCCAGAAGCCTCCTGAGTGATCGTCGATGGAGCTAGAGATTCGGGTGAGCTGCAGCGATGCCTGGAGCGGACCTTTGATGCTGAGATACTGGAGATGGAGATCGTGAAGTTGTGCTGGTGAGAACTCCGACCATTGAAGGGTTTCCTGCAATTGTTAGTGAAACAATAACCGAAGCTTCGTGTGGGGGTGATGTGAGCGAAATGTGGTTCCAGGCGAGTGAAGGGACGGAGGAATCAGAGCTCCTCCACCATAAAGGGAGGAGGAGATGGGTCGGAGGTAGACAGGGCATGAAGAAGAAGAGAATGGTGATTGGATTGATACGCGTGAATGGTGTAGGTGTGGCGAAGCTTGGAGATTGTTTAATAGAGGATGAAGGTGCATCAGTGGGCCTAGTTAATTTAGAGAAAATGGAAGAAAATACAAAGAAGATTGAAGGAGCTTACCGGGCGAATAGAGGAGCGGTGGCCTGGGCTTGAGCCTCTTGGAGATGCTCAGGGGTCATCGCACGTCAAGGTTGGCCGACCTCGGAGCGTGGCGACGCACGAACGCGGCCGCAACATGGCCGGGAGACCATGGATCTCACCAGGGACGATGGCCATCATACCTCGATCCTAGCTCTCGAAGGTGGATGGGTTGTGAGGTGGGCGGAGGCAGAGTATTTATAGGGAGATGGGTAGGCTGAAGGTATTAGTGGTCATGGGTTGCGGGCGTGATAAGTAGCAAAAAAGATGGGGTCACAGTTAGCCTAGTATGGTGCGAAGATGATGGAAGACTGAGCTACATGGGTGTGGTCATTCTGAAGGAAGAGGGCGATAGGAGGTTATGGCTAAAAATGGAAGGGGGAAGAGGCCGGGCGAGGTGTGCAAACGTGGGCGAAAGGGTCTCCTGGAGGTTAAAGAAGGGTTCGTGGCCATTAGATCTCGTGATCCAATAGCTACGAGAGGCATGCTATCGAGAGGCTGGGATTAGATCGGGGCGATATGATCGATTGACGCAGGTCGTGCCACGTGTCGTACGCTCAGGAGGGCGGAAGCAGATGGTTGTGAGGGGTATCGGATTTTGATCGAAGGGTTATAGTCAGTTGCAGAGAGGAACGGATGAGATGGAGGCATCCCGTGGGAGATCGAGCGGTGCATGATGAGCCACATGGTTAGCTAAGATTTGGGCGATAAAGGATGGTCGTGATTGCATCTGGAGTTTGATCCGAGGGTGGAGAAACGAATCGGGATTTGACGGAGGTGATCTAGAGAGAGGAAGAGCCATCAGACGACATAGGGAAGGGGGAGCGTGGCGAGCGCAGAGACGGGCCGTGTTGCGCAACCAGAAGGCGCCACGTGACCCAATCAGATTATTGCGATAAAGAAAAGTAAGAAATGAAGGGGAAAATGACAGAATCTAGAAATACTCAAAACATTAAAGTTGTAGATCTCGATGAGATCTATAAGTTTCATGTTGATAAAAATGGAGATGAGATCAAACAAAGGTAGAAAAATATTTTTGAGAGTGTTTTTAAGGTTAAAAACACTACGACTTTTAACTTTGCCAATTTTTTGTATTTTTAATTTACTCAATGACTCTGACAATTACAAGGATTTGTCTGGTTTTTATTGACACTTAGTCTAAGATAGGGGGTTAATTTCAATGAATTAAGAGCATGAAACATGGTTTCATCAACCCACATACTTAGGACAAAGTATGTCCTAATTATAGACACATAGATATGACGAATGATCTAGGGTACACATGGCATATGAAATAAAGAAGGAATAGAAGACAAAAACATGTATACACAATGAGTAAGGATTGGTGAAGTGCAGGATGGTATCTGACAAAGGAATACCGTACTCTCATCATCGTCTCCCTGTAAGAACGGTGGCATAATTAAAAACAAGAAAACACCCTAATATGCAATCAAGTGGGTATTAGCTACCATGGAGAACATATTGAAGATTAAGCTAGGAATCGATAGCAAGAAGCTAAACATCGACTTTATAAGAACAGAGTGAAAGATCATAGCCGATACTGTATGGAGGAAGAGTGAGCAGTACGGAATTCTCTAGGCTAATCGAAGTCTTAGTGAGGTATGAAAAGTAAAGAACACGAGACTCTCCATGTATCCGGTGGTCATAGGGTCGAAGGACCAAGGATAGATGAACACCACAAGACATGTCTGAACCCTACAAGGGTCATCAAGGTGAACAGACTAAATGAGTCAAAAGGTCTCAAAATAATCAGAAGACTTGGATCTGTGTTCTAATAGACTGGAGAAACAACCAAACAGGCGACCGAGTACACAAATTAGAAGACTCGGATTTGTGCTTCCCTAGAGAGGAGACACTAGAAGTGAACCGAGTACCTATAGAATGATGTATCCTCCCATAGATAACCCCCAGGGAGTAATACATACTAGGCAATGAATAGGCAGAACATGGCTCACAGTTGCGAGGGTCGTCAAGGTGAGTGGACTCAAAGGAGTCAGATCCATCAGATGGATCATTAGAAGTATTCTCGGTTGGCAACGGGTCGGTTACCAACAAAAGAGACCGAAGATCAAGAAAGTGTGATAGTGTCCCGTAGGTAACCCTCGGGGAGCATACTACCAATAAAGTATGGAATAATTAGAGGAAGATGTCTTATCCTTGCGAGGATCGTCAAGGAGAGAGGACTCAAAGGAGTCTCGACAACGAAGATGATCGGTCCCGTGCTCCAACAAATTGGACAGACAATCAGACAGAGTCAAAAGCATGTGTAGATGACTCGATTCCTTGCTCTGCCAGATCGGAGACACAATCAACAAATGGAATCGAGCGTAAAGAGAATGTTGCATTCTCCTGCAGATAGTCCTCGCGGAGTAATGCAAGCTAAGTCAATGAAGATAATGGAACTACTAGCATCAAATATCAAGTCCTCCAAAATAGTCAATCAGTCATCAATAATAGGGCATAAGATCATGGGAGGGATAAAAGATAATCAAGTCAGTCGCAATGCGGTCCCTCAAGTCAATCAAATCAGCCGATATGTATCAAGATACATAAAGAATTCCTATAAGTGCCAAGGGTAGATGGGGGAATCAGAAGATGAAGGATGGATTAGTCAAGATGATGAGTGAAATCATGGGGGTTCCGGGCACCATTGCTCTGAAGCATATATAGAGCTAGTACATCAAACATTTGAATCAAGACTGGCGCAACCAAATAATAGATCATGTTGTCTGAGCTCATGGACCCATCATCAAATCATCAAAATAAATCACATCCTCAATCCTATAAAAAATCCTCAGTAATAAATCACACCTTGTAATAAAAAAATCAAAATCCTCAATACTATCTATACGCATGTCAAAAGTTGGAACCACCAAGAATAACACACCAATATCGGCATCCTCAAACCTGCCCAGCTTACTCAAATAATCAATGTAATATGAAAAACTCAATGTGGGCTTTTGTCTAATAGCATAACAATACTGGGTGATAGAAGGGATGATACTGAAGGGGACAAGGAGGGTGGGCGAGATATAGGCGAAACATAGAGTCTTCTTGAACCGGACCAGTGATGGGTGATATGAGCAAAAAGAAAGCTGCAAAATCTGGCGAAGATGCTGAAGATCAAGACTCGATATCATGACAAATACGCAGAGAGGATAAATATCAACAAGGGAGGTAGAGAGAATCAAATGATAAAAATAACTCAGACTCACGGGTCTGCAAACTCAAATAGAGAATGAAACTCATATGGACTCAAAATCAGAATCAATGTACTAAGCAAGCCCCCAATTCACCAACTCGACACAGTGATGACCAAGATGGTGGTCTTTTATCTTGTCAATTTAGGGTTACATGAGTTTTTCAAAAAGTTGTATAACCATGTAGGTAGGCCTGGGATTGGGGCACTAATCCTTAGTGTGTATGTAAGAATAAAATGCACATACAAGTAGGGGGTTGCTCTCCGCAAAACAATGAATCCTTTATGTTTATTTTTTAAAGTTCAATAGAGTTAGCAGTCCCAATTTTATTTAAGTCATCACTTTTATGTTATTTTTCAATGCACGTGCTTAAAGATGTTTTTAATTTCATTTAGCAGAGAAAAAAATCAAAGGAAAAGGTCAGAAAAGCTACGCAAGTCGTATATCGATAATGCATGCAAAGTTAGAAGACTTACAGTGCTTCCTAACAATTTCCATGCGGTATGCATAAGAGAATTGAAAACTATACTATATGTAATGCAAATCGATGAAGTCTCCCTAAAATAGTAATTGCCATTATCGTGAAGCAATAGAAGCCAATAATCTAGATATGAAACTTAAGGTCCGATCTTGGGAACCTCTTTGTCCCACCACAACGGGTCCTATAAGCACTGTATGAGGTTCCTCGTGACACATAGTTTCAAGTCTAATTTGACTAAGTCCAGAAGTGAGTCTATAGATACATGCAAATATATTAGGGTTTTGGACCTTATTCTATCGAGAAAGCAATTCCTAAGCTAGGACTTATTCACACAAAAGTAAATAAAACAAAAATCGAGAGATAAATAAAAAGAAGCGAAGAAATTGTGAGTAACACGATGAGTCCCCCAAGGGAACAATCCCTCGGGTAGCGGATCTCATGAAGTAGCAGTGTTTGTGAGAGTAAGAATTATTGCAAATTAAAAATATCTCTCTCTTTAATTACAAAAGAATATAAATAAATGAAAATGTTAGAAAATTGTATGCAACAAATTCCTTTATGTCCTCTTTCTTGCTCTCTCCTGCAGGCTCAGTCAGAAAGCTCACTTCACCTTGCTTGGGTGCACAGATCCTCCTAAGAAGTCTTCTCTCATGTAGCGGTCCCTCGCAATAAAGTTAAACAAGAAGGAATGTCAGACAATTCACAATTAACATCAAACAAAGTAGAAACTAAATAAATTACAAAGAGAAATAAATGCCAGAAATAGACATGAGATCATGAACAAATAAGTAATCCCAACCTATGCGACATTGCTTCCCATCAATGACGCCATTTAATGATCAAGATTTGTCGAGGATCTAAATATGTATCACACAAGGTGGAGACACTGTCGTTGTGGCAACCTACGAAAATCCCCAATCAATCAACAATTAACCCACAATATAAATCAAGTAATGAATTTAAAAACTATGGAGTTAAAATTTATCATAACTCTACAACAAATATATGTGTAAACATGTGTAGAGGTCGAACTCAGGGAGCAAATAGTAGATGGGGGTAATCAAACACAAAAATTTGTCCTTTTCTCTTGTCCATTTTATTATTTTATATTTTTGTTTTAATTTTTAAATTTTATCTTTTGTTTTTGATTTTATAGTTGTTGTATTTTCTTTTTATATTTTCTGATTTTTATATTTATTTGTTATAATAATAATATAATATAAGGTTATAT
This sequence comes from Ottelia alismoides, assembly GCA_037367405.1. NCBI lineage: Eukaryota > Viridiplantae > Streptophyta > Magnoliopsida > Alismatales > Hydrocharitaceae > Ottelia > Ottelia alismoides. The sequence goes on along the minus strand of JAZKJV010004381.1, from coordinate 848,848 downwards.
ATGACAAATAGAGTAATATAATTATAAATACTAGTAAATAAAATATAAAAATATTTTTTTAGTTTTATATATTTTTCTAATGTTTTTTGTGATTTGTTTTGGAATTTTTGCTAATTTTATGGAATTTAAATAAAAAATATCCCAAAAGAGAGATAAAATAATATGTTGAGATTGATTTGAATATTAAGAATATGAAATAAGGCCACATATTATCCAAATCAATTTTCTTATATAAATAATTATATAAATAAAATTATAAAAAAAGAAACTATTTTTGGAGTTTTTGAGATTTTTTTCAGATTTTTATGAAGATTTTTTGTGTTTTTTAATTTTTAAGACTTTTCTTTTTATATTTTTATGGATTTTTATTCTGGAGTTAAAATATGATAAAATAAACAACATATAATATTTTTGGACTTTTTCAGAATGTTTTTCTATTTTTGGTATTTTATAAGTTAGATAGAACAAAAATATGTTCTTTTTTATTTTTAATAAATGGTTAAAATGCCTAAAAATGAAACATAAATATGGGGCATGAAAGTAAATGCTAACAAACATCTAACACTATTTTTGAATGATTTTTAGAGTGCGGGTGCTATTTTTAATGAATGAAATTCAAGCAAAACGAGGGCTTATTTGCAATAAAAATAAATGCCAGGGTTTCACCTGCAAATGTACCAAAAGTATATAGCATATATCAAAATTTATTTAATATTTTGCAATTACAAAAACGGCCAGAGCTATATGCAATTTTGCCACCTCACATGGGACGACACATTAGGAGACATGGAATGGACCCAAGTGCAATTTATACTAAATACAAGGGCCTATATAAAAAATTTCCACATTTATTTAAACTACTTAATTTATTTAAATTATTAATAAATAAATACAAAAATAAGTTAGACCAAATTAGCAATTTACCCCATCTTGCGTGCCATCAAACGGTTCTGGTTCATTCACTTAAACACGTGGGAGCGCGTGGTGTGATAATAGCCCTTTGCCCTGGATGCCTGAGATTAGAGATCAAGGATGAGATCAATGGCTGGTGCTTTGGATGATTCAACGTCCACTATACGTTCTGGAGAACGGCTAATGATTGGACGACTCTGGAGGACGTTGGAAGAACAAGGGAATAACTCTCCCTTGGAGAGTTTCAATCGGGCATTTCTCTCTCCTCCCACCTCCTCGAGTGCCTTCGGATGGATCTTCATGTTCCCGCAGGTCATGCAACGATCCTAGGTAGCTCAACAAGATTTGGAGGGCATCGGCAAGCCTATGGATGCTCGGAGTAGAAACACGACCTGGAGAGCTACAAGCCAATTTGAATTGATCCTAGAAGGGCTCCCTTGATCGCGTGACCTGCACTAATAACACACAAGGCCAAGGGCAAAGCACCTTAGATAGTAAGCAGGGGGAACAGAAGTGAAAGGGGGCAGAGTGGCGGATCTCCGACGAGTGAAGGAGGAGAAGATCCCATTCGCAGAGCTGGAGTAGATATGGTTGGATTACGAGGTGGAAAGTGTGGAGAAATGGGTAGAGAAGGTTATGGGGTGGAAAGCTTGGTTGGATCAAGGCGGTTGGGTACAGTGGAACACGATGGGAGCTCTAGAGATCCGACGAGGGTGACCTTGTTAATCTAAGTTTACTACTAACTAAGACATGAAATCAAATGCAAGAAATAAAAGGCGAGATTAAAATCTAAGTAGGAAATGAAGAAACACAACTCATACTTGCCAGTGGAGGCAGGGAGCAGAGGTGGCCTGCCATGGGTGCACCTCCTTCCTCCCTCGGCCGCGCTCAGACCCTCTAAGGAACTCCTCCTATCATGAGGATACTCTCTAGGATGGAGGCGAGGGTTTAAGGGTTCAGGTGATGACTAAAAAAGAGGAGGAAGGTCGGAGGTCCTTATTTATGCACAAGTGATGCCCCCTTATTGACCGACAGATTGGAAAGAATTGATGTTATGTACATGAAATCAAAAGGCCCGGCGTGAATCCTGGAATATCAGAGATGAAATCTCATGAAGGGATCGAGCGTGATGAATGGATGGAATGAGCGGGAAAATGGCTTAAAATCAAGGAAAATGATAGTTCTGACGAGTCAAAAGACCTGGGGTGGGAGTTGACTGGGGGTCAACGTTCCCCGGAATGTGGTTGGTCCACGTAAGTCCGCTAAAAGACAAAACAACTCAATTATTCGTAAATAATTAAATGAATATGATAAATGATTTTATTAACTTTTTATTATAAAATAAAAAATGTTTATTATTTTATGTAGTATTTTTTATGATATTTATTTATTGGTATTGTTAATTACAAGTTAATTTTTAAGAGTGTATTCATCTATATTTTGGCTATTTTTATTTTTATTATATATATATTTTTTTATTATTTGATCATATTATTTTATACATTAATATATTATTTTATGTACACAAATATATTTTTATTAAATGTTTGTGATGTTATGTATAGTTAATTATATATATATATATGATAGAGGTATAAATATTGGTATTTTATATATGTGTTTAGCTATATTGTTTATATGAAGTATTTTCTTTGATATTATTTTATCTTCATATTTTTGATTGAATATAAATAATATTTATATAACAATATAAAATAATAAATAATGAAAGAATGATTTTCATTTTTATTTATCCACATGTTTTAGCATAGGTATTTTGCCTATATATTTTTATAGACTTACTTTATTTAGTGATTTCTTTATGATTTTATTTTGGTTTTAATATGTACATAAGTTATAAATAATAATTAAAAAATTATACAAATATAGAATTATAAACTAATAAAGAATAAATAAAATAAATATTTTATTCAAGTATACTATACAATGAGTGCCCAAAATCTAACTTTCATACCTTAACTTCAAAAATTATGAAACCACCTTTATTAAATAGCTTATAAAAATTTATATACAATTAGAGGTGATTTTAATACATTTTTAGTTTTTATTTGAAAGGCATGGGTTTGTGAAGTTTGATATTTGGCTTTTTATTCTGACTATACAAAGTACACTGTATATTATTTTGCATGGAATCAATTTTGTTTTTTTATTCAAATTATTACCTACAACTTTTACATACAAAGTTTCTTTATTTGATGAATAAATAAGAAACAATAAAATAGGTCCCAAAAATAATTTATTGAATGAATAAAAAAATTATGTTTTTTTTGTATTCTTGGCCCTTATCTTCCCCTACTTTATTCCTTATTGATCAACTCATTTCTTGATTTGGTATCAGGGTTTAGGGTCATAAAGTACCTTTGGTAGTTTATTCTTTTTCTTTTCTTCTATTTATTCTATAATTTTAGCATTAAAAACAATGGTTTATCTATAATCAATGTAACATATATTGAATGTTAATATGTATAAGATGATGTATTTACATGCATTAGCTAGGATTTTTAAAGCCAAAATGATAGAATAAAGGTGATGAAATGAGGATTCATCAGGAGCCTGGCAATACTTTGTGCTAGGGTCAGAGAGTTGACCTGAAGTCAACTAAGGAAAGGACCTGATTGATCCCAAGTAGGCACGAATAAGGATAAAATAAAAATAAAAAGAACAAATAAATGAAAATAAAATGGAAATAGATTTATTAAATAAAACTCAAAACATAGAAAATGTTTCTAATTTTATTTTGTATTTTATTATGATTTTAATTATTTGTATAAGTAACTAAATATGTCTAATTATTTATACACCATTTTCAAGTATTTAATTAGTTATATTTAATATATTTTTATTTTTATTTAAATAATTTTATATTAAATACTATAAATTAATATTTATTTGCAACATATTTAATACATATTTGTATATATTTATTATATTTTTATCTTTTTTACTTATATACTTAAATAAATGCATGTATTATTTATATAAGCCCCTTTTGTATGTTTTTAAATATATATCATTTATTTAATTTGTTTTTAATGAGTTTATTTTTATTTCCTAATTTATTTAGGATATAAGTGATTTATACAAGGGTGTAAAAATAAAAGAAAGAACTAAATATAAAGAATAAATATCTTATATATTATATACAAGTACACAGGACAATAGGAACCCAAAAGACAACTTTTACATCTTAACTTCGATTTAAAAAACTATCTTCTTTAAATAAATAATTAAAATTTCTGAACAATAAAGTGAGATTGGTCTATTTGGAGTTCATACAGAGAAAATACAAGTCTCTGAAGTCCAATTTACTGCTTTGTTTTGTGTGTCCCAGTTACAATATGTATTATTTTTCAATTAAATCAATTTGTGTTTTCTATACATTATTATGTACAATTTTCATGTTCAAAATTTATTGATTCAAGGTGTAAATAATAAAGAATAAAATACGTCCCAAACATGCAATTATTGAAGAATAAAAATAAGGATTTTAGATGTATTAGCTGTACAATTGATTTTCCCTACCCCTACTTTATTCCTTGTCGACCAAGTCATCATGATGACTTGGTCTTCGGGTCTAAGGTCATTCAATATCTTTGACATTTCATTTTTTTCTTTACTTTTCTTTATTCTTTTATTTTGGCGTTAAATACAGCGTTTCATGCAATATTTACATGTCAATGACTAAATGTCATTTTGATCAAATTAATGCTATACACATGTATTTATCTAGGGATTAAAGGCTAAAATGGAAGAATAAAGGTAATGAAATGGAGATTCATCACACACACACGCGCGTGCGCGCACGCACACACGCACACACATGCACACACGCACACACACACACACACGCACACGCGCACACATACATACTCATAGACATACTTATTTTAATCATATAGATACATACATACATTTACATACACTAGATACATAGATATATGTCCAAATACATACACTGGATACATAGATGCACATATACATTCATATATGTATAAAGATATATACGTACATAAGCATATGCATACATGTACATATGCATACACATACGGATGCATATACTAAATACATAGATACACATACACATACATAAATATATGCATGCACATACATACACATACATACATTAAATACATAGATACACATATACATACATAAACATATATACACGAACGTAGACATGCAAATAAACATACACACATATTCGAAATAGATACATCTACTTTACTCTAATTGTGCATAGTTACATACATATATACCTATACTCTAAAGCACAAATACATATACTGCATATACACATATGTCCTTTTGTAATGTTTGCACGACAAATCAAGTAAAGGGGCATAGAACTTTCAAGGAAGAAAATATATCCAATATTGTATTAAATGTTCTATGGCCTTAGAAGATGGATTATGGTCCAGTAGTACAAAAATATAACACCATCGTAGAAGCATAATGTTCTACCATCGTACAAACTCATATTACAAATGTTTTTGACAATTTATTTAACCTTTTTAATGGAAAAACTGGTAACACAATGCATTTTACAAAATTAGAAACAACCATTCATTCATATCATAGTAATCTAACACAATATAACATGAAAATTTTACATAAATAAAATAGATGTTGAAAGTTATACCTTTTCTTGGAAGGATTTTGGGAGGTGGAGCTGAAGGATGCCATTGTCGTTGGATGAGGAGGTGTCCTTGGAGTTCTTAGGGAGGAGGAGACAGAGTTGGAGGAGGGGGAGACCAAGCGACAGTGTTGGGGATGTGGAGGTGGGGTGGAAGTGGTGGACGAGGCTATTGCAGTGTTGTGGCTAAGGGGAGGAGTTAGTGGAGATGAAGAAAGGAAGTGGGGAGGAGGTGACGAAGGTGGGGCTGGGGGAGGAAGAGGAGGTGGCAGAGATGAGGAGGAGGAGGAGATGGGGCAAAGGTGTGGGTGAAGGAGTAGGTAGAGGGGAGGAGGATGTAGGGAGAAGGTGCTCGGAGGGGAGGTGGTCACAAAGGGGCTTGCTGGAGGGGAGGGTTGTCGGGGAGTTGCTGAAGGGGAGGGAGGCGTAATGGATCAATAAGATTAGTGAGATGGAATATTTTCATCAATCAAGGTACCCAGCAAAACCTCTTTTATGTCAAGATTTACTTTTTCAGCAGTTTTGTAACCGACGACTATACATTTGCCGTATATTTAAAAAATGTAGGCTAACGAATGCGGAGACTTCTTAGTAAACCCTAAAAAAGATACCTTTATGGATGGCTACCATTGACCACAATAATGGTATGATGTAAAAGTTTTTCCAACAATGGCTCTCCTTCAATAAGAACTAAGCACTAGTATCATTCCTCCACCAAAGAGGAGAAACCCCACCTTATGCCTCCTTGAAATGCTTTCAAACATAGAAGAACATGAGGTCCAATGCTATTTACATGCGTCATCAGATCCATTCCATCAATTACCAATAAGTCATACATAGCTTGACCTGAGCCATCCAATCAACAAATCTGGAGTTATCTCAACCATTGCATTTGGAGTGAGGGTCATGTGTAAATCGCATGTGACTTGGAATAATTGAGGTTGCATCCTTGTAATTCTTGGGAATCAATAAGAAACACCTACAATGGAAAAATTGTAAGCTTGCCGTAGGATTATTTAAATTACAGATAACCCATTGAGATTAAATTTTTAGTATAATTTTAATTCCTATTTTTTCATTTCAATCCATTGGAAGAACCTTCAATAACTTTTGATCCATATTTCAAATTCATAAATTTTATCTTGTTTTAAATCACTCTTAAATCTCTACATTTTGAGCTATCATGGACCTTAGGGTTGTTAATTGAACTGAATCATTCGAATTTGATTAGGATTCAATTGATAGAAATTCAAAAAAAGTTCGATTCGAAACCAAATGAATTGAATTTGAATTTAACTTGGAGATTCGATTCCCAAATGAATCGAATCTGAATTTTCCTGAATTTGTTCGGTAATAATTTGATTCGATTCGATATTTTATATCCATACATATATGTATATATGCAACAATGTATTTATATATACATAGTACATACATTTACATTCATATAATACATACATATCTACATACATACATGTAACAACCACTCTAGGTTGATTAGAATATTTTCTTAATATTCTTGTGCATGTAATTATAGCATAATTACAATAAAAGATTGACATGCATCTATTCGAATTCATTTTGAAGTAAATATATGTAGAAAAGCGTATATGAATATGTATTAAAAATCTAATGCATTTCATTTACATTGAAAGATTTAGCATTTGCATTATATCACTAAGCATAACATGTGCAAGCAACTAAAGATACTCTCAAACCAACTTACTACATTTATCAATGCCGACGTGACTTGTCAATGCGTGATGTGTATATGCAATATTAACCCCCTCAATGAGATCCAATCTCTTTTCTTTCCTCTTTATAACTACGTTCTAGTGGTTTGACTGCAAAATATTACGAGTTAGAAATGTGGGTCCTTCATGAGTCGGTTATACAAAACATCTAAGTTCATGTATTTACTTATTATTTTAGCCTAGTGATAGTAGATTAGGTATGACTTACTTTGCATAAGTACAATAATCATCCTTAGCATATTATTCAGAAATTTTGAGAAGAGTATACAAAGAACTCTAAGACATACGAAATCTAATATATACATATATGTATGTATAATCCTATTAGTTAAAGACTAAATATCAAATAAAAAAAAGAGTAATAAATATTAGTCTTGAAATCTAATAGGAAAGATCAAATGTTGATTGTTATTCTAAATCATCACCCGCAAATTTATTTTTATGTTCCCACATTCCTTACACTACCTTTTTCAATCTCCCTTTAATTATCTGCAAAAAACCCTAAATACCAATGATAGATTACGGTGGCCTTTCTCCTAGCATGTGAAAATGATGATTTTGCTACTCCGCGTTCCTCTTAACATCTATCTTGATTCGAAATTTATCAAGATATATCCCTTCTGCTTTTTTGTTATTTTGATTCCTGACATGGCAATCCATGATGATTATCATTGTCAAGGCGACATTTATCATCACATGAGTAATATATAAGTTCTTCTCACCATAATGTAAGTTATTCCATTGTACATCAAAAATTCATATATTTCATTTTCATGGTTAAATTTTTGATAATGAAATCCCACGCTTAATGAAGAGGTGTTATCTTGATATATTAATTTTTACTATTCTCATTATTTCAAATTAATTTGTATCAACTTTCTATACAAGTCTGATCTTATCTTGCTTTAACATGCAACGATTATTATAGGAGTAAATTACATAAAAGTTCATGAACTATACACCTGATTTCAATGTCATACATGAACTTTAAAAAGTAATAATGTGGTACATGAACTTTCAAATTTGTTCCATGTGGTCCCCGCCTATTGAAATATAAAGTTAAAATGATGAAATAATCGACTAAATTTCTATGTTGGAGGATCCACTGAGACAAATTTGAAAGATGGGGTACCACATTGTTATTTTTTGAAGTTCATGTATGACATTGAAATCATGTATATAGTTCAGGGACTTTTTTGTAATTTACTTTAATTATAACGTGTTCAGCTTTTTCGTCAATGATATTATATCTCTTTGATAGGCTCATAAAATTATATTATATTTATACATTTCTTCATCATTTAAAAAGAGTATATTTAAATTGTGAGACATAACAATTATAAAAATCAAGCATTTTTATTCAACTTAATTTAGTAATATACTTTTAAAATTATATTTATTCAATAAAATATTTATATTATAATATTCTTCATATAATACTATTTATATAAGCTCTAACACATCAATTAGCATTTTAAATTCAGAATAAAATGAATCGAATCTGAATTTAAGTTAGTAAATTCATTTAAAATTCGATTCGATTTTAGATTCGAAACTTTTACAATGAATTGAATTAGAATCCTCATGGATTCAAAGGTATTCGATTCAATTAGCACCCCTAATGGAGCTTGATCTGAGGATTTGAATTTATTCTAAATTTTTAAAAAGAAAATTGGTACTGAGATATTTAATTTATTACCAATTCATGAACTTCTCTGAAGTTCGTGGATCTTTCTAACATTGTTACTAAAATTTGTTATCATTGAATTTTTCGGATTTTTTAAATTATTTTCAGAAAATAAAAATAGTCCTAGATGCCTCTTTGAATGCTCTTGTATTGTGTGAGTTTTGTGGGTTTTAATTCAATGGTTAGCATTGTTGAAAATTCAAAACTCCAAAACAGGGACCTTGCATCTTGCAATTTTACTTTATTCATATTAACTTTCAAAATTTCAAACATATATGATAACTTTATTTCATCGTAAATATATCATATTTTTTATTTTGTAAATTATTGCATTTTCATTCTTGAAATTGAAAAAGATCACAAGTCCCTTAATCACGAAACAAAATCTCCGAATTTTAATATAATTAGCATGATAGGACCCGAGACATTATCAACAGTGTACTACCTTGTCAAGTATGTTAAAAGGGATGGAAGGATTTATGTCATCTTAAGAAGGTCCTGAATGGAATATCTTGCAGCACAGAAATAAGCCAAGCCACTCTGATGCTCACGTCTTCTGGAGAAAGAACAGCAGTTTCTAATTGGGGTCTTGTTTTGTTTATTTTGTCTCTATTGCTTGTTATGTCATTCGTCTACCATCATCAGATGATGAACGATGACAATTTATGCCTCAATCAGAGTCTTACAGGGAAATAGTTTTCAGATGAATCATCAAGTTTGGGTCAAATTCGAGTCATAACAGCCAGCAAAGATGCTCAAGTCCAAGTTTATTAAACATAGAGTATACAGTAAATTTAAATCCATTTAGAGATTTAAATCTAGAGAAGTTCGAGTAGGAAATAATTTCCTACCTTTAGATTCACCAGTTTTCCATGTAAATTCCATCCAGTTTATGGAAAGATGATTTTGCTGCAATCCCAAACAAATCACGTTTCATTAATTATGGAGTTGTCAGTAATCAGACTGCCCAGACAGGTAATAGTTCTTTTACATAGACACAGCATCAGTGATTCTCAAACAACGATCACATACAAATCAAAACAAAAATTGAGAACCGTAAAAATAAAAAGCGAGGCGTTAGGTCACAGTAATTCATCAGGCTGGCTGGGCACCGGAATCTCTTTTGACAGGTCGTTCTTCCAACTTGAAAGCAGTCGAAGTAACATAGAAGGCAACGCTGAGCACACCATGGACGAAGCACAGGATTCCCCCTATGCTCAAGACATGTCGGTGCCCGAAACCACACGTCGTCCGCGACTTTGAGTTAGCCATCGCTCCGATCATAAGCATAGTGAATGCCACCACAGCAACAATCCTATTCAGTAATTGCGTCTCTATCAGTAACAAAAACTATCATGTCAAATCATTCGAAGTTATGTATTTGTATTATTGATTTGATCAGACTTCTAGATGTTTATTTGAAGAGTGCACCATGACAGGAGAAGTGTGGCAGCAGACAGCTGCTTGTTGGTGGAAGATCTGCTCAGCTCATCCTGGGAACAGATGCAGACGCACCCTCCGAGTAGATTGGCGATGGAATGAGCCAGGGCTAGTAGCACGGCAGCCGCGAGACCAAGCCTGTAAGCCTCATGACTCGGAACCTTGCACTCAAATATAAACAGCCTCACATGTGTTTCCTGTAAATCCAATTGCACGCGAAGTCCGTCGAAAGACGGAATTAACAATACTGCAACTTATATAGTAGAAGGTTTTGATTCAAAACAAGAATGTACCTTATTCTGTTCGATTTCAGCTTCAATGCCAAGTATTCCAGCAGTCAGGTCAATCGCAACTATCAGTATACAGATTAATACGCCTCCCGTCCTCCCCATCATCGCGCAATGTGAAGCACTGGGTGGAAAAGGAGATCGGAGTTGAAAGATGATGAAGAGTTGATGTCCGGTTCAGTTATGGCCTTGTGATTATAAATGCAGAAAAGTGGATTCTCACAACTAATGTCCTGATAACATATTGATGGTTCAGGAAGTGCTGAGCATCCTTTAACAAAGTCTTCTGCGCGGATTCGTTTTCATGTGGTATAAGGAAAGTATGGTATATAACAGATGTAAATGCTTCGTGTGGACTTCCTTTTCCTGAAACAGAAGGTTGCCTTTATTTTTCCTTTTTCAGGAGATCCTACAGCTGGTGGTGTAGAATATATTCTGAACTTAGCAGGGCATCAAATGCCCCGTATCTCCTTTGATTTTATTACCATAAATCTGCACAAAAGGCACATAATATAGTTTTACAGACAACAAAAGTGGCCTTATGTGGGCTTGATGTAATAAGTGGGCAGATGAAGAAAAGGTTAGGCGGTCCTCGTGCAATTTCACCAGGTTCCCACGCGCGCGGCACGTGGGCTGGGCACAGAAGGACCAAAATGTAAAGAAACTTAAGTCCCCGGGCTTGTTAGCAACAGGTGCTAAAAGCCCAGGGCATAAGTTGCAAAATACCCAATCAAATTCAACACATGTCGAATAACATCATTCACAGGGGTATAAGTGCAAATAACAGAAAGTATTTCTCATTTATTAACACATCAGAACTACAGCCCAAAACATGCAAATTTACCAACAAACCACGTGACGAAGCACGTGTCTCACATACACAGTGGTAAACATGCAAATAAACTAAACAACAAGGTCCTAAGTGCAAATGTTCCAAAATAAAATGAACTCTATAAAATATTTACAGGACTAAATGATAAAGACAAAACAGAGGGGGGCCTAAGTGATATTTACCCCTTATTATCCGAGGGTTGAGGACGCGCCACGTGGGGTATCCAACGGCTGCGGGTAGCGACGCCTCAACGAAGGGCCTCGGCTCTGATCGGACAATGGAGGCGGTGCCACGTAGCTGATCGGACGCTCTGGGATCAAGGGCACCCCTCTTCTCTGCAACGGACGGTGAAGATAGCACCACGTGTAGATCAGACGGTGCTGGTATCGGGGCGCCTCTTCGTATAAACGTGCGGTCCAGATCAAATCTGGACCTCCGGGGCTGAACGAACGGCAGGGGAGGATCCTGGAGGAACTCCTCGCCAGTGAGCTTCACCGGAGCAATGCAGGTACGCTGGACCTCCTCGAGGTCTACAAAGGGGTGGAAGAGGATTGCCAAAGCATCCCGCGGATGAATGACTCCTCCGATGACGCCAAGGAGCTCCAAGGAGCTCGGGCGATGTCGGCGGAGCTGGGCTCCTGTGCCTGTACGTGAAGACCCCCATATGGGCCTCGTCTGACATGGAAAATGACACAGGATCTTGTTGGGTCGAGGGAAAAGTGCCTCAACCCTGTGAGGGGTGAAGTGGGTGGCTGGTGCGTCGGGGCGGAGGATCTCCGACGATGCGATGGCGAGGGAGATCGATTCCCAGTTCCGGGGCGAACTGGGTTGGATGAATGGGCGTAGAACGTGGAGAAGGATATGGCGATACTGATGGTCGATTCGAATGGTCGGAACGATGGTCGGAATGGAACTAATCGATGGCCGACGGCGAAAGATGGATTTGGGCGAAAATGGAAATTCGAGAAAACTGGGAAGGATTAGGCTTACCGGATGGGTGAATTCGACTGTGGAAGAGCTCCTGGTCTTCGCCTCGAGGGACATCGATGCCCGAGGCTCGAACGCTGCTCTTGGGCGGCGCACATCGGTGAAACGTCGCCAGATCAGTGACGCGGGTGGTCCTCTCCTCTCTTCGACACCGCCAATCGAAGGTTGTCACTCCAAGGATCAGGGTGGAGGTCACAGAAAGAAGTGGCAGCACCAAAGATGAGTGGAATGGTGCGACGGAGCTGGGGTTAAGTACGGCTAGGGGTCCGGCTAGATGAGGGTCGGGCGAGGAATTCGGAGCACAGACCCCGATGCAAACCTCTGGGCGAGGATCTCGAATCTGCAGGGAAGGAACGGGGCCCGGGGTTTAGTCGAATGGGTCTCGGATCACGCGAGGAAAAATCGGAGAAAAGCGGGTCAGGCGCGAGATCCGCGGGCTGGTGGTCCAAGGGGGGGAGTTGACCGGGGTCAACAATTCCCCGTGGACCAATCAGAGCCCGCCAATTATGATTTATTTGATAATTCATTTTAAAATAGTAATGGCCGAATTTCAAAAAAGTTAAAACATGAAAAATGTTCCTTTATTTTTAAACTATTTTTTAGTGATTTTTATTTATTTTTCTGAAATATAATTTAGGTATTTACAAAATATTATTATTATATACATGTATATTCATATGTATTTTTTATTTTTGATTATTTATTTTTATATAAATTATTCCAATTTTATATTTTATATATTTATAGGGTAGAATTTGGAATAATATGGTATTTTTATTTTATTTTTATTAATTATTTACAAGGGTGAAATAAATAGTTTTATTTATTTACATATATGGTATATATACAAGGTGGCTATTTGGTTTTTATTTTATTTCTTTTTATTTTTTACTTTATTTTTGAGATTTTTATTATATTTATATACATTATGGAATATGGGATGATAATATATTTTTATTGAATATTTATTTATTTATTTACAAGGAGAAATAAATAGAGACGTGGTTTTATGTACATAGTGTATATACAATGATGAAGGGGTTTTTAGTTTCTTTTCATTTTTGTTTTGTTTTTCTCATTTTTATTTTAATTTTATATTTACAAATATATACATATTTACACAAATATATTTTTGTTTTATTTATAGGAAAATATTTTTATTTATAAACATAGGTATATGTACACACAAGAGCTTCCCTATCTCCCTCTACTTGGGCCCTTTTTGCGGTCAGGCCCATGCTGAGCCCTCCCTTGGGATTAGGTCGCTCAATATTTATTCTAAATATCTCCCTCATTTCTTTTGTTTCTTTATTCTTTTATTTATGCACAACAACATGCTAATTATTGTATTTTACACAATGCATGCTAAATGATAATTATTGTTATTTACACGAATGTACATGTGTTTTGCATAGGTTTTGTAGCTAAAATAAAAGAATAAAGAGTGATGAATGGGTATTCATCACCCCCCTATACTTTAACTTTGCTAGTCCCTTAGCAAACACGTATTTGAAAATGAAGTGAAAAAGAGAAAGAAAAAGAAAAAGAGGAGAAAAACGCATGGATCAATGCTGATTATTAAACTGGCCTTCATTAAATTGCAATATGGAGCTCGATCAGATCTTTGGATTACTAATGTGTCGGAACCTTATTTGGACTTAAGCTTAAAACCTAACAGCCTCCAAGTTCCACCAATCTATGGGCAAGACTCCTCAATAAACCTGATCAGAACAAGTCTACATACACAAACTCTAATGACCATGAATATTTCCTTGTACGGTGTAAGTGATATGTAGCTCCCCTACCTCAGAAGTAACAAAGAAACAACCTCCCCCAACCTGGTAACTCTAATGACTCGGTCTAGCAACTCTTTCCTCGAGAAGCGGGGTATTCCCTTCTAAGTTCAAGTGCAACCGACTCAAGAAGAGGGGGAAGAAGAGAATGGACCATGACCAGTGTAGCCATGTATCCTTGGGAGCTCTAACTAGTGTAGCTGAGTCTCCCGCTGCAAGCTTCATGAGATGGAACATGTATACCATAAGCTTTTGCTTTATTTGACTATGTACACTCCAGTGGGATTATTAAATTTTCAATCCGACCAACCACTTTTTTGGAGTTCTTTTCTTTTTTTGCACATTTTTTTCATGTGCATCTGTACAACATATCTACATGGTGCAACATATATACAAGGAGTTTTTCCTCTTGAGCCAGTAGACTATCCCTCTTTTGAAGCTTTGTTGCAACCCACGGCTTCTGTCTTTAGACTTCATAACCACCAGACCAAGTTGAGACACACTTCCTTCACTAGAAGAAGAAGAGAGATTCCGCCTAGAAGTACGACCCTCATATGCTACCCCAAGCCAAAGGAAACTGCCTCCTCACTACCTCATCCGTGGAGAGCTAGCTGCAAAGTGCTGGTGCATGTCAAGCCATTGTCTCTGAGAGTCATGCGTGTGTTGTTAAGTGCTCTACTTAGGCTCATCAAGATGATATATGCTCATAGCCTAGTGGACTTACAGAATTAAGTCACCATGGACCTGAAAAGTCTTAACTCTAAGCCCTATAAGGTTCCTCTTATAATTAGGTGGATTAAGATCTTAATCAAGCACCATTTTCCAATTTGATTCCAGGCTAGTTTAAATATCAACTATAATCTAGGAAAAACTATACAAATATTTACAAAGATGCTATTAAAAAATATTTACACATGTGCAAAATTTTTGAAAAATGTTTTGAAACCATGAATGTATGCATGAATTCAAGTTTTGCAAAATATTTACACAAATTTACACAAGATTTTTGCAAACTTTTGATTTTAAAAACATTTTGGAAAAATTTTGTACTATATACATAATTTTGATATACACATATTTACAAATCCTTTACACAAATCATTTTACAATCATTTGTACAAAAATAATTTGTATAAATAAATAGGTATGTGCAAGATGCATTTTATATACAAGGGAAAATTTTTTAAATTTTATGGATTTTTAGCCATTTTTATTTATTGACACACTCACACAAAGTACGAGTTATGGCTAAAGTATATATGAAATATATACACCCCCCCATACTTAGGTCGAACGATGTCCTCAGAGTGATCAAGAGCGATGAAGAAGATATAACTCGTGCTTAGTATAGGGAAGTGAAAAGGAATGGCTATATACAAAGACGAATCAAAGAATAGAATGAAGAGAACTCGTCGTTTCCCTCTATACTTAGGATCAAGTAATCCTAAGTATAACAAGCTGTACATGAAGGAAATCCGAGTGAAGGATGTACAGGTTCTACCTCCATACTTAGGGTGAAATATCCCTGAGTATAGGCAGCAAAACAGGGATAGAAAGAATCAAAAGAATACCCGAGAGTCCTACATCCCCCTATACTTAGGGTAAAGTACACCCTAAGTATAGCAAAATCATAAGATGAGAAAAGGGATGTGGAACTAAAGAATGGAGTGATATGGACAACTGGATCTATACAGGTCGGAAGAACAATGATAATCAGGTGTGAGATGCAATAGATGTGAGTCAAGAGACCACATCTCACGCAAAGTGAATAGGGGCAACATCAACGACCCGCAGCTCATGATCTAGATATGGCTTGAGCCGCTGGCCGTTCACTCGAAAGGTACTCTCAGAAGACAACTCAGATATGTCAATACTCCCATTGTCGTGTACCTTTCTCACAAATACGGTCCCTTCCATTTGCTCTGCAGCTTCCCTGGGAATAATCTAAGCCTAGCATCAAACAACCATACTCTCTATCCTGGCTCAAACTGCTTGTGGCTGATATGAGAATCATGCCACTCCTTCACTCTCTCCTTATAATGTAGGCTGTTTGAAAAGGCGGTATCACGAAGCTCCTCCAGGGCTGTTAACTCTGCCCTCCTCTGGTCTCCTACACTCTCTGGATCCAAAAGTATATCAGTGACTTCCCAAAGTGACCTATGTCTCAGCTCAACAGGTTAATGGCACGGCTTGCCATAAACGAGGTGAAAGGGAGATGTACCCAAAGGAGTCTTGAAAGACATCCGATATGCCCACAAGACCGAGTCCAAAAGCTGTGACCAATCCTTTCGGTCAGGGCGGACGACTTTCTGCAATATAGTCTTGATCTCCCTATTCGACATTTCAGCAAGACCATTCGTCTGAGGGTGGTATGGAGTGGCAACTCGATGGTCTATGCTAAACTCGCTAGCAAGGGCCTTTACCTTGTCGTTGACAAAATGAGACCCCCCGTCAGATATCAACACTCTAGGCATCCCGAACCGTGAAATGATATTCTTCCTCAAAAATCGGCAAACAGTCCTAGCATCTGCGGTTCGGGCAGGGATGGCCTCAACCCAACGACTCACATAATCCACGGCCAACAGAATGTACTCGAATCACTGACTCTTAGGGAATGGACCCATGAAATCGATGCCCCATGCGTCAAAAGCCTCACAGAAATGAATGGGCTGCATCGGCATCATATCGCGCTGTCCACAAATGCCCATCATCTGACAGTCAGTACACCTCTTCACGAACTCATCAGAGTCCTTGAAGAGAGTAGGCCACCATAGGCAGGATTGGAGCACTTTTTGTGTCGTTCTCCTCCCTGAGTGATGTCCTCCTGCCTCAAGCTTGTTGTAGTAAGTAAGGACGTTGTGGTGCTCCTCCTGAGGAATACACCGACGCTAGATACTATCCCCTCCCTCATGGTAAAGGACTGGATCCTCCCAATGGTAAAACTTGGCCTTCGCAAGGAAGGTCTCAAGTTTCTGCCTGGGCCAATCTTGTGGAACTTTCTTGGCGACAAGATAGTTCACAATATCGGCATACCATGGGAGCGAGGCAATAACAAGGATCGCCTCATCTGGGAAGGTCTCACAAATAAGGTCAATCTACTCAGAATCCTCAAGATACTTCAATCGGGAGAGATGATCCGCCACCACATTCTTGACTCCAGGCTTATCCTTAATCTCTATGTCAAACTCCTGGAGTAGAAGGGTCCATCTGGTCAATCTAGCTTTGGCATCCTTCTTTTCCATGAGGTACCTGATGGCGGTATGATCAGTAAAGATGGTCACTCTAGATCCGATAATGTACGATCTGAACTAATCTAGGGCAAAAACTACGGCTAGCATCTCCTTCTCAGTGACTGTGTAGTTCCGCTGCACGGCATCCAATGTACGGCTAGCGTAGTGAATAACAAATGGGACCCCATCCCTCCTCTGTCCTAGCACGGCCCCCACGGCGAAATCGTAGGCGTCCGTCATGATCTCGAATGGGAGAGACCAATCTGGTGGCTGAAGGACAGGAGCCTCTATCACACATCTCTTGAGAGTCTCGATCGACAAAAGACACTTGTCATCGACAAGGAACTCGGTGTCTTTCGTTAACGGATCAGTAAACGGTCGGGCAACCCTACTGAAATCACGAATGAATCGCCGGTAGAAACCAACGTGCCCTAGAAAAGACCGTAGTTGCCGCAAGTTGGACGGTGGATTGAGTTTGCTAATGACATCCACCTTGGCCGGATCAACCTCCATGCCCCTGTTGGAGATGATGTGTCCAAGCACCGTCCCTTGACTCACCATGAAGTGACTCTTCTCCCAAGATAATACCAGGCAAACCTCTATGCATCGCTGAAGGACTCGGTCTAGGCAGTCAAGACAGGAGTCAAATCTGTCGCCGTGGACCAAGAAATCATCCATGAAGACCTCCAAGCATTGCCCCACCATGTCTGAAAAGATAGACAACATGCATCTCTGAAAAGTCACAGGGGCATTGCATAGCCCAAATGGCATGCGTCTGAAGGCGTATGTGCCAAAGGGACAGGTGAAGGTGGTCTTGTCTTGGTCCTCTGGCGCAATGGCAACCTGATTGTAGCCGGAGTACCCATCTAAAAAGTAGTAGTGGCTCTTCCCTGCCAATCTCTCAATGATCTGATCTATAAAGGGCAGGGGAAATGATCCTTCTTGATGGCCTGTTTGAGTCGTCTGTAACCCACGTAGACCCGCCAAGAAGTGGGTACCCGGGTAGCAATCTCCTCTCCGGACTCCGTAACCACTGTAGTGATGCCCGTCTTCTTGGGCACCACATGTAACGGACTGACCCACTTGGAGTCGGAGATGGGGTAGATAAAATCGGCGCTCTACCACTTCGAGATTTCCTTCATGACAACCTCTCTCAGATTCGGGTTCAGCCGCCGCTGGAACTCACGCGACAGCTTTGCCTCATCCTCAAGATAGATGTGATGAGAGCACAGAGCCGGACTGATCCCCTGAAGATCTGCTACGCTCCATCCTATCGCCTTGCGGTTCTTTTCAAGAACCCCCATCAGACGGGATTCCTGCTCTCCAGTAAAATCTGCGGAGATAATGACTGGGTACATCTCATGCTCACCCGCAAGGAACCTATACTTCAATGACGCTGGTAGTGGCTTCAGCTCTGGACAAACTGGTGCTGGAAAATCTGGATTATCAAGAATCCGCATGTATGCTGC
This sequence comes from Ottelia alismoides, assembly GCA_037367405.1. Lineage (NCBI taxonomy): Eukaryota > Viridiplantae > Streptophyta > Magnoliopsida > Alismatales > Hydrocharitaceae > Ottelia > Ottelia alismoides. The sequence goes on along the minus strand of JAZKJV010004381.1, from coordinate 829,803 downwards.
CAAATCTATTCGGGAAAATGAGAACTCTCTCTCACAAACTGGATCTGGAGAAGGCTGCTCAACTGGACTGTCTCTGCTCTGCATGGCATCAACCTCCTCCCTAGCTGTAGGCTCAGAAGATGTCAGATCTGGTGTAAGCTCATCAAACTCTGCCCAATCAAAATCTGACTCTGAGGGATCTGTATCATCACAAAACATCTCTGTCTCGTGGTCGAGAACTGAATCTGCCGACTGAAAAGTATCCTGGACCAGGAATGCGCTCTCCAAACTATCCTCTGCTAGCATCTCTGCATCAGCGGTATCTGAAGGTGAGAGGATAACCTGTGCGTCTGGATCTGCCCAAACTGCCTCGTCATCTGTGATTACAAAATTGCAGTCCTTGTGGATGTCTCGCCCTGTCTCTGTCATCTGCTCTGAATCGGAGGTAGTCTTTGAGCATGCTGAATCTCTGGCTCTGATGTCCTCGACCGTCTCTATTTGTACACTCTCGCCCTCGATGCGAAAGTATACCTTCCCGCTATCATGGTCGGTCACTGCCTTGGCTGTGGTCAAGAACGGGCGCCCTAGAATGATGGGGGTATCGGTCACAGACTCAGGGATCTCCATGTCCAACACAACGAAGTCCACGGGGAATTGCAGGCCCTGAATCGTGACGGCAACGTCCTTCAGCAACCCCTTCGGCCTATTGACAGATCGATCAGCAAACTGAAGGACTGTCCTACTCTGTCGTAGAGTGCCCAACTCGAAGTGGTCGAGAAGGGCTGCCGGAAGGAGGTTGATCGAAGAACCGCTGTCTAATAGAGTGCGGTCGAACCTCTGCTCTCTGATATGGCATCTGACATATGGGGCTCCTGAATCTGGCATTTTGGTCGGCAAACGGTTCTGGATAGCAAAACACGTGGCTCTGGTCAGCACATGGATGTCTGACTGGTGGTTCCTCCTCTTTCTCCTAACTGTTGTCCTGTCTCTGAGCAATCTCTGGAGTAGAGGGATGTGCTGCAAGGCCTCCTGAAGAGTCAGCTGAATGTGGAATCGGTCGATCATCTGCTGGCTGAACTCTTCCTGTTGTCTCTTTTTGGGATTTTCAATTTTCTTCCCCTTCCCCTTGTGGAGTGCTCTAGGGAAGGGGATCACAGGGTCCTTCTCAGATGAAGGACTAGGAGAGGGTCTGGGCTGCTCAAGCACGACAGAATCCACACATACATCATCATGCACAACAGGTGGATCAGAATATAATAAACCCTTTCCTTTATTGCCAGATAAGTCCCGAGATACAAGAACAGACGAAAAGACTACATGACTCTCAGAAGTAGAAATGATGGCATCAACAGCACCCTCGACATGTCGACTTGCGGCATCAGTACCGCGCTCTGGCTCGGCAACCATGTCCATCTAGTAAAACGACGGCCTCAGTACCGCCGGTGGGATCAACATCCTTGGTGGCATCAGTACCACCGTCATCATATCTAGCGGCATCAGCACCGCTCTCCTCCTCTCCTGGCGCTCTGGAAGTGGCCTGGGGGTGTCTCTTAGATGAGGCACCGCTTGCTGGCATCCTACCGCTCCTAAGTGTGACAAAGTCAGTATCAAAAAGATAGGCAGACATATCACCAAAAGCATCACTAGGAGTGGCATACTCTGTGAAATCTACCTGCTCAGACTTCCTCTTCAGATTGTTCGGGTTTGGCTCAATCTGGGCAGGGATGGCAACCTTCCCTCTCACAATATCCCGCATCTCCTGGCGGAACTCGTCCATCTCCCATCTGAAAGTAGCCTGCTGATCGCTAAGGAGGCGGGCTATGTCGTCCAAGGCGGGGTTCTCATAGGATGGCCCATGAGAACCTGACGGGTAGCCTCGCTGGTAGTGAGGCTGCTGCTGTGGCTGGTGCTGCGGGTGAGAGGGGTACTGCTGGGGATGATACTGCTGTTGTTGAGGCTGCTCTCGCCTCCAAGACTGTCCCTGCTGATGGCGAAGAGGACCATACTGTGAAGACTGTTGCTGCTGCTGCTAGTGTACTGGGGGCTGCTGCTGCTGGTGATCTCTCTGATAGCCGTACTAGCCACCCTGACCTGAAGGCTGCTGTTGGGAGTTGGCACCTCCGGCCGACCAATGGAATCCGGGATGGTCTCGTCGGATACCGGGCTGGGGTCGGTCGTGTGATGAATACCCATTCATCACTCTTTATTCTTATATTTTAGCTACAAAAACCTTTGCAAATACATGTAGATATATGTAAATATCAATAATTAGCAAAAGCACGCATTTTGTAAAAATATGTAATTAGCATGTTTTTGTGCAAAAATAAAAGAATAAAGAGAAAAAAAGAAAAAGAGGGAAATATTTAGAATAAATATTGAGCAGCCTAACCCAAGGGAGGGCTCAGCATGGGCCTGACCGCATAAAAGCCACAAGTAGAGGGAGATAGGGGCTCATGTGTAAATATTTATGTAAATAAATAAATAATATTTTCCTCATCCAAAAATACACTTGTATATATTTTGTATATATCTAGAAACTATTAAAAACAAAATAAAAAGTTTAAAAATCAAAAACCCAAAAAGAACTTTTCACCTTGTACATAGACCACCACCCTTATTTATTTCACCTTGTAAATAAATTTATTTATTTCCAAAACTTTTTGTAAATATTCCTTTTTATGTTTTGTAAATAAAATAAATAAAAAGAATTAAAACAAAAATCAAATAAAAATTACAAAATTAAAAACACAAAAATACATTGTATACATACCTTGTATATAAATGTATATAACTATTTATTTCACCTATATGTATAAATAATAAAAATAAAATAAAAATATCCTTTTATTCCTCATTTTATTCTATAAATAAATAAACTATAAAATGAGAATAAAAATGCACAAAAATAACAATTAAAAATCAAAAATAAAAAACCTACCTATTGTATATATACCTATGTATAGCTATATATTGTAAATACCTTATTTTTATTTCCAAAAATTAATTAAAAATCACCAAAAAATAGAAAAAAATAAAATAAAAATATTTTGTGTTTTAAGTTTTTGCTAATTCCGTCATTTTCTAGCCTAAATAAATAAGTCAAGTTTTATTTGCCTGGCGGGCTCTGATTGGTCCACGGGGGATTGTTGACCCCCGGTCAACTCTCCCCCCAGGACCACCAGAGCCGGGTATGTCTCGCCCGACCCGATTTCACCATCTTCCACCCGCCTAACCCGGCCGCCATTTACCCAGACCCTGGGCTCCGATTAACCTCAGATCATCCTGGACCCTCGCCCGGGGTGGGTTTGGAGGATCCGAGCTCTGTGCGACCCACCCGACCTCCTTCTTCTCGGATCTTCCACACTATTTAGTGTCGTCACCGGCGACCTATTCACGCCATCTTTGGATCCCTGCTCGCCGCCAAGGAGCTCCTCCGGACCACCCGAGTGACAGGCGAGTGTTTTGGAGTGGAAGCGAGGCCCGAGTCGCCTAGAATCCACTGATCCGGTGGTAATCGCCGCCGTGCGCCGCCGCGTGCGCGCTCAGCCTCGGGGAAGCGACGCCCCCTTGCAGGCAATGACCAGAAGCTCGTCGAGCTTCAGCCCAGTCGACAGCAGCCATCAGGTAGCTTAGTTAGGCCATAGATTAGCTTAGTTTCGATTTTTTGCATTTCAGTAGTTTTAGCTCCGCCGCCTCCGCCAGCCGTTTCCGTCTACCCATCTGACCATCCGACACCCCCACCACCTTCGCCTGACTCCTATCCACCTTCTCCACCCCTTCGCTCCCCCTGGCTCGCCCCGGAGCAGGGTATTAGCTCTCCTCCCTCCGCCGCTCGCCGGAGAGCCATCGCATCGCAGCACCGAACACCTTTCGCCCGCTCTGACGGGTCGAGGCAGTTTGCCCTCGACCCCTCTTTCTTTCTGTGCAGGTTTCCAGGTCTATCGACCTCATCTGAAGGTCGGAGCTTCTTGGCACAGCAGCTCCAGGTGGTTCACGTCGCCGGAGCTCTTCTGAGCTTCCGGCCTTCATCGGAGTGGAGCATCGGGTGCGGGACTTCACGTCGAAGCTCCCCAGCCCCTCAGAGGTATCAGACGAGGACCCCCGCGCGCACAGAGGGCCGGCGAAGTTCGCCGGCGTCGAGTTCTTCCATCATCCTCCAGAACCGTCCGATGTCTCCTCCGCTCCAGACTTGATCTCAGCCGTCCATTCTTCGAGGAGCCGCAGCCGTTGATCGATCTGAGGAGCGCATCCGGACCGTTGCAGCAGAGAGGAGAGGCACCAGAGCCCAGCACCACCCGATCTTCCACGTGTCCTCGCCTCGACCGTCGATCCGGCCCAAGAGAAGAAAAGGAAGAGCGTCCACGCATCAAAGCCGTTGGATACACAACGTGGCGCGCATCTGGCCGTCGATGAATAAAGGGGTAAATTACATAGGACCCCCTCTTAGTTTGTCATTTTATTTCTAGTCCTGTAAATATTTTTGGAACTTTATTTACGTAGGGTTATTTGCACTGTGGACCTTGTGCTTAGTTTTAATTGCATGTATGCCCCTGTGTGTGTGTGACCACGTGCTTCGCCACGTGCTTTGCTGGGCTTTTTACATCTTTTATCCTGTAGATCTGGGCTGTTCTGAAATGAATGATAACTTTTTGGTAATTGCATTTATGCCCCTGTGAGTGTTGTTTATGCGCATGTGCGGATTTTAGTGGGATTTTTGCATCCAAGCCCCTGGACTTTTGGTACGAGTTACCAAAAAGTTCAGAAACTTGGTTTTTATTACCAGAAGGCCCCTGAGTGCCCCAGGCACGCGCCACGCGCGTGACTTGCTGGGATTTTTGCACCTTGAGCCCCAGACTTTCGGGTATTTGCACATTGGTCCTTGTGCACAGTGCCCTCTTTTAGATTTTGAATAAAATATCAAATCACCTCCAAATTCGATAAAAATTTGACACATGGCTCCTGCCATGTTGTAGGATTTTTGAGAATTTTGGGGGACATTTCTGAGTTCTTTTACTATTTTTAAAAATTCAAAAACATCTATTTCAGCTACTGTTTGAATTGGAAAATCACAAAAAAATATAAAAACCCCTATAAAAATCCTATAAAAATTAGTTACTGTTCTTTGTCTGTTGTTTGATTTTCTAGCCAATTTTGGCTATTTTTCATTGCTTAAAAACCCTAAAAATCTAAAAACCCCTAAAACCTCATAAAAATTATAATAAATAACATAAAAATCCAAAAACAATAATTTAGGTGCCCAAATTTTCCTTATTCTTTCTAGATTACAGGAAAATTACCTCCAGGGCTTTTTAAGATCCTTAAGTATTTTATTTTTGGGTCTTAAGCCTTGCTGGACAGTACCTTTTATTTTTAGCACTGTTTGATTTTTAGAAAATAATCTACCCATTAGAAAACTATCAAAAATTCACCAAAAACACTTAAAAACCCAAAAAGCATAAAAACAATTTTTCTGGAATTTTTGCTTGATTTTTGGTGTGTTAAATAAATTGCTTAAGTGTGCTTGTTTATACTTTCTTTTATTTCCTTCACATATTAAAAATCCAAAAAAATTTTAAAAACAATTAAAAACCACAAAAAAATGTTTTCTCCCTTTTTCTGATTCTTTGACTACTTCGTAGGCCTTCGGCCAATCCGTGCTCCTTGTGTTCGACCCTGGGAGCTATACCAGGTTAAACTCATAGCTAAGACCGCTTTCGCATTTTCGATTGATTTTATTTCTCGTAGTGGTCTATTTTTCTTGATATACCCATCCGATTGATTGAGGTCACAACGACCATTCCTTTGCCTTTGCCTTAGTCACTCGGAATTTTGGGTTATCAGAATGGCGCCGTTGCCGGGGAGCACGGCTTAGTAGTCTTTTAGATTTTTTTTTTCGCGGCCTTCTGATTCGCGGCTTTTTGTATAGATTTTTGTATATATATATTCTTCTGATATTTTTGAATAACTTTTGGACTGACCAATTGTCTTTCTTTTTCTTGCGAGGGCCCGAGGAGCGAGGGCGGCATTCCTAGGAGCGCCGGTGCACCCGAGCGAGGCGGAGGCGGCTTCCTTCTTCACGAAGCCGCAGGAGAGAGCGAGAGAGAGAGAGAGTTGAGTGGGTAAGGATAGCTTAGGTTTATTCATTTATTATTGTAATAATACAGGTACACTCAGACTTGTGGACTTGGACACTCTCGGGTCTGTTTCGCCGAGCACCGGTGTGCTCGGGGGACCCTTTAGAACTTAGCGGTTTTTTGCGGTTTTTCGCGGCTTTCATTTTCTACTTTTTACTGCCTTTCCGGTGTTTACGCGGCTTTTTGATCGAGCCCCTAGCCGTAGGATTTTCTGGTGACTGTGCCGTAATAGTAGGATCCCCACACCTAATTGCTGATCTGTCCCTATAGATCGTTAATTGGACCTACTAAAAATAATTAATAAAAATAACCGACTCATTTGCCTTCGCAGCCTACGTGCCGCGAGCCTGCCCCACAAGCGCTACTCCTGAACTCGACCTGTCGAGAAGAGGAGGGGTAAGCCAAGACCGGACTCTTTGACTTGGAGGTCGGTGATCGGTTAGACGGTTCTACGCTAGCACTGCTGTTTAGGGCCTCGGTTTTTCCCGTTGCATCATTTAGGTAGTTTATTTCTTGTCTTTAAATTCTGCGCGGATCATATTGCATGTAGAGTGCTGGAGTCAGGTACGCCTTTCTTACTTTGCATGCATCATTGATTTCATCGCGCATCGGCTTTTTCGTCTTCTCCTCCTGTTTTCGAACTTAATAATCAGGAGAACCGAAAAATTCGTTAGGCGTTTGTTTTCTATTTGAAAAATATCTAAAAACAAAAACAATAAAATCGGGACTGCTGATCATACTTGACCTAAAAGACACTCCACGAAAAATCTGTCTTGGGGAGAGTAACCCCCTCCTTGTCTGGTTTGGATGAGCGAAAGAGTGATCCGCACATTAGGATAGAGCCTCCGATCCTTTCTTGACTGATTACCGGCTTTCAGTACGGGACAGTCGGTTGAGAAAGATTTGGATACCTATTTACTTCACGTAATCGCTCTGATGGACTGGATGATCACCTAAAATAAAATTGACAAGATAATTGACCGATCCCTTCGGTCTTCAGCTCTGTGTGCGTAGGTGAATTGGGGGTTTGCTTGTTCATCTTGTTTGATTGCCAGATCCCTTCGATCTTGTTCCCCTCCCTCACCTCCCTTCATTTCTCTTCTCCTTTACCCCTGGATGATGGATCCCCCTCACTTTGAGCCGACTTTTACGGCTTCTTCTCCATCCTCTGACCATCACTCCAGTCCACCTTCTAGGGAGGTCGGATCTCCGACCAACCTCCCGCACCCTCCCTCCCTTTCATCTCATCACTCTGGGCATGCTGTGCAAGACGTCCGAGGATATCAGACAGAGCAGATGCGAGACCCGGACGATGCTGTTGCTGAGTTGAGAGCGCACTCCGTTGATGACCCGAGAGAGCAGTGGAGATCAGCAGATAGATCCCATTCCAGAGGGATGGAGGAGCAGATAGCACATGGAGCTCAGTCAGCTTCTACATTAGGACCATTCGTCTTGGATTTGGATTACATTCAGCGACTGCCGACATTTTCAGGAGAGGCGCACGAGGAGCCTTATCTTCACCTGTCCGCTTTCGAGGAATGTTGTAGAGCACAGAGATATTCAGACGTCACTGCAGAGGAGCTGATGAGCAGGACCTTCCCCTTTACGCTTCATGACAGAGCCATGAGATGGCATCGCCGATTGGGGAGGACATTCGAGACGTGGGGAGAGCTACGCCGAGAGTTTCTACAGAGATACTTTCCCTCACGTAGAGCAGATTTCATGCGGTCTTTGATCATGGACTTTTCAGTTGACCCCCAGGAGCCATTGCACGAGGCATGGTCGAGGTTTCTTGACCTCTTGAGGAGATTTCCAGACCATGGACTTCCACTGACAGATTTGATTGAGATCTCCATGCGGGGGATGACCGCAGAGCAGATAGCACTGGTGATTACCACATGTGGCGGTTCACACCGTAGTTCCGACATTCACTTCCTGGATATCATCTTGAGGCTACTTTCACAGAGTTCTTCTACACGAGATGCCTTGGTCGGGACAACACATGTGGATGATGCTATACCAGTGCGGTGTGTCACTTCACATGATGAGTCAGCTTCTACACACCAGCCCGAGGATTTGGATGAAGCCGTGCCATTGACAGAGGAGATGACCGCGATAGCAGAGGTTCGGACCCAGAGTCTATTCGAGTTCCCGTTGCTTTTTCAGCTGGAGTTCGAGTCAGTCCCAGAGTTCTCAGTTGACGAGTCTTGGATATCAGATCTTCTGATACTCCAGGAGCCGGAGGGGCCCCAGCTTTTGCAGCCGTTGATTCAGACACTTCAGATTCCAGTTCCGGAGGAGTCAGTTTCCTTATTGCAGAGACACTTCTTGGATGCAGACAGTCACCAGGACTCAGCCCAGCAGCCACAGCTTGAGGAGGGACATCACTTTGAGAGTACAGACATAGAGAGTCCCGTCTTCGAGCCTTTGGTCCTCCACTTTGTTGAGATAGACACACTTCCTGAGGACCAGCTGACAGCCAGCATGGCCGCAGAGCGAGGATCAGCTGCAGACACTTTGCCAGCTTCCGCGGTGTTGACTAGTACCTTCTCCTGCTTCCAGATTGCCGAGACTTACACTTCCGATGATGATACAGCCTGGTGCACTGAGTGGATACTTGATAACAGTGCAGATGACCATCTAGATCCTGATCCTCTTTTTGTCACTTCTGATCTTGCATTTCTCCCCGAGGGTTATCTGTGGGAGGATGCCGCACTCGATGAGTACTCGGTTTCACCTGCTGAGAGTGTTTCCGATCTGGCGGAACACGAAACCGAGTCTTTAGATCATTCTAATTCTGATTTTCCTCACCTCGACGACCCTCGCGAGGATGAGCCCATCCTGGAGATATTCGATGATCTGCCTGATCTCTTTTCATTCTATTCATCGGATATCAGTCTGCTTAGAGAGTCTCCTGATCTTGATTGTCCATACCTGCTTGAGACATTGATTAACGTGGAGGATGCTATTACTGATCCATCTTTCTCCACGTTCGAATTCTTCGGCTCTACACTTTCACTCCAATCTGATCCAGAGCTGACGATTTCTTTTGTGCTACCGGATCCCGATCATTTATTTCCATATCTCTGGCCGGTAGCAGACACCCGCCTGATTGCATACCTGGGTGTCTTACTGTACACTGTTGAGTTCGTCGTTGTTCTCACACCGAGACTGCGACGACAGTACGGCATCCGCCTTACCGATGCCGTCCTGAACCTTGATACTGCATTATCCTAGCCTTGGCGCCCAGCTAGGGGCGTAAAATCTAGCGCTTGTTGAGAGGCACCTCAACATTGTACTCTTTTGTATATACGTGTTTCGTCTTATTTTGATCCTTCTTTCTTCCGTTCTTGTTTTCACCCCAGGTCTCGCTTAGGATTATCTTTGCTATACTTAGGATATTGCTCATCCTAAGTATAGGGGGGGTGGAAACACCGGGTTGTTCATTCGTCTGTTTCATCACTTCTGTTTTGTTGCCTATACTTAAGGTTCTCCACCTTAAGTATAGGGGGAGTGATGCCCTCCTTCTTGTATATATTCGTGATTTTCATTCGGTTTGCTCTTGTTTTGCTGCCTATACTTAGGGATATTTTACCCTAAGTATAGGGGGAGCAGACTCTGTATCTTCTTCACTCGGATTTCCCTTCATGTACAGCTTGCTATACTTAGGATTAGTTCATCCTAAGTATAGGGGGAAACCACCGAGTTCCTCTCATTCTATTCATTCATTCGTTCCTGTACTTAGCCATTCCTTTTCACTTCCCTTTTACTAAGCACGAGTTATGTCTTCTTCATCGCTCTTGATCACTCTGAGGACATCGTCGAGCTAAGTATAGGGGGGGTGTGTATATATTTCATATATACTTTAGCCATAACTCGTACTTTGTGTGAGTGTGTTAATAAATAAAATGGCTAAAAATCACAAAATTTAAAAATTTTCATGTACATAAACCTCTTTTATCTTGCACATACATAGCTAGTGTACAAAGTATTTTTGTAAAAATGATTTCAAAAATCTTTTGTGTAAATTTTGTGTAAATATTTTTGTATCAAAATTATGTATATAGTACAAAATTTTTCCAAAATGTTTTGAAAATCAAAAGTTTGCAAAAATCTTCTGTAAATGTTTGTAAATATCTTTTTGCAAAACTTGCACCTCATGCATCATCATCATCCATGATTTCAAACATTTTTCAAAAATTTTGCATGATTGTAAAATATTTGTAAATAGCATCTTGTGTACATATATGTATATAGTTTTTCCTGGATGAGAGTTGACATTTAAACTAAGCCTGGAATTAAATTGAGAAATGGAGCTTGAATAAGATCTTAATCCACTTAACTTTAAGAGGAACCTTATAGGACTTAGGGTTAAGGCTTTTCAGGTCCATAAGGACTTAATTCTTTGAGTCCACTAGGCTATGAGCATATGTCATCTTGATGAGCTTAAGTAGAGCACTTAACATTAACAACACACGCATGACTCTTAGAGACAATGGCTTGACTTGCACCCGCACTTTACACATGGCTCTCCACGGATGAGGTAGTGAGGAGGCAGTTTCCTTTGGCTTGGGGTAGCATATGAGGGTAGTACTTCTAGGCGGAACCTCTCTTCTTCTTCTAGTGAAGGAAGTGCACCTCAACTTGGTCTGGTGGTGATGAAGGCTAAAGACAGAAGCTGTGGGTTGCAATAAAGCTTCAAAAGAGGGATAGTCTACTGGCTCAAGGGGAAATTTCTTGTATATATGCTGCACCATGTAGATATGTTGTACAGAAGTCTTTGAAAAAAAAATGCAAACATGCAAAAAGAACTCCAAAAAAGTGGTGGGTCGGATTGAAAATTTAATAACCCCACCGGAGTGTACATAGTCAAATAAAGCAAAGCTTATGGTATCCATGTTACATCTCATGAAGCTTGCAGCGGGAGACCTAGCTACACTGGCTAGGCTTCCAAAACTCTATACTTCTACCCCCTCTTCTTGAGCCGGTTGCACTTGAACTTAGAAGGGAATACCCCGCTTCTCGAGGAAAGAGTTGCTAGACCGAGGCATTAGAGTTACCAGGTTGAGGGAGCTTGTTTCTTTGTTGCTTCTGAGGTGGGGAGCCACATATCACTTACACTGCTTGGAAAGATTCATGGTCATTAGAGTTTGTGTATGTAGACTTGTTCTGATCTGGTTTATTGAGGAGTCTTGTCCATAAATTGGTGGAACTTAGAGGCTGTTGAGTTTTAAGCTTAAGTCCAAATAAGGTTCCGACACATTAATAATCCAAAGATCTGATCAAGCTCCATATTTCAATTTAATGAAGGAAAGTTTAATAACTCAACCTTGATCCATGTACATCCTCTTTTTCTTTTTCTTTTTCTTTCTTTTGCACTTCTTTTTCAAATAAGTGTTTGCTAAGGGACTAGCAAAGTATAGTATAGGGGGGTGATGAATACCCATTCATCACTCTTTATTCTTATATTTTAGCTACAAAAACCTATGCAAATGCATGTAGATATGTGTAAATAGGGAAAGTTAGCAAAAGCATGCATATTTGTAAATATAGATAATTAGCATGTTTTGTGCAAAAATAAAAGAATAAAGAAGAAAAAGAAAAAGAGGGAAATATTTAGAATAAATATTGAGCAACCTAACCCAAGGGAGGGCTCAGCATGGGCCTGACCGCATAAAAACCACAAGTAGAGGGAGATAGGGGCTCATGTGTAAATATTTATGTAAATAAATAAATAATATTTTCCTCATCCAAAAATACACTTGTATATATTTTGTATATATCTAGAAACTATTAAAAACAAAATAAAAAGTTTAAAAATCAAAAACCCAAAAAGAACTTTTCACCTTGTACATAGGCCACCACCCTTATTTATTTCACCTTGTAAATAAATTTATTTATTTCCAAAACTTTTTGTAACTATTCCTTTTCATGTTTTGTAAATAAAATAAATAAAAAGAATTAAAACAAAAATCAAATAAAAATTACAAAATTAAAAACACAAAAATATCTTGTGTATATACCATGTATATAATTGTGCATAAATAATTATTTCCCCTATGTATATAAACAATAAAAATAAAATAAAAATAGCTTTTTATTCCTCATTTTATCCTATAAATAAATAAAATATAAAATAGGAATAAAAATGTATAAAAATAACTAATTAAAAATCAAAAATCAAAAATCAAAAATCAAAAATCAATATAGTGTATACATACCTATGTATAGCTACTATGTATATACCTTATTTTTATTTCCAAAAATTAATTAAAAATCACAAAAAAATAGAAAAAATTAAAACAAACATTTTTTATGTTTTAAGTTTTTGGAAATTCGGCCATTTAAAGGCCCAAAAAAATAGAATAAAAATTCCACCCTTGGCGGGCTCTGATTGGTCCACGGGGGATTGTTGACCCCCGGTCAACACCTCCCCCAGGACCACCAGAGCCGCGGATCTGGGTTTCGACCCGACTGCTTCCCATTTCCCCCACCAGATCCGACCGCCAAATCACCAAGCCCCGGGTCCGGATTGTTCCTCTTGCATCCGGCATGCTCGCCGGAGCCGCCCCCTCGGGATCCGCGCGCTCCCAAGCTCGCCCGATCCTCTTCTTCCCGGACCCCTAGCACTATAAAGCCCGAGCTCCGCCGCACTCTCACGCCATCTTTGATCTTCCCCTCGGCGCCTGTGAGCTCCTCCATCATCCCTGAGTGACAGCCGTGGCCGGTGGAGTTGCAGCGAGGCCCGGGCAGCCGGAAATCACTGATCCGGTGGTAATCGCCGCCGTGCGCCGCCGCGAGCGCGCTGAGCCTCGGGGAGCTCGACGACCCCTTGAGGCAACGACCGGGAGCCTCATCGGCTCCAGCCCAGTCGAATGCGCCCATCAGGTAACTTCTTTAGCCAGTAGATTAGCTTAGCGTTAGGTTTTTCGATTTGCAGTAGCTTAGCTCCGCCACCTCCGCCAGCCGTCTCCGTCCACTCCCTTGATCATCCGACACCGCCATCACCTCCGCCAAACCCTTATCCACCTTCTCCGACCCTTCATTCCCCCTGTCTCGCCCCGGAGCAGGGTCTCGGCTCTCACCCCTCCGCCGCTCGCCGGAGAGCCATCGCATCGCACCACCGGCCACCTTCCGCCCGCTCTGACGGGTCGAGGCAGTTTGCCCTCGACCCCTCTTTCTTTCTGTGCAGGTTTCCAGGTCCATCGACCTCATCTGGAGGTCGGAGCTTCAGAGCACAGCAGCTCCCGTTCCTCGACGTCGCCGGAGTTCTCCTGAGCTCCTCGCCTCCATCGGAGCAGTGCATCAGGTGCGGACCTTCATGGCGCGGCTTTCTAGCATCTCCTGAGCACCGGACGAGGACTACCGTACACGCAGAGGGCCGGCGAAGCTCGCCGGCCGTCAGTTCTTCCAGGTCCTTCATTCACCGTCCGATCGACCCCGACACCCCAGTTTAGATCTCGGCCGTACATCCACGGGGCAGCACTCACCATCGGATCTCCCTAGGGTCGATCTTCACCGTTGAGCGACGAGGTTAAACCACGACGCCCATCAGCCATCCGATCTAGCACGTGGCTGCACCTCGTCCATCCGATCCGAGCCCGGCTTTCTTCGAAGACCCACGTCGCAGCTCCTTCGTCCGATCATCCACGTGGACACATACCAGCCGTCGGATCGATTCGAGGGGTGGCTTTCGTGTGCGGCGCACCATCCCATCCGTCCAACCTGCCACGCGTCGTGCATCCGTCCCTCGACCTTAATAAAAGGGTAATTTATCTTAGGCCCCCTCATAGTTTGTGTTTTTAATTCCAGTCCTGTAAATATTTTGTGTCTTTTATTCACGTTGGGTTATTTGCACTTTGGACCCTATGCTTCAGCGTATTTGCATTGATACCCCTGTGTATGTGAGCCCACGTGCTTCGTCACGTGTTTAGTTGGGTTATTTGCATCTCTTATCCTGTAGTTCTGGATGGTTATTGAATGAATATATACTTTTTGGTATTTGCATTTCTACCCCTGTGAGCATTTTATTTGAACATGTGCGGATTTTAGTGGGTTATTTGCGCCCAAGCCCCTGGACTTTTTGGTACGAGTTACCAAAAGGTCCAAGAACTTGGTTTTTATTACCAGAAGGTCCCTGAGTGCCCCAGGCACGCGCCACGCGCGTGACTTGCTGGGAAAATTGCACCGAGACCCCCAGAACTTTGGGTATTTGCACTTTGGTCCCTGTGCACAGTGCCCCCTTGTGATTTTTGAATAAAAAATCAAATCACCTCCAAATCCAACGAAAATTTGACACATGGCTCCTGCCATGGTGTAGGATTTTTGTAGATTTTTGAGGACATATTTGATCTTGTTTGCTATTTTTAATAATTCAAAAACATCTATTTTTGGTACTGTTTCACTTGAAAAATAAAAAAAAATATAAAAACACCCCCAAAAATCCTATAAAAATTAGTTACTGTTCTTTGTTTGTTGTTTGATTTTCTAGCCAATTTTGGCTATTTTTCATTGCTTAAAAACCCTAAAAATCTAAAAACCCCTAAAAACTCATAAAAATTATAATAAATAACATAAAAATCCAAAAACAATAATTTAGGTGCCCAAATTTTCCTTATTCTTTCTAGATTACAGGAAAATTACCTCAGGGCTTGTTGAGATCCATAAATATTTTATTTTTGGGTCTTAAGCCTTGCTGGACAGTACCTTTCATTTTTAGCACTGTTTGATTTTTAGAAAATAATTTACCCATTAGAAAAATATCAAAAATTCACCAAAAACATTTAAAAACTTAAAAAAACATAAAAACAATTTTTCTGGAATTTTTGCTTGATTTTTGATGCTTTAAATAAATTGCTCAAGTGTGCTTGTTTTTGCTTTTCTCATTTTCTTCATATATTAAAAATTTCCAAAAAAATCTAAAAATCATTAAAAATCACTAAAAATATTTTCTCTGTATTTTATCTCATTTTGACTACTTCGTAGGCCTTCGGCCAATCCGTGCTCCTTGTGTTCGACCCTGGGAGCTATACCAGGTTAAACTCATAGCTAGGACCGCCTGTTTTGCCTTGTTTGATTTTTGACTCGTTTCGCGGTTCGATTTTTCTTGATTGACACATTCCGAGTGGCTGAGGTCGCAACGACCTATATTTCCATACCTTTTACCTTAGTCGCTTGGGGATTTTTGTGTCATCACTATCCCAACCGACTGGCCCGCACGGAAGAGTCGGTAATTAGTCGGGTCTAGCACCGGGAGGCTCTACCTAGGGTGCGGGTCACTCTCTCGCGCATCCAAACCATACAATGAGGGGGTTGCTCTCCCCAAGACAAAGTTTTTAGGGTGAGCGATTTTTAAGATCAATAGTCTTAGCCAGTCCCAATTTTATGGTTTTTCTTTTTAATATTTTTCAAATCAAACAAAAGGCCTAACGAATTTTTCGGTTCTCCTGATTATTTAGTCCGAAAACAGGGGGGAGAAGATGAAAAAGCCGATGCGCGAGAAATCAATGATGCATGCTGAGATAGAAATGCGTACCTTGTCTCCAGCACTCTACATGCAAGTGATCCGTGCAGAATTTAAAGACAGAAAGAAAACTACCTAAATGATGCAACGGGAAAAACCGAGTCCTAAACGAGCAATTTCTAGCGCAGAACCGTCTAACTCAGTCACTCGCCCTCGATCCAAAGAGTCCGGTCTAGACCCACCCCTCCTCTTCTCGACAGGTCGAGTTCAGGAGTAGCGCTTGACGGGGCAGGCTCGCGGTGCGTAGGCTCTCAGGAAAGCGACTAAGTTATTTTTATTATTTATTATTAGTAGGTCCAATTAACGTTCTATGGGAACAGATAAGCAGTTAGGTGTGTGGATCCTACTAATTACGGCACAATCACCAGAAATTCCTAAGTTTAGGGGCTCGAGCAAAAACCGCGTAAACACCAGAAAAGGCAGCTAAAAAGCTAAAACCGTGAAAAACCGCGAAAAATCTAAAGGGTCCCCCGAGCACACCGGTGCTCGGCGAAACAGACCCGAGAGTCCAACTGTCTCTGACTGTACCTGTATTATTACAACAATAATCAAATGTACTGGAAATAAATCCTAATCTAAACTACGCTAATCCGCGGTTATTCCGCGACTCCCGCACTCCTGCTTGCTTTCCTGCACTCTCCTGCGGCTCTGTAAAGAAGAGAGCCGCCTCCGGTTCTCGCGGTTGCGTCGGCTTCCGAAGAAGCCGCCTCGATCCTCGGGCCCTCACAAGAAAACAAAAACAAGAGTGTCAAACCAGATTATTGTAAGAAAATGTCAAAAAAATAATATCTACACAATTCTATACAGAAAGCCACGAAAATCAAAAGCCGCGGAAAAAGCTAAAAAATGACTACTAAGCCGTGCTCCCCGGCAACGGCGCCATTCTGATAAGCTACCTGAAGGCTAGGGTATAGGTGCTAAATTGGTCGTTGCGACCCAAGCGATCAAGTCAACTTAATCAAGAAAAATATCAGACCACTAAATAAATCAAAGATCAATCAAAAAAAAGTGAGCGGTCCTGCTATGAGATTTACCTGGTATAGCACCCAGGGTCGAACTCAAGGAGCACTGATTGGCTAAAAAGCCTACGAAGTAGTAAAAAAAATCAGAGAAAAAGGGAAAACATTTTTAGTGGTTTTTAATTGTTTTTAAATTTTTTTGGAATTTTTAATATGTGAAGAAAATAAGAAAAGCAAAGACAAACACACTTTGGCAATTTATTTAATGCATCAAAACTCAAGCAAAAATTCAAACAAAAATATTTTTATGTTTTTTATGTTTTTTAGTGTTTTTGGTGAATTTTTGGGATTTTTATGATATTTATTTTAATTTCTAAAAATCAAACAGTAAGAAAAATGTAGGGTACTGTCCAGCCAGGCCCCAAATCCCTAGAAAAAATATCTAAGGACCTCAAGAGGACCTGGAGGTATTTTTCCTGTAAACTAGGTAAAACAAGGAAAATTTGAGTACCCAAATTATTGTTTTTGGGTTTTTAATGTATTTATTAGAATTTTTATGAGTTTTTGAGGGTTTTTAAGTTTTTATGGGTTTTCAGTGATGAAAATTAGCCAAAATTGGCTAGAAAATCAAAGAACACAAAATAAACAGTACCTAATTTTTATAGAATTTTTAGGGGTGTTTTTATATTTTTTTGTGATTTTTAAAACTGAACAGTGCCAAAAATAGATATTTTTGAATTTTTAAAAATAGCAAATAAACTCAGAAATGTCCTCAAAAATTCTCGAAAATCCTACACCATGGCAGGAACCATGGATCAAATTTTCATCGAATTTGGAGGTGATTTGATATTTTATTCAAAAATAACAAGAGGGCACTGTGCACAGGGACCAAAGTGCAAATACCCAAAGTTCTGGGGGTCCTGGTGCAATTAACCCAAGAAGTCACGCGCCAAGCGCGTGCCTGGGGCACTCAGGGACCTCTTTGTAATAAAAGTAAGGTCCGGGGACTATTTGGTAACACGTACCAAAAGTCCGGGGGCCTCAGATGCAAATTACCCTAAAATAAGCGCACATGCGCAATTAAAACATTCACAGGGGCATAGATGCAAATACTCAAAAGTTTTCATTCATTTCTAAACATCCAGAACTACAGGGAATATATTGCAAATAACCCAAACATACACGTGACAAAGCACGTGGCTCACACAGACAGGGGTATAAGTGCAAATATCTAAAGTATGAGGTCCAATATGCAAAATACCCTAAAACTAAATAACTGACGAAAATAATTACAGGACTAAAACGAAATGAAAGATAAGGGAGGGCCTAAGGGTAAATTACCCTTTATTAAGTCGCCCGATGGATGCGCGCCACGTGGATAGATGGACGGCTGATGACGGGTGGCGCTCCAACGCTGAAGCCCTCGCAGCGATCGGACGGTCGAGGATACGCCACATGGAGGATCTGACGGTTGATGCTCTCGGTGGCTAAACCTCGTGCAACGGACGGTCCAGATCGCCTCTCCAAGATCTGACGGTGGCTGGATCTCCTCAAGTGGACGGTCAGGATGAGAACTGGAGGTCGGGGACGATCGGACGGTCGAAGAGGATCCTGGAAGAACAGTTGGCCGGCGAGCTTCGCCGGCCTCGTGCGAGCGCGGTGGTCCTCGTCTGCTGCTTCTGAAGATCGGAGAAGCTCCGCGATGATGCTCCGCAGCTGATGATCGGCTCCGATGACCCAACCGAGCCCTGGAGGGCTCCGGCGAGGTCGGCGGAGGAGAAGCTCCTGGCCCGAATGGCGAGAGGCCTCAGATGGCCTCTGCTGGTCCTGCAAAAAGCTCAGAAGCTTCGCGGGTCGAGGGCAAAATGCCTCGACCCGGTTAGGCGGCGTGAAGGTGAAAGGTGCGGCGAGATGGGCGAGCTCCGGCGAAGCGATGGACGGCAGAGCTCGAATCCCAGCTCCTGTGCGAGCTGGGTTGGATGGAGATGCGGAGAACGTGCGTGGGAGGAAGGCGGAGGTGATGATAGATTCCGATGATCGAATGGGTGCGTGAGGTGGTCGGAATCGACGAAAATCGACGGCGGCGCGATTTGGGGCAAATGGGAAATTAGGCTAAATGGCTAAGCTAAACGATTACCTGAGTGGTGTAGTAGACTGTGCTGGAGCTGGTGGTGCTCCCGGTCGTAGCCTCGAGGGTCGTCTGGGCCCGAGGCTCGAGCTCCTGCTCTGGGCGGAGCACGGCGGTGCTAACTCGCCGGATTAGTGGTATACGGCCCCTCTCCTCGCTGCGACAACACCTGGAGCGAGCTGTCACTCACGCTCGAGCACTGGAGGTCACTGGGGGTGGAGCGGATTAGCCAAAGATGCCGAAAATGGGAGGCGGAGCTCGGCTTTATACGTGAGTGCAGACCCGACTAGGGCTGATCGGGTAGGGCTGTGAGAAGCGCAGATCCCAATGTGGATACCCCGGCGAGCATGTCGGATGTACGAAGAAGCGATAGGACCCGGGGTTTGCGGAGAAGGCGAGCGGATCGAGCGCGGAAAACGAGGAGAAAACGGGTCGGGCGCAAGATCCGCTGGAGAAGACGGTCCGCGGAGGGAGTTGACCGGTGGTCAACATCCCCCGTGGACCAATGGGAAACAACCACGTGGAAAAGATTTAAAAATTCAATAAAAAATAACAAATGGCTGAATTATTAAAAACTTAAAACATGAAATATTTTTGTTTTAATTTTTTCTATTTTTGGTGATTTTTAATTAATTTTTCAAAATAAAAATAGGGTATTTACACTATATAGCTATACATAGGTATTTGTACAATATGTCTTTTTAATTTTTTTGATTTTTTAATTTGTTATTTTTGTGCATTTTTATTCCCATTTTATATTTTATTTATTTATAGTATAAAATTAGGAATAAAAGGGTATTTTTATTTTATTTTTATTATTTATATACAAGGGTGAAATAAATATATATGTACATCTATATACATGGCATATGTACAAGATATTTTTGTATTTTTAATTTTTCTATTTTTGTTTTTGTTTTGATTTTGATTCTTTTTATTTTATTTATTTACAATATATATCAGAGAATATTTACAAAAAGTATAAAAACTACTTTTGTATATTTACAAAGCTAAATAAGTATAGATATATATAGGTGTGGTTTATGTGCAAGATGGAAGGGGTATTTTTGATCTTTTTGATTTTTTTAACTTTTTATTTTGTTTTTTATCTTTTATAACTATATACAAATATTTAAAACTGTATTTTTGGTGAGGAAAATATTTTGTTATTTTATTTACATAATTATTTACATGTGAGCTCCTATCTCCCTCTACTTTGGCTTTTATGCGGTCAGGCCCATGCTGAGCCCTCCCTTGGGTTAGGTTGCTCAATATTTATTCTAAATATTTCCCTCTTTTTCTTTTTACTCTTTATTCTTTTATTTTTGCACAAAAACATGCTAATTACAGGTTTTTACACAATGCATGCTTTTGGTAATTATTTGTATTTACACATATCTACATGTATTTGCAAAGGTTTTAGTAGCTAAATTAGAAGAATAAAGAGTGATGAATGGGTATTCATCACTGCCCACTAAAATGAAAGATCCTGGTGGTCCTTTGGTGAAATGCATGATTAGTGATTTGGAGTTTGAGCATACTTTATTATACAGTGGAGCCTCAATCAACTTGTTACCTTATGCAGTTCTAGAATATTACCACATTAATTAAAACCTATTTCGATGATATTACAAATGGCTGATCGATCTAAAATGACCAAAAGGATTATTGGAGGATGTCATTGTGACGGTCCAGGAACATCAGTTCCCAGCTGATTTTTTTGTATTGGATATGGAATCAGCCAAGACCTTAACTCAAACTCCTATCATTCTCAAACGTCCGTTCTTGGCCACAACTAGGGCTCACTTTGATTACGGGATGGGAAAGATTGAATTTATGATCAATAGAAAAATGATTCTTGTGGATCTTGAAGTAAATAATACATTGGACTATGATAATGAAGAGTGTGACTGGATTGAGGATTTTGATACAATAGATCTTTAGGAAAAGTTTTTCCCTTGCCAATTGATGAAGGATTCTTTGGATGTTATGTCTGACCACCTCCAATCAATCATACATGACTCCATCTCTATTAAAAAGAATGTCCATTTTAGATGTATCGAACAAACCTATAAGTCAATAATATAAAGAAGAAACAAAGCAAAATTTCAACACTGGGAGTATTATTCACCATAATCGTCCCATCACACCACCTCCGAGAAATTACAGGAATGACCGCTCTCTTACCAACCTAGCTCCATTTTGGTTGAAACCATCTTTGGCTATCACATCACCCGATTCAACATTTACCACAAAGAAAGTCACCAGATCTACACATTACCCTTCATACTCTTTTTAATCACCTTACTCACCCTTCATCGACCTGCCCATCAACTTCAGCATCACCCATTCAATCTGTCATGAGATCCCTACTTCACCCAAATGCTGACCCTACCCCAATTATGATCACTCAAATCCAATGCCGTCTAGTCACTTTCTATCTTCCTTCATACTCAATACACCAGTCATCTGCTCAGATAGCATTTGTTCACACATCGCTCACCTACCTAACACCGATGCAACACTCACTCACCACATTGGTTACTTTTGTGAAAACAAACTTCCTAGCTGAGGTGCTAAATCATGCATTTTCGTGGGTCTTCACTCACGTGTATATTTTCTTAAATTGTATTTTATTTACTTTTCCTTTCTATATTTCTTGCATTTGCATGAGCTAAGTATGGAGGTAGCCCTCTATAAATAAAAAACAAAAAAAATAATACATATATAACAAAAATTTAAAAAATACAATCTAAAAAAATATGTTATGCCCTCTTCACATAACATCACTCCTTAATCTTTTTGATCTCTTCTTGGTTTTTACCATGAGGACATGATTTTTGGTAAGCATGGGGATGTACATATTTTCATGTTTTCAAAATTTCCATACTTTTCAAAATCACATGACTATTTCAAAGAAATCTCAAAAAATATTTTTCAAAAAAATTTGCATGACCAAAATAAGATAAAAATTTGGAAAATTTCCTCAAAATCTTTGTCCGAAAAAACCATAAAAAAGCTTTAAAAATTCTAGAAATACGCCTTTTCTTCCCATTTTATCCTACCTTTTTAGGAATCTAGATCTTCATTGTATAGTTCATATAATGAGGTTGAGTTGGCCATAACAAACTTAATTACATCAGAATTTCACTAGGTATGGGTTTTAAGTATTCTTTAGGTTCATATGGAATTTATTCTTTAGGTTCCGCTAACTCTAGCAGTGAATGAACTTTTGTATCTAACTAGATCACCTAAGTAACTAGTAGCACTCTTTAATTCTTCATTGGATATTAAAAAACTGCATATTTCACATAGCTTGACTGAGTTTAGTTTACGAGATACCATTACAATCTAGTTAGGGTGAGGTGTTGTCCGCTTGGTTGTGCTAATGTCTGAACCTTATCTATGGCTAATGAAGGAACTTTATTCATGATACACCATAGTCTCTCTAGACTAGGTATGTCAGCAAATAAACCTAGTATTGTATATCATATGTCAATATTAAATTGATACTACTTTGATGCCAAACTCAAAGCAAAAAAACTCCACAAAAACAAGAGGGCGTATCGCAATACAAAAGAATACCAAATCCACAAATTATGCACAAGTACAAAAAGCAAAGAAAGAATATTTGCCAAATAACCGAAAGTATCATAAAATAATGCAGAAGTAAATAAGTTACTCTAAGTAGGACGCACCCTGTTTGGTGCAAGTATGACGTAGAAGTCCGATCTCCTCAAAAGACCGCTACTGTGGCAGCTGCTGCTCAGATACACCTATTGGGTTCACACGAGGGTAACGTTATGAGCAATTGCCCAGTAACGAGACAAACACTACAATGACTAACATAAGGGTAAGAAAAGAATGCATACTCGACTTTATTTAATGGCATATGCATGTATTGTAAAACTTAGAAAGAACACCAAGTCATTCTAGGTTCCATTCGACCACATTGATTTTATTTTATTTTTGAAAAATAATCATTAAGTACTACCAAAATGTTCTTGATATTTCTACAAGTTGGTTATTGTCCACAATGGTATACAATATAATTTCAAGGATCTGGTCATAAATCATTTCTCGTATTATTTTAGCACATGCAAGTATGCGACTTGCAGGCCTCCGCTATGCGGGAACTTGATATTTCTCTTGAGTAACTCTCAAGGATCTCTCCTTGATCAGATATGAACAGATTTACAACACCAAATCTCCAACTTCAAACCACATCCCGGAACACCTCTCACAATAATAATACTCGGAATAGAGTTTGGTGTGGCCACACCTAATTCTACTCCGAGTCTTAATATTGTGTATAAGTGTGAAACCAAGAACATCAACCGTTGCCACCTGCCGACTCCGTCGAGCGACTCCGGATACAACCGGGCTGCTGGGTGCAACGTCACCCAACTCGTCCGTTGAGGTCGCGACCTTCAAGGCATCTACCCGAGGCCCAAGGGTGCATGCCCAATCCCTTGAGTTGTCTATCTCCATCTACACGATAATTATGAATCTCAATCATAGAAAGGTGATCTATACAAACAAATCATTGCTACCACTTTAATGGGAATATAAATTGTATGGGAAAATGATCATCATATGTAAAATGTGTGGTAATAGTATTTTTATCCCACCAGTGTTCTTAACAACCATATTCTAAGTGTAGTATTGCTCACTCCACTCATGATTTTTATGCATTCACGGAAAGAGGTATGATGGACCAATGGTGAATCTATTAATTATCCACATCGTTTACAGCTTATGATGCCACGACATTATTATTATTTTCTGGATGACAAAAGAATAACGATGGAGCAATTCAATGAGGATGAAGTAGATATTTACTACTTTCACTAAATAAAAGAGACAACTATAACACAAATAATTATTGGATTAATCCATCTACCATGGGTATATACTCATCCATACAACTGCTCGAAAATTGGTTTAAGTTATTCATAATAAAAAAAGATTATTTGACTCACGAGTATACTACGGTATATGATGACCTCGTTTACTCACAATAAGTTTACAGTTGCCATGGATCAGCCTTCATACGAGGAAATAGGTGTACTCTTATGTGGCGTATATACCACAACTATAATCACTTGCTAATAAATTATAAAGGTAAATAAAACACTCAGGAATCCACGGATGTAACTCAGTATTGAGATATACTAAATTATTAGAGTTTTAAATAATAACAACAAAAAGAAATTTCTGCATAAAAAACCCCCGACTGCCCAATCTCATCGTTCGTCTTATCTCATGCATTTCCAGAATACTAACTCTGGAAGGACCTTCTATGATTTTAATTTCTTGAACCCACCACTTGGATCATTTAAGTTAATATAAACTCTATTTAGTTTAGAGTCAACGCACTATATATATAAAAGGTGTAACGGTTACACGTTGGCATTATTATCATGTTTAATACACAGTGACTTATTCTCTCAACATAAATCTCATATTCATGATAGTTGTTTTCATCAAAAATATGAATAACGTCTACTAGGAATTTTAAACATGAATAGAAAAGTCAAGTTATATGCCATGTACGTGAGATGCAATAAATTTGAGATGTGCCATGGGTTACGTTGCTCAATATGTGCGTCGTGAGAATTTAACAAAACATTATTCCATGTCCATTTCCTTGTTCTGAATTAGTATAATAATATAGCCATGATATGTTCATACATATTAATGGATCCGTTGGCGTACTCGCCATGGAAAGACAAAGCATCATCTAAACTTTAACATATAGAGATTTTTTTCGGTATTTAATTAAGTTTACGCAGACTTTCATCACCGTGATTTGTAAAGTACAAAAAAAAAATCTCAAACCAATTGATTACTCGATAGGGAAAAGCCAAATAAATCTTGACATTCGTATCTAGATTATGTAGGGGAAACAATAGAGTCATGTGAAGCCAACACCAAGAGGAAGGTATAACATCATTACAAGTTAAGATTCATTGTATAAGAATATCTAAGGCTCTAAAATATTCAAGTACATAGGAATGAGGGTCGCGTCAAACCAATAGCAAGAGGGGGGTTTTATCGTTACCTCCGAGGATGTTTCCTCGGGATCTTCCTTTACACGGAAATAATATTTCCGTCACTCGTTTCGTAGCGCGAATGCTCATACGACGGTGACCTCGAGCTTTCCTACACAACGATGGTCGCGGATCTTCGATCGGAGCTTCTTCTCCGATGTTGACAACAACTCTCCTATGATAGAACCGGCCAAGATGGTGGTGCTCCAATGAGAGGGGAGGATGATGGTGGCTAGGGTTTTGGAGAGGGCAACCTATCATAACATATTTATAGAAGGAGAGGTGTAAATGTATCAAGTTTCGGATCCGGTTCGGATCCATATATGGATCTCAATCATCCAATATAAAACATTGATATCTTGGGCTAGAAATGTCAGAATTGGATGTTCTTGGGCTCGTTGGAAAGATCTCGACGAAATCTACGAAAAGACATTATTTGATTTTTTGGATGTCAAAAATAATCTAGATTTTTGGAAAAAGAAAATAGGGGGTTTTACATCCACCAATAAGCAATGGTAGTAGTCCAATGATGATACCAAAATTTTTGAAAGAGACCAAAGAGGCCCAGGTTATTCTCTGCAAAGTGAAACAAATGAGAGCAACAAACTAAAGCATGTCTATAGAAAACCCTTAAAATTAAGTCCCACTCTATATATGAATTGCTCTTAATTTTATACTGACATACTTTGATGAAATCAGAATATACCTGAATTCAAATGAGTACTGAGACTATAGACTTAGGGAATCATTGGGTACCTCAATAGATTGTACGGTGTCTCACTTCCTCAACTCATAAAAGCTAAAACACCACTAACACTGATTATATCCACTCAAGGTCAAAGAATATGCTCGTAGATTATGATGATCTGACTTGATTGACTTTCTGAAACCATTTAGATTTTGTCAGAACTTAAATGTTTTTGAACCTCAAAACTTGAGTCTAGTTTATAATTCAAATAAATCTTTAATCCAAGGGTCTTTTCTACCGATATATGTGTCCTTTTATGATTTTCGTCCAGAACTTCAAGACTTTGTGTGTGTGTCTGTTGCAAGCCCTCATTTTCATTTTTGACTCTTTATATTTCTTTCTATATGTTCTACTTTGTCTAGATCTAAGTCAATTAAATATGGAATAATAAGGAGGGAAGAGAGTCTCCTTCCTCATTAGGGTGGACGATGACCATGGACTCTTGTTTCCATGTGGTCCTCCACTCCATATAAGGAATGGAGCTTTCTTCTTTCCTTATGGATGAGATTCTCAAATCTCACCATATTTTACACATGCTTGCAACAACTTTTGTTACTTGAATTTTCACCAAAATAATTTTAAAATATTTTTGTGACAATTTTGAGCATGCCACTGATAATTATGAATCATATTCATCCATCCAATCTTTAATGTAAATCGCATTTACATTTTTTTATTGGTAGAAGAGGCAGTTGGGGGGATTCGAACCATGTTCCTTGGAGATAAGGATGGGTCAACTGTATATTCCATATACAGTGACTTGGATTCTGAGATCTAATTTCATATCCATATCTAGAAGACCACTTAGATATGCGTGATCAAGTCAAAAAGAATATCTAATCTTCTCGTTGCATCTGAATCATATTCATATCAATATCCAACATTTAAACCAAGATAGGATAATCTATCTACTGAGTGGAGTCATTAAAATTCAAACCTTTTTCATCACTCCCTCAGAATGGAAAGTGTCATAGTTATACAATCGATTAAGATCTCATCACCCTCGAGTATTCCTAATACTCAGACGTCCTACATACTGGAAGACTTAGAATAACTCCAAAGTTTTTGATCACTTTTGAGCTTTCTTCTTCAGGGTTTTATCATTAAGTTTCTCATTTGATCATTGGGAGTTGTTATCAATTATATGCTTTCCAAAAGCATATATCATACATACAAATTCAGTCATGCTTCCAAAGCAAGCCGACCATCTATAGAATCCAATTGGTACCATTATCTTATGAGTGACCTCATGTCTTCTGATTTAGTAATGAACATGTATGATCCACTTGGGATATTATATTACTCATATGCAGTTGTATGCACACCAGCTCACCTATGTATAGACCTTGATTGGGTCATAAACCTAATGGTCTGCCTAACATACATGCTTAAACATATAGTAACACATCTATCTCTAGTCAGAGGATGTGTGTTTGTATCCTGACAACATACAATATAGGTCTTGGTTATCTCAATCTCGTTATATCAACTCTTTGACCTAACTTGTCTGGCACATATGAATCTCTATTCTTATGCAGATGACTTGCATCAAGAGGTCAGTCGAATCAGCCTTCAGAGTAAGAATTGACATCTCCTTCTCAGGTTGGAGATCCTTTCTCAATAATCATTTGAAGGTTCTAGATGAGTCCTCAATCTAACTCTTTGTTTATCATATAAGCACCAACCTCTATATTTCAGCCACTGAATCAACAACTGTATGATTATCAAGATGACCATGGTATATAATCTTGATTGTACTAAGGGACCTTATAAGTTTATTGATTTATTAATATATGATAGGGAGTGAATATCAATAGCTTTTATTGATATATAAAAAGGAGTATAATAACATTTATTGTAGAAATGGTTCGTTGGGCCTATATATCCAACATAATATTGACTCTATATAAGTGTAGAAAATTGGATTTGGCTAACAAGACTAGCCCAAGACTTTGTCGGAGCTCCATCACCAGAGATGATTTTTGTCCATTGATCGAGGATTCAATTACATCAATTCAAAGATCTCGATGCAAATATTGTAATGGACATGTTAGTGTTCCAAAAAATATTGGGAAACTCTCATTTTGGGTAAAGGAAGTTCACATGAGACCATTCTCGTAGCTAAGGTTTTTCCCTTTGTTTATGTCAGATCTGCATAGATTTTGCACCATGAATCATGTATAGTTTCTAGAACACGTAGATGGTGGTCGTTTCACATTTGAGCGAGTTTTGTGTTGAAACCCATTTCGTATTGCATCACTTTTCACAATTTCTAGTTGATCTACTGGGTGCATGGAAAATATGATTACTAATTCATGATGCGAGTAATGACAAAAACCTGAGGATAAAGTTTGTTTCACAATTGGAGTGACTTCGTGGAAGTCGTAGAGAAAAATCTGGCCACTAAACTATTATGATCGATCATCTCATGCATGATCAATCATGTAAAATGGATGATCGGTCATTTTGCACCAAAATAATAGATCATAGTCTCTTTGTTGATAGAACAGTAGTGATCGATCATCAACGTTAGATGATCAATCATTCTTAGAATGTGGACATAAATGGACATAAAATTTGATGAAAATGGATCTTAGAAAAATGTAGAATCATCTAGGACTTTAGAGTATATGATAAATGTATGGAATATTAGAAATGAGTCACTAAATAAAGGAAAGAATCATCGAAGAAAACCACTAACCCTAGATTGTGTCGCATGGGTTTTCTTCAGGTCGCCAAGATGGTGGCTGTGACTTGGGAGTGATGCTCGGAGAACATCTAGTCTTTGCTTTACACCCGGTCAGCAACAGTAGGAAACTCAACGGTCGTGCTAGGTTCACGGTATGCCCACCCTTGGACATGATTCAGCACCAGAGCTTCGAATATGTCAAGATCCTACAATTTTATCCCCATACTATCATCAGCGGATGAGCATGACTAGGAGCAGGCTCACCTAAAGGTAGACATACCTAAATCGATGCTATGGAGGTGTATTTGAAAGAGGAAGATGGAGATTGTGGGTGATTCTTGTGGTAGTTTCAATCGCTTCCAACTTGTGAAGGAAGTTAGGGTATTAGGGTTTATTGTTAGGGCGTGAGTATAGATGGTCAAGGCTTTGTTGTGTGATGGTCGGTTGTTCGGGAAGTTTGTCAGAATAGTTGAGAAAATAGGTGGAAATTAGGAAGTTGGAGAGGGAGCAGTTTTGGATGAAAGGTTGTGGGAGGTTGACGATAAGTAGTAGTTGTTGGATCGTGCAATCCAATGGATGAAGGATGTGATATATGAGCGATGTAGATAGTATTTGATTGACTTGATCAGATGTATGAGACTTAGGTGGGTGCGGATTGTGGTGATTGCTCGGATAAGCATATTACCGAGTTGAGGGGAGATCAAGTGTGGAGTCAGATCAACCATATGATATAGGTAATCTAACGACCATAAAAGAAGGTAGGAGAATGTAAAGATGCGAGTAACGTGGAGGTCAGGAATTTGGATATGTGGCCCAATCAAAATTAAATAAAATAAATTAAATCAAATCAAATAAAAATAAAATAGTTAGAGGATAAAGTGTTTAACACGATAGTTGTATATCTTTTTGAGATATACAAATTTTACATAGAACCTATAGTCAAATTACATCATATATACATATATATATATATATGTATTCAAGTAGTAAAAATACTTTATTTATTTTCTTTTCTTATTTTTTTGTATTTTTGATTTCTCAATAAAGTCAATATATATATATATATATAATAGTAACCTAATTTTATGGGATTTTTAATAATAAGAACACATTGAAAATAAAGGCACAATAATATATTTATTTATGTACAATAGTTAGGGATATTATATGCAATGTGATATATGTTAAACCGAAATTTTATTGATTTTTTTAAGCAAGAGGAATAATAAATCAGGGATTTATCAGCTACTACAAAGGACAAATTATAGAGTTCATCGGAGACACCACTCCTGATGATGTTGATACATTTAGAAAAGATCGAAAAGGTTCTAAAGATCATTCAAGCATCGGAAGACTGTTGGGTTCCATTTGTTGAGTATTCATTAGCTATGCATGCTAAAAGATGGTGGGCAACATTGGCACAATACTCACCCCATCCATTGACTAGGGACGACTTAGTGGATCATTTAGAGAACAATTTCTTCCTGATTACTATGTGAATATAAAGTGGACAGAATTGGATGGTTTGAAGCAAGTATTAATGACAACTGGGGAATACTAGATTAAATTTGATGAGTTAGCATGCCATTCTCCTATGTTTAAAATATGTGCGGTGTTCGACCTGACATTCATGAGGAGCTATGTATGTGATCATTCATTATCATTCATGAGATGATATAAGCTATCTCACGCATTGAGGATCAATGTAGTTATAGGAGAACGAGGGAAGATACACCTTCAATAGGTCAAGGTTATTATGATGTTAACCAAAATCCAATTGTAGGTAATTCCAAAATCAGTACTTATTCTAAATTAAATAAAAATGATTCTTGCTCCTGTTCGTCAAAGATTTTTATTCTTATCTTATTTTCCCGGTCTATTAGAACTTCTTCATTTAGATAGTATATATAAGGAACAAATAAAAAGGAGTGGGTGCTAGCAATTCATTAAGCAAATCAAACTTATTTAATTATTCTATTCATTGGAGTCCAAGGGACTCACCAGAAGCCACAAGTGTGGTAGTTGTGGTTAGAGGGGGAATAACTGAGCTGAATGCTCACAGGGAGTCAAAAATGCCAAAATTTCAACATATGATGAATATTTACCTGATGAATGATATGAACTGGATTATTCTTAAGATCTATGGATACTAATGTTGTGAACTTTGTTGGGATTGAAATTTTATCTTTTGTAATGGGAAAATGTTGTCACCAACATATAAGTGTAGTTAACGAGAGGATAAGGAAAGTTTGGCTCCTCATTAGTAAGTTCTATTATAACATTGAATGGACTCTTGTGTACAATTCTTACAATATAAATACTAAAAGTAAATTGGAAACCTATATTATGTTAAGCTTTGGTAATATGTGATGGAAATTCACATGAAGCAAACTACATAAATTTTTGACATGAGGTCAAGATTTAAACAACAAACAAAATGGATAATGAGTGAATTTGCCTTAAGATTGTTATTGTCGACCGTAATAACATTGATTCTTTAAGATTGTTATCACTATATGTGATAACAATGATGCTTTTAAGATTGTTATCACCTACTGTGATAATTGCTATACTTTCACGATTGTTGTCACTCATGCTATAGGTGGTGTGTGAATACAAATGCATATTCAAGGAAATGAGAAAACTTTTCAAGAGCATCATCACTGAAGGTGATAATTATAACCCTCTTTAAGATTGTTATAGCCAACTGAGATAATTGAGATTCTCTTAAGATTGTGATCACCTCCATGAGAAAATGGAATATGGATACAGGTACATTTCTAAGGTAAGGAGAAGAACTCTTTACTATTGTTATCGCCTTTTCAATAAGGGAATTCTTCTAACATGTTATTATTGTTGGTGATAAACACGAAGTATATGCACCGTCATTAAGGATTGTGATGGGATTGTTCATTATTAAGGATATTGACGTGTGATGGCCTAGATATCACTAGATTACCTATGATGGAGTTAACAAATGGCATCAAGGAGAATGACTCTTACTCTTGAACTCTTGAGGACAAGACTTTCTTTACGATTGTTATGATGTAAGACTTTAAGAATCGATTTCATTAAAACTCAATTTCTTTACTTATATAGTATCCAAATCCGACAATTAAGCACTCCACCTTGTAATACTCATTGAGGCCTTTCCAATGAGCCCAAGAACATGACAATCAAAGTTCTGTATGCAAGAGTTATGCGTAAAATACGAACGGGCTACGAGTATTAGGTTCAGAATCGGATCCAATTAGAATTGACCTTATATAAGTGATGAACCACCTTCTACCTCACTTAAGAATGCTATATTTTAGTGTAGTAAGGTAGTAAATGATCTATCAAAAGCCACAATCTTTGAATGTTGTGGGATATTTTTAACTTGGTAAGTCTATCAAGGTCAAACACAGAGAACGGTAATTTTTATTCATACAGTTGTAAATTAATAAAAGTAATTAAATAGATGCAGTATTGATCTCTGAGGCAGAGAATAAATAGAAAAATGAAATAAACACAATGAGGAAAATGTGATGCAAAACAGAGAAGACAATTGAGCACGGGATCTGTGATTTTGATTTGTAATCCTCAATTTCAGTGAGTCAACTAATATGCAAAATGAAATCGCATATTATAAATTGTAATCCTCAATTGAGCCTTGTTAAACTCAAACTTGCACTCAGTGGATGCCAGGATCTCTTTCTCAGTAGTTGCCTCAACAATTCTCATATTACTCGTCCAGTTCTCTAAGATACTCCTATGAGAACTTGGCTTTAGATGATCTTACCTATCAGATCATCAGTCAGTATGATAAGAATAGGCGAGATATGGATGAATTCAGGCAACGGATAATGGATCTCATACTAGATCTGATCCCATGCAAACTCAGGAAATAGACTCTACTCTTAAATCACATATGTCACTTGATGATGTGAATAATGTTGATTTCATATCTCTGAGGAGCAGTAGAGTTCCAGTTGGCGGAGTCTCAGCTCTGCCTGATTCAGATACAACGGTAGATGATGCTATCGAGCCAGTTGAGCATGATGTAGAGAGCGGTATTGATGCCGCTAGTATCCATGATGATCTGGATGGTGGTGCTAATGCCACCAAACCTGATGATTGTAATGCAGAGATAGGTGTGTTACCAACTTTCATCCTAGTGATGATGAGATAAGGGAACAAAAAAATGGGAAGAGGAGGAGGTCCAAAAAAAGAAATAAAGATAATACAACCGATTCGTCTACTTATGATGATCAACATATAGGTAGTCCCTATTTTCCAAAAATACTGAATTTTCCTCTTCATATGATCCTTCTATTGTACATATTGATAAGGAGGATGTACATATTCCTTTTCCTCAAGCACTCTTCTTAGAAAAAGGTGATACAAAAGAAAATACCAAAAAGACTGAAAAATGAAAAGATGAGAGCCACTAAGTAATGGCCTGACAAATCAAGCTCACTATCGCTGAGGCGACTACTCAAACCTTCTCGTTTATCAAGAAACAACCCACACAAATAATTAAGCAATTATGCACAAGAGTTAAAATTTATTATACCCTACTAAGAATGTATAATGGCAAGCAAGTAGGGGTCGAACACAAGAAGCAAAGGAGTAAAGCAGGCTAAACAAAAGTCAAGTGTCCAATGTCTTGTGAATCACTTAGCCAAATACAACTTTTTGTTTATTTACTTTTTGATTAAATAATTTTATCTTTTATTTTCTAATTTCTGATTTTATATTTTCTTTTTATATTTTATATTTTGTTTTTCTTTAAATAGAATATTTATACAATATTAGAGAGGGGACGAATATTATTTATAAAATAAGTAAAAATAAAGAAAATTCAGGAAATAAAGTATTTTATAGGATTTTTATATTTTTCTAATGTTTTTGTGATTTTTCTGTATTTTTCCTAAATTTTTTATATTTTTAAAAGCAAAAATACTGAAAACAATGAATAAAATAAAAGGATGAAACTTAAATGAGGATGAAAAATATTAAACAAAGTCCAAAATTCCTCAAACTAATTTTAAAGTAAAAAAGAAACAGAAAAAATTCAGAGACAAAAATTAGATTTTTAGGATTTTTTTGGAATTTTTAATATTTTTATAACGTTTTTAAGAGTTTTGCTATTTTTTAGGGTTTTATTTTGTAGTTTTTTTAAAAAATTTGGTTGAAGTTAAAAGACACTAAAATACACAAAATATATTTTTTTTTTGGGAATTTTCTGAGAATTTTTTATGTTTTTAGGTATTTTCTAATGCAGACAGTAAAGAAAATGCATGTTTTCGAATTTTTATAAATATTAAAATGAAATAAAAATGCAAACTAAAAATATAGAGTGAAAGTATAATGCAGCAAGAGCTTATGCTAATTTTTGTGGATTTTTTACAATTTTATAGATGCATGAAATAAATAAAAACAACAAAGCGAAAAATCAATACTAGCAGGGGCATTTATGTAATTATCCAGAAATCAAGGTCCCAATTGCAATTTTCCAGAAGTTTATAACTAATTAATTAAGTTCCAGGACCAATCACAAATAGCCAAACATCTAGGAGTACATGTGCAAAATTTCCAAAGTCACGTGCGCAAGGCACGTGACTTGCAAGGACCTGTTTGCCAATACTCAAAAACCTGAGGGCCTAAATGCATTTTTTCCAAAAATAATACAATGTTATAAAATATTCCTAGACTAAATAGAAATACCCAAAGCCTCGAGGGCTCCTGTGCAAAAATCCCACACCCCACGTGCGTGAGTCATGTGAAGTGATGTGGACAAGGACTGATGTACAATAATAGAAAGTTCAGGGGCCTAGTTGTAAATATTACAAAATATTTAAAGCAGCAGATGAAAGTCTAAGTGTGAAATAATAAATATAAAAAATGACGAGGGTGTGGTTGCAAAATTCCCTCACCCCAGCGGATCGGAGGTTGGGCGCCTCGCACTTGCCATGTGTCGCAAAAGAGAGGAGACGATGATGGTTGGCACGGACCGCTGAGATTAGATCATCCCAAATAGATCTAACGGTTGAGGCTGTCGGAGATCGGACAGTGGATGCACATCGGGGCGATCCGGCTTGATCTGCCGGAGGAGGAGGTAGCACGAAGAATAGGGAAGCTTCGCCGGCGAAGCGACCTTCCCCGCCCTCGATCTTGGCCTCCGCCGCTGATCCAAGCTCCCAAAATGGCCGGAACGATCCCACGTGTGGTCCTCTTGGTGCTGGTGGCTCTAGAACCCTCTGGCGACGGCCGAAGCTCGCGCAAAGAGGTGGCAGAGATAGGGGTGCCCACGTACCTCTAGCGAGGTGCAAAACGAGACCCAGGCTCCTCGTGATGTCTTTGGACCCGCAAAAAATTGTGAGAGGGTCGAGGGAAAAGTGCCTCAACCCTGCGATGGCGAAAAAGATGCAAGTGGCGGCGTGGAGTTGATTGGACGTCGACCGCTGAAACTCGATGCCGACCCACGCGAAATCTGAGGGATTTGACCGATGACGGAAGGCGATATGATAAAAGGGGAATGCGAGGTAGATCTACGTCTATCCTAAGGTCTAAAGAAGATACATGATGAGGGAGATAAGACCTCACCAAGGCGGCGCTGGAAGATGACTCCGACGAGACCTCCGGCGAAGGGATTCACATCGATTCGACATCGCTTGACCTTCCCAAGGGGCGCTCAATTTCTGTTGTCACCAGGAAGGGTGCACGGGTCCTAGGTCTAAGGCTTTGGGGTGGAAGAGCGATCAAAAGGGGAAGGAAAGTCAGGGGTCTTGTTTATACACGTTGACGGGTGGCTCCAAAGATCGAGGGGGATCGACGAAATCGTCGCTCCTCGGCCCTAGGGAAGATGATGGCATGAAGGAGGGGTTATCGAGGCACAAAAGTTGTTCACGACACATCACGAAAAGGATGCAAGGTGCGTCCTCCAAAATTTCACAAACATGGGTCAAAACCCATTTCTAACACTGTACATACCTCGGTCAGAGAGTTGACCGAGGTCAACCAGCGGATGGTTTTGGTTGGTCCACGTGGACCAACCAGAAAAATCCTTGGTAAAAATTGCTTATTAATTCGATTAAAAATAATAAATTATTTAATTAATTTTTGGTTATAAAATGAAAAATGTGTATTATTTTATAAATTATTTTATTATGATTTTTATTTATTTTTTAGAGGTATAAAATTACAAGTTTCTCTTTTGTGGCTTATATAGGTATATATATTAATATTTTATTTTTATTTTATCTATTTAATTTTATTATTATTTTTATTTTATAAATTTATAACTTATTTTTATATACTTAAATAATTTTTTATTTTATTTTTCTGATGTAATATATATACTTAATAAAATAGAAGTATTAATTATCTAGGTATATGTACAGGTAGTATATATATGTCTTATATACATGTATTTTATTTTTGTTTCTTCTTTAGGTTTTTACTCTGGTTTTAATGTACACATATATTATAAATAATATTTACAAAATTATAAAAATATAAAATTATAAAAATAAAGAATAATAAATAAAATGAATATTTTACTATGTACAAGTATACAATAGGGGTCAAAAACCTAACTTTCAAATCGTAGCTCTGCAAAATACGAAACCACCTTCATTAAATAGCTTATTAAAAGTTATATATAATTAAAGGTGATTTTGATACATTTCGAGTTTTTATTTGAGAGATACATGTCTAGGAAGTTGGGATTCTTAATTTTCATTCAGATCATAACTTTTTATCTCTACATTATTTTTGGGTGAAATCGATTTTGTATTTTTCTATATTTAATTATCTACAACTTTCATGTACAAAGTTTATTTATTTCTATAAAAAGTGGAACTAAAAATAGGTCCCAAAATCAATAAAGAGTGAATTAAATAAAAGGAATTTTTATTGTATTTGGCCCTTATCTCCCCTACTTTATTCCTTGTCGACCTAGTCATCGAGATGCTTAGGTCTAGGGGTTTCGGG
The DNA here is from genome assembly GCA_037367405.1 of Ottelia alismoides. Taxonomy (NCBI): domain Eukaryota; kingdom Viridiplantae; phylum Streptophyta; class Magnoliopsida; order Alismatales; family Hydrocharitaceae; genus Ottelia; species Ottelia alismoides. Next base: position 793,613 of record JAZKJV010004381.1, on the reverse strand, counting down.
TCATAAAATATTTACAATATTTTATTCCTTTTCTTTTCTTTTCTTTTCGTTATTCTATAATTTAGGCTTTAAAAGCTACATTTTATACAATATTTACACAATAATGCATGGATGATAAAATGCATGAATTAACGCTATTTACACGCAATTACTAGGGTTTTTAAGGCCAAAATGATAGAATAAAGATGACGAAACGTAGATTCATTATCCCCCTATACTTGCCTTTGCTCGTCCCTAGCAAACACTTATGCACTAAGTGCAGAAAAGAAAAAAACAAAGAAAAGAAAAAGAAGAAAATTGGACTAAGTACACAAAATCAAAGTTTGGAGCGTCGGGCCTTTGGAATTTTAGTGCGTGCGGGTGGAACCTTAATGAGAACCGGATTTGAAATCCAATAGCCTTCGAGAATCCCAAAACTCTGCTCAAGTCTCCTCAATAGTCATGTCTGAAAAAGTTCAACTCATACGCAAACCCTTATGACTATGAATCTGACTCGTACAGTGTAAGTGATAGTGGCTCTTCCCAACTGAAATGACAAAGAGGCTGAGTTCTCCAATATGACAACCCAATGATTCCCCAATCCAACAACTCATTCCTCTAGGAGCAGGGTATTCCCTTCTAAGTTCAAGTGGCAACCAGCTCAAGAGGATAGGGTGAAGAGAAGAATGGACGGTAGCCAGTGTAGCTACCTATCCTAGGATGCAAGACCAGTGTAGTCAAGTCATCCAGCTGCAGGCTCAAATAATTTGACTTTGAAGCTCAAGCTTACTTATTGACTTATACACATATGTGCACTCTGGCAAGCATTTTTATTTTTTTGTACATGCCTGTCCACTTTTTTTTGGAGTTTTTGCTTTTTACATTTTTTTGAATACTATACACAACAGCATTTACATAGGGAGTTTTTCCTTTTGAGACAGTAGACTATCCCTCTTTTGAAGCTTTATTGCAACCCACAATCTCCTGTCCTCAAAACTCATCATCACCGGATGTGTTGGGGTGCACTACCCTCCCTAGAGGAGGACAAGCGTTTCCACCTGTGTGCGTCTCATACCGGCAAATCCAGTCTCCTCACCACTCCAACTGAGTTGAGCCATGTGAAAGGTGCAGGTGTCCAAGTTAGGTCATTATCAACAAGAGTCGTGCATGTGCTCCAAAATACTCTACTTATGCAGTCACGAATCCATTGTACCAAGTCCCGTGATCCTCAAAGAATTAAGTCAACTCGACCTGAAGTACCTCAATTCCAGCTCCTATAAGATTCCTATTAATTAGGTAGTTTTTAAGGTCCAATCAAGCTCCAATCTTCGGATTTTACTTAGACTCGTTCAACTAACAAACTCAATCCGAAAAATGCTCATGTTATGCCAATGCTATGCAGAAAATCTTTTTGTGATGCAATTTTCAATGATTTTGAACTTTTTATAGGTTTTTGAAAAGATGACGCATATGCATTTTTTAGATTTTTGAAAAAGGTTTTTTTCAAATGTTTCTGGTATTTTACTTTTGCAAATGTTTTTGAGATTTTTGAAAGCAAAAGATTTTGGCAAAAAACTAGGTACAAATAGTTACACGGGGATGTATCTTATATTTACAAGAATTAGATTTTAAGGATTTACAAAGGGTAAGTGGTCAATTTTATAAATGTGTACATAGAGAATTTAGGCGAGATGTAAGTATTCTTCAAACTTATTTGACAAGGGTTTTTCAAACAATTTTGAAAACTATAGTTCAAAATAATTTTTACAAAAAAATTTACAACATGCACACACATTTGAAAATTACTTTGCAAAGGTTTTCCAAATGGTATATATAGATTTTTCAAATATTTTTGCAACCATTTGCAGATCGATTTTCAAAGATTTCATTTCACAAAGAAAATGAGTTTTACAATCAAAATGTTTTTACAAAGGTTGAAAATATGTAACAAAATGTTTTCAAAATAGTTTTCAAAAGATTTTTCATGAAGATTTTCAAACTATTTTTCAAACATTTTGCAAAAACTATTTTCACCTGATTTATTAATCTGTATATACACAAAGAATTTGAGAAATGGTAACATCTTTTTATTAAGATTTTTAAGGAGTTTGATAAGTATAATTAGCTCTAATTACTAAGAAAAATATGAAAGTACGAGTTATGGCTAAAGTATATACACAATATATACGACCCCCTATACTTAGCTTGAGCTATATCCTCATAGATCGAAGAGAAAAGAGAAGACATAACTCGTACTGAGTATAGAAAAGTCCAAAGAATAACTGAATAAGAGATGAATGAACGAATGAGAAGTTGACCGTCCCCCCTATACTTAGGATCAAATAATCCTAAGTATAGCATACTGTATACACAAAGGCAGTGAGGGGCAAGGGTAGGAATGAACAGATCGTACTCAGACTGTCTCCCCCTATACTTAGGGTAAGATATCCCTAAGTATAGACAAGAAGAGGAGATAGTGGAGAGGAACAAAGAATAGAAATACTCGGGGTGCGCACCCCCTATACTTAGGACAAAGTACGTCCTAAGTATAGAAGACTGACAGAAAGGGGCGACACCTTTTGGTAGATTGAGAAGATAGAAGAGGAAAGAAGAAGAAAAGAAGAAAAGAAGAAAAGAGGAAAAGAGATCAGAAGATGGAATATGAACAACTCGGGATGCACATCCCCCCTATACTTAGGATAAAGTGCATCCTAAGTGTAGCAGTGATGAAGGGGATGACATCTTATCGGTAGAATAAGATAGAAGAGAAGGAAAAGAAGAAAAGAAGAAAAGTCATTCAAAAATATTTTGCTCTGCTTCGCCTTCTTCTGCCACTTTGGAAATATCAGGCTTATCCATGTATATTACTTGAATAGAGTCAATGACAGATATGAATGTATCATGTTCAAGGTAAGGCTTCAGAAGCTGTCCATTGACTACAAATGATTGTGCGTCAGCTGACAGATTAGATATCAATACACTTCCATTGTCACGCACATGCTTAACCATAAACGGCCCAGTCCATTTGCTCTTCAATTTGCCTGGAAAGATCTTTAATCTTGCATCAAACAACCACACCTTCTGACCCGGCTCGAAGGACTTGCGGCGGATATGCTTGTCATGCCATGTTTTGACCTTCTCCTTGTACATTAGGCTGTTGTCGTATGCATAATCTCCGAATTATAATAATCTGCTCAGATCCAATTTTCGGTTCTTCCCTTCTTTTGTCAGAATCCAAATTATAAATGTTGATGGCCCATAAAGATTTGTGAATTAATTCAATGGGCAGGTGACATGGCTTGCCGTACACAAGGCGGTAGGGAGACATTCCCAAGGGTGACTTGTACGCTATTCTGTAAGCCAAAGAAGTGAATCAAGCAGCCGAGACCAGTTCTTGCGATCCGGACGCACAAGCTTCTGTAAAATTGTCTTGATCTCCCTGTTTGAACATTCAACTAAGCCATTGGACTGCGGGTGGTAAGGTAAAGCCACGTGATGTTCAATACAAAATTCCTGAGTCAGCTTCTTCACCTCTCCGTTTATGAAATGACTACCCCCGTCAGATATTAGAATCTTGGGGATCCCGAACCGTGCTATGATGTGATCTCTCAAAAATCGACAGACAAACCTACTGTCGGCGGTTCGGGCGGGGATAGCCTCCACCCAGCAACTTACATAGTCGACAGCGATCAGAATATATTCATAGCCCTGGCTGTTGGGAAATGGGCCCATAAAGTCGATGCCTCACATGTCTAAAACGTCTGATATCTGAATGAATTTCAGAGGTATGGTTGTCTCTCATTCCTATAGTTCTGCCCATCTTCTGACAGTCAGTGCAACATTTGACATAGTCATCTGCATCTTTGAATAGTGTCGGCCACCAGAGGCCACTCTGAAGAACTTTTGCTGTTGTTCCTCTGCCAGAATGATGTCCTCCAGAATCTTGATCATGGCATAAGGTGAGGACACTTGAAACTTCCTCCTGAGGAATGCACCTCCTCTAGATACAGTCTACCCTCTTACGAAATAAGTATGGATCCTCCCACTGGTAGAAATGGATTTTAGACAAGAATCTGTCTATTTTCAACTTCGGCCAATCTTGTGGGATTTTCTTGGTCACTAGATAATTCACAATGTTCGCATACCAGGGAAGCGAGGTGACTGACAGAATTGCCTCATCTGGAAAGGTCTCTGTGATTGGTTGCAGGCTCAGCTATGGAGATTCCGGCTCAGGAAGCCTCGATAAATGATCAGCCACCACATTCTTTACGACAGGTTTATCTTTAATCTCAATGTCAAATTCCTGGAGGAGAAGGATCCACCGAATAAGGCGTGGTTTGGCGTCCTTCTTCTGCTATAGATACCAGATGGCCGAATGGTCAGTGTAGATGATCACTTTTGAACCGAGAAGGTAGGACCTGAACTTATCCAAGGCAAAAACTACCGCTAGCAGCTCCTTTTCGGTGACATGGTCATCTACAATGAATTCATTCTCCTTGTCGAGCAACTCAGTCAACGGTCTGGCCAATTTGCTAAAATATTTGATGAATCGTCGGTAAAAACCGACATGGCCCAAGAATGACCTGACTTTCTTGATTGTGGCAGGTGGCTCAAGTTTAGAAATTACATCCACCTTGGCTGGGTCAACCTCCATGCCACGTTTAGAGACAACGTGACCCAACACTATTCCTTCAGTCACCATGAAGTTGATCTTCTCCCACGAGAGCACAAGATTTACTTCGCAGCACCTCCGTAAGACTCAGTCTAAATAATCCACAGATTGATCGAATGAGTCCCCGTAGATCGAAAAATCATCCATAAAGATCTCAAGAAAGTTTCCTACCATGCCGGCAAAAACTGCTAGTATACACCTTTGAAATGTGGCTGGGGCGTTGTAGAGCCCGAACGACATCCGTCTAAAGGCATATTGACGTATCCGAAAATGTCGCTTTTAAGAATGTGTTTTTATCGTTCGGTTTAAAGAATGATTAGTCGTGTGTTGTAGGCGGCAATCGGAAACGGTCAAGAAAATAACCACACAAAATTTAATCAAGTTTTAATTTAGTGGTTTTATGTTTATTTTACTTGGGCAAGTCCCAAGGTCGATCACAAGGAGGCAAAGGAACAACCTAGAGAGATGTCTATCAAAGTTTGTGTTCGATTTTCGAGGCGGTCTTTTTTGAATTTTCAATGCAATAAAGGGTGCAATATGCAAATTCGGCCTATTTTGGAGACTAAAATGTGAATTACGTTCAAACGATGTCCGAAAAATACGAAACTTGGCCAAGATGTAAAATATGATGAAATGAGTGCAATGTAAATTTTTTGGAATTTTTGGATGCAGTATGAATTTTTTATGAATTTTCAAATGCAAACAAAATGAATTTCAATATTTAATTATGATAAATACTAAACCTACATATTTTCAAGGATCAAAATTATCTAAGATCTATCACTAGGTGATTGATCTCAGAAAAATCCTAAACCTCGAAAATGTGAGATGTAATACCTATTAAAAATCAAATACTGAAAGATGAAAAATGATTTTTATAGGGCAAACTATGCATGCAAATGCAAATCTTTTTGGGCACAATGTTTAGAACACTTAATTCTACAGTTGATTTTTGGAGAATTTTTAGAGCAAAGGTTAATTAACTATGAATTTCAGAGGAAGAAATGGGCAAAATATGCAAGTTTTCACAAAACAATTATTTATTAATTAACCATCCATCACAAAAATACCCATAATATGTCAAAGTGTAGAGAATTAATTAACAAACATCATGCTATTTTTGGATTAATAAAATAATGTAAAGAGAAGGTCCATAAATACGGGGAAACACAGGGGTACAGATGTAAATATTATAAATAAATATAAAACTGCAATAGGACTATAATGCAATTACCGAAAGGTCTAGGGGGTATGCTGCAAAATTTGTAGTGGGACACGTGCGTGGCACGTGCCCTCTGGCTGTCTGGACTCGATGGCAAATGCGGAGACTCTGGGGGTGCTCCTGCAATTTACCCAACGGGTCACGTGCTGCGCACGTGACCCCTGTGCTGATGGCGCTGAGGACGTACTCCCCCGCCGCACGTGCCCCGCACATACGTGGGGAGCCTCGGGCCTCGTGCCCGGCTGATGAAGGCGGTGGTGAGGCGGTGGGCTGGCAGGGCTACGACGGTTACGAGCGACAACGTCGAGGCGGAGCTGTGGCTTCGTTGGTCGATGAAGAAGGGCGATGACGTCGGTCGAAGGTTCTGTAGGTGGCTGCTGGAAGTCGTAGTAGATGATGCTGTGGACGAAGGCGGAGTGGATCGGTGGTGACGGAGCCCAGCGCAAGGCAGAGGCGTTTGCGGTTGTCGTAAGTCGTTGGCGAAGCTTGGAGGAGGAGGAGGAACGCCGGTGGAGAAGATGGTCGGTGGCTCGGAGTCGATGACGGCGAGGCGTTGTCGAAGGCGAAGTCGGCGAAGCGGATAACTCGAGGCGGAGGAGAGAGAGAGAGAAAGAAAGAGAGAGAGATAGAGAGAGAGAGCTAACCTGGAGGGGTGGGGCTCGACGGCCGGTCGCCGGAGCTGAGCAGAAAGCACGGGGCAGCGCTGCGACGAGGCTTTGGGCCCTGGATCACGCCGGCGGATGGAGTACACTCGTGGGCTGTCACCACCGGAGAAGGAAGACTCGAGGGCTCGGCGGATGCGTCTCGAGGGAGGCAGCGGTGGTTCTTAAATATGAGAGAGGGCGAGGCTCGGCGATGGAAAGTCGGGGACGGCGAGATGCAGGGGATTCGATTGCGGTGGTGGAGGATCGGAGATGGCGCGAGATTCGCGGCGAGGGATTTGCGGAGGGGCGGAGATGGCCGCGATTTGCGGCAAAAATCACGGGGGGGGGGGGGGGGGGGGTGCTTGATTGGGAAGGAAGGAGGATTGAGGAAGACGACGCACAGGCGCCGTCCGATCGCGAGCGATCGGAGGGCGCCTGTCGTGCCACGTGGCGGGGTCGAATGAAGAGGAATGGGGCACGTGCGCGGGAGGCGCGTGCGCAGCACGTGCAGAGGCGTTTGATTTTTTTAATAAAACGAATAAATAATAGAGCTGAAAATGGCTGACACGTGGCGGCACCAGGTGTTGCCACGTGTCAGCACCCGAAAATTCCGAAAATAAAACATTTGTAAAATCAATAAAAAATAGTAAATGACTTCGGATCAAAAAAGTTTCTTCACGAAAATTGCTCGTCTCGATGAGATCTACAACTTTCATGAAGACATCAAAACTAAAATCGATCATTTACACAAAGTGATATTTTTGGGGTGTCCCATATACATAGAACACCTTGATTTTGGGGTTTTGTAATTTTTATGTCATTTTTAGATCAGATAAAAATCCGAAAAAATTACAGTAAAATCAAAGATAAATAAAGAAACCTTAATCTATTTTTTTGGATTTTTATTAATAGTTTAAATAAGTATATAAAATAATAGGTCAAAAACCGCTAAAATACACAATATACAAATGAGGCCCAAAACCCAACTTTCACATATGAGCTCCGATTCACTTGAACTTGGTCTCGTTTTGAAGGTAATTGAATGTACATTAGTTCAAAAGTAAGAAGGATTAAATCGGACACTGGATGAGGAAGATATGAGGATTTTAGTCCAGAAATCCTGAAACTAGGGTTTGGGTTTTTGGTCCACTTATTTGGGTTAGTTATTTTTTTTGTATTTTTCATTTATTCTTGTTAGTGATATATACACAATGGAGATGTTTTTGTGTCATTCGGAGTTAGCATGAATGAGTTAAAAATCAGGGAAGTTAGGCTATTTACAGGTCATTTTGGCTTGGATTTTTGGCTTCTTATTTTGTGCAGATTTTTGTGCTAAAATGCAATTCTTATGAAAACATGTATGAATGCTAATTATGCAGAATAGATGCTAAAATGCTGTTGATTTTAAGGGATTTGAGCTTAATAAATGAGATTTAGAGTGATGAATTCGAGATTCATCACATATGTACCAAAAGGATAGGTAAACGTGGTCTTCTCTTGGTTTTCAGAAGCGATGGCAACTTGGTTATACTCAGAGTATCCATCCAAGAAGCAGAAGTATTCCTTCGCAGCCAATCTCTCCAAGATCTGGTCGATGAAGGGTAAAGGAAAGTGGTCCTTCTTGGTGGCGAGATTAAGTCTTCTGTAATCCACGCGTACTCACCAAGAGGTGGGTACTCTGGTTGCGAACTCCTCTCCTTTATCATTCTTTACAATGGTGATCCCTGATTTCTTTGGCACCACATGCAAAGGGCTCACCCATTTGCTATCGGAGATGGGATAAATAAATCTCCCATCACACCATTTCTGGATTTCCTTCATAAAAACTTCCCGCAGATTAGGATTCAATCTCCTCTGGAGTTCTCGAGAGGGCTTGCAGTCTTCTTCCTGGAAAATGCGATGCGAGCATAATGATGGATTGATCCCATGGAGATCCGAAGTTCTCCACCCTATCGCCTTGCGGTTGCGTTCAAGAACCTCCATCAAACGAGATTCTTGATCTTCGGTCAGATGCGCATTGATAATGACCGGGTACATGTTAGGTTCTCCCACAAGAAAGGCATATTTCATATTGGAGGGCAAGGGTTTCAACTCTGGCGGGGTCTGAGCTGCTTCAGAAGTGACTTCAGCTATTAATTTAGGTGAGTAATCTTTCATATGTTCGGTGTCCACCATACACTGTTGTGCCTCTTCATTCAGTTCTTGACAAAATGTTTCAATAATTCCCTCTTCATCACCAGAATCTTCGATAATTTGCTCTTGGTCTTGAAGGCACATCACCCCTACGGAAGTCTCATTCAGCGTGTCAGCAAGATCCACATCCTGACCGATAAGGGGAAATTCGACTGTGGTATCCAATCCCTCCTCGGGGTATAGGAGCTCATGGATCTCATTCTTATCTAAGAATAAGTTTGTATCTTGAATTTCTGCCAGAAAGTCGCAGTCATCAGAATACTCAATCACCCTTGCTCATGATGCAGATGTTCTTTCTGCTGGTGCTCCCTTGAGTAGGGTCTCTACTTTGATTGTTTCAGTGCCAGCACCAAAAGTGATTGCTCCCGTCCCATAATTCACCACTGCGTTTGACGTTCGCAGGAATGGTCGTCCAAGTATTATTGGTGTCAGGAGCAACGGAGCAGAGACGTCCATACATAGCACCACAAAATCGGTCGGGAACTGCTTCCCCTGAACTGTGACTACTACGTCCTCCAATAGACCCCTAGGCCACTTAACTGATTTGCCTGCGAACCGCAGAATCATCTTTGTAGGTTTGAACGGTCCTAGCCTGAATTATGTAAGAAGTGAGGCTGACATTATGTTGACAGAAGACCCGCTATCGAGCAATGTTCGTTCAAATTCCTGATTAAACATCTGACAATGCACGAGAGGTACTCCCATATCTGGCTTCTTATCCGGGAGTTTGCTGATGGCATTGACTGTGGCCATTGTAAGGATATGCTTTTCGGACTTGCCACCTTTATTCCTGGAATTATGAGGGTGAGGCATGCGCTTGGTAGTGCATGCATCTTTCAATCCTTTCTTTACAGTTGGCATGTACTCAAGAGCTTTCATCAATGTCATGTTCAACACCAAGTTCTGAATAATTTCAATGATGGCAGGATCAATCAAAGTATTTTTCAAATTTTTCATTTTTTTTGTTTTTTCATTGCTTCTAGAAAAGGAATATTTACAGAGTCTCCTCCAGTGTCATTCAAAACAGTATCCTTGTCATTGTTTACAGGTAGATGGCAAAAAGGAATAGAATCATCTACAGAGTGTGGATCAAAAACTACATGATCAGCTTCTAGTGCTGGCGTTGGACTCGCTGCAAGTGCAAGATTCCTCCTATCCAGAGTTGATGCTGGGGCAGATGCAAACGTCTCCAATGCTGGCCTATCTCCACCAAGATTGCTGCTATCTTTTTGTGTTTTTGTTGTTTTCTTCATTTTTTGTGATTTTCTGGTTGGTGGTGCTGCTCCAAAAAATACTACTTGGCCCTTGCGTCGACCGGACTGACAATTCCCCGTCAGATGCAATATGCTTTCCCTTCGTCGTCATCGATGGCTGGAGTGTCCTACTGCTCCTTAGAGTAACAACATTAGATAAAAAATTTAATTCACCTGAATCTGGTTGGACACTACTGGCTATCTGTTCCTTGCGTTAGAAATTGTTCGGGTTATCCTCGACACGAGCAGGTGTGGCTGTCTTCGAAGCTGTCAAGTCGCCGATCTTTTGGTTCATCTCAGCCATGTTCTTCGTTAACTGCTCGAGGAAAGCAAGGGTCGGATTGACTAGCACAATCTTAGAAGAATACCTCTGCTGGGGTCTAGGATGTTGGTATGGCTGGTGAGACTGTGACTGGTAACCTTGTGAGAATTGGTGAGAAGGAGAGTTGGAGGAATACTGTGAGTTCTGCTGGTGATAGGGAGCAGTCGGTTGCTGATGATATCCTTGACCGTGATATCCGGACTGCTGAGGACCATGCTGATAATTCTGCCTCCAGGTGTTTCGTTGAGACGGAGGCTGGTACTGATACGAGGGCTGGAAGGGTCTCCCACTCTGCTGCGGATGGTGATTGGGCATGTTGCCCATGTTCTGACCCTGGGGAAGTCGCTGAGGACGGGTCAGCTGCGCTTCATTGTTCCATACACGATTGATTTCCTGGATCAGTGACGAGGGTGGAGAGAGCTGCTCAGATAAGCTTGCTGGGACTCTGGCTAATATACAACCATCTGTGTTTGCGGCTACGGGGGCTGCTCCGGAACCTGCATGTAGTACACGTGTTGGATAGGCTAGGGTTGCGGTGGAGTCGGCTGAGGGGTTTGATGCATTGCAGGCTCCTTCTTCTCAGCGATCGGCTGGACGGTGGTAGACACAGTGTTGCACATGTTGGCGTTCAAATCACGAACAAGCTGCTCTCGCTGCTGGGAAATCACATCAAGCTTTTCTAAGCCATGGGTCCTCTTCTCTATTAGTGATAATTTTTCGAGGTCCTGCGACCTCTTTTCGATGATATCCACCTTAGACAGATGGCTCCCAATGATACTCAAGTTGGAGCTCTCATCCCTGTCTTCAGTGTGAGAAGCCATGTTCATTGGCTTGCTGATGGCGGTTTGGCACCTTCATGTATGCTCGGGACGAGGATTGAGCGGCCTCTCCTTCAGCCATTTCCTCGAAGACGTTCCGCACCACATCCTCGTCCTTGTTAAAATGTGAACCGCCGCAAGAGGCATCGATGAGCTTTTGGCTTTCTAGTGTTAGCCCACCAAATAAGTGTTGTACAAGACTGGTCTTTGGGATTTCGTGGTGGGGTTAGTTCTCTTGGAGATCCTTGAATCTTTCCCACGCTTCATGAATAGTCTCGTGGGGCTGCTGGCAAAAATTGGTGATACGAGCACGCATTTGATTCAGACGACCGAGAGGGTAGAACTTGTGGAGAAATGCAGACTTCAGCTCCTCCCAGGTCGTGACTACCTTCCTAAGGTGGTCGACCCAATATAGGGCCTTATATTGTAGGCTGAAGGGAAAGGCGGTCATCTTGACTACCCCCAAAGGAATCCAGGGTAGTGTGCAGTAGCGCAGATGCGACCGAACTTCTTGAGATGAATGTATGGTTCCTCAGTGGTGTTCCCATGGAAAGTAGGGAGCAGAGACAAAAAATGTGGCTTTAGCTCGAAGTGGGCGTGGATTCATGGAATCTGTATCCACTCAGTAATGCGGCCCGCACCAGGATTGTATGTCTCCTTCAGCGTTGGCTTCGGCTGCAGTTGTTCTTTGTCCACTCTGTCAAATTCGGGTCCTCGCACTGAGAATTCATCCTCACGATTGAACTCATGGTCCAGATTTTGTTCATCCTCCCTTCGGCCATCTCTTGCATCGACCCTCCTCTCATATCATTCAGCATGTCTTGGAAAGCAGTCTGGGCGAAGGCTTGGTTGGTCAACTGCTGCTGGATTGCTTGTATGGATACCAACAATTGACTGTTAACCTCATTCTGTGTGGTGTACTGCCCTTCCCCCGGATTGTCTTCAGCTTCAGATTGGAGTTGTGGTCCCTTTCCTCTTCCACCGTCCATTTCAGATTCTGCTTGATTTGCTGGCTCAAACTCGGGCTCACGGTCTGCAAATGGAAGAATGCCTCGATCAGTCTGAGTTGCAGCACCGGATGGAGAAAAATATTCTGTGTTAAGGTCAACACAGAACTTTGTTAAGGATGGTGATGTATAAGGAGTAAATTCAATGGCTATCCAAAACGGATAGAGTTCGGGACAAGAGTGATCCCGATTTATTAAAGAAACAAGGAGTCAGGAGATCAGTTCACGGAGTTCGAACCGGGTTCTTGGGAATCGCCCTGAATTATTGGAGAAGGCGAGCGGATGTAACTGATGTGGGTGTCGACAGAGTCTCGACTGAACTTCCCATTCCTCTCCATCTCGAGGGTCAAGCAGAAGATCGATGTGGATGAAAGATACGGAGGTCAACAAGAAACAAAGGGAGTGCAAAATAGTAGAAGGCTCACAATGAGCGGGGGTCAAAGGTGAGGGAAGCAAAATTGTGCAAATACGCGATGTTTTTGATATTGAACTTAATGAAACTAATCAATCAAACCTCAAAGCAATGGATTCACCAACTAGACTCGTGAAGCCGTGAAGGTTCGGTAATTATCTTTGTAATTTTTAGATTTGAATTCAGGCAATTATCTTGTAACAAGTCCTTAGAGCGCTATGCCTATAAGAGCGAGAGTACTGTCGGAAAAGTATCCCGTACTTGTCCTCCTCCTTTGTAACATGTAGTATGCACTTTTTTAGGTCCTTGTAACCCTTCCCGGATCCCTACTAAGCCAAAGAAATAGAGAGAGGAAGCCGATAGGCGAAACCAATACTTCGGAACTCGCTCATAACGGAATCACCCATGAGCGTGAAAGAACCTAATCGGACGCAAGTCGATGAGATAGACACCCTCGTGAAGTTGTGGCCTTTGCTCGATACTTAGGACAAGGTCAATGCTCCGCACAATAGAAAGTCATCATTGCCGACCAAGCCCTACTCATCTACGTACGATAGAAGCGCCAATAATTCGGAAATCCAGACGATACACGAGCCAGCCACAGACTGGGTTTTGGGCTCTAATCCTTACGACGTTGCTCACCTCACTGGGAAGGAGACCTTCCAATGCAACCTGAAAACAAATGAGGGCTTTGCTTACCCCAAGGCAATGAGTCCAACTAATCAATTTTATTTAGGTCAAGTATTTTTAGCAGTCCCCTTTTTAATTTTTTTTGTGTTATCACTTGTTTTGAGTAGACTCAATACAAGCGCTTAATGATTTTGTCTTTTCTTTGATTCTAATTGATCTAAAAATAGAGGGAGAAGGTCCGCAAAGCAATGCAAGGCGATACTAAGATGGAAATCTCACCTTAGAGCCTAAATGATGAATGCTTAGTTAGAAGACTTACAGTGTTTCCCAGCTCTCTCCATCCAAGATGCAAAATAGGAATTTATAAACCTATACTATATGTCGATATGCACACAGAAACTGCACTAAGCAAGCAACTGCTAACGTGAAGAACCAAATGCTAAACGCACAAAACAAAACCTAATAGTTCGATCTTGAAATCTCCTCGGTGCCCACCACAATGGGTCCTGCCAGCGTTGTACATAGACTCTCGCAGCACCGTGGTTCCGAACGATGTGTCCAACAATTAATTATTTCTAAGTCCAAACGATAAGACTATAGGTGCATGCAATGGTTAATAGGTGTTTAGCCTTAGATTACACGATCAAGCAAGCCTAAAGACTAAGGGCTCACTCCACAAAATAAGGAAAACCAAACCGGTAAACAAAATAAACAAAGCGGTGAAAATGCGACAAAGCTGCGGTGAGCCCCCAAGTGAACAAACACTTGGAAATTGGGCCCGAATGTCCAAGTCCAGGGTACCTGTATTACGACAAATTAATAAGCAAAAAGTTTCTCTCTTTAAAAAACTAGAAGGCTAACTATCCTCTCTCTCTCAAGACTCTCCTGTTCTCTCCTGTCGGTTAGAGTAGAATAGTCGGCTCCGCTTCCCAAGGCTGCTCAGGATCCCCTAGGTGATCCTCTTTAGTCCGTGGTCCCTCACAAGAAAAAAAGAAAGAGATGTCAGACAATTCACAATCAATTATCCAATAGAAGAAGATAAGAAAAAATGGCTAAGCACATAAAAAGACAAAAGGTGCTCTACAAGCCGATGCTCCCTGGCAACGGCGCCATTTGAAAAACGAAAATATGAGAGCCGCTAAGTAATGGCCTGATAAATCAGACTCACTGTCGCTGAGGCGACTGCTCAAGCCTTCTCGTTTATCAACAAATAACCCACATAAATAATTATGCAATTATGCACAAGAGTTAAAATTTATTATACCCTACTAATAATGTATAATGGCAAGCAAGTAGGGGTCGAACAAAGGAAGCAAAGGAGTAAAGCATGCTAAACAAAAGTCAAGTGTCCTATGTCTTGTGAATCACTTAGCCAAATTGAAAATTTTGTGGGTTTTTAATTTTATATTTTTTATTTGATTTTTGATTTTATAATTTTATCTTTTTATTTCTAATTTCTGATTTTATATTTTCTTTTTATATTTTATATTTTTATATTTTCTTTTTCTTTAAATAGAATATATATACAATATAAGATATGGGAGGATAAGTATTTATAAAAATAGGTAAAAATAAGAAAAATTCAGGAAATAAATAATTTTTTCGATTTTTATAATTTTCTAATATTTTTTGATTTTTCTGTATTTTTCCTAAATGTTTTGGTATTTTTAAAGGCAAAAATACTAAAAACAGTGAATAAAATAAAAGCTGAAACTAAAATGAGGATGAAAAAAATATCAAATAGAGTCCAAAATTCCTCAAACTAATTTTAAAGTAAATATAAAGAAAGAAAGAAAATTCAGAGATAAAAATTAGATTTTTAGGATTTTTCAAGAGTTTTTTATATTTTTATGAAGTTTTTAAGTGTTTTGTTATTTTTTATGGGTTTATTTTGTATTTTTTTATAAATTTTGGACTGAGGTTAAAAGACACTAAAATACTCAAATATATTTTTTTGGGGAATTTTTCGAGAAGGTTTTATATTTTTTAGGGATTTTTTCAAATGCAGAGAGTAAAGAAAATGCATGTTTTCGAATTTTTATAAATATTAAAATGAAATAAAAATGCAAACTAAAAATATAGAGTGAAGTATAATGCAACAGGAGATTATGCTAATTTTTGTGGATTTTTTACGATTTTATATATGCATGAAATAAATAAAAACAACAAAGAGAAAAATCAATACTAGCAGGGGCATATATGTAATTATCCAGAAAGTCA
Source organism: Ottelia alismoides (assembly GCA_037367405.1). Lineage (NCBI taxonomy): Eukaryota > Viridiplantae > Streptophyta > Magnoliopsida > Alismatales > Hydrocharitaceae > Ottelia > Ottelia alismoides. The sequence goes on along the minus strand of JAZKJV010004381.1, from coordinate 778,241 downwards.
AGGTCCCAATTGCAATTTTCTAGAAGTTTATAACTAATTAATTAAGTTCGAGGACCAATCACAAATAGCCAAACATCCAGGAGTACATGCGCAAAATTTGCAAAGTCACATGCGCAAGGCACGTGACTTGCAAGGACCTGTCTGCGAATACTCAAAAATCTGAGGGCCTAAATGCAATTTTTCCAAAAATAATACAACATTATAAAATATTCTTGGACCAAATAGAAATATCCAAAGCCTCGAGGGCTCTTGTTTAAAAATCCCACACCCCACGTGCGTGTCACGTGAGGTGACATGGACAAGGATTGATGTGCAATAATAGAAAGTTCAAGGGCCTAGTCGTAAATATTACAAAATATTTAAAGCAGTAGATGAAAGTTTAAGTGCAAAATAATAAATACAAAAACAACGACAGTGTGGTTGCAAAATTCCCTCACCCCAACGGATTGATCGGTTGGACGCCTCCCACTTGCCACATGTCCCAACGAGAGGAGACGATGGCGGTTGGCACGGACCGCTGAGATTAGATCATCTCAAATAGATCTGACGGTTAAGGCTGGTGGATATCAGACGATGGATGCACACCAGGGCGATCCGGCTTGATCCGACGGAGGAGGAGATAGGACGAATAACAGGGAAGCTGCGCCGGCGAAGCGACCTTCCCCGCCCTCGATCTCGGCCTCCGCCGCTGCTCCAAGATCCCAAAATGGCCGGAACGATCCCACGTGCGGTCCTCTTGGTGCTGGTGGCTCCAGAACCCTCCGACGACGGCCGGATCTTGCGCAAAGTGGTGGCGGAGATGGGGGTGCGCAGGTACCTCCGACGAGGTGCAAAACGAGCCCCAGGCTCCTCGTGATGTCTCTGGACCTGCAAAAATTTGTGAGAGGGTCGAGGGCAAAGTGCCTCAACCCTGCGATGGCAGAAAAGATGCGAGTGGCGGCGTGGAATTGATTCGACGTCTGCCAGTGAAACTCGATGCCGGCCCATGCGAAATCCGAGGGATTTGACCGATGACAGAAAGGGATATGATAAAAGGGGAATGCGGGGTAGATCTACGACTATCCTAAGGTCAAAAGAAGATACAAGATGAGGGATAAAAGACCTCACCAAGGCGGCGCTAGAAGATGACTCTGGCGAGAACTCCGGCGAAGGGATTCGCGTCGATTCGACACCGCCTGACCTTCCCAAGGGGCGCGTTCAATTCCTGTTGTCACCAAGAAGGGGGCATGGGTCTTAGGTCTAAGGCTTTGGGGTGGAAGAGAGATCAAAAGGAGAAGGAATGTCGGGGGTCTTGTTTATACACGTTGACAGGTGGCTCCAAAGATCGAGGGGGATCGACGAAATCGTCACTCCTCAGCCCTAGGAAAGATGATGGTGTGAAAGAGGGGTTATCGAGGCATAAAAGTTGTTCAGGATGCATCACGAAAGGATGCAAGGTGCATCCTCTAAAATTTTGCAAACATGGGTCAAAACCCATTTATGACACTGTACAGACCTCGGTCGGAGAGTTGACCGAGGTCAACCAGCGAATGGTTCTGGTTGGTCCACGTGGACCAACCAGAAAAATCCTTGGCAAAAAACGCTTATTAATTCGATTAAAAATAATAAATTATTTAATTAATTTTGGTTATAAAATGAAAAATATGAATTATTTTATAAATTATTTTATTATGATTTTTATTTATTTTTTAGAGGTATGAAGTTACAAGTTGTCCTTTTGTGGCTTATATAGGTGTATATATATATATATCTGCATATTTTAATATTTTATTTTTATTTTGTCTATTTAATTTTATTAGTTCTGTTTATTATTTTATAACTTTATAACTTATTTTTATATACTTAAATAATTTTTTATTTTATTTTTTCGATGTAATATATACACTTAATAAAATAGAAGTATTAATTTTCTAGGTATATGTACAGGTATTTTTCCATATGTTTTATATACAAGTATTTTATTTTTGTATTTTCTTTAGGTTTCTGATCTGGTTTTAATGTACACACATATTATAAATAATATTTAGAAAATTATAAAAATATAAAATTATAAAAAATAAATAATAATAAATAAAATGAATATTTTACTATGTACAAGTATACAATAGGGGTCAAAAACCTAACTTTCAAACCGTAGCTCCGAAAAATATAAAACTACCTTCATTAAATAGATTATTAAAAGTTATATATAATTAAAGTGATTTTGATACATTTTCGAGTTTTTATTTGAGAGATACATGTCTAGGAAGTTGGGATTCTAAAATTTTATTCAGATCATAACTTTTTATCTGTACATTATTTTTGGGTGAAATCAATTTTGTATTTTTCTATATTTAATTATCTACAACTTTCATGACAAAGTTTATTTATTTGAAGTATAAAAAGTGGAATTAAAAATAGGTCCTAAAATAAATAAAGAATGAATTAAATAAAAGGAATTTTTATTGTATTTTGTCCCTTATCTCCCCTACTTTATTTCTTATCGACCTAGTCATCGAGATGCCTAGGTCTCAGGGTTTCGGGTCATAAAATATTTACAATATTTTATTCTTTTTCTTTTCTTTTCTTTATTCTATAATTTTGGCTTTAAAAATCGCATTTTATACAATATTTACACAATAATGCATGGATGATAAAATGCATGAATTAACGCTATTTACACGTATTTACTAGGGGTTTTAAGTCCAAATTGATAGAATAAAGATGATGAAATGTAGATTCATCAAAGACCCAAATGTTAGATCTAACAAAAGAGATGCTTGATAAATTCACCATTCAGCTCACTCTTTCGGAAGCCTTGGCACACATCCCTCTTCTACAGAAAGATCTCAAGGAGAGAACTACAGTTCATAGAAAGAAGAGGCAGTACAATCACTGCTTATAAATTCATGTGTTGACCAAGGAGACTTGTTACGCCTTCCAGAATCGTCTCCCAGCCAAACGATCAGACACGAGAGCACCGTATGTCAAATGCGAGATCCTTGATCAAACTTTTGATCGTACTCTCTTAGATTGTAGATCTTTGATTAATCTTCTTCCCTCTTCCTTACTTGACAAGTTCGAGTTCGGGCCTCTTTTACCAAGCATAACGGTCTTGCAGTTTACTAACAGATTAGTAAAGAGGTCGGAGGGTTTAATCGAAGACATTATCATCACCATTTTGGGTTTGCAATTTCCTGTAGACTTCATCGTGTTGGACATAGCGGTCCCTGAATGTGTGATCGATACCTCGATCACATTAGGACGATCTTTTCTGGCAACATCTAAGGCAGTTTCTGATTATGGTACAGGGAATGTGTACTTTCACATCCAAGGTATGAGTATACATATAGAGATGATCCTTTAGAGCCAAATCAGAAGAGTCAGAGCAAGCATCTGAAGACGGAACTGATAGTTATCAGGATTATGATTTTGTGTAGACAGATGATGAGGCTATTTGGGCCGAACCGAGTACACGGTCTTTCATCACATCTTCAGGAGAGTCTGAGTTTCATATACTAGATGATGGAAGACTGGATAGCATAATCTTGGAGCAAGTACAGTTAGAGGCTGAGGCAGACGAGTTTGATGATGATCTTTTTGAGTTCTAATCTTGTTGTTCAAATACTCATCCCTCTGATGAAGAAGTGGACTTCAATTGGCAGATGTTTTATGAATATGTTCCATGTCTCATTTCAAATGAGCCTACTACCAGCCTAGAGATCGAGCCAGTACAGTAGATCCAACAACCAGACGAGCAGTCTCCAGATCTTTCTGAGTCAGAGCATGCCAAGCTTATATAGAAAGACCTAGTAGCCTACTCAGGCCCTAGTTAGACTAGCTCTCCTTGTTCCTTCTCCCCTTGATCTTAAACCTCTACCTAAGAGCATGAAATATCGATTCCTTGCTGGAGAGCCTAAAATATTTCCGGTCATCATCGCTTCTGATATGATCGATGAAGAAGAATCCTGTCTGATGGAGATTCTTAAAAAGAAACGCAAAGTAATCGAGTGGTCAGTAGATGATCTCTATGGGATTAGTCCAGTTCTGTGCTCCCGCCACATTTTCCTCTAGGATGACGCCAAGACATCTCGTGAGTTTCAACAAAGGCTGAACTTGAATCTTCGAGAGGTGGTTATGAAGGAAATTTCCAAGTGGTGGAGCGTCAATTTTATCTATCCCATCTCCGACTCCAAATGGGTTAGTCCTTTACATATGGTACCCAAGAAGACGAGTATCTCTACAATGATAAATGAGACGGAGAGGAGATCGCTACTCGAGTACCGACTTCTTATCTCGTCTATGTAGACTACAAACGTTTGAATCAGACGACCAAGAAGGATCACTTCCCGCTACCATTCATTGATCAGATAATAGAATGGTTAGCAGGGAAGTGCCATCATTATTTTCTCGATGGGTAATCAGGATACAATCAGGTAGCCATTGCTCCTGAAGATCAAGAAAAGACGACATTCACATGTCCGTTCGGAACGTATGCTTTCAAACAGGTGCCCTTTGGATTGTGTAATGCTCCGGCTACATTCCAGAGGTGCATGCCTTCTATTTTTTCAGACACGGTGGGAGATATCTTCGAGGTATTCATGGATGATTTGTTGGTCTACAGTGATGATTTTGATTCCTTCCTTTCTGGCCTAGACCACGTGCTTTTGAGGTACATCGAGGTTAACCTCGTTCTTTCTTGGGAGAGGAGTCATTTTATGATGATTTAGGGGCGGTCCTTGGTCACACCATCTACAATAGGGGCATGGAGGTGGAACCTACCAAGGTGGATATCATAAAGAATCTCAATCCATCATCCAATATGAAGCAGTGATGGTCTTTCCTCGAGCATGTCGGTTTCTACCAACATTCCATATGAGACTTCAGCAAAATTGCCGACCGTTATATGATCTTCTCGCGAAAGACACCGAGTTTATTGTTGATGGTAAGTGTCTTTCAACCTTCGAAACTATCAAGAGCATGGTTCTAGAGGCTCTTGTCCTTCAACCACCCGATTGGTCTCTCCCATTCGAGATCATGACAGATGCCTCCGATTTTGTCGTAGGGGCTGTGTTGGGACAAAGGAGGATGGCCTCCCATATGCCATATATTATGCTATCAAGACTTTGGATTCTGCCTAGAGGAACTACACGGTTACATAGATAGAAATGCTAGCCATAGTATTAGCCTTAGATAAGTTCAGGTCCCACATCTTAGGATCCATGGTTACAATCTTCACTGATCACACCTCCTTAAAATACTTAATGGACAAGAATGATTCAAAGCCACGTCTGACTAGATGGATCCTTCTACTCTAGGAGTTCGATATTGTGATCACATATAAGCTTGGAGTCAAGAATGTGTTAGCGGATCACCTCTCCCGATTAGAATTACCTGGAGTTTGATGCACATATTATCGAGACCTTCCTCGACAAGGCGATTCTTGATGTCGCCTCGCTGCCATGGTATGCTGACATTCTGAACTTTCTTGTTGCTAAGAAAGTTCCACAAGGTTGGTCCAGGAATAGAGTTGAGACTTTCCTCGTAAAATACAAGTCTTTCCATTGGGAGGATTTGATCCTTTATCATGAAAAAGTGGATTTCGTCTAGCGACAATGTATTGCTCAGGAGGAATACAAGAGTGCCCTCATGTATTGACATAGATTAGAAGCTGAAGGACACCATTCACAGAAGGTGCTCCAATCTGACCTTTGGTGGCCTACACTCATTGCGGATGCCCATGCATTCGTAAAGAAATGTACTGACTGTCAGAGAATAGGCACTTGTGGACATAAAGATATGATGCTGATGCAATCAATTCACTTTTATGAAGTGTTTGATGCATGGGGTATTGAATTTATGGGCCCATTCCTGAAAAGTTAGGGATTTGAGTATATTATTCTAGTTGTGTATTATGTGAGTCATTTGGTAGAGGCTATTCTTTCCTGAGCCACTGATGCAAACATGGTTTGCAAGTTCCTGAGAAAGCATATCATTATGCGGTTTGGGGTCCCTCGAGTTCTAATATAAGATGGGGGTAGCCACTTCATCAACGACAAGGTAAGAGCACTTGATAACGAGTTCGGCATAAACCATCAGGTTTCTACTCTGTATCATCCTCAAACGAATGGTCTAGCCGAGGTCTCGAATAGGCAGATCAAGATGATCTTGCAGAAGGTTGTTCGCCCAGACCGAAAGGATTGGTCGCATCTTTTGGACTCGGTTCTTTGGACCTATAGAACAACCTTTAAAACTCCACTGGGTACATCTCCCTTTCGTCTCGTTTATGGCAAGCCATGTCACTTACCTGTTTAGATCAAGCACTGATCTTTGTGGGCAGTGAAATAAGTGATATTTGGCCTAGATGATACCTGAGATCTGAGATAGACAAAATTGGAAGCTCTAGAAGAATTGAGAGACGAAGCCTTCACGAGTAGCCTATATTACAAAGAGTGGATGAAAGAGTGGCATGATGCTCACATCAGCCACAAGAAGTTTGAGACTAATTGGAAAGTTTGGCTATTCAATGCGAGACTGAAGCTATTTACAAGGAAACTTCAAAGCAAGTGGAAATGCCCTTATCTTGTGTGAAAGGTGTACAACCATGGTAGCATTGACGTATCTGAGTTGTCGTCTGATTCCACCTTTAGAGTTAATGGTCAGCGGTTGAAACCTTTTCTCGATCATGAGCTACCGACTATTGAGGTTGCCCCGATTCATTTTATATGAGATGATCTCTTCACTTTTACACACTACATCTCATACCTGATTTTTCAGATCTTCCTGTATATATTTTCGATTTTATTCTTTCTTTCTCCTGTTTGTCTTACACCCTTAGGTTTCATCTAGAATTTTTGCTATACTTAGGATATACTTTATCCTAAGTATAAAGGATGAAGACACTGTGTTATTCATATCGTTCAGTTTTATTACCCATGTCGTTGCCTGTACTTAGGGTGCACTTTGCCGTAAGTATAGGGTGGGGTAATATCACTCATTCTTGGTTTTGATCGTTTTAAGTTTTTGTATCGTCTACTCTCTTGCTTGTACCTCACCTGTTGATATTCGTCTCTATACTTATGGATATTTTACCCTAATTATAGGAGAACAAGCTGAGCCGTTGAATGTGTACATTCTTTTGACCTCGATCATCTTCGATTTTGAGCTTGCTATCCTTAGGATCACTTGAACCTAAGTATAGAGAGGATGATTGACTTCTTTTCATTATTCTTTGAGCCACTGTAGTACAGAATTATTTTCATCAATATATACTTAGCCCAAGTTATGTCTTCATTGACCGCTCTTTTGATCACTATGAGGATATAGTTCACGCTAAGTATATGGGGTGTCGTGTATATATATATATATATATATACTTTAGAAGCCATAACTCGTAATTTATTGTTTTATTAATAATACGGCTCTCCAAAAGTATGGGTGTATATTTTGGGTTTTTAAAAATCGCAAGAAAATCGTAAATATGACTTTAAAAAATAATATCTTAAAAATTGTATTAAAAATATTTTAAAATACTCTCATAAAATCCTTAAAAAAGTGTAGATAAAATTCTTGTAAAATCTTATATAAAAGCCATATAATTTTGTATATAAAAATATGTATAAAAATCCTTTGTAAAATATATAAAATTCTTGTAAAATTTGTGTAAATTGAATCAATCCACTAACTCTTTCAAAAAGATTCTAAAAATTGAAAAGTTTTAAAATTCCATAAAAATGCAAAATTCTTTAAAAACCACTTGAAAAGTTTTTGCCAAAAATTTGACTTCAAAATTTTTTTTTGCATTCATGAACATTTTTCAGAACAAATATGATTATTGAGATGAATGGATCTAAGTTCGAGAGATGGTGCTCGGTTTAGGTCTTAATCCGCCTAATTCTAAAGGGATTTTATTAGGAATTGGAATTAAGATTTTTCATATCTTTTAGACTTAATTATTTTGGTTTCATGAGACTGTGTTCGAAATTCAACCTTAAAGTGACTAAGTAAGACGCCTGGCGTCATATGTTTAACTCTTCTCCATTTGAATCAATTTTGAACTCATGCACTCTACACTTAGCTCAACCTGCATGGGGCTGTGAATGGTAACCCATTTCGATGATGCATTTCCATCCATGTCTAGTGGCGTTGATGTCTTCATACAGAAGATATTGGAGTTGAAATAAAGCTTCGAATGAGGGAAGGATATGCTTGCATAATTTTTCCAAGATCCAAAAAACGGATGGAATGAAAAGATGCTATATCCGTTGCGGCATAAAAGATCTATGCAGTGCAACAATCATTTCTAACAAAAAAAGCCAATGACACCAAATACAATTTCGACCACAATGGTCCGAGCTTCAGAAAGCCTGCATTATCTTAGTGGAGACTTGGCTAAACTGGCCAAGCTTCACAAGGAGATGTGATTACACTGATCACATTCAAGTTCTCTTCTTATTCTTCTATCTTCTTTCTATACTCGATTGTGGACACAACATAGCCTGGCCTTAGAAGGAAATACCCCCCTCCTCGAGGATTGAGTAGATGGCGCTTCTCTAAGCAGGAAGAATTAAAATCTTTCACACATAGTACAAATTGCTTTCAAAGTCGAAAAGTTTGCATGATGGATGGGTGGATCTGATCTAGCTGTTGAGGTGAACCTGGATAAGGATTTGTGGAACTTGAGTAATAGAGTCCCTACAAACTATTAATCCAAAGATCTAAATCAAAGTTCTGGATTTTGGGTGAAGTGAGATTCGATTTAAAGAGACAAGCATATTCTAAGTTCTTTTATTTTTCATGTTTCTTTTATTTTTGCTTGCATTTATTTATAGAATAAGTGTTTTCTAAGGGACTAGCAAAGATAAAGTATAGGAGAATGACGAATCCGTGATTCATCACCTTTATTCTTTCATTTTGGCTAAAATCTTTGGTAAAATGCATGTAAATAGTTACTAATTCCAATTAATTATCATTCTAACCACAAAGATAATATAATTAACACTTATTTTATTCAAAATAAAATAATAAAGAAAAAAGAAAAATAAAAGAAAAGAAGGTTGTAGATATAAATATATACAGACTGATCCTAACCCTGAGACCATATCAATATTGATTTTGTCGAAAAAATAAATAAGTAGGGGGAGATAAGGATCCTAACATATAAAAATATCTAGAAAATCGAGACCAAAAATATAATTACACGCATTTTTCAACTTGTAAATATTTTACCTATTTTATTTATTACTAAGAAAATTCCAAACCAAAATACTTTCTAAACAAAAGTTGTTTATAAAAATATAACTTAATTTATAAAAATATCAAAAAAATAATTCAATACAAAAATAATTAATCACAATGAACCTAAAAAGTCGTTAAAGTCGACTTTTGAGGTTCACAACTATTTATAAAAAACTCTAAATAGACCAGATTCATTTTTAAACTTTGTTTTATTAAAAATACTATTTATTAAAAATATAAAAAAATTAAAACGAGTGAGTTTTGGCGTTTTGATCCCATTGTATTTATGTACTATATGTAGAAACTTTTCAGATTTTTAATTAATTAACGATAAGCCCTATTAAATTAATATCTTTTCTAAAAATCTAATAAAAATGTATATAAAATCATAACTAAGTCAAAATATCAAGAAAACTCGAAGTCACGAAGCCGCTACTGAAATTTTCCGGATCTCATAACTCGACTGTATGAACTCCGAATTGGGCAAACTTAGTTTTAAAGTTAGTATTAAGTAATTATTTATAAAATGACACCGATGTCGCTAAAATTAGACTTAATATGAAAAATATGGGTTTCGAGACCATATTAGTGTATGTAAATATGTTGTATAGAGTTATATGTATATACGTTGAATAATGTATCGTTATTTATATTAGTATTTATTATATATTAATACTCTATTCTTAAATTAAATTTAAAAATAATAATTTATTTTTTTGTGAATATATTTATTTAATATTTATTTAATTATTTAATTATATACTTAATTAATTTATTAATTTAATTATTTAATTAATTCCTTAATTATGTACGTGATTATGTAATTAATTATATATTAATTAACTTAATTATTTATTATGTATTTAGCTACCCATTAAATTAACCATTAATTAATTTATAACTAATTAATTTTTGTTTTTATTTAATTATTTCTCTCATTTCTCTCTCCTCTCTTTCCCCTTTCTTCCGAGCCAATCTCTTCCTCCTTAGAACTCGACGTCGCCCGTCACCTTCCTCCCTCCTCCGTCCAACCGCTCAACGTTTGGTCGTTGACCAACCGTTCACCAACCTCTCGCGATGACACCATCCTACCGACGGTGCCCCCATCCGCTTGCTTGGCCTTCAAGACTTCCCTCCCTATAAATAGGGCACCAAGGCCCCCTTGCCCAGCTTCCACCATTTGAGTTTTTCTCCACCTCCTGAGCTCCGGAGTGATACGAGAGGGTGAAGATCTTCTCACCGTAGAGTTATGTTGAGAAGGAGTGAGTCTTCATGATCATCCTCGACGTGCAGCTTTAAGTTCTGCCTTGCCAGCCTCCCTCCACCGCAGTTGAGGCCATAACTTGCAGGAGCTCTGCTGAAATTCGCAATCATAGGTGACATCATTCATTCTTTTCCAGGAGGCCTAATGACACAACGGTGCTTACTGATCGAAGGAGCATCGTCGTCTCGAATATCACCTTAATAACAATACCTGAGCCATTGGCCTTACAAGGTTCAACTAATCTTCTCGAGAATATCTGAACGACTGGAGCCTTGATCAATTTGAGACATCACGAAGGACAATCACCTCGAGAACGACTCAATGAAATACTGGAGATGTGCCAAACCCATAGCACAACATCGAAGCCGTGCATCCATCTTAGATCGAGGAATACATCTCCTGAAGCACTCATTTGGGGCCTAAGTGTCTCCATTGAATCAGTCACCGAGCATCTGAAGCGAGGTGAAGCATCGAGCAAACTCCATCGCCTGATCAAAACATTTGGTGTGGACTCCAGATCGGTAACCTCGTAGAAAGCAGGACACAAATTTGGATATCGAGATTTTATTCCGCTGAACAACATCACCTGAACGTCATCACCGGAGATCCGAGATGAAGACGAACACCTGCAACTGGACATCCTTGTGAAGATCTTCCAGTCTAGCAAGACACGCACAAGCAACTAAGGACAGAGTGCCTTCTGCCATCTAGAGCCACCGCAAGGAACAAATAAGGGATGAATACCCCCTCAGCTCTAGATTGTACTGGAGTTTTTAGATTCAGGAACGATTTGATGCTACAGATCCTTCAATGCGTCAACACCAAACTTACTTGACCGCCCCACCGCTTAAGGGCGTCACACGCCACTCGCGTGCCCCATCAAGATATTCAGGATCATTTTGTGAATTGCCCCCGAAGATAGTCTAATTTGCGAGCAGGTCTTGCAATGGTTCAAACACACAAAACTCGTGTTTCCTAGCATTTTTGCAGATCAAACCTTGATTTGTTTGCATATTGCGAGCAGATCACAGGTGGTGATCACGTGAAGGCCACACGATAATTGGGGTTTTTACGACATATACTTCAGACATTCCATATTTCACGCATACCCTCAAATTTCCAAATTATCAAACATATATGCCCTATCCAGTATATACACTATACAGTTACCTTATACATAATAAGAAAAAATATTCTCTATTTTAATAATTCATTCAAAAACACCTAAAAATAACAAACTTTAAAAATCATTAAAAATAGAAAAAACAACTTTAAAAATCCTATAATAATTAGCTACAGAATATTTTACCATATTTTACATTTTAAATCAAAACAAAATAAAAATAGCATAATAAAACCAAAAAATATAAAATACATAAAAACATCAAAAATTGATAACTAATTCAATAAAAATCATACAAAAATGACAACCTATCATTTTAATTATAATTTCATCTATTTTCTAATAAAAATAGAGTTAAAATATTTTGCTATTTGTTAATATCTTAAAAATTGAAAATACAAATCTGTTTTCAATATAAACATTTTTTTCGACATTAAAAATATAAAAAATTCATAATGATTCTTAGACTCTTAAAAAATAATAAAAACCAGAAAACAAAATTAAAACATAAAAATAATAAAATAAAAACCAAATAAAAATTACAAATAATTTTCTTATGTAATAAAAAACATAAAATACTTAAAATTCACAAAAACAATATAAAATTCATAAAAAAATAAAAATAAAAAAATCCCTAAAAATAAATCACAGAGCCTTTATTATCTATTGTTTAACCCTAGTTTCCAACAGTTTGCCTCCATGAGTTCGACACTCCCGTACTTGACACTATACATATTTTTTGGAAGTATAAATAATAAAAATAATTTTTTCTGCTAAAATACACCTAGTCGATACAACGATCGTAGATATCTTTAGGTTGGGTGCGGTTTTTCAGATGGGTGTCGTATATATATGCTATATATACCTTAGAAGCCGTAACTCGTACTTTATTGTATTTTTATTAATATGAATCTCTCAAAATATGGGTGTATATTTTTAAAACCGTAAGAAAATCATAAATATGACTTAAAAAATTAATAGCTTAAAAATTGTATGAAAAAATGTTGTAAAATACTCTGATAAAATCCTTAAAATGATGTAAATAAAATTCTTATAAAATCTTGTATAAAAATAGTACAATCTTGTATATAAAAATATGTATTAAAATCCTTTGTAAAATATATATTTGTGTAAAATTGGTGTAAATTAAATCGATCCACTAACTCTTTCAAAAAGATCCTAAAAATTGAAAAGTTTTACAAATCAATAAAAAATTTAAAAATTCTTTAAAAACCATTTGAAAAGTTTAAGCTGAAAATTTGACTTCATAAAAAATTGTTGCATTCATGAATATTTTTTAGAACAAGTCTGATTCTTGAATCGAATGGATCTAAGTCTGAGAGATGGAACTTGGTTTAGGCCTTAATCCACTTAGTTATAAAGGGACTTTATTAAGAACTAGAATTGAGACTCTTCATGTCTTTTAGACTTAATTATTTGGATTCCATGAGATTGTATTCGGAATTCAACTTGAAAGTGCCTATGTAGGACACCTGGTGTCGCCCGTTTAACTCTTCTCCATTTGAACCAATTTTGAGCGCATGCACTCTACACTTAGCTCAACTTGCATGGGGTTACGAAGGGTAATCCATTTCAGTAGTGCATTTCCATCCATGTCTAGAGGAGCTGACATCTAAAGACGGGAGAGATTGGGGTCGAAATAAATTTTTAGATGAGTGAAGGATCTCTTGGCATAATTTTTCCAAGACACCAAGAAATAGATGGAACGAAAAGATACTATATCTGTCAGAGCATAAAAGATCTATGTAGTGCAACAATCATTTCTACCAAAAAGAATACACCAAATACAAATTCGACCAAAATGGTCCGAGCTTTCAGAAAACCTGCATTATCTTAGTGGAGCCTTAGCTAAACTGGTCAGGCTTCACAAAGAGATGTGATTACACTGATCACACTCTGGTTCTCTTCTCATTCTTCTATCTTCTTTCTATACTCGATTGTGCACACAACACGACTGACCTTAGAAGGAAATACCCCCTCCTCGAGGATTGAGTAGCTGGATGAGGACCCAACGGGAGTGTATTGCTGGGATGGGTAATTTTTGTGCTTCTCTAAGTGGGAAGAGATAAAACCTTTCACACATAATACAATATGCTTTCAAAGCTGAAAAGTCTCTGTGATGGATGGATGGATCTAAGCTGGCTGTTGAGGTGAACCTGGATAAGGATTTCTAGAACTTGACGAGTGTCAAGGCTTAAGTCTTCATTATAATAGAGTCTCGAAACATTATTAGTCCAAATGCCTAAATCCAAGTTCTGTATTTTGGGTGAAGTCAAATTCTATTTAAAGAAATAAACATGTTCTAAGTTCTTTTATTTTTCGTTTTTCTTTTCTTTTTGCTTGCACTTTATTTATATAATAAGTGTTTGCTAAGAGACTAGTAAAGGTAAAGTATAAGGGAATGATGAATCCATGATTCATCGTCTTTATTCCTTCATTTTGGCTAAAATCCTTGGTAAAATACATGTAAATAATCACTAATTCTAACTAATTATCATTCTAACTACAAATGCAAATATTATATAATTAACACTTATTTTATCTAAAATAAAATAATAAAGATAAAAATAAAAGAAAAGAAGGTTGTAGATATAAAATATATACAGACCGATCCTAACCTTGAGTCTAGGTCAATATTGACATGGTCGACAAAATAAATAAGTAGGGGGAGATACGGATCCTAACATAAAAAAATATCTAGAAAATCGAGACCAAAAATATAATTAAACACATTTTCCAACTTATAAATATTTCACCTATTCTACTTATCACTAAGAAAATTCTAAACCAAAAGCTTTCTTAACAAAAATTTGTTTATAAATATATAACTTAATTTATAAAAATTTCAGAACAATAATTCAACACAAAAACAATTAATCACAATGAACCGAAAAAGCTGTAAAAGCTGACCACCGAGGTTCATAACTATAGAAAACTCCAAACGGACCAAACTCACTTTTAAACTTCGTTTTTTTAATAATACTATTTATTAAAAATATTAAAAATTATTGGAATAAAATGTGTGAGTTTTGACGTTTGAGCCCCAATGTATATATGTACTATATGTAGAAACTTCCTGCATTTTTAGTTAATTAACTGTAAATTAATTTAATTTCTTTTTAAAAATGTATATAACTAAGTCAAAATATCAATAAAACCCGAAGCCACAAAGCCGTTACTTTAATTTTCCGAACATCATAACTCGATCGTATGAACTCTGAATTGGGCAAACTCAATTTTAAAATTTGTATTATTTAGTTATCTACAAAATGACACTGACTTCACTTAAATCAGAGATAATATGCCGTAATTTTAAAAGTGTATATAACCGTATTGATATATGTATATATGTTTGTATAATGTACCGTAATTTATATTATTATTTAATATAAAATACTCTATTCATAAATAAAAATAATAACAATTTATTTATTTATTAATATATATAATTTATTTATATACTTAATTAATTTATTAAATTATTCATTTAATTAATTCCTTAATTAAGTACATGATTATCTAATTAATTATATCTTAATTAACTTAATTATTTATTATGTATTTAGTTATACATTAAATGAACCATTAATTAATTTATAATTAATTAATTTTCATTTTTTATTTAATTATACTCTCTCATTTCTCTCTCCGCTCTTCCGCTTCCTTCCGCATCATTCTCTTCCTCCCTAAAACCCGACATCGCCTGTCATCTTCCTCCCGCCTCCGTCCAACCGCCTAACGGTTGGCCGTTGGCTGACCTCTCGCGGTGACGCCATCTCGCCAGCGGTGCCCCCTTCCGCTTGCTTGGCCTCCAAGACTTCCTTCCCTAGAAATAGGGCACCAAGTCCCTTCGGCCAGCATTCACCATTTGAGTTTTACTCCACCTCCCGAGCTCTGGAGTGACACAAGAGGGTGAAGATTCAAGGAAATCTAACAAAGCAAGGAAGACAGGAAGAAAGAAAAGCTATGGAACTACCTCTTCTCGTTGCATAAAACAAAGGGTACGTACACCTATTTATAGATACAATCAAACACACGTTACAAATGCCAAACGTCAAAAAAATCATGTAACGTTCATGAACGTTACACCCGTTACATCCCACGTCCACATTCACTCCATATTCATTGCATGGGACATGCAGATTTCTTGCCCACATTCTTGACGTGGAGAGGTAACGTCAGCCTGGATTAATTCCAACAAACTCCCCCTTAATCCTGGCTTGGCTGAAGATCACGGACTCCCATCAGGTAGCTCATCGCTGCCAACTTGACTCCTGCTAAAGCCTTTGTCAGAATATCTGCTCTCTGCTCTTCTGAGCTAATATGCTCTACAGTGATCTGCCCATTTTCAACACAGTCTCTTATAAAATGAAACCTCGTGTCGATATGCTTGCTTCGGCCATGAAACACGGGATTCTTCATCAGAGCAATGGCAGACTTGTTGTCAACAAATAGCTTCACCGGCTGTAGCTCTTGCTTTGTTAGCTCCCCCAACAAGCATCTCAGCCATAGCGCCTGGCATGCCGCCGCTGTTGCTGCCATAAACTCAGCTTCACATGAAGATAGTGCCACCGTCTTCTGTTTTTGTGAACTCCATGTCACAAGGCTGTCATTAATGTAGAATGCCATTCCTCCGGTGCTCTTTCTATCATCCATGTCACCAGCTAAATCACTGTCTGTGTAGCCAGTGATTACTGCTTTACTTCCTCCTTTAACATATATGAGACCATAATGGATTGTACCCTTCAAGTACCTTATGATTTGCTTCACGGCCTTGAGATGCATCATCGTCGGTCTCTCCATGAACCTGCTAGCCACTCCGACAGCATAAGAGAGATCAGGTCTCGTGTGGAGCAAATACCTCAAGCAGCCGATCATCCGGCGGTATTCTGTTGCATCCACGCATTCTCCTTCAGAGTCCTTGTGCAAGTGTGCCTTCTGTTCCATGGGGAACTTTGTTGGATTGCACTCAGCCATGCCAAACTGAGCTAATACCTTCTTGGCATATGCAGCTTGCTTGATTTTGATACATGCTTCTTCTTGTGCTACTTCAATGCCAAGATAGCATGTGAGCAATCCTAGATCACTCATTTCAAACTCATTCATCATTTGCTTCTTGAATAAAGTAATTTCTTCCAAGCTTTTTCCTGTCACAATGAGATCATCAACATATACACCAATAATGATACCTGCTTGGCTTTCTCCTCTTGTGTACACAGCTTGCTCTTGTGCACACTTTGTGAACCCGATGCGCTTCAGGCTCCTATCAAGTTGAGTGTTCCATGCTCGAGGTGCTTGTCGAAGGCCATACAGTGCTTTTCTCAACTTGTATACGAGGTGCTCTTTGTTCTTCACAACAAACCCCTCTGGCTGAGCAACGTATACTTCCTCCTTGAGCTCTCCATTCAAGAATGCGGATTTCACATCAAGATGATGTACCTGCCAACCATGATTAGCAGCTAAGGCAAGGATGACACGCACCGTGTCAAGTCTCGTCACTGGTGCAAATACCTCCTCAAAGTCAACACCTTGCTTCTGGACGTATCCCTTTGCAATTAGCCTTGCCTTGTGCTTGATCACATCTCCATTTGAGTTCCTTTTCAGCTTGTAGACCCACTTGAGCCCAATTGGCTTGTGTCCAGCCGGTAGCACTGTGAGAGTCCATGTTCCATTCCTTTCGATGGACTCAATCTCCTTAGCCATAGCATCCTCCCAGGCTTGTTGCCCGACAGCATCTTGGTAAGAAGATGGCTCCTCCATCTCTGCGAGCATGGCTGCTTCTTCTATGTCCTCCTCTTCAAGATCTATCCTCCGAGCATCTCTCATGATGTCGTCGATATGCCTGTAACGAACAGGTGCATCTTCGGTGTTGGTGTTGCTGCTTGATGATGGAGAGGACATGGTTGTTGAAGGTGTTGCAAGATGATTCGGAGTCCCCTCGACAACAAATGGAGTTGATGAAGAGGCATGATGAAATTGTGTCGTAGGAGATGAATCGCCGATTGAGCCATCCTTCTCTAGCTCCGTGATGTAGTCATTTGCAATGACAACATCTGATGAGTCACTTCCACCTTCACCTGCACACCAATTCCACTTCATATTTTCTTCAAATTTGACGTCACGACTTACATGAATTCTGCCACGTCGTGGATCAAATAGACGGTGAGCCTTGCAGCCTTCCTCGATGCCAAGGTACACCATTGGTTGGCTTCGATCTTCGAGTTTCTTCAAGTGTGGCGTCGTCACCTTTGCATGTGCTGTGCAGCCGAACACTCGAAGGTGTGCAAGATGTGGCTTCCTTCCATGCCATGCCTCGAAAGGGGTGCGCTCACCTAGCACTTTTGTCGGCAAGCGATTCAGCAAGTAGACTGCATGCCGCACGGCCTCCCCCCAAAATCTTCCTGGCACATTCATGCTCTTCAGAAGGGACCTTGTCATTGCCATTACGGTTCTGTTTTTCCGTTCCACCACGCCATTTTGTTGTGGTGTGTATGGTGCAGTGAGATGTCGCCTGATTCCTGCTTGCTCGCACATTCTGGTGAATTCGGCTGAGAGGAATTCTCCACCTCGGTCAGTCCTGAGCGTCTTCACTCGATAGTCGCTCGTGTTTTCTGCCTCTGCCTTGAACTTCATGAACATGGAGCATGCTTGATCCTTTGTCTTGATCACATATATCCACATCCATCTGGAATAGTCATCAATAATTAGCATAAAGTAGTTGTTACCAGCAGGGGTTGATGGCGTAATCGGGCCACACAAGTCAACGTGTAGCAATTCAAGCGGCTCCTCCGCTCGGTAACTCGCCGTTGCTGGAAACGACTCCCTTGTCTGTTTAGCCACCAAACACCCCTGGCACAGCTGGTTAGGATGCGTGATTGGCGGCACGCCCACCGCCATCTTCTTGTTCACGAGCATCGTCAATGCTTGGAAGTTGACATGGCCTAGCCTGGCATGCCACAACCATGCTGGGTCCTCGAGACTCACCAGGAGGCATGCCGCCTCTGCCTGATGTAGTTCAATCCGGTAAAGCCGATTTACAGTGCGCTTCACCTTCATGAGGAGTCTCGCTGGACTTTTGTCGTAAATATGTAGGATATCTTCGTCCATTATCACCTTGTGGCCGTTCTCGGTGAGTTGTCCGAGGCTGACAATGTTGTTGTGAAGCCTCGGGATGTAGTATACTTCCTGGAGTAACCACTGGTCACCGTTCTTGCAGGCAAACAAGATTGACCCCTTACCCATAATCTGGACAGTAGAACCGTCACCAAACTTCACCTTGCCCGTGACAGTCTCATCTAACTTACAGAATTTTGTCTTGTCTCCAGTCATGTGGTTGCTTGCTCCATTGTCCAAGTACCAGACATTACATGGAGCTGCCTCCTCTTTTGTGCTGCACAACTCCGGCCTCGTTCGTTCTTCGTTCAGCAAGATGGTATCTTGCCGCTCTAGCGATGCAGCGAGCAATAAGGCCGGCTCAGTGTCGTTTGTGTGCACGAGGTGCGCCTCCTCCTCCTTCTTTGGGGACCTGCATTCGGATGCATAATGACCCATCTTGTCACAGTTGAAGCAGCGGATGTGGCTTTTGTCTCGGCCGCCGCTAGTGGAGCCACTCCCGCCTTCCTTGTGTAGCGAACCACCCCGACCGCCTCTGCCACGTCTTCCACCACGTCCGCGCCCACCCCGACCGCGGTTGCCGCTATCTGTAGAAGCACGTGATTTACCTTTGTTGCTTGGCGATGAGTCACCACCATCCTTCTTCTGCCTTGCTTGCCACTCGGCCTGAGTGAGTAGAAGCTGGCTGTCGCCGGTGCCGCTAGGAGCGCGTAGTCGTAGTCGCTCCTCGAATGCCTTTAGACGGCCCACAGCTTCCTCAAAAACCATGTTGTCAATGTCACAGAATTGCTCGATGCCAGCGACGACAGGATAGAAGCGATCCGGCACGGAGTTGAGGAGTTTCTTCACCAATTCCGAATCTTCTAGTGTTGCTCCCAGATTGGCATACCTCACCGACATGCCACTGAGCTTTCCAGCATATTCATCCAACGTCTCTCCATCTTTCAAACGAAGAGTGTCGAACTCCCCCTTCAAGGTTGCCAGTCGTGCCGTCTTGACACGCTCTGCCCCGACAAACCTCGTCTTGAGGCTTTCCCAGAGTTCTTTCGCCGTTTTCTTTGCTGCAACCTGCAACAAAATATCTTCGGGCAGAGCTTGGAGGAGTTGAGCCCTTGCCATCTTGTCCTTCCGCACATCCACGGCCTCGTCCTCTCCTGGAGCCACGGCCTCCCAGAGACCTTGTGCATCAAGGAGCGCCTCCACCTTGATGGCCCAAGTGGTGTAGTTCGTCGGTGTCAACCGGGGGTATTGGAGCGACACGCCGCCGCTCGCCGTTGCAGTTTGAGAGATCATTGCCATGGTTTCGTACCGAAGATGCTTGGGAATACGAACCAAGCTCTTGATACCACGTCAAGGAAATCTAACAAAGCAAGGAAGACAGGAAGAAAGAAAAGCTATGGAACTACCTCTTCTCGTTGCATAAAACAAAGGGTACGTACACCTATTTATAGATACAATCAAACACACGTTACAAATGCCAAACGTCAAAAAAATCATGTAACGTTCATGAACGTTACACCCGTTACATCCCACGTCCACATTCACTCCATATTCATTGCATGGGACATGCAGATTTCTTGCCCACATTCTTGACGTGGAGAGGTAACGTCAGCCTGGATTAATTCCAACAAAGATCTTCTCGCCGTAGAGTTAGGTTGAGAAGGAGAAAGAGAGCCGATGTGATCATCCTCGGCGTCCAGCTTCGAGCTCCGCCGTGTTATCCTCCCTTCGGAGCGGTTGAGGCCACGACCTGCAGGAGCTCTGCTGAGCTTCACAATCACAGGTGATATCATTCACTCTTTTCCAGGAGGCCTGAAGACACAGCGTTGCTTATTGACTGAAGGATCATCGTCATCTCGAATATCACGTGAACATCAATACATGAGCCATTGGCCTTATAAGGTTCACCTAATTTGCTCAAGAATATCTGAATGACTAGAGCCCTGATCAATTTGAGACATCATGAAGGATGAGCGCCTTGAGAACAACTCAATGGAATACTGGACCTGTGCAAAACCCATAGCACAAAATAGAAGCCATGCATCCATATTAGATCGAGGAATACATCTAGAAGCCATGCATCCATATTAGATCGAGGAATACATCTCTTGAAGCATTCATTTGGGGCCAAAATGTCTCCATTGAATCAAGTCACAGAGCATTTGAAGCAAGGCGAACCATCGAGCAAACTCTGTTGCCTGATCAAAGCATTTGGAGTGGACTCGAGATGGATAACCTCATAGAAAGCAGTTCACGCAATTAGATTTCGAGATTTTATTCCACCGAACAATATCACTTGAACGTCATCATCGGAGATCCGAGATGAAGGCAAACACCTGCAGCTGAATATCCTTGTGAAGATCTTCCAGTCTAGCGAGACTTACACGAGCAGCTGAGGACGAAGAGCACCTTCTGCCATCTAGAGCTGCTAGAAGGAACGATTAAGGGAAGAATACCCCCTCAGCTCCAGATTTTTATAGAACCTTTAGATTCAGGAACGATCTAACGCTTTAAATCCTTCAAAGCGTCAGCACCAAATTGACTTGATCGCCCCACCGCTTAAGGGCGTTACGTGCTATTCGAATGCCCCATCAAGATATTTGAGGTCATTTTGTGAATCACCCCAGAGCTTGTCTAAAATGCCAGCTGGTCCTGCAGTATTTCTAACACGCGTAAAACACGTGTTCCCTAGCATTTTTGTAGATCAAACCTCTAAATCTTTTCATATTGCGAGTAGGTTATCCCATGTGGTGATCACGTGAAGGCCACATGATAATTAGGGATTTTTATGCACATACACTCCAAACATTCCATATTTCATGCGTACCCCGAATTTCCAGATTATCACACATATACGCCCTATCTAGTTTATACACTATACATTTACCTTATACATAATAATAACAGAATAAAAAATATAAAAATACAATAAAAATACATATAAATACCATATAATATACTTATTAAATATATTTTTGAAAAATAAAGATATTTTCTATTTTTAATAATTCATCCAAAAACACCTAAAAAATATAACAAACTCTAAAATTCATAAAAATAGAAAAATAACTTTAAAAATCCTATAAAAAATAGCTACAGAATATTTTACCATATTTGACATTTTAAAATAAAAACAAAATAATTTTTGTATAATAAAACCAATAAAAAAATGTAAAAGACATAAAAACTTCAAAAATTGATAACTAATTCAATAAAAATCACAGAAAAATACGCAACCTATCATTTTAAAGATAATTCCATCTACTTTCTAATAAAAATAAAGGAAAAATAATTTCTATTTCTTACTATATTAAAAAGTGAAAATAAAAATCTGTTTTCAATATAAACATTTTTTCAACATTAAAAATATAACAAAATACACAAAAATTCTTAAACACCTAAAAAATTCAGAAAAACTAGAAAACAAAATTAAAACATAAAAATAATAAAATAAAAACCAAATTAAAATTACAAAACATTTTCTTAAATAATAAAAAATCACAAAATACTTAAAATTCACAAAAACAATATGAAATTAATAAAAATTAAATAAAAATCTAGAAAAATTCCTAAAAATAAATAAAAATTAGAATACCCATATAAACTTAATTCTATATTGTTTAATCCTTGTTTCCAATAGTTTGCCTCCCTGAGTTTGACATTCTCGTACTTGACACTATACTTCTTGTTTAGGAGTATAAATAATAAAAATAATTTTTCTGCTAAAATCCGCCTGGTTGATACAACGACTGTAGATATCTTTAGGCTGGTTATGGTTTTTCATTAATCCATTTATTAAGTATTTAAACATCTTTTCTTTTGAGATATTAATGTTTGCAAAAATCGACATTATAAATGATTTCAGTCAACATTGAAGAATACTCGAGGGAGAAGGGTTGTCAAATATAGAGAAAAGAAAATGGATGCTTTTCCACTTTAGTTCAAGATGAAGGTGATTTTTGTAATCTTGTATCACATTTTTGACGTATTGCATCAATATGCATTCTGCTTTCATTCCAGATGCTAACATTTCAATTTCTTGTATCACATCAAATAGTAGATGCAAAATGTAATGAATGAAGAAGGCTTGGATCGAGATGCCATGACTAGATCTTTGTATGTGTTTTCATGTAGTCATAACTTATGCATCAAGAAATACACAAGTACAATTGTTAATGGAGTAAGATACCACACAAAAGCACGTGACGCAAGATGAAAGTGTCATAATAGTTCAATAATGGTTCAAGGAGAGAATGATGGGAATGCCATTGAATTTTTGGTGTCACTCAAGACATTCTTAAGCTATAATATGTATTTCAAAAAAAATTTGTTGAAGTGTAAATGGCACGATCTTAATAGCTGGATATTAAATGTTAAAGTTGATAATCACATGGTAAGTATCAATGTGCATAAAGCATGGTATGAAAATGAGCCATTTATACTTACCTCAGAAGAAAAAAAAGTATTCTACCTTGAGGATAGGAAGAATGATATGTGGCAGTGTGGTATGCACACACATATGATATACTGTTACAAATCAACTCAATGAGTGGGCTTACAAATGAAGATGCTCAAATCTACAAAGATTTCACAAGTTTTGATGATGATGACATTGATGTTGAGAATGTTCCTATTCAAGTAACAAAAGATGAATTTATGGCATTAAATCGTGTAGAGGTAGAGGTTACAACTATTGATGCGGATGTAATTGATGGGCAAATACGCGTAGAGATTTATAGTAGCGGTGAAGAACATGAGCATGAATATGACACATTAATTTAATATATTGATTCAGATAAAGAAGATTAAGTTAATTTGATCCATTAATTCAACAGTTCTAAAATTATAATCAATACACTCAGATGATGCTTATGTTAAACTATACATCTTTTATTGGTAGCTTCTAGTTTGTATTTATGAAAATTATCAATTGTTTCCATTATTGTCAAATCATTTTTTTCTGAATTTGCAGTTGATGAATACCATCTATTCTTAATTTTGATGTTAATTCAAAGTTTTCTATTAGATGCAAAGTATAATGAAAAAAGTTTATGCCTTGATAATATTAGTTAAAATAGTAAACTTTCTTAAAGATTTTCATTGATGTTTTGTGGTATTAGAATATTAAAAACATATAATGGTTCAATAACATATATCAGTTAAAACAACAGACTTTGTTAGATATTTCAGTGACATGTATATTTTCTTACAAATATGACATGAACATCATTTAGAGGATTGTTTATCCTTGTTATATCTATGAGTATAACAAGACCATTTCAATGGAATAAAATGAAGGGCAAGGAAAAGAGCTGTAATAGGAAGTTGGCTCCAGTTGAGGAGTCGATTCTGGAGACAACCACAGTAGATGTCCTCCCTTCGACTTCTGTGCAGGTGGAGGAGAGATCACCACCAACATTGGGTACACAATCATGTATAGATAGACAATTTGGTATATCATATCAAACTAGTGAAGATAGGTTGTTTTTAAACATTGGTTATTTTTTTTATAGAATCATATTTGGGAATTGGGAAAAAAGAATTAAATTGTGCAACTTATAAAATGCATTTGTATAAGATGTGCTAAAAATAACTAGCTATAGCAAAGAGATATAGTATAGTAATGGGAGTGCAGGAGGTATATCAAAGAGATCTATCTCTGAAGGCTTTACTACTAAAGGCAAGTTGGGGAAGGAAGCACACCGGCTATAGAACAACTAATGTATTTTTATTTGAGGTTTTGGTTTTGACTTTTTGTTATCCCTAAATATTTTTCATGCTCACCATTTACATCATTTTGTCTTTGATATCAAGTGACGAGTTGGGACTAGTGGAATATGATTTGATGTTACAATTATAATGCTGATGCATGTTATAAAAGAATCTGGTTTTCATATTTCTAAATGCTACAATTATTTTTGAAGCAGGGACATCCCAAAGAGTTCGCCGTGGAGGAAAGGCACGTGGAATAGAGTTGGAGAAGTTGAATACTGTAAAGAGGCATAGGATCGTTATTGAAATTGACCCCTATAGAGGGAGGCCAACGAATATAGTGTAAGCAAAACATTTGCAGACTCTTATTGGAATTGCAGCTCGTGAAGATGTTCCAATGGAATCAGACTTCTGATTAATCAAGAAAGAACATCTATGTAAATGTTATGCTCGAATTGAAGTAAGTCATTGACTATTTAAAATTCTTACTTTACATATATATTTCTAACTGATTATTTTAGACACATCAAAATGTGATTGGCTTGTATGAAGATCCACTGATTGACGATGCTCTAAATCGTCGAATTGCAAAGCAAGTAAAAGATCATCGATATCACACGAAGAAGAGTTATGACAAAATAGGTGACAAGGCAAAACCTTATTTAATGACAAACGAAAGGTGGGAAAGGCATAAGAAGAGGTGGGCCGTTCGAAATTCATTGTATGTAAATGATATACTATGTCAATTTATTTTCTGAAAATTAGCCAGAATGGGGGTCATGGCAACGGTGAGCTCATCCAACTTCTGACTCATATATACAATGCTCTTAACAAGTGGAGCCAATAAGTCCATGGAGGGGTTCACTAGAGGGGCCTATGATGGTTCATCGTGTTGGCCACGTTGAGATTTGCTGGTATTGTTGGTAATGCAGTTGTTGGAACTGATTTTGTCTCCATCCCTACTGATATGGCTGAGATTTATGGTGGTGAGGTTGATTGTTACCTTGGACAAACCTCCCTCCTTGTTGCCAAGGGAATGGATGAGAATTTGCAGGTTGACCTTGTTGAGGTCCGCCTGGACGGGCCAGCTGCGCATCATTGGACCAAACTCCATTCACTTCCTGAATGAGAGGTGGTGGTGGGGAGAATGAATCGGTGAAGGTTTAGCGTTCTGGCTAGTATACAACCAACTATTGTTGTGGCTGCTGAGGCGATGAAGGCTTTGGGGCCTGTACATAATAAATGTAGTGAACCGCTGACTGGGACTGACTCTGCTAAGGAGGTTGTGGTGATGCTGGCTCTTTCGTCTCAACGGGAGTGGCGACCGATGCAGACATAAAATTGTAGGAGCCGATTGTACTTACCAACAGCTCCAACTGCTTGGTAATACGATCAAGTTTGTTAAAGTGTTGAGTCCTTTGTTTGATCACAGTGAGCTTCTCAATATCATGTAATTTTTTTCGATGATATCCAACTTGGACAGGTAGCTCCCAATAATGCTCAAATTTGAGCTCTCATCCATATCCTTCTCATGTGCGGATGCCATGTATACTGCCTTCTGGTGAACTTGTGGCTGCCTCTGATAGGCACAAGATGTTGATAGGACAGCTTCTCCTTCATCCATTTCTTCAAAAATCTGCCAAATCACATCCTCATAGTTGTTGAAGTGTAAACCACCACAAGATGCATCGACGAGCTTTTGACTTTCAATAGTGAGTCCATTAAAGGAATGTTTGATCAGACTGGTCCGCGATTTATCATGATGTGGATACTTCTCTTGTAGATCTGTGAACTTCTCCCAAGCATCATGAATTGACTCATGGGTGGCTTGAGTGAAGTTCTCTGTATGGGATCACTTCTGATTCAACCACCCGAGAGGATAGAACTTGTACAAAAAGGAGGACTTGAGTTCCTCATAGGCAGTGATGATGTTAACTAAATGATTAATCCAATGAAGAGTCTTATTACTGAAGGATGTGGGATAATCCTCAAGCGCATCACGGAAGCGTGAGCATCGTATCGAATACGACGAAGAACGACTAGTTGTACTAGTTGTTCTATGCAGCGGAATTTAAAAAATTTTCATGTGATGAAACCACATGATCCAAGAACGATTCTCGGATCGTTTCATCTATAACCACATCAGGTGTAAAGGAATACCTCTTGTAGCGTGGTTGATCGAGTCTCTACGAAAAAAGACCTCCTGTCTCAAGTCCAATCGTCGGAGAAGACGCTTGCGAGCATGGGGATGAGCTGCGTGGGGATTGAGCGCTTCCAACTGCTTTTTTTAGAGGGAATCTCACTATTGGCTTGCCTTGCTTTTAATCGAGTGAGCTCTTGACTGTCTGCGCAAACAGGGGGGAATTCTTGCTTTGCCTCCTTCGTATATGGTGCCCTGGGACTATCCAAGGATGGGGCTCACCAAAGATGACCTCAAAAAAGATATGGAGAACCGAAGAACATAGAGGCGGTGGCACGGTGGTGAAGCGTTGACGAACTTTCTCCTCTAGGGTTTGGTGGACGGCCACTGATGGAGAGGAGAGAAGGGGTAACGCGTAGAACGAGAGAGAGAGAGATGTATCTCAATTACATAACCTTAGAGAGCAATGTATTCCTCTCTATTTATAGGGTTTTGGGATACACGAATCACAATCCATGGGATACATAAAATCAATGGATGAGATTAATTTATGTTTAATCCAATGGTCAAGATTGTTATTGGTAAAAACCAACAACTAATAATTTAATTTAGATTAAATATATTTGATGAATCAAATACAATTCAACTAAATTAAATCAAACATATAAGGAGATAATCATCATGGAGATAACATTTCCCCATGAAATATGGTGGACGGCCACCAATTCCATATAGGACTTAGTCGCCGTCCACTTGTTTCCATGTACAGGCAATCTCATGAAATCTAATGAGATTGCATATCTCCATGAAAATCTCCGTTATTTTTTAAACAACTTTTGTTGTGATTTATTCTACAAAAATAATTCATAATTAATTTTGAAAATATTGCAATCTTGCCATTGGAAATTTGTGAATCACATTCACAACCCAAAACAAGATATACTTTACATTTTCAATTAATTACACAATGTGTATCCAATACACATCAATAATTAATTAACAAATATAAATTATAATTAGCTCTCTCTAATACATTATAAATAATTGGATATTGATATCCATATTATTATTATCCATAATAATTAAATCATATTTAATTATATTGGATAATTTCCACATGCATCAAGATAATTAAATCACATTTAATTATCATTCTCTTAATGCTCAGATATAATTCAACTATAGAATTCTTCTTGAACCCTTTCAAGAATAATGCGATTTCTCCGCAGAAACTTGGAGATAAGGACATGGCAATTGTATTGTTCCACGTATAGTGACTTGGATATTGAGATCATATCTCAAATCCAGATCTCATGGACCTCCCAAAGATGCTTGATAAAATCAAGACCGCAAAGCTAATCTTCTCATTGCATCTGAATCTTATTCAGATCAATGTCTAATACATGGACTAAGATTAGGTCACTTATCTACTGAGAGGAGTCACTAAAATCCAAACCTGTTTCAACACTCCCTCGGAATGGAAGCGTCATGGTTATACAATCATTTATGATCACATCACCCTCAAGTATTCCCAGCACCTATACATCTTGCATACTGGAAGACCTATGATCATCCTGAAGATATAGATCAATTTTACACTGTCTTCTTCAGGGTTTGATCACCAAGTTTCTCAATCTTGGTCATTGGGAATTGGTATAGATCATATGCTTTCCCAAAGCATATATCTTACCTTCAAATTCATGTCATGCTTCCAAAGCATGATGACCATGAATGGAATTTGATCAGTTCCAATACCTCATGAGTGAGCTCATGTCTTCCGGTTCACATGTGAACCTGTATGATCCCTTTGAGAGATCGTATTACTCATATGTCCTTACATGCACACCAGCTCGCCGGTATATAGACCTTGGTTAGGTCATCAACCTATTGGTCTGCCAAATGTACGCACTCAGACATATAGCAACACATCTGTCTCTGGTCAGAGGATGCATGCCTATGCTATGACAGTATTCAACATAGGTCTTTGGTTATCTCAATCTCGTGAAGTCAATCCATTGACTCACCTAATCTGACACCTCTGAATCACTATTCCAATGCAGAGGACATGCATCAAGAGGTCGGTCAGATATCAGCCAAATGAGAAAAGGATTGACATCTCCTGGTCAGGCTGGAGATCCTCACTTGACAATCATTTGATGATGCTTAATAAGTCCTCTATCTAACTCCTTAGATATTCATCCAAGCATCAGCCTCTATGAGTCAATCATTGAATCAACAGCTGTATGATTATCAAGTTGGCCATGGTACATAACCCTTATTGTACAGAGGGACCTTATAGTGCATTCATTCATTCAATCTCAGAAAGGGAGTGAAAAACAATCAATAACTTTTATTGATAAATCATTTATTACAATAACATTTATTGCTGGAATGGTTCACCTCGGGATCACATTGCTAACAATCTCCCACTACCTCTTAGAACCATTCAGGAACAATCCTTAAACCCATACTCATTACATGCTGGTTGAAAACCTTCTGTGTCAGAGGTTTGGTAAGAGGTTCAGCAATGTTGTCGGCAGAGGACACCTTGGTAATGATGACATCACCACGCTTTTGAATCTCCCGAATGATGTGGTATTTACTTTCCACGTGCTTACTCTTCTGATGCCATCTAGGTTCCTTTGCCTGGGCAATGGATCCCGTGTTATCACAGAGTAGCGGGATGAGAGTATCAGAGGAAACTACGCCAAGCTCTAGGATGAACTTGTGCAACCACACCGCCTCCTTTTCAACATCCAATGCAGCAATGTACTTGGCTTCTGTTGTTGAATCTACTGTAGTGTCCTGCTTCTTGCTTCTCCAGCTCACAGCACCACCGTTCAATAGGAATACAAACCCTGATGTCTACTTTCGATCATGAATATCCGATTGGAAGTCAGAATCTGTATATCCCAAGACTTGGAGATTACCATCTCCATATACCAAGATGTAATCTTGCATCCATCTTAGATATTTGAATATGTTCTTTACTGCATTCCAGTGTTGCTCTCCATAGCAGGATTGGTAACGACTTACCATCCCACTACATGGCAGATATATGACCTTGTACACATCATGGCGTACATTAAGCTTCCTACTGCTGATGCATAGGGGCATCCAGCCAAGGCTTTCTTTTCCTCAACAGTTTGAGGAGCCATCCTTTTAGACAGGTGGATACCATGCCTCAAGGGGAGAAAACATTTATTGGAACTATACATACGAAATCGTTCAAGAATCTTCTTAATGTACCCATGTTGTGATAATCCTAATATCCTCTTTTCTCGATTTCTGAACAACTTCAGACCTAAGATGTAAGAGGCTTCTCCAAGATCTTTCATCTCAAAGGTATGGGATAGCCAAATTTTCACACTGATCATCACCCATGTATCATTCCCAATGATAAGGATGTCATCTACAAAAAGCACGATGAACACCATGACACTCCCACTAAGCTTCTTGTACACACAAGGTTCATCAGGATTCTGCACAAAATCATATCTCTTTATGGTTTTGTCAAATCTGATGTTCCAGCTACGAGAAGTTGGCTTGAGCCCATAGATGGATTTCTTCAGCTTGCATACTTTGTCATCCTCAATTATGAAGCCCTGGGGCTGCTTCATATAGATATCCTCCTCGAGGTATCCATTGAGGAAAGCTGTCTTGACGTCCATCTGCCAGATTTCGTAGTCAAGATACACAACTATAGCTAGCTGTGTCCTAATGGATTTAAGCATAGCCACATGAGAGAACGTCTCATCGTAACCCTTGCCTTCTCTCTGTGTGTAGCCCTTGGCTACGAGCCGTGCCTTGAAAGTCTCTACTTTCCCATCAGGTCCCCTCTTTATCTTGAAGATCCATTTACACCCAATTGGTTTTACCCCTTTAGGTGGATCATCTAGGGTACATATACCATTCTTATGCATGGAGTCAATTTCTGGCTTC
The DNA here is from genome assembly GCA_037367405.1 of Ottelia alismoides. Lineage (NCBI taxonomy): Eukaryota > Viridiplantae > Streptophyta > Magnoliopsida > Alismatales > Hydrocharitaceae > Ottelia > Ottelia alismoides. The sequence continues at coordinate 747,710 of JAZKJV010004381.1, read as the reverse complement.
ATTGCTAGCATCCATCTATCCATGTCATGATCCGCGAGTGCTTCATCAAATGAAGTAGGATAATTGTCAGTCTCACTTGACACATGGAATCCATACCTTTCAGGTGGTGCAACCACCCTCGAACTCCTTCGAAGAGGTATGCGTGTTTCATCTTTATTTATCTCTTCAGTTTCTGGTCCAGGAAGCTAAGAATCCTCAGGGGATTCAATGAGTTCTTCTACTTCATTTTTGTCTTGACCTTTAAGGAAATCATCCTCTAAAAACTTCACATCTCTAGAGACAAAAACCTTTTGGGTCTCAGGGTCATAGAGCTGGTATACAATACCATCTTTAACATACCTAGTGATGTAACACTCACGAGTGCGAGATTCTAGCTTACTTGCGTCCACGTTCTTCGCATGGACCAAGCAACCCTAAACCCTCAAGTGATTAACACTAGGTTTGGTTCCATACCAGAGCTCATGAGGAGTCTTAGGTACAGATTTGTTAGGAATCTTGTTTAGGATATATATTGCAGTCTCTACTGCATATCCCTGGAAACTAAGTGGTAAATGTGCTTTGCTCATCATTGAACAGACCATATCCATAATAGTCCTATTGCGTCTTTCAGTAACACCATTAAGTTGGCGAGTTCTGGGTGGAGTGAGATTGGAGACAATTCTATTTTCTTTAAGGTATTCCTTGAATTCATTTGAGAGGTACTCGCCACCTCAATCATATCGAATCCGTTTAATCTTCCTATCGGTTTGGTTCTCAACCAAAGCCTTGAATTCTTTGAACTTTTCAAAGGTTTTAGATTTATGATGTAATAGGAAGATAAACCCGTATCGTGAATGGTCATCAATAAACGTCAAATAATATCGATATCCATTTCGAGTCGCGGTACTGAAGGGACCACATACATCGATATGTATTAGGTCAATAATACCTTTGCACTTGTAACCTTATTACAGAAAGGCATGCTAGTCATTTTACCTCGAATACAATTTTCACAGGTAGGCAAAGATTGAACCTGTAGAAAATCTAAAGGTCCATCCTTTATCAATCTGTTGATCTTATCAACAGACAAATGACCAAGTCTTTGATGCCAAATCATATTCGAATGATTTTTATTCTCCCTAGATCTTTTAGGATTTTTATTCGTGGTTGTAATATTCATGACATGCTCATCAATGCACAATTCATAGAGTCCACCAAAAGTTAAAATACCATCCGCAATATATTTATCATAATGATTTGTGACTAATTTATTACAGAAAAAGAATGAATATCCACTTCTAATAAGCTTAGATACATATATTAAATTCTTTTTGACTTCAGGTACATAAAGACACTCTTTAAGTACTAAGACTCTACCACTAGATAATGATAGTCGACAAGTCCCGACGGTGACTACTGCAACACTTGCATTAGATCCCATCTGGATGACTATCTCCCCTTCCTCTAGATTCGTAGTTTCCTGAAACAAATGCAACACATTGCATACATGAACAGAAGCACCAGAATCTACGACCCAACTTCCTTCTCGTCCAACGAGAAAACTAGTTTCAATGATGAAAGTAGATTTCATACATGCCGGGGCTTTACCTTTGTTGACCGACTTCAGGTATTTCGGGCAGTTACGCCTCCAGTGCCTCGGCTTCTTGCAGTGGTGACAGACGTCGGTTTTCGTCGACGCTATCAATGTGGATGCATTGGAAGATGAGCCAACGCCTTGACTCTTCTTCTTTCTCTTATGAGCTGGGCCCTTCCGAGAACCTTGCTTCCGACTGCGCTCCCCTCTGACTTGTGCAACCATTGCACTGCCAGCGGGGCCATCTTTCTTTATTACATCTTATGCAGACTTTAATGAAGCAAGAAGTCCAGCATTATTCAAGTCCAACATGTTCACGTGGAATGAAACCACAAAATTATTGAAAGACTTGGGCCAAGATAGCAGAATGAAATCAGCTTGCATATCTGCATCTATATTTGCCCCAAGAGTCTCCAGCTCAGACAAGTACCCAAACATTTTGAGTACATGCTCTCGGACTAAAGTTCCTTCCTGCATCTTGCAGCGAACGAATTCTTTCATAATGTTATAACGTTGGGTGCGGTTAATGTCACCAAACATATCTTTCAGATTCTGCATTATTTACTGGCATGTGCTCATCTCCACATGTTGCTTCTGAAGAACATTGGAGAGAGAACCCCAGATATAACATCTTGCCAAGATATGATATTCATCATACTTGTCATTGTATTGCTTTTTTCCTTCAATTTAGGGTTTTCATGCTTGTCTTCTGTGAGCACATAACTTATGCGCTCAGCCGAGAAAACAAGCTCCAAATTACGGATCCAATCCGAGTAATTTGATCCGTTGACCTCCAGAAGCCTGCTTAGTGGGTTCATGGACTTCATTTTCTGAAATTAAGAATGCACTATATTAGAACATATAATCATACATTCATATTTATGATATTTGATTAAGGCATTTTAAATCAAATTTGTCTTGCTTTGTCAACTTTGAAAGTTCATTCCCTTAATCACTTTCAAAGCAAGAGATATACTTACCGCTATATCTCTAGCAAGAACTGGGATCTCCTCTTTACCTTTGTCATATCCCAATTGTTGGACATGTGAGCCCACGGCGAGCCATTATGCAATAAATGTTATTGCAAATATCATTCCCTGATCTGAAATGAAGAATAAATAATTTGCATAATAGGTCCCTCTGTACAATTAGGGTTATGTACCATGGCTATCTTAATGATCATACAGCTGTTGATTCAATTATTGAATCATAGAGGCTGGTGCTTGGATGAATATCTAAAGGGTTAGATTGAGGACTCATCAAGCACCGTCAAATGATTATTAAGATGTGATCTCCAGCCTGAGTAGGAGATGGCAATCCTTTCTCACATAGGTTGATATCTGACCGACCTCTTGATGCAGGTCCTCTGTATAGGAATAGATATTCGGAGGTGTCAGATTAGTTAGGTCAAAGAGTTGACTTAACGAGATCGAGATAACCTAAGTCCTATGTTAAATGCTGTCACAGCATAGGCACGCATCCTCTGACCGGAGACAGATGTATTGCTATATGTCTGAGTATGCACATTTGACAGACCAATAGGTTGATGACCTAACCAAGGTCTATACACCGGCGCGTTGGTGTGCATATAAGGGCATATGAGTAATACGATCTCTCAAAGGGATCATACAGGTTCACTACTGAACCAGAAGACATGAGCTCACTCATGAGATATTGGGAAGAATCAAATTCCGTGCACGGTCGTCTTGCTTTGGAAGCTTGACTGAATTTGTAGGTTTGATATATACTTTTGGAAAGTATATGATCAAGACCTAGGTATGATATATGTTTTTGGAAAGTATATGATCGATACCAACTCCCAATGATCAAATGAGAAACTTAGTGATCAAACCCTGAAGAAGACAGTGTAAAATAGATCTTGATCTTCGGGTTGACCATGGGTCTTCCAGTATGCAGGATGTACAAGTATTGGGAATACCTGAAGGGTGATGTGATCATAAACGATTGTATATCCATGACGCTTCCATTCCGAGGGAGTGATGAAACAGGTCTGGATTTTAGTGACTCCTTCCAGTAGAGAAGCAATCTGATCATAGTCCAAGTGTTGGACATTGATCTGAATGAGATTCAGATTCAATGAGAAGATTGGATTTGCGGTCTTGATTTAATCAAGCATCTGTGGGAGGTCCGTAAGATCTGGATTTGAGATAAGATCTCAATATCCAAGTCACTATACGTGGAACAATACAATCGCCCTGTCCTTATCTCCAAGTATCTGCGGAGAAAGCACATTATTCATGAAAGGGTTCAAGAATAATTCTTTTGATGAAATATCCAAGCAAGGACTTGATGATTAAATGTGATTTAATTATCAAAGCTTAAATATGAATATGATTCATATTGAGAAAATGATTATCTAAGATAATTAAATGAGATTTAATTATCAAGGATTAAGAGAATGTGGATAGCACTATCCATGATATATGTATGTTATAAATATGATTTATAATATACATATATATAAGAGAGAGAATTTATGTAAATAGCATTTGTTAATTAATAATGTGAATTGGATTCACATTTGTTAATTAATTGGAAATGCAATTTACTAACTAGTTTGGGTTGTGAATATGATTCACATAATTTTCAATGGCAAGATTGAAATATTCACAAATTAATTTTGGAATTATTTTGGTGGATATTTATTGTAATTAATTGAGGAATAATATAATAAATAAAATGGAGAAAACAACCACCCTCATGGGTGGCGTCACCCATGAAGAGTTCATGGGTGACGCCCCCCCTTTTTAGGGGTTGGTTAACTCCACTTCATTTGTTATATTATCTCTTGATTAATTAACTTTAAATTGTTGTTATTGAACAACAAATCCTAGCCATTGATTTATCATGGACCAAGCATATCCCTTGGATCCATGTGTCCCATGGATTGAGATCCATTGGATCCTAAACTAGTATATAAGGAGGGCTAGGGTAGCCTCTCCATGGTACATCATTAAGAGTTGTGCAAGGTTACAACTCTCTCTCTCTCTCTTTCTCATTCTCGCCCTCTCTCTTTCTCTTCTCCATCAAGTGGCCGTCCACTTTGTGTTGAGAAAGGAGAGACTCTCGGCTTTCGCCTTCGACGACTCGTGGATCTCCATCTTCTTTGGAGTTTCTTACTCTAAAGGAAGACGACGGATTTCGTTTGATGAAATCGGGGGAGCCATCGCTTGGATCTTCATCGAGGATTGCGGGAAGGAACGTGACTCATCATCACGCCCGCAAGTGCGTTCTTCGTGGATCGGACTTAAGATAGGAGGATCTCTACTTTGGGATCTCGCGATCACAACCACGCTTCAAGAGGTATTCCTTGTACTTTGTGGTTTGATGAAACGATCCGAGAAGTGTTCTCGTGATCATGTGGTTTCATCTTTAAAGTTAAAAATTTTAATTTCCGCTGCATCTAGCAACTAGTGCGACTAGTTGCTCCGATTGCATACGATGCGATCGACACGCTTCCGTGATGCGCTTGAGGATTCTCAATATCCTTCAAGTGGTATCAGAGCCAGGTTGAATAAGGTTTTGGATATGATCCATAGACCTTAGACGATTTGGTTCTTGAAAGGGTTGCGAAATTTTTACTGCATTTCAATTTTCGCACCTCTATAAAATTGAATTTTTCGGCTCTGTTTAAAATGTTTAAACACGAAATTTTCAATTGGATTTTGTTCCCCATTAAACAAGGAAACCATAGGACTTGAGTTTACTAAATTTGGACTTTATTTGCTCAAGATATGGCTTTTTGAATATGACTATATTCACTGTTGCGGGAACTGCGGATTTGAACGCAATTAATGAGATGATTACGGTTTTAATCCGCCTTAAAATGCGTGAATTATCACTTGGGTTCTTTAATAAATCAAATAGGCAATCTTTGGAAACTGAGTTTGCATTTTTTGGATTTAAATTGATCAAGATAAGTTAATTTTAGTGATTGGGGGTCACTGCTGGAAATTAACAATTTCTTGATCTTGAACCTTGTGATATGTCATTCAATTATCATGATGAAAATTAATTGTTAATTTTCTGGAATAATTAGTGATAAATATTTGTGAAATATTTAAAGAGATAATTATTTCATTGAATGACACTTGCCTAAACCACAATGATGAGATATTAGATCTTGATCATTGGTTCATCAACAAACATTGCTTTCATGAAAACCATAGTTTATCCTACAATTGTTGTAGGACAACTTTTACATGAAAAACCCTTTTGCTTGAATAGGATTGGGGATTTGTCTAGCAAATCTCCTTATAATCAAAAATGTTTTGATTTATATTATATGGTATAATTTCGGTTGAAAAACCGATGAACATCTCAAAGTACATGATGGTCTATCTGGTATTATCCTTTCCTGAGGCGGATGTGGTGCCTAGTCGGAGAGCATTGGGGTCGCGGGTTGCAACGTATGTGGTCCGTCTCACTCTCGTCGGTACTGGCCATGACAGCGGGTAGGGACTGTATAATACCGGAGACAGACAATGTGTATTTTTCTAATTATTAAAATTCGAATAATACGTACTTTGAGTATATACCTACTATTCAAGTAAAAGACATGTTTGTTGATTGATGATTGGATTGATGATTAATTTAATGTGATTAAATTAATTATATCCAATAAACACTCTATTTTGAATAGATGTGTATTTCCCTTGGAAGAATTAATTATGTGAATATGATTCACAATAATTAATTACAATTTGAATATGAGGTGGAGGATCACATAAGTGACATCCATGGTCTCCCGTCAAGGCAAAGGATTTCGTCGCCAGTTGTTGTGTATAGGAGACGCCTGTCCGAAGTGACAGATCCTGTACATGATTTAATTGGATCGGGTTCTTTGCTTCTCGAAAGAGTAAGGCCGTATACGTAGTGACCCCAATATCGGGTCCTCATATTATTGGGGCGATATTGGATTGCGTATAGCGAGTATTAAGCCTGTTGACGGTTGGTTCAATTAATGACGGGTCAACATCATCTTAGGGGTGGTGGGCCCGGGTGTTAAAGACCGAATTGGGAAATGCAAGTTGGACTTGCAAGGCGGAATGTGTTCCCGCTTCTTTTTATCCGAGTTGTAGGTTCTCATATTATTGGGATGCAACGAAGATAGGAAAGGAGATCCCAGATCTTGCTAGAGACATAGTGGTAAGAATATCTCTTACATTGAAAGTGATTAAGGGAATGAACTTTCAATGTTGACAAGGCAAGACAACTTTGATATAAAAATTCCTAAATCAAAGTAAAACATGTATATATTATATATACCCTTATGCAAATTTCTTATTTCAGATAATCCTTCATTAAACCCACTCAATGTTATACTCAATAATAACCAGTAAAATATCTTGGATTGCACTCATGATCCAGATATTGTACTTGCAATTGGACACATAATGTATGTGGTTGCAGTGTGCAAGTCCCCTCAACATAATGAGGAAGGACAATTAAATAAGACAATAAGACATCACCTTAGGGTTTGTATGTCTCTATAGTATTGATCTTTCATCGAGTGTACTTTGGAAGTGACATGTCGATGGTGATCATAATTGTCGAATAATCCTTATAAAATAAAAGAAGATATTTTGGCATACATATGTGCTCTAGACATTTAATCATGAATGACATGGTTCTCTGCATTATGCAGAATGGTGGCTCGAAAGAGATGATGTATTCAAAATGTTTGAATACCTACCTGAACCTAAGTCTCTAAGAGTTAAGATGTATGAAGATATGATGAGTGTCATCATTCTATTATCTATACTCTAGTCATTCATGAAGCTTCATAATATTCATATTGTATGAATTTAATGAAGCATGTATAAATGTTGAAATGCTCTTACATTGAATTCTTTTGAATTTAACATAAGAGATCCTTAGTCTTAAGCAATGGTTGTTTATAGATTAAGAGAGTGCAGTGGAAGCATGGGTCAGACCCGAGTAAGAAGGAAAGTCAAAAAGTTGACCTACTTCTGTGACTTCCATATGACGTCCAAAGAGTTGGATGAATGCCAATACTGCAATAAGTTGATGTGTTGATAGTATGACTATCAAATCTGTCTAAAATCCTTAGTGAAGGACTCAGATAGAGCATCAGAATAATCTACATATAATCATTGACTTTGACTTTCTTATTTCATAAGATTAAGTCTGACAATTGTATCCCAATCTTCTAGTGACATTTGCAAATTGGTTGCATATATATATTAGAAGACTAGGAATTTGATCTTAAGGTTTAATAGTCATCTGCATGGATATTGATGTAATTGTTGCAGCAATCTATGTTGGATAGATGGACTTCATATTCTCAGTGGGAGAGCCCTTAGTCTTTGAGAATGTCTCTATGACCTAGATATTAGAATACCCTCATTGTTTGTTTCTAAATGTTGGAAATAAACATGAATTCTGAGATAGAACTATCATAAAGAGTTATGATGGATATATTTCAGATAGTAATCTAACATCTAGTGGACTCCACAAAATTAGAATATTAATGAATGGTTCATTAAGATTTCTAATACTGAAAATCAAACCTTATAAGATCATTAGGAGGATGAAGATCATTTGACAATGATCTGGCATCAAGCCTTGGACATTTGTTGTTGATTTGATCAATAGACTAGTAAGATATGAAACTTTAGAATGTCTAAAATTTCAAATCTTACATACTTGTGAATATTGTATTCAAAGTAAAATGTCCAATACACCCTTCTCTGGGAATGGTGTTAGATGTCGAGGTATTCAAGATCTCATACATATTGATGTATGTAGATCATCTATATCATAATAAACATTATGGATATGTGATATCTATTAATGATTATGTATGATATGAGATTTCTTCTCTTCACCTGAGAAACCTTTGAAATGTTCAAAGATTTCACAATTTTGGTTTAGAACCAAAATTTGAAGGAAGAATAAATGAATTTGATCTAACCAAGGTAGCAAGTACCTATTAGATAAAATTCAAAGAATACCTTATAGAGATAGGAATATCATTTCTATCTCACTCCTCCTGGTAAACCTGAACTCAATAGAGTTGTAGGGCGATACAATTGGATCATGTGCGACATGATTTGATCAATGATGAATTTTAGCATAATTATCCTCTTAGTTTCCTGGTATATATGTGTAGTAGAGACTACAATATATATCCTTAATAAGGTTCCATGGATGTAAGCTGGAATCTAGCACTTGAGAGTGCTACTTCATTAGGAAAATAAAGTATGGTATTGGATACCTACTTTATGACCTTGAGATTCTTAAAAGATCTCATTTCTGAGAATATGATTCTTAGAGGATGACTCTCTTAAGAATCAAGATGAAAATGAAGTATAGGAACTCATTTAATCTTGAGAAGATAATGAGACTCCTGAAATCGGAAACTAAAATGACAATTAAAGATGAAACATTAATACCTCTTCAAATGAGTTTGAGGATGTATTCCATGTGTCAGTTGAGTCTGACAATGATCGGACTTCATGTGATGAAGCTCCTAAGGATCATGACATGGAAAGATGGATATTAGCAATAAAGTCTAAAGTAGACTTCATATACAAATGTTGTATATGGACCCTCGAGGATCCACCTATAAGGGTTAGACCCATTAAGGTGTAAATGGATCTTCAAGAGAAGAGGGAACCTGATGAGAAGGTAGAGACCTTCAAAGCTCGGTTCGTAGTCATAAGCTACACATCGGAAGAGAAGACATTGCTTGCAATGAGACTTGCTCTTCAGTGGCCATGCTTAAAATCATCAGAATATTGCTAACCCTAGCTACACAACTTGACTGTTGCATCTTCAAGATGTAATTCAAGATTGCATTCCTCTAAGAATACCTCTCTGAGGATATTCACATGAAGTAGCCCCAGGGCTTCATGATTTTGGAAAGTAAGGTGTGAAAGCTAAAGAAATCCATCTGTGGACTCAAATAAGCTTCTTGAAGTTGGAACATAAGATTTGACGAAATTATAAATGTTATGATTTCAAATAAAATCTTGATGTAACATGTGAAGCTTAGTGGGAGTGCCATTGTGTTCATCGTGCTAAATGTAGATAATATCCTAATCATTTGGAATGATATAAGGATGATAATAAGTGTTTTATAGACCGGCTATTCCATACCTTGAGATATGATCTCAAGAATACCTCTTAGATCTTAGTTCTGAAGTTGTTCAGAATCAAAGAAAAGAGGGTATTGGGACTGTCACATTTGTAGTACACCTTGGACATATTCCATTCTTGGAAATTCCAAGAAAGGCTTCCTTCCCTTGAGATTTGGTACTGACCTATCAAAAGGGATAGCACCTCAATGAGTTGAGGAAGTGAATGCTAAAACTGCTTGCACTTGTGCATCAGTTACGAGAAGCTAAGTGTATGCTTGATGTGTACAAATGCCAGATATCTGCCATGTAGTGGGAGTAGTAAACTGTTACTAATCCTTCTATACAGATAGAACACTTGATTGCAGCAATAACAATATCTTCAAGAAATTAAGACATTTAGATGAAGATGTAAAAGGTCTTAACTGTGGATACTGTAGGAGATAGTGATCTCCAGGAATAAGGGTATTCTAATAAGGATTATGGAAATACTGGTTATAATAGTTATTGAGCAATAGTGTCAAGGACACTATAATTGCTTTGTCAAGATTGAGTATTGGTTGCATTAGATGCAACATTCGCATTGGATGCGAGCACTGTTACCTAGGGATATGCAAGTGCCGTAAAAGGACTTGGCGTAGTCTCGCGGGAACAGAGTGACTGATCAGCTTACCTAGCTATTTCTAAATAGCTTATGATTGTCACATGAGTGTAGGTTTAAATGATTAGCCCATTAATGGCTCTTTGGGCTAGTGGGAGATTGTTGGACATGTGAGCCCACGGCGAGCCATTATGCAATAAATATTATTGCAAATATCATTCCCTGATCTGAAATGAAGAATAAATAATTTGCATAATAGGTCCCTCTGTACAATTAGGGTTATGTACCATGGCTATCTTAATGATCATACAGCTGTTGATTCAATTATTGAATCATAGAGGCTGGTGCTTGGATGAATATCTAAAGGGTTAGATTGAGGACTCATCAAGCACCGTCAAATGATTATTAAGATGTGATCTCCAGCCTGAGTAGGAGATGGCAATCCTTTCTCACATAGGCTGATATCTGACCGACCTCTTGATGCAGGTCCTCTGCATAGGAATAGATATTCGGAGGTGTCAGATTAGTTAGGTCAAAGAGTTGACTTAACGAGATCGAGATAACCTAAGTCCTATGTTGAATGCTGTCACAGCATAGGCACGCATCCTCTGACCGGAGACAGATGTATTGCTATATGTCTGAGTATGCACATTTGACAGACCAATAGATTGATGACCTAACCAAGGTCTATACACCGGCGCGTTGGTGTGCATATAAGGGCATATGAGTAATACGATCTCTCAAAGGGATCATACAGGTTCACTACTGAACCAGAAGACATGAGCTCACTCATGAGATATTGGGAAGAATCAAATTCCGTGCACGGTCGTCTTGCTTTGGAAGCTTGACTGAATTTGTAGGTTTGATATATACTTTTGGAAAGTATATGATCAAGACCTAGGTATGATATATGCTTTTGGAAAGTATATGATCGATACCAACTCCCAATGATCAAATGAGAAACTTAGTGATCAAACCCTGAAGAAGACAGTGTAAAATAGATCTTGATCTTCGGGTTGACCATGGGTCTTCCAGTATGCAGGATGTACAGGTATTGGGAATACCTGAAGGGTGATGTGATCATAAACGATTGTATATCCATGACGCTTCCATTCCGAGGGAGTGATGAAACAGGTCTGGATTTTAGTGACTCCTTCCAGTAGAGAAGCAATCTGATCTTAGTCCAAGTGTTGGACATTGATCTGAATGAGATTCAGATTCAATGAGAAGATTGGATTTGCGGTCTTGATTTAATCAAGCATCTGTGGGAGGTCCGTAAGATCTGGATTTGAGATAAGATCTCAATATCCAAGTCACTATACGTGGAACAATACAATCGCCCTATCCTTATCTCCAGGTATCTGCGGAGAAAGCACATTATTCATGAAAGGGTTCAAGAATAATTCTTTTGATGAAATATCCAAGCAAGGACTTGATGATTAAATGTGATTTAATTATCAAAGCTTAAATATGAATATGATTCATATTGAGAAAATGATTATCTAAGATAATTAAATGAGATTTAATTATCAAGGATTAAGAGAATGTGGATAGCACTATCCATGATATATGTATGTTATAAATATGATTTATAATATACATATATATAAGAGAGAGAATTTATGTAAATAGCATTTGTTAATTAATAATGTGAATTGGATTCACATTTGTTAATTAATTGGAAATGCAATTTACTAACTAGTTTGGGTTGTGAATATGATTCACATAATTTTCAATGGCAAGATTGAAATATTCACAAATTAATTTTGGAATTATTTTGGTGGATATTTATTGTAATTAATTGAGGAATAATATAATAAATAAAATGGAGAAAACAACCACCCTCATGGGTGGCGTCACCCATGAAGAGTTCATGGGTGACGCCCCCCCTTTTTAGGGGTTGGTTAACTCCACTTCATTTGTTATATTATCTCTTGATTAATTAACTTTAAATTGTTGTTATTGAACAACAAATCCTAGCCATTGATTTATCATGGACCAAGCATATCCCTTGGATCCATGTGTCCCATGGATTGAGATCCATTGGATCCTAAACTAGTATATAAGGAGGGCTAGGGTAGCCTCTCCATGGTACATCATTAAGAGTTGTGCAAGGTTACAACTCTCTCTCTCTCTCTTTCTCATTCTCGCCCTCTCTCTTTCTCTTCTCCATCAAGTGGCCGTCCACTTTGTGTTGAGAAAGGAGAGACTCTCGGCTTTCGCCTTCGACGACTCGTGGATCTCCATCTTCTTTGGAGTTTCTTACTCTAAAGGAAGACGACGGATTTCGTTTGACGAAATCGGGGGAGCCATCGCTTGGATCTTCATCGAGGATTGCGGGAAGGAACGTGACTCATCATCACGCCCGCAAGTGCGTTCTTCGTGGATCGGACTTAAGATAGGAGGATCTCTACTTTGGGATCTCGCGATCACAACCACGCTTCAAGAGGTATTCCTTGTACTTTGTGGTTTGATGAACGATCCGAGAAGTGTTCTCGTGATCATGTGGTTTCATCTTTAAAGTTAAAAATTTTAATTTCCGCTGCATCTAGCAACTAGTGCGACTAGTTGCTCCGATTGCATACGATGCGATCGACACGCTTCCGTGATGCGCTTGAGGATTCTCAATATCCTTCACCAATAATATGAGAACCTATGACTCCAATAAAGAGAAGCGGGAACATATTCCACCTTGCAAGTCCAACTTGCATTTTCCAATTTGGTCCTTAACACCCGAGCCCACCACCCCTAAGGTGATGTTGACCTGTTGTTAATTGAACTAACCGTCAACAGGAATACAACTCGCTATGCGCAATCCAATATCACCCCAATAATATGAGGACCTGATATTGGGGTCACTACACCTACGTCCTTACTCTTTCGAGAAGCGACGAGCCCAATCCAAATGGATCGTATGCAGGAGCTATCACTTCGGACAGGCATCTCCTACATACAATATCTGGCGACGGAACCCTTCGCCTTGACGAGAGACCATGGATGTCACTTATATGATCCTCCACCTCATATTCAAATTTTAACTAATTATTATGAATCATATTCCTATAATTAATTCTTCCAAGGGAAATACACATCTATTCGTAATAGATTTTTTTAATTGGATATAATTAACTTAATCACATTAAATTAATTATCAATCCAATTCAATCAACAAACTTGATTGGTTTTACTTGAATATATATATGCTATTATCTCAAAGTATATATTAATTCGAATTTTAATAATTAGAAAAATACACCTTAATTTCTCCAACATTATCGAGTCCCTACCCGTTATCATGGCCAGTACCGACAGGAGTGGGACGGATCGCAACCGGTGCGACCCGCTACCCCAACGCTCCCCGACTAAACACCATATCCACCTCAAGAAAGGATAATGCCAAATAGATCAATACGTACTTGAGATGATCATTGGTTCTTCAACCGAAATTATACCGTATAGTAATAATCAAAATATTTTTGATTATAAGGAAATTTGCTAGACAAATTTCCAATCCTATTCAAGCGAGATGTTTGTTAATTGTGTTTCTAATTATGATCTAGATCAAATCTAATCAATTTATTGGTTGAGGTCATGTAAATTAAGGAAATAATCATCATCAAATATTTTTTAAATATTTTCCATAATTATTTCATGAAATTAACAATTAATTTCACTAATTGACAATCACATGATTCTTGATTAGGAATGTAATTTTAGCAGTGACTCATACTTACTAAAATTAATATATATCAATCAATTTAAATCCAAATTAGACAAAATCAGTTTCCAAAGATTGCTAATTTGATTTAGGACAGAACCTAAGTGATATTTCATGCATTTCTAGGCAGATAAAAACAATAATTAACTCTTTAATCATGTTAAGATTCTTTGTTCCCGCAACAGTGAATACATGTTCATTAAAACAACCATATCTCGAGAAAACGGAATCCAAATTACATAAACTCAGATCATATGGTTTCCATATTTAATGGGGAACAAAATACAAGTGATTAATTCGTGTTTAAATATTTTAAACAGGGCAGAATTTATTCACTAAACAGATGTGCGAAAATGAAATGCGACAAAAAACTTTTGCACCCTTAACGAACCCAAGTCGTACTAGGTTTACGGATCGTATCCAAGACCTTTGACCTAAGGCTCTGATACCACTTTAAGGATATGGTATAATCCCACCATGGAAGTGTGAGCATCGTATCGAATACGACGAAGAACGACTAGTCGTACTAGTTGTTCTATGCCGCGGAATTTAAAAAACTTTCATGTGATGAAATTACATCATCCAAGAATGATTCTCGGATCGTTTCATATAGAACCACATAAAGTATAAAGGAGTATCTCTCGTAGCGTGGTTGATCGAGTCTCTACGAAAAGAGATCTCCTGTCTCAAGTCCGATCGTTGGAGAAGACACTTGCGAGCACGGCGATAAGCCGCGTGATCCTCGCAATCCAACGAGTTGATCCAAGCACGGTGAACTCCTGATCTTGTCGTACGAGATAGAACACCTTCTTTGTGAGTTAAACACTCCAAAGAAGATGGAGAACCGAAGAACGTCGAGGCGGTGGCGCGGTGGCGAAGCGTCGACGAACTTTCTCCTCTAGGGTTTGGTGGATGGCCACCAATGGAGAGGAGAGAAGGGATGACGTGTAGAATAAGAGAGAGAGAGAGATGTATCTCAATTGCATAACCTTAGAGAGCATGGTATGCCTCTCTGTTTATGGGTTTTGGGATCCACGGATCACAATCCATGGGATACATAAAATCAATGGATGAGATTGATTTATGTTTAATCCAATGGTCAAGATGTTATTGGTAAAATCCAACAACTAATAATTTAACTTAGATTAAATATATTTGATAAAAAATCAAATACAATTAAATCCTAAATTAAATGAAACATATAAGGAGATAATCATCATGGATATAACATCTCCCCATGAAATATGGTGGACAACCACCAATTCCATATAGGACTTGGTAGTCGTCCACTTGTTTCCATGTGGAGGCAATCTCATGAAATCTCACGAGATTGCATATCTCCATGAAAATGTCCATTATTTTTTTCAACAACTTTTGTTGTGATTTATTCTACAAAAATAATTCATAATTAATCTTGAGAATATTGCAATCTTGCCCTTGAAAATTTGTGAATCACATTCACAACCCAAAACAAAATATAATTTACATTTTCAATTAATTACACAATGTGTATCCAATACACGTCAATAATTAATTAACAAATATAAATTATAATTAGCTCTCTCTAATACATTATAAATCACATTTATAATATATTATTAATAATTGGATATTGCTATCCATATTATTCTTATCTACAATAATTAAATCATATTGAATTATATTGGATAATTTCCACATGCATCAAGATAATTAATTCACATTTAATTATCATTCTCTTAATGCTCAGATATAATTCAACTATGGAATTATTCTTGAACCCTTTCAAGAATAATGCGATTTTCCGCAGATACTTGGAGATAAGGACAGGGCGATTGTATTGTTCCACATATAGCGACTTGGATATTGAGTTCATATCTCAAATCCAGATCTCATGGACCTTCCACAGATGCTTGATAAAATCAAGGCCGCAAACCTAATCTTCTCATTGCATCTGAATATTATTCTGATAAATGTCCAATTCATGGGCTAAGATTAGGCCACTTCTCTACTGAGAGGAGTCACTAAAATCCAAACCTGTTTCATCACTCCCTCGGAATGGAAGCGTCATGGTTATACAATCGTTTATGATCACATCACCCTCAGGTATTCCCAACAGCTGTACATCCTGCATACTGGAAGACCTATGATCATTCTGAAGATATAGATCAATTTTACACTGTCTTCTTTAGGGTTTGATCACCAAGTTTCTCAATCTTGGTCATTGGGAATTGGTATAGATCATATGCTTTCCCAAAGCATATATCTTACCTTCAAATTGATGTCATGCTTCCAAAGCATGACAACCATGCATGGAATTTGATCAGTCCCAATACCTCATGAGTGAGATCATGTCTTCCAGTTCACATGTGAACCTGTATGATCCCTTAGAGAGATCATATTACTCATATGTCCTTACATGCACACCAGCTCACCGGTATATAGACCTTGGTTAGGTCATCAACATATTGGTCTGTCAAATGTACACACTCAGACATATAGCAACACATATGTCTCTGGTTAGAGGATGCATGCCTATGCTGTGACAGTATTCAACATAGGTCTTTGGTTATCTCGATCTCGTTAAGTCAACCCATTGACTCAACTAATATGACACCTCTGAATCACTATTCCCATGCAGAGGAACTGCATCAAGAGGTCGGTCAGATATCAGCCAAATGAGAAAAGGATTGCCATCTCCTACTCAGGCTGGAGATCTTCACTTGACAATCATTTGATGATGCTTGATGAGTCCTCTATCTAACTCCTTATATATTCATCCAAGCATCAGCCTCTATGACTCAATCAATGAATCAACATCTGTATGATTATCAAGCTGGCCATGGCACATGACCATTATTGTACAGAGGGACCTTATAGTACATTCATTCATTCAATCTCAGAAAGGGAGTGAAAAACAATTAATAACTTTTATTGATAAATCATTTATTACAATAACATTTATTGCAGGAATGGTTCACCCCGAGCTCACATTTCTAACAACTACAAAGGCTGAATAAGAATGCGATCATTTTTGCTACACCTAACGTGATGTTAGGGTAGTGCGTAGTTCCACATATACGCCCAAACTGTTGGAGATGGATGTAGAGCTTTCGATTGAATTTCCAAGGAATGTAGGAAGAAGAGCCAAGAGTTGAGGCTTCAACTCAAATGGGCATGCATAATAGGTATCTGGATCCATTCTGTCTTCTGTCCAGTACTTGGGTTGTAAGTCTCCTTTGAGGGTCGATTTGGGATGTCCTTCTCTTGGTTCTCCTCCTTCTCCACTGTGTCCACATCCTATCTCTTCTCCTCCTCCTCCCGACTCGCCTCTTCTCCTCCAGAGATCATTCAGCATGTCTTGAAAGGAGACTTGGGCCAATGTCTGGTTAGTGAGATGCTACTACATTGCTTGTTTAGAGCCGAGGAGCTGTGCATTCGCCGGATTCTTATCTGGTTGCTGGCCTGATTGTGTCTGTGGAGGGTGTTGAGGTTCCTTTCCCTTTCCATTTGGAGCCATTTATTTCTCTGAATCGAAGTCTGAATCTGACATAATCTTCTGCTCTAGGTTGGGCTCTAGATCTGCATAATGAATGATGCCCCGATTAGTCTATATGGAAGGACCTGATGTAACAAATTGTTTTGTGTTAAGGACAGCATAGAATTTCATTAAGGATGGATATGTGTAAGGAATGAAATCAATCTCCATCCAAAATGGGTAGATTTTGAGACAAGAGTTATCTTAGTTTATTGAAGGTGGGGAGTCTTGAGAGCAGTTCACAAAGTCCATACCATGATCTTGGGAATCGCCCTGAATTATTAGAGAGGTCAGTTACATGGAAACGAAGTGGGTTTCAACAGAGTCCTGACTAACCTACCAATGAGTTGGCATCTCGAGGTCAAGAGGAAGATATGTAATAGATGAATGGTACGGAGGTCAACGAGAAACAAAAGGAGTGTAAAACAGAAGAATGGATCGAAAGCAAGCGGGGGACAAATGAGAATAAAAGAAGATAAAATGATGGGAAAATTTTGCACAAATATGTGGGACTTTGATCTTGGACCTTAAGTAAATCAAACAAACACTAGACAAGTTTTGAATTCACCAATATAACCCAAGCGAAGTCATGAGAGTTAGGCTATTTTTTATCTTTTCAATGTTATGGTTGTATTAAATGCAATCTTTTCACGAGTCCTTAAGTACACTAACCCTATATGATCATGTGCACTGCCGGAAAAGTACCCCGTACTTCTTCCACATCCTTTGTAACATGTGATCTACATGCTTGGAAGTCCTATATCTCGCTCCTGGGAGGCTACTCGGCCAAAGAATAGAGAAAGGAAGCTAATAGGCAAAACCATTACTTCCATCACAAGTGAGGTACTCAGACGTAAATCGATGAGACAGACAGACATGCGAGGGCGTGGCCTAGGCTCAATACTTCAGACCAAGTCAGCATTCCATACAAGGCGGGAACACGTTATCGACAAGGCCTTACTTGATCATGTACGATAGAAGCACCAATACTTCATCATCCCAAGTGATAACCAAGGTGCCACATGTTGAGATTTGGGCTCTATCCTTAGGGGGTCGCGCCTCACTCAGTCTGGAGTGTACCAGAAAGCAATGAGGGATTTATGAACTCAAAACAAGGATGTCCATTACGATTTTTATTGAGGTCAACTTAACAATCTCAATTGTTAAATCTCCGTAAATGGGAAACCCCTACATACCCATCAATGGAGAGCATACATGTTACAAAATAATCACAATCAAAATAGATTTCAATCAATTATGGCCGGATGTATTATCTGATCTAAATATGAATGGATATACTAATTAATCAAAACTTGGAGTAGTCCTCACATCAATTAGAATATAAAATAATCCTAAATTTAAGTTTCAAATCATATAGACAATCTCCACCTTGAATTTAAACCTTGGATAACAAAAAAACAACTACTAGAATTACCATGAATTGTATTCTCAGATAACATAAAAAATCGCTACTAGAAACTACCATGAGTTGAATTCTCATGCAGTTCAAAAACCATTGTAAGATTCCACCCTCTCCTTCACATCTATGGAGCCACCACTTGTCGACCCACCAAAGGTCAAACTCGTTCCTACTAGTGATCTCCTCAATCACGATGTTTCCATGACATCATCTTCTTTCTTTTGACTAATTGACAACTCTGATACCAATTTTTTGGATGCAATATAAGTAGAGCATAAAAATAAACACTTGGATAAGCATGCATGAAAACAACCATAACACATGATTTACAAGGTTATCTTTTGGGACTTGTCCTTGACGGCGATGGTGGATCTCTCTCAACATGAAGAAAGAATTGAGTACATATGATTATTGAAAACACCAATCCTATGAAGTTTATATAAATCCCATATAAACAAATCTCCATAGATATACAGACTGCCAAATCTTTCTAAGTAGGAAAATCTTTCAAAATCTCCTTAAACATGAAAAATCTTCAAATCTCTAATATGGAAAGAAGCAGGGTCCAGATCCTTTAATCAATTATGATTTGAATCAATTCTCCAATTAGAATATGAAAGGAAACTCTGACCAAACATAGTCTGAAAGAATCTTCACACCAATTAGAATCTAGATGGATCCCAATCCGATAGGATTCAAATCCTATCAATAAATATATTTTTATAGGCACATGGGTATCAATGGAACTCAGTCATGGCTAGTCCTAAGCCCGGGTAAATGAGGAGGGTTGTGTTAGGTACCGGACAATTAGCATAAAACAGTCGGAGGCAACTTCCTAAATAGTATTTGTTTAAAAAGGTATTATTTAAGAAGTCACATCATGATAATCAGATCTTTTCAACATGGATTTAAGCAAACATTTAGACTTCGTTGGGACGTTCCCTACTTGCGATATGTTGCATCGTCTGAATGTAATGAAGCATTGGTAGGGCTTGATACATCACATCCTAGATCTAGTTCAAAATGTGCAAGAGATCACACATTAGGAACACATGCGAGTAAATAAGCAAGTTCTGCTGCATCACTGCCTAGATGCTGTCCAAAATGTGTAAGGGTTCTCGCATGATGGACAGATGCGAGTAAAGAAGTTAGTCCGAAAGAAGTTGTAAAGGAAATTGCAGATAGGTAGTTGGAATATTGACACTTTAACTGGAAAATTGATGGAGATAGTGGATACGATGGTTAGAAGAAAGATTCAAATACTATGTCTTCAAGATACTAAATGGATTGGAGAGAAAGCAAGGGAGATAGAGATGGAATACTTTAAACTTTGATATTTATGTAAAGATAAGGGAAGAAATGGTGTTGGAGTGGTTATCCATAAGGATTTGAAGGATTGTGTCCTTGAGGTGCAAAGATTCGAAGATTGGATTATTTTACTAAAGTTGGACCTTGAAGAAATTCTAAATATCATCTTAGTTTATGCAACACAAATTGGTTTAGATGAAAGGAATAATAGCGACGGAGAGGTCCGTACTTGCAGCCGATTCGGAGTCAATCGAAGGACCCCATTTGCTATTTTGGGATGCCTACCACTTTTGAAGGATGTGGCTTCTACTTTTTATCATCCTTGCATACAGCATGATGTGGGCATAGACTTTGGTTATGTAAATAAGAATAATATTTCTTCAATTGGTTTTGTAAATATTACTTTTCAAGACTCTTTAGAAAAATACAAAAAAAATAAACATTTGAAAAGAACTTTGTCAGATCCTGATGTTGCGCAAATCACTGAGAATCTTGTTCTTGAGATGCTCTTGCTACAAACCATTAAGTACCTACCAAACATCAAGAAGGGACTTAACGAGGCATGTACTTCAAAGATCCAGCAACGGTAAGCTAGATAGAGAAATGTGAAGCACATATTGTCGGTGGTGACAATAAATGCAATCACCAATCTCCCAAGCAAGAAGAAAGGCATGGGAGCACCTCTCATTCGATGCACGATGTTTTATCAAGAGTTCGACCAAACTCTTCTTAATATTGGATTATCAATAAATATGATACCTACTTCGCTACTAAAAGAATTTGGATTGGGATCGCTCAATTCCACCAGGATGATTCTATAGTTCGCAAAAACTTCAATCAAGCGGCTCGAGGAACTTTGGAGGATGTCATCGTCACCATTCAAGGAATGGAGTTCCTTGTAGACTTCGCTGTATTGGATATGGACAACACAACTCCTCTTCTGCACACCTTGATTATACTTGGACAACCGTTCCTTTGAGCATTCGAGGTAGTGGTGGATTATAGCAGCAGACATATTACCTTTCACTCGAACAATGACAAAGTACCCATTCAGATGATTCAAGTGCTGAATTCTTAAGGATCTGTAGCCGATGAGAGTGTGGATATAGAACAGACAGAAGATTGTGAGTTTCTTTTTGATATTAGAGACACCAACCTGTTCATGGATGACAATGATACCCATGAATTCCTCTCTTTAAAGGAAGGAGTGGATAGACAATTGGCTTCCCTGCTGTCTCAGAGGATGAGATATTTGTTTATCTGCCATATGAACTGATTGATAGACAACTTTACTTAGCAGAGGTAGATGAGACCATTTTAGAATTTTATGAACATGATTCCACCATTGAGAACTTTTGTGTATTAATATATTCAGAGATTAGTCAAGGGTGGACAATGTACAGTTGACAGATCTGACCCTCAATATCCTGCACAACTCTAGAGGTTACCACTGAGAAAATATAGAAACCACCAGAGCTCAAGTAGCTTCCAGCAATCATGAAGTACTCCTTCTTTGCAGGTGAGACGAATATTTTTCATGCTATAATCAACTTCCAGTTGAATTGGGAACAAGAATCTCGTCTGTTTGAGGTTCTAGACAGAAACCGCAAGGCGTTTGGATGGAAAATTTCCGATCTCCAAGGGATTAATTCATCATTGTGCCCCCATCACATTTAACAAGAAGAGGATACCAAGTCGTCCTGTGAATTCCGGCAAAGGCCAAATCCGAACCCCAGGGAGGTTGTTAATAATGAGGTCATGAAATGGTGTGATGCGGGCTTCAATTATCCCATCTACAATTTAAAGTGGGTGAGTCATTTGCATGTCGTGCTGAAAAGGTCAGGGATCATTATCGTGAAGAACAACAATGGAGAGGAGATCGCAACCAAAGTTTCCACATCATGACTCGTGTGTGTTGATTACATACACTTGAACTTAGCAACCTAGAAGTACCAGTTCCCGCCTTCCTTCATCGACCAGATCGTTGAGAGATTGGATGCAAAGGAGTATTTTTGTTTCTTGGATGGATAATTTGGGTATGATCAAGTTTCTATCGCCCTAGAAGACCAAGAAAAGACTACCTACACCTGTCCATTTGGGTCATATGCCTTCTGCAAGATGTTGTCTAGATTATGCAATGCCCCAGCGACATTTTATTAATGCATGTCAGCAGTATTTGTAGAGATGGTTGGTAGTTTCCTCGAGGTGTTTATGGATGATCTTTTTGGTCTATAATGATATCTTCGACTAGTCTCTATCTTATTTAGACCGAGTTCTGAAAAGATGCTACAAAGTCAACTTGGTGCTCTCGTCGAGAAGAGCCATTTCATGGTATCCAAGAGAATAATGCTAGGACATGTCATCTCGAAATGTGGCACGGAGGTGATAAATCTCCGTTTCATCATCTTTATTCTAACATTTTGGTCATAAAAACCCTAGTAAATGCATGTAAATACCTTTAATTCATGCATTTTAGCATTCATGCATTGTCATGTAAATAGTGTATAAAATATTATTTTTAATGCTATAGAATAAATAATAGAAAAGCAAAAAGAATAAAATATTGAAGATATTTTATGACCCTAAACCCTAAGACCTAGGCATCTCGATGGCTAGGTTGACAAGGAATAAAGTAGGGAGAGATAAGGGCCAAAATACAATAATTTTTTTACTTTATTTAATATTCCTTCATTTTTGGGACCTTGTTTTAGTTCTACTTTTTATATCTTTAATAAATAAACTTATATGAAAGTTTTAGATAATAAAATATAGAAAAATACAAATTTGAGTTTGCACAAAAATAATATGCAATGTACAAAATACAATCTAAACAAGATCAAAAATCCCAACTTCCCAGACCCATATCTCTCAAATAAAAACTCAAAATATATCAAATCACCTTCAATTGGATATAACTTTTAATAAGCTATTTAATGAAGGTGGTTTCATATTTTTTGGAGTTAAGGTGTGAAAGTTAGGTTTTGGACCCCTATTGTATAATAGACCAGATTAAAATATACATTTTATTTATCATTCATTGTTTTTATAATTTTATATTTTTATAAATTTTTAAATATTATTTATAATATATGTATATATTAAAACATGAATAGAAACCTAAAGAGAACATTAAAAGAAAATGTGTATATAAAATACATAGATGAATTACTTATCTCTATACCTATATACTAAATTGATCTAATTAATTAAGTGTATTTATTATATCAAAAAAATATAATAAAAATATATTTAAGTTTTTAAAAATAAGTTATAATTATATAAAATAATAAATTATATTGATAAAATCAAAAATACAAAAATAAAAGACCAAAATACATAGATAAATATTCCTATACATGGCCCCTAAAAAGTAACTTGTACTTATATACCTTGAAAAAATAAATAAAAATAATAATACAATACTTTATAAAATAATAAATAGTTTTTATTTTATAACTTTAATTTAATAAAATCATGTAAAATTTATTAGTTAATTTACAAATATTTTCGACCATCTTTTTTCTGGTTGGTCCACGTGGACCAACCAAGGGGAGTCAAGAGACCCAGGTCAACTCTTCTCCCCAGGCTACAGTTCTGATAGTCATGCCCATTTTCCTTTCTTCTTTTATTTTTTCGCAATGATGTGTTGCTTGAGAGAGATTTGACCCTTCAAAGAAAATCTACCTTGTACATCATAGATTCGCGCCACATCTTGTCCTAGGGAAGAACATCATTGATCCACCCATGATCTCACCTCGAACGTAGCCCCTTCACTACGCAGTAAAAAATCCACACCTCTACCTTCTTCCCATTTTTGAACTTCCTTTTAACCAATCTAGGCTCCTTCACATGCTCAGGATAGAGAGTGGTGACAGGGTTCTTTCCTGTAGCCTCGAGCAGAGTATGACCACATTTAGAGGAGTCCCCACCATCTCCGGCGGTCTACACTGCCATGAGATTTCTTCCTGGTTTATGCTAGTGAGTTATGTTTTTACCGCATTTCTAGCATAGTTTAGGTCTTAGGTTTTACTTATGCATCGTTTCTATCTTTTAATCGAGTCATTTAGTCGTTATACACCCCTTTTGATGTTCGTCGGAGTTGTGCTCTGGTGACTTCTTCCACCTGTCCCGACTGTGAGCCTACCCCACTACCACATCCATTTCCTACCTTAGTCATTTCCCTATGCCCACTGCATCTTCATCCAACCAGATCCTTACCAGATTTGGAGCTTGGTGCCCCAACTCTTTCACCACGTTGGAGCACCACAACCCGCGCCACCAGCCATTTCCTCATGCCCAAAAGCCCTCCGAGACCCTCTTTTCTTCAGTACACACATATATTGTAGGTCCAGGGAGCTTAAGACCCATCAAGGGGTTGGTTTTTTATCGTCTGTAGGTACCTAGTGGCCCCAGATCCTCTCCGCCCTCGTAGGGTCGCCCCAGCGAATGCCGGGGCATTTAGGAGCTTCCGACTGATAGAGAACGCTCCCAAGAACCTGTAGTACCCTTCTGCGTGCCAAAACGATGATAGATTGAGGAGATCTAGCTGCTCGAAGCTCGCCCTGCTCGTGTTCTTCGCAAGTTCATCCAAGCACCTCCAATGCCATTGGATTTTTGCACGTTCTTCCAGGAAAGCAACCTCCGTTCGATTCTTCAGCCCTCAGTCGTTGGATCCGTAGCCCCGATCTAATCAGATCCGTCCATCACTGAAGCGGTATCGGGCATTCTAGTCGTGATACGTGGCAAGTCATCACATCTCAACCGTCCTCCAACGCTTAAGTCGTGTTCTTCGCAAGTTCATCTAAGCACCTCCAGCGCCATTAGATTTCCTTACGTTCTTCTAGGAAAGCAGCCTTTGTATGATTCTTCAGCCCATAGTTGTTGGATCCGTAGCCCCAATCTAATCAGATCCATCCATCACCGAAGCGGTATCAGGCATTCTGGTCGCGATACGTGGCAAGTCATCACATCTCAACCGTCCTCTAGCGCTTAAGTCGTGGGTATTTTGCATATCAGCCCACATAATTTTTGTAATTTAATTATTACTACTTAAAATTTCATCAGCAGGTTTTTATTTTTGTAATAATTGCATTCGACCCCTCGCACTTTGTCATTATTACACACAGGACACCGGCCACATCACCTCACGTGCCTGTACGCGTGAGGTGCATGCATTTTGCGAGGGGGCCCATGTAATTTTTAGTATTTCTCGTTAGTCTAGAAAATTTTTGTATGCATCATATAATTTTGATAAATTTGCAGAAAGGCCTTAGAACTTTATGCTATTTACATATATGCCCTTACCAGTAGTGTAGTTTCCTTTTGTTGTTTATATTTCTTTTAAATAGCAAATAAACTCGAAAAATCTCAAAAAATAGTTGTAGATTCCTGTTGCATTGTACTTTTACCCACTATTTTTATTTTGCAATTTTAGGAGTTTTTGTTAATTATTAAAAACAAAAGATTGCTTATTTTGTTCTTATTTGCAATATAAAACCCATAAAAAATATAAAATGATTTAAAAATACCCCAAAAATATATTTTGTTTATTTATGTATTTTTAACCTCCAGTCCAAAAATCACTAAAAAATATAAAAGAAAACTAAAAAATAGAAAAACCCAAAAAAATCTTTATAAAAAAATATAAAATTCCCAAAAATCTCGAAAATTGTATTCTATCCTTGAATTTTCCACAAAATATTATCTATGTAATAAAATTAATTTGGATCAATTTTGATGTTTTTTTGGTATTTTCCCTTTCCAATTTACTTCGTCCTATAAACTTTATCCCTATTTTAGGGTATTTTTGACTTTAAAATATATAAAAATTTGTAAAAATTATTAGAAAATCCTAAAAATAGTAAATATTTATTTAAAACCCAAAAAATATTCTATTTTCTTATTTTTATTATTTTATTAACTTTTATATCTACTCTAACTTATAGTGTAGATATATCTTATATATAACTTTATATATACATTTAAAGAGAAAGAAAATATAAAATATAAAATAAAAAAATAAAATAAAAATTTAGAAAATTAAAAATGAAAAATATTATAAAATGAAAAATAAAATAAAAAATTAAAAACCCATAAAAAAGAGTACAGATAGACACATACATCACAATCACTTTTGTGCATTTATTCGATCTATCCTATTTGTTCCTAGTGTTCGACCTCTACATACTTGCACCTATACACATCCTTGTTGTAGAGTTATAATAAATTTGAACTCAACACTGCTTTTTTTTGCTTAATTATCATTTTTGGTTAACTGTTGATTAACACGGGTTTCGTGAGTGGTCGCATCAGCGACTTTGTGGTCTCGCCTTGTGTAGACTATGTTAGACCCTCGTTAAATCTAAGTTATTAGGAGGTTGATCCCTCAAAGGTGGAAGTCATTTCTAAGCTTTAGCCATCGACAAATCAGAAGCAAGTTCGGTCATTCCGTGGGCACATGGGCTTTTATAGAAGATTTATAAAAGATTTCAGCAAAATCGCTCGACAACTGACTGAGCTTCAAGGAAAGAAGGTCGATTTCATTGTTGATGCCAGAAACCTAAAATACTTTAATTAGTTAAATGATTTGATCACTCAAGCCTCTATTCTACAGCTGCCAGATTGGTCTCTCCTGCTTGAGATTATGATTGATGCTTTTGACTATGCCATTGGAGTAGTTCTAGGATAGATGAGAGTTACTCTTCCATTTGCAATTCACTATGCCAGTAGAACTCTTGATTAATCACAGAAGAATTACACATTTACTGAGAAAAAGCTGCTCGTAGTTGTCTTTACCTAGATAAGTTCATATCTCATTTTCTCAGATCCAAAGTAGTTATGTACATAGATCACTCTACCATCAGTTACATACAAGCCAAGAAGGATGCCAAACCAAGGCTAATCAGATGGATCTTTCTACTTTAGGAGTTCAATATTAAAATTCATGATAAACCTGGAGCTAAAAATGTGGTGGCAAATCATTTGTCCAAATTACCAGAGTCAAATACTCCTGAGCAGAGTTTAGTGTCGATCAATGAAACCTTCCCAGATGAGGCAATCCTGTCAGTCACCTTGCTCGCTTGGTTCTCAAATATTATGAATTATCTTGTGCCCAACAAAACTCCACCAAGATTGGCCTAAGTTGAAGATGGACAATTTCTTGTCAGATATTCATTTTTATCAGTGGAAGAAATCTATATGTCTTTCATAAGGGGGCATATTACATATGGAGGAGGTGCATTACTCAGGAGGAAGTTCACAATGTCCTCGATCACTGTCATGTGCTAGAATTAATAGGACACCACTCTAGGAGACATAAGGTAGCAAAAATACTTTAATACAGTCTGTGATGGCCAACCCTATTCAAAGATGTAGAGGATTTTGTGAAGCATTGCACTGACTGTCAGAAGATGGGTGATACTATTGGAATGAGAGACATAATACCCCTGAAATATATTAAGATTTCATATGTGTTTGATGCATGGGATATTGATTTCATGGGCTCAATTCTTAACACTCTGGGCTATGAATATATTCTGCTTACCGTCAATTACGTAAGTCATTGGGTGGAGGCTTTCCCTGCTCAAGTCGTCGACAATCACACCATCTGTCGGTTTTGAAATAAAACATCGCTGCACGGTTCGAGATCCCCAAATTCTCATATCAGATGTGAGTAGTAATTTCATTAATAGAGAGGTGAAGAAGCTTACTCAATAATATTGTATAGAACATCGAGTAGCCTCTTCATATCACCCACAGTCTAATAGGTTGGCAGAATGTTCAAATAGGGAAATCAAGATGATTCTCTAGAGAGTTGTGCATCAAGATAGAAAGAACTGGTCTCAACTGCTCGACTCAGTTCTCTGGGCCTATCGGTCTATGTACAAGTCTCTACTGGGAATGTGTCTCTATCGCCTGGTATACGATATGCCATGCCATTTTCCCATCGATCCGATTCATAAATCATTGTAGGCAATCAATATTTGCAATTTGGATCTAAAGAAGGCATAAAGAACAGAAAAGTACATCTGAACAGACTTCTCGATTTATGTGATGATGCATATGACAACAATCTTATGTACAAGGAGAAGGTCAAGAAGTGGCATGACAAGCACATCCGTCACATGACCTTCGATCTAGGTCAGAAAGTCTGGTTGTTTGATGCAGAGTTCAAACTATTCCTAGGGAAGTTGAAGAGCAAGTGGACCGGGACGTTCGTAGTAAAGCATGTACATGATAATGTAAGCATAGTCATATCTGGATTATCATCTAATACACAACCTTTTGTCATCAATAGACATCTTCTGAAGCCTTACCTTGAGCATGATACCTTACTATCTGTGGTTGACTCATTTCAGGTGGCATACTGTGCAGAACTTCTAGCCGCAACATCTGTAGATTTAGACAAGTGATCGAAAATATATTTAAATAGTTAATCCTTTTCTTTTTTTTCTTCTTTTCTTATTTTTTTCAATCCTTTGATTCTTCTGAAAGCTTTACTCACCCCATTCATCATTGTTATACTTAGGATACACTCCATCCTAAGTATAGTGAGGATACGTGTACACGGGTGCTCATTCTTTAATCCCCTCTCCCGTCTCCTCAACTTTTGACATTATTTCTATATTTAGGGATATTTTAACATAAGTATGGGAGGACACAGGTTTAGCCACTAATTTGTTTATTCCCACCCTCGACATACCTTACCTTGTGTATAGCCTGCTATACTTAGTATTAATTGATCCTACGTATGGTGGGGTTGGTCGATTTATCATTCTTTATTCAATCGTTGTAGTGTATATTATCCTATATTTTAGTAGGATTTATGCCTTCTTTTTCTCTCTATTCTATGAGGGCATAGCTCAATCTAACTATAGGGGGTTATATATATGTTTTATATATTTTAGCCATAAGTCATATTTGTGTATTTTCAAATAATATGGCTAATTAATAAAAATAAAACACATATCCAATTCTTTGTATATACTGATTAATAAAGCGGTTTAAAATATTTTGCAAAATATTAGAAAATGTTTGAAAATCCTCTTTGAAAAAACTTTTGAAAACTATTTGAAAAATGTTTTGTCAAATGTTTTTAACCTTTATAAAAATATTTTGTTCGTAGAAAATTCTTTTCTTTGTGTGAATAAAAGGTTTTGAAAATCTACTTGCAAATGGTTTAGAAAATGGTTGCAAAAGTAGTTTGAAAAATCTATACATACCGTTTGAAAAATATTTGCAAAATGATTTCCAAATTTTGTAAATGTTTGTAAAAAATATTTATCAAATTATTTTTCAAAATAAATTTTTAAAAATATTATGTAAAAATCTATTCATAGTATTTTGAGAACCATATAGATGATTCAGAATAAAATTGTTTACTAACTTGTGTAAATGCATGAACCTTAAGTCTTGTATATAACAAGATGCACTCTTGTCTAAATATATGCACACACATATTTTCTAAAACCCTTGTGTTACTGAAAATCACTAAAAATTTTCAAAATTAAAAATCTATAAAAATTGCGAAATATTTTTAAAAAATTGCAAAAAAATTGCAAAACCTTTTCAAAAATCAGTAGAAAGTCAAAGAAAATTGCATCAGAAAATTATTTTCTGCATTGTGCATATCATTTGTATTTTTTGGAGTGATAATGACAATTGAACAATTCTAAATAAATCTGAAGATTGAATCTTGGTTGGACCTTAATCCACTTAATCACAGGAACCTCAACGGAACTTGAATTGAGGCACTTCAAATCTACTAGACTTAATTCTTTGAGATCTCAAAACTTAGTTCAATGTCAACTTTACTGCCTTAGTAGAATATTTCAGAACACACGCATGACTCTTGTCTATAGTGATCTAACTTTCACATCAACACTTTACACCTTGTTCAACATAGTTGAAGTGGTAGAGGGTTGGATTTGTTGGCATGAGACACTACTAGCGGAAACCTCAGAAGTCACATATATGTGGCCATTGAACCCCAACCCGATCTAGTAGCCATGAGGTCCAACAGTGAAATGTTGTGGGTTGCAATAGTGCTCTAAAAGAGAGATGGTCTATGACTAAAGAGGAATAAGTCCTTGTGTAAATGCTTATGTACATAGTATTCAAAAAAATGGAAAAACCAAAAACTCCAAAAGGAAAACACGTGAAAAATCCAAGAAAAATAAATTCCAAACAAAGCATGTATACATTCAATAAGCAAGTTGAGCTTCAAAGTCAAAGACATATGCTAGCCTACAGTCGGATGACTTGGCTGTGAAGCATCCTAGGATAGGTAGCTACACTGGCTATAATCCATTCTCTCCTCCTTTTCTTGAGTCAGTTGCACTCAAGCTTAGATGGGAATATCTACATCTCAAGGAAAGAGTTGATGGATTGGAAAGTTAGGGTCACCATATTAGAGAATACTGCCTTTTACTGCTTTAGCCAGGAGGAGCTTCATATCACTGTCATGGTACAAGGTAGACTCATAGTCATAAGAGATTGAATATGACATCGACTTGTTCTGACCTGTCATTTGAGGATAATTGGGCTGGGTTTTGTGGGTCTTAGAGGCTGTTGTGTTTTAAATTCGTTTCCCGATAAGGTTCCAACCAAACCTAACTTCCAAGGGTATGATTGATGTACAAACTTTGATTTTATAAAGGCCATATTGAAAGTTAAACTCAATCTAAGTTCTTTCTTTTTCTTTTATTTATTTTCTTTTTTGCACCTATAGGCATAAGTGTTTGCTAGGGACTAGCAAAGGCAAGTACATGGGGGTGTTGAATCTCCATTTTATAATCTTTATTCTTTCATTTTGTCCTTAAATCCCAAGATAAATGCATGCATATATCTGAAGACACAAAAATCGGATCGATTAGGGTGGAATAAATATACAATGTCGTTGTCCCTAATCAACTGATTAAATCACAAGGAAAATCAACCACTAAAGAGATCAATCAATGAAATGTAAGCGGATCACTATTTTTATTTACTTAGTATAGCCACTAGAGTCGAGCATAAGGAGCATGATCAAAACACTGTGTAGTCAAATTTCGAAAATAAAATAATTTTTAATGGTTTTAATGTTTTCATATTTTTAATTTTTGAATAGAGGCAAACAAGCACAAAACACTTAAAGCACACACAACACATTTTTTATTTTTCAATCTGATCAGAAGTGCTCAAAAAAATTAAACTATTTTTTTGGTTATATGATTTTTAAGGTGTTTTGGTAATTTTATATTTTTCAAATGTTTTGTGAATTTTTTAAAAATCAAACAGTGAAAATTATGCAAAACAGTGTACAACTAGGATCAAATTGCAAATTAAAAATATTGAAAATACCCTAAGGTCCTAGATGATAATTTTATGATAATGTAGAAATGAAAACCTACAAACATGAACTGAAAACACAATTTTTTATTTTTCTTTGATTTTATATGATTTTTATAAGTTTTTGGTTATTTTTTGATTTTTAGGGTTTTTATAATGAATTTTGAAACAAAAATTTTATTGAGGCTAAAACGCAACAAAAGACAAGCAAATGAATTTTTGTGGAAATTTTAACACATTTTTTAAATTTTAAAATTGTTATAAGGTAAAGAGGGTCGTCTTCTAGGGTTTTTCAAATTTTAAAAATAGAAAATTCAATCAAATCAATCTACGAATATTACAATAAAAACTACACACTAGCATGAGCTAATAGTTATTTTTAGACAATTTTCAGAGTTAATTTAATATTTATTAAGTCCAATAAAAGACATGCTATTAAGCACATCTTATACGGACCAAATCACAATTAGTTTAAATTCCTAGACCAATTAGACAACCAACTATAAAAATATAGGGTTAAACTTGCAAAAATCCCATCCAGTTCACGCACATGCTCAATATTCAACACACATGGGTATAAATTTAAGTATTAAAACATAGCATTCATTCATTAACATAAAAGCTCCACACAGAAGCTGAAAATACCCCACAAAACACGTGAGGACACACGTGCTTTAGACTCAGAGGGACTAAAATACAATTATAAAAAATGTGAGGCCCAAACTATAAATGTTTTAACTACACATTTTATTTAACATACTAAATCTAAAAGCAAAAAACATGCAAGGGCACAAGGGAAATATACGCAATGGGGGCTCATGGCACACACGGAGGCAGGCGATGGCATACGACTCTAATTATCCCATGCTATGCATCTGACGGACCAGATGTTGTCGTGGGCGTGCGTGTCAGATGCGTTAGGTGTTCACATCTAACTGCTCTAAAGTTGCCATTATCAGGTGGCTCTGATCGAATGTAGCAGAAGGAGGGCTCATCCTACGGTAGAAGGAAGGCTTGCAAGAGCACACCTCCAATGAACTTCAACCGAGCACCGGAGGAGATCCGATGCTCCAATGAAGGGTTGGAGAGGCCCGACAGTGTCGTGAAGATGCTCCGCGTCGAATGGGAGGCTCCAATGGAGGAAGTGATGGTCGGATGGGTATGAAGGTGGAGGTCCTCTTGGAGCTCCTTCGCTTGAGCAGTTGGGAGTCCAAATGAAGCTCTAGGCATGTGTTAGTACCTACAAGGGGTAGAGGGGACTCAGGGATATGCTCTAGTCCTAGTTATTGCTTGAGAGGATAAAGGAAGTGACTGGGATGGTGTTCGACCTCCGGCGAAGGCGAGGGAGGGAGGTCTAAACCTCAATCTTGCTATGATGGGAGAGGCTGAGGGCGATCAGATCGCGTTAGAATATGTGTGGCGAGGCACGAAATCAATGTGAACGATGGAAGGTGGGTGTCGAAGCTCCAAACTCGGTGGTCGGAGCATGGGAGCTATGGCAACGATGAAAGGGAAGATGAATCAAAATGGGGGAATGCAGGTGAAAGAAACGATACCTGAAGGTCCAAACGAACTAATAGGATACAGGCGAAGGTGTTTGAGGGGGTCTTGGCCTCAACCAAGCTACCGCTGGCTGGGATGTTGCTTGCGACGGTTCTCCGACCACGAAATGAGCTTCAAGCCTCCAGGTGTCTCCGGACTGTCCTAAGCTGCTCCTCCTATAGCTATCACTCTGAGGAATAGGGGTCTGTAGTGGTGCAAGGGACGAGCTGAGGCACTGGAGGAGAGGAAGAGGGGCTTATATAGGCTGCTCGAGGGTCCCAAAAGATCAAAACATAATGCAGAACCCTAGGCAGATCCGGTTGCGCCTAGGTATTTGCAAGGATCATAGATGTCATGGCTATAATTGGGTGCAAGGATCTAGTCAAGAGGCAGACAGGTTCAGGTGCAAGAAATCGGAGAAAAGGCTCCAATGAGAGGAGGCGCGACCCGACCCAACCTAGACGAGGCTGTTGACCGAGGTCAACAATCTGACATGGACTAATGATAAATCATATTGCATAAAAATAAAAGAAAATATAATAAAAAATAGTAAATGAATTTAAATTAAAACCTGCATCAAATAAAAAATGATTGTTATATTATAAACTATTTTCTACAATTTTTAATTATTTTTATGAAAAATAAAAAAAATGTTTATACAATATATAATATTATATACATGGATAATATATCGATGTATTATATACGTGTATTTTTAAAAAAAGAATTTTATTTTATATTTTATTTATTTGCAACATAATTTCAAGAGAATAAAATAATTTTTATTTTATTTTATTTTTATAAATTAATTAAAGTGTAAAATAAATAGTTGGTGTAGTATGTACATGTGTATTTTGTACAAGGGTTTGATGATTTTATTATTAATTTTAATTTTTTATTTTTATTTTCTTTTTATATTATTTCTAAGACTATATACTATGGTGTAAAAAGAATAAAATGTTTTTATTTTGTCAAAAATAAATAATAAATATTATATACAAGTATATGTGATATGTAAAATACACAGTGTACCCTTATCTCTATTTCTTTTATTTGAGATCAGGTCAAATCTTGATCAGGTCAAATCATTCCTTTTCTTTTCTCTTTATTCTTTTATTTTACAAGAACAAGGTGTTAATTATGCATTATTAACAAAGGCATGCATGATGCTAAGTTATTCTATTTATAAGTATTTACACATGTTTTTGCTAAAAAGAAGATAAAATAAAACAATAAAGAATGAGAATCGTAGATTCATCATCCCCCTATACTTTACCTTTGCTAGTTCCTTAGCAAACACTTCTTTGAAAAAGATGTGAAAACAAGAAGAAAAGAAAAGAAAAAGAATAAATGTTCATTTTTAAACTTATCTTCATTAAATTGGAGCATAGAGCTTAGTCAGACCTTTGGATTATTAGTATGGCGGAATCTTATTGGGAATTAGGTTTAAGACTCAACAGTCTTCAAGTTCCATAATTCTATGATCAAGACTTCTCAATAACCAGGTCAGAGCAAGTCTACATACGCAAACTCTAATGAATATGCTTCTTTACTTGTATTGTGTAAGTGATATGTATCTCCCCACCTCAAAAATGACAAAGAACAACCTCCCTCAACAAGGTAACTCTAATTCCCCAGTCTAGCAGCTCTTTCCTCAAGGATCCGGGTATTCCCTTCTAAGTTCAAATTCAACCGGCTCAAGAAGAGGGAAAGTGAGAGAATGGACCGTGACTAGTGTAGTCACGTATCCCTTGGAGCTTAACCAGTGTAGCTAAGTCTCCAGCTGCAAGCTCCATCTGATGAGAAAGTGGAATACGTAAGCTTTACTCTATTAAATATATAATTCCGGCATGCATTTTATTTTCAATCAGGCCTGCCCACTTTTTTGGAGTTTTTCTTGATTTTGCACATTTTTTTAATACAACATATCTACATAGTGGAACATATATATAAGGAGTTTTTCTTCTTGAACCAGTAGACTATCCCTCTTTTGAAGCATTATTACAACCCATATACTCTTGTCTTAAGACCTCAATACCACTAGACCAGGTTGAGGTGCGCATCCCTCCCTAGAGGAAGACGAGAGTTTCCGAATAGCAGTACTACCCTCGTATGCTACCACATGCTCAAGAATTCTACCTTTTCACCACCTCATCCGTGTTGAGCTACGTGTAAGGTATGTGTCCAAGTCAAGCCATTGTCTCTGAGAGTAATGCATGTGAGTGTGAAGTGTTCTACTTAGGATCATCAAGATGACATGTGAACATGGCCTAGTGGACTTAAATAATTAAGTCACTAATGGACCTGAAAAGTCTTAACCCTAAATCCTATAAGTTCCTCTGAAGCTAGGTGGATTAAGGTCTTAACCAAGTTATATTTTTTCAATTTAATTCCCAACTAGTTAAAATGTCAACTATGATTCAGAAGAGTATACAAGCAAGAATATACAAAAACTATTTTTTAAAACTTTTTCAAAAATATGCACATTTTATGATATTTTTGAGTGCAAGAAGAAAAAGTTTTTTGCAAAAAATTTACAAACATTTTTAAAAATCATGTACTATATACATAATTTTGATAGATAAATATTTACAAACATTTTACAAGCAAAACATTTCTATAAACATTTGTACAAAAATAGTTTTTACAAAAGTTATTTACAAATAGTTTGTACAAAACATAGAGTTCACAAGTATCTGTGTACAAGAATTTTTTAATTTTTTAAATTTTTAGTTTTGTGATTTTTGCCACGTTATTTATATACAAAGTACTCAAAGTACGAGTTATGCTAAAGTATATATACAATATATATGACACCCCCCTATATTTAACTCGGACGATGTCCTCGGAGTGATTAAAGAGTGATGAAAGGAAGACATAACTCGTGCTGAGTATTGGGAAATGAAACGAATGTTATACTACAACGACGAATCAAAGAATGGCTCAAATACTGGAAAGAATAGAAATCAGTGACCCCTCATACTTAGGATAAAATATTTCTAAGTATAATAGACTATATACAAGGGGAAAATCGAGGAATAGAACGTACATGTGTTACCTAACCTATACTTAGGGTAAAATATCCCTAAGTATAGGCAGCAAAATAGAAGTAAAAAGAATCAAATAGACAATCACTGGTCTAATACCCCCTATACTTACGGTAAAGCACACCTTAAGTATAGCATAATCATAAGATGAAGACGGTATATTAGACAAAAAGAATGTATGATATGGACAATATTGATCTATACAACTACGGAGGAGAAGTGAAAATCAGGTATGAGATGCAAATGAATTGAGTCAAAGACCACATCTCATACAAAATGAATAGGGGAAACGGAAACGATCGAGGAATAATGATCAAGATATGGCTTCAGGCACTGATCGTTAATCCGAAAGGTGGAATTAGATGACAACTCAGATATGTCGATGCTTTCATTGTCGTGTACCTTTCTGACCAAATATGGTCCCTTCCATTTTCTTTGTAATTTCCCTGGAAATATTCTCAACCTAGCATCAAATTGTTTATGGATAATATGAGAATCATGCCATATCTTCACTTTATCCTTATATTGTAGGATACTTGAAAAGGTTGTATCTCTCAACTCCTCCGGGGCTGCCACCTCTGCTTTCCTCAGATCTCCTACACTCTTGGGATCCAATACTAGCTCTGTAACTACCCTAAGTGACTTGTCCTTGATTTCCACAGGTAAATGACTTGGCTTGCCATAAACGAGACAAAAGGGAGATGTACCCAAAGGTGTCATGAAGGATGTCCTATAGGTTGATAAGACCGAGTCCAAAATCTATGACCAATCCTTTCGGTGTGGGCGGAAACCTTCTGTAATATCATCTTGATCTCCCTATTCGATACTTCAACAAGACCATTCATCTAAGGATGATATGGAGTGGCAACTCGATGGTTAATGTTGAACTCATTTGCAAGGTCCCTTACCTTATCATTAATAAAGTGAGTCCCACATCTGATATCAAAACTCTAGGTACCCTGAACCGTGAAACGATATTTTTCCTAAAAAAATATGCATACAATTTTAGCATATGTGGTTCGAGCGGGATGACCTAAACCCAACGACTCATATAGTCCATAACAAGCAGAATGTACTCAAATCCCTGAATCTTAGGGAATAGACTAATGAAATCGATGCCCCATGCTTCAAAAATCTCATAGAAGTGAATGGGTTGTATGGGCATCATATCACGTTATCGATAAGTGCCCATCCTATTATAGTTAGTACACCTCTTCACAAATTCATCGGAATCCTTGAAGAGGGTAGGCCACCTTCGCCCGGATGGGAAAATGTTTTGTGCCATTCTCCTCTCAGAATGACGTCCTCCTGCCTCAAGCTTGTGGTAGTAAGTGAGGACGCTGTGGTGCTCCTCTTGAGGAATACACTGATGCCAAACACTATCTCCCCCCTCCCCCCCTTCATGGTAAAGGGTGGGATCCTCCCAATGGTACGACTTGGCCTTCAGAAGTCGTTGTCTGGGGCAACCTTGTGGAACTTTGTTGACGACAATATAGTTCACAATGTCAGTGTACAATGGAAGTGAGGTGATAGCAAGAATCGCCCCGTCTGAGAATGTCTCTGTAATAGGTGTGATCTGATCAGATTTCTCAAGGTTCTCTAAACGGGAGAGGTAATCCACCACCATATTCTTGACTCCAGGCTTATCCTTAATCTCAATGTAAAACTCCTGGATTAGAAGGATCCATCTAGTCAATCCGACATTGGCATCCTTCTCTGCCATAAAGTATCGAATGGCGGTGTGATTTAGAAATATGGTCACTCTAGATCCAGGAATGTATGATCTAAACTTATCCAAAGCAAAGACTACGACTAGCATCTCTTTCTCAGTCACAATATAATTTTGTTGGGCGACATTAAAGTCCAGCTAGCGTACCGCTGATGAATCCCCGTTCATCACTATTTATTCTTTTATTTTAGCTAGATTTCTTGGCAAAAATACCATGTAGATACTTGTAAAAACAACAAATTATCAAACTTCATGCTTTGTGTAAATACAAATAATTAGCATATTTTTGTGCAAAAATAAAATAATAAGGAAATAAAGAAAAAGAGGGAACTATTTAGAATAAATATTGACTGACCCGAACCCAAGGGAGGGCCAATCATTGGCCTGACCGCAAAATAAAACAAGTAGAGAGAGATCGATCCATTCATCATTGTACATATCTTCCCCCTTCATGTATTTATTTTATTTTCATAAAATAAAAATATATATGTGTTTCTCACACTTTGTATATATTTCTAAAAATAAAAGAAAAATTAGAAAAATAGAAATAAAAAGAAAATAAAATTTCTCTCTCCTACCCTTGTATATACCATGTAAATATGTACCAAGACCTATTTATTTCACCCTTGTAAATACACAATAAAAATAAAGTAAAAATTATTTTATATCCCAAATTTTGTGTTGTAAATAAATAAAATAAAAAATTTTGGATAATTATATAAAAATAAACTAATAAAAATAAAAATGTAAAATACCTATGTATTTATACCTGTATATAATATAATATTATGTATATACATTAATTTATTTTTCAAAAAAAATAAATAAAAATCACTAAAAAATACTTTGAAAAATAAAAAACATTTTTTATTTTGAAAAAAATTTGAAATAAAATCATTTACTATTTTTATTTATTTTATAAATAATTTTTGAATCTTGAATTCTCATTGGTACACGGGGGAACGTTGACCCCCGATCAACTGCCACTCCAGGACCACTTCTCACGGACCCGATTTCTCCGATTTTTCACGCTGCGATCCGATCTCCATTTCCTCAAACCCCAGGCCCCGATTATAGAGCAAAGATCCATGACCCATGCCCGCCATCTATTCTAAGGGTTTGTGCATCGATCAACGCACCCGACTCCCATCTTCTCGGACCCCTGCATGTATAAAGCTTCACCTCCGGCCGCCACTTCACTCATCTTTGGCCTTCATCTTCGACTCCCAGAACCTTCATTTCCTTGCCCTGAGTGAAATCAAGATCGAGGGAGTGTTGCAGCAAGGAAGGAGACGCTCTAGCCCTAGATCCGGCGACCCACATCGCCATGCTCAACCATTGACGAGCTCGAGCCTCTGGAGGCATCGCTCCATTGAGGCGAGGATCCCAGGAGGACCAGGACCTCCAGCATAGACGAATGCGACCATCAGGTAGCTTCCTTAGCCTTTAAACCTCAGTAGATTTTCAATTTTCAAAATTCGACCACAGACGTTCACCGGCCATTCCACGACGCTCCAATCATCGATTCACCCATCCGACCACACCTACACCTTCGCGAGACTCCTCTCCATCTTCTTCGCCCAGTCACTCACCCTGGTTCGCCCCGGAACTGGGTACCCACTCTCCTCCACCGTTGCTCATCGGAGAGCCACGCTCTGACTCCCCCGTTCACCCACTTTGCCCTTAACCAGGTCGAGGCAATTTGCCCTCGACCCAGCGTTTGTTCTGTGCAGGATAGACGAAGAATGAACCTCATCTAGAGGTTCGAACCTTGAAGCAGCTGCTCCCCGACCATCACGTCGATGGGGGTCCTTCAGGACCTCCCGTCCTCATCGGAGCCCACCAGCAGCTGTGGACCACCTTCAGCTTCGATTCGCCAATCAGAGCAGCCCTGAAGGAGCCCTCAGGCGCGCGCAACGGCCGGGCAAAGTTCGCCGGCGACCAGTTCATCTAGAGGTCTTCTCCGCCGTCCGATCGACCCTTCGTGCCAGTTTTGATCTCCACCGTCGATCATCCGAGGTTCTTGACCGTCTGATCCATTTGGGATCTGATCTGGGACGTCCATCGCCAAAGGGGTATCGTCTGATCTTCACCGTTGGATCTTAAACTAGGACCACCTTCAGTCGTCGGATCATAATAAAAGGGTATATTTCACTTAGGCCCATCTTAGTTTAGCATTTACGTTTCAGTCCTGTAAATATTTTACATAGTTTTTTTAATTTGGAATAATTGCACTCTGGACCTTAGACTTTTGAGTATATGCATTTTAGTCCCTCTGATTGTTGTGCACGTGCTTCGACACGTGAGTTTTCTGGTATATTTGCATGTGTGGGCTTAGGGTTTATTGAATGTTATGGATTGAACATTTAGTTTAAATATTTCCATATATATCCCTGTGCGTGGCTGATTTGAGCATGTGCTGAATTTAGCGTAAAAATTGCATTGAGCCCCCTACAATTTTCACACGTGTTACATTTAAGCCCCTGGAATTAGTTTTCTTTGCACTTTGGTCCCTATGTGCTGTGCCTTTTCTATTGGTTCAATAAAATATCAAATCAACTCCAAATCTATTGAAATTTGGATACGTGGTAAAAATTTCAATAATTTTTGGGATATTTTTGCTTTGTTTTTTTTAAAAAATCAAAAACCTCTAATTTTGACACTATATGCATTTAAAAATTAACTAAAAATATTAAAAAGCCTTCAAAATTCTAAAAAATTTGTGTTGTTTAATTTTGTGTCTTTTTACTTCAGTCCATTTTTTGCTTGATTTCGATATATAAAAATCTTTAAAATTGAAAAACCTTAAAAAAATCATAAAAATCATTAAAAAATCTAAACAATAAAAAAATGCAATTTCTTCTTCTGTAGTTAGGATTTTATTTGAAGTTTTTCATAAAATTGTTTCCAGATTTTTAGAGGCTATTTTTATATTTTAAACAGCCTTTCAAATCTGGCTGCACAGTAGTCTTTATTTTCTACCTTATTTCATTTTTATAAAATCAACTAAAAATTATAAAATTCTAAGAAAATTATCAAAAACACTTGAAAAATTATAAAACCCAAAAATATTTTTATTGCAATTTTCTGATGCGTTTTGATTTGTTTAATAATTAGTTGACTGTGATCTTTTTAGCCTTTTTCTATATTTTCTTCATAATTAAAAATCCAAAAAAAATTTAAAAACCTATAAAATCCACCAAAATTATTTTCTTCCCTTTCTTTTAAATTTCGACTACTTCATAGGCTTCTTAAGCCAACCCGTACTCCTTGAGTTTGACCCTGGTCACTATACATGATTAAATAAAATAGCGAGACCGCTATTTAGCTTTATTGACTGATTACTTTACTTTGGTGGTCCTCGATTTTTCTTGTTGAGTCCGACTCGAGGGATTGAGGTCGCAATGACCCGTGATATTTATCTCCCTTAGTATCTCGGATTTTCGGCTCATCAGAATGGCGTCTTTGTCGGGGAGCACGGCTTAGTAGTCGTTTTTATTTTCGTGGTTTTTTTGCGAGTTTTCTGTCTATAGTTGTATATATTTTCCTTCTTATTGCATTTTCATATTTTGATAATAACTTGGACTGATACACTTCTATTTCATTTTCTTGCGAGGGCCTAAGGACCGAGGCGGCTTCTTCGGAAGCCGACGCAACCGCAGGAGCCAGAGGCGGCTCTTTTCTGCATAGAGCCGCATGAGAGCGTGAGGAAGCGAATGGGAGTGCGGGAGCCGTAGATAGCCGTTAAGTACTTTACTTTTCAGCAGAATTTTATTATTGTAATAATACAGAGACATACAGGACTTGTACTTTGGTGATTTATCGGGGTCTGTTTCGCCGAGCACTGGTGTGCTCGGGGGACCTCACCGCGATTTTTCGTTGGTTTTGTTTTGTCGATTTTACTGCTTATCTAATTTGCACGGATTTAGCCTTAGCTTTGGATTTTCTCTTGATTGTGACGTAATTACTTAAGGCCCAATCCCTAATTATCTACCTTCACCTATAGATCGTTAATTAGACCTTAATAATTAAATCACAAGAAAAAATCGGATTAATTAGGCTTGAGACCACGTGCCGTGAGGAGTCACATACAACGCGTGTAGGATCCGTTGTGGCGGACACCGAGTGGCTCCCAAGATCGGACTCCGGACTTAGTTTGATTACCCGACTACTGTTCTTCACGTGTAGAAATTACTTTGTCTAAGATCGGTTTTCCTCGTGCATCATATAGGTAGTTTATTTCTTTATTTATTTTTATGCGCCGATCACCCTGCAATGTAGACTGTTGGAGTCAAGTACACATCTCTTACTCTACATGCATCATCGTGTTTGATCGCGCATCGACTTTTTCGCCTTCTCCCCCCATTTTCAAACTTAAATAACCAGGAGAACCGAAAAATTCGTTAGGCGTTATTTGATTAAAAAATACCTAAAAAAGAAAAACTATAAAATTGGGACTACTAAACACACTTGACCCTAAAAGACACCTCACTTAAAAAATCTGTCTTGGGGAGAGCAACCCCGTCCTTGTTTGGTTTGGATGAGTGAGAGAGTGACTCGCACACTAGGCTAGAGCCATATCCGATTTCCTATCAGACTACCGGCCTTTTATACGGGACAATCTGTTGGGAGTATTGGATTCCCATCAGCTCGCTTAATCGCTCTGATAGACTGACTTGATCACCTAATAAAATTGACAAGATAATTGATCGAACCTTTACGGTCTTCAGCTCAGTGTTGAGTAGGTGAATGGGGGGTTTGTCTTCTCATCTTGTGTATTTCCAGATCTCATCTACCTTACTCGTTTGATCAAGATGATGGGCAGCAGGTCTCTTAGGCAGCCTTTGGCTACACCGCTTCACTACACTTCAGCCCTCTCATCTAGGTTGGTTCGTGAGAGCCGAGACCCGCTCTCCGAACCTGAGTTCGATTCCAACCAGTTCCCCCTTGGCTACCCTTCTACCACCTGTTCTGAGATGCCAGTGCTAGATCAGAGAGAGCAGCAGACAGTTGATTTATCGGCACCTGAGTTTGGGTCTTTTGCCTTTGCAGAGACCATGGCCAGCAGCGAGGAGCGCACCAAGAGTCCCAGACGAGAGCAGACATACGTATTGGACCAGGGTGCGATCAACAACACCCTGTTAGCTTCCCTAGAGACGGCAGCGCCAGATACGAGATTAGGGAGATTTCATGGTGGAGATGCGTAGAGAGATGGAGAGGCTGAGAGCAGACAGAGATCAGTTGAGAGTCGATGGTAAGGGAGACCCAGATCAGCCTGAGGAGTCGGTACAACTAGCACCATCCAAACCGATGCGGGAGTTGCACAACCCCGGATCGACACTTACACACCGATGGATCGTACTTCCAACAATCTTGGGGGACTTCAAGTTCCACCCACAGAAGATTCAGCTTCTTCCTCGGTTCCATGGGCTCGCGATTGAGGAGCCACATCTTCATCTCCAGGAGTTTGAGATGATCTGCAGCACCATCCACGATCGGCATGTGGACGGCGACACCATCAGGATGATTGCTTTTCCATTCTCCCTCGTCGATAGAGCAACCAACTGGCTGAAGCATTTAGGGAGATTTGTTACCACCTAGGAGTAGCTCCGCACCGAGTACTTGAACAAGTACTATCCACTCAGGCGGACGAATGCAGCGAGGGCCCTGATCAACAACTTCTCCATGCTCCCCAACGAGAAATACCGTGAGGCATGGGAGAGGTTTCGAGAGCTCACAGATTGGTGCCCCCATTACGACATATCCAAGCCCAACCTGTTCAGAATTTTTTCTGTGGGCTTACACCGGAGCTGCAGAGGTTAGTGAACGCATCCTGTGGGGGCTCTTATTTCGCCAAGGATGAGGATCAGGTCTGGTCCATCTATGAGGAGATGTCCGAGAACTATACAGTGATGTCCCAGATCCGATTCTACACTCAGGGGAGACCCCAGCCACAGGCAGTGCAGTTTCAGAGCATAGCACATGTCGATGCCGGTCCTTCCACTTCGTCAGCCGCAGCAGCATAGGTAGAGTCGACAGCCGTTGACATGGGCATCATCAGCGAGAAGCTGGACCAGATCGAGTTGATTGAGAAGAAGCAGTGTAAGGGCATGACGTAGATCGATCAGATGGCACAGACGCTGAGTGACCTGAAGACATAGATCATGTCTCCAGGAGGCATAGACGACTTCTCAGCCCCATTTTAGATCACAGGTAGACACCGGCAGTAGCAACAGTTCGGCCCAGCCCTCCGCCTAGTACCGACAGGTTCACCATGCGCAGGCGGAGCACTACTAGTCGCAGTAGTACGTCCAATCACCACCATCTCAGGACAGCCGATGGTGGTGTATCAGCCGGACCAGCCCCTGGAAGTATTACCCCCACCCTCTTACGAGCAGGAGCCGTTAATGGATGTCAACGGGATATGGTATGACCGACCCTAGCCCGGTATCTGACGAGACCATCCCGGATTCTGCTGGTCAGCCGAAGGCACCAGTTCCCAATAGCAGCCTCCAGTTCAGGGTGGCTAGTATGGCCAGCAGCGAGAGCAGCACCAGCATCCCCAGTTCCCGTTGCAACAGCAACCATCCCACAACAGAGAGCAGTATGGTCCTCGTCCCTATCAGCAGGGACAGTCTTGGAGGCAGCCTCAGCAGCCTCAGCAGTATCACTCATAGCCCCCTTACCTCTCCCACCACCAGCAGCAGCCTCATTACCAGCGAGTCCACCCTCAGATTCTTATGGGCCTGCCTATGAGAACCCCGCCTTGAAAGACTTAGCCTGCCTC
This sequence comes from Ottelia alismoides, assembly GCA_037367405.1. Lineage (NCBI taxonomy): Eukaryota > Viridiplantae > Streptophyta > Magnoliopsida > Alismatales > Hydrocharitaceae > Ottelia > Ottelia alismoides. The sequence goes on along the minus strand of JAZKJV010004381.1, from coordinate 703,017 downwards.
ATCTCCGATCAGCATTATACGTTTCGACGGGAGATGGATGAGTTCATGCAGGATATGAGAGAGATAGTGAAGGGGAAGTCTGCCATTCCTGTACAGATAGAGCCGAACCCGAACAACCTCAAGAGGAAGTTTGAGCCGGTAGAGTTTATTGAGATTACCACTCCTAGTTCTTCACTTGGTGATATGACTGCATACATGTTTGATGCTGATTTTGTTACACTTAAGAGCGGTAGGATACCAGCATGCGGCGCCTCGTCTGAGCGACGACCCCATGCCACTTCAAGAGCGCCAGATGAGGAGGAGAGCGGTGCTGATGCCATTAGAGATGATGATGACGGTGGCACTGACACCACCACAGATGTTGATCCAGCTGACGGTACTGAGGCCGTCACTTCACCAGATAGAGGAGGTGGCACTGATGCCACATACCAGTTTCTGAGCCAAAGCGCGGTACTGATGCCGCGATTCTAGATGCCGAGGGTGGTACTGAGGCCACCATTTCCAGTTCTGCTAGTCCTGTTGTTTTCCCTTCATTTCATGTATCTCAGGACATATCTGTCAATAAAGGAAAGGGTTTATTATTTTCGGTCCACCTATGTTGATTGATGATGTATGCATGGATTCTATTTTGCCTGAGCATTCCAGACCCGATCCTAGTCCTTCATCTGAGAAGGACCCAACAATCCCCATTCCCCAAGCACTCTACTTGGCTAAGGGGCATAAAAGAGAAAATCAGAAAAAGTCCCACCCGATAGAGTTCAACCAGCATATGATGGACATATTTCATGTATAGCTGACTCTACAGGAGGCCTTGGAGCACATACCTCTCTTCCAGAGAACCCTCAGAGACAGGACCACAGTTAGGAGGAAGAGGCGGAACCACCAGTCAGAGATCCATGTGCTCACTCACGCCACATGCTTTGCGATCCATAACTGTTTGCCAGCCAAGAGGCTAGATGCAGGAGCCCCATATGTCAGATGCCACATTCATTAGCAGAGGTTCGACCACACTCTATTAGACAGTGGTTCTTCGATCAACCTACTTTCGGCAGCCCTACTCGACCGCTTCGAGTTGGGCCGTCTACGACAGAGCAGGACGGTCATTCAGTTTGCTGATTGATCTATCAAGAGGCCAAAGGGGTTGCTGAAGGACGTTGTCGTCACAATTTAGGACCTGAAATTCCCGTGGACTTCGTTCTGTTGGACATGGAGATCCTTGAGTTCGTGACCGATATCCCCATCATTTTAGGACGCCCGTTCTTGGCCATAGCCAAGGCAGTGTCCGACCATAATAGCAGGGAGGTATACTTTCACGTCGAGGGAGAGAGTATAGAAATTGACACGGTCGAGGAGACTAGAACCAGAAATTCAGCTTGCTCAGAACCGACTTCCGATTCAGAGCAGATGACAGAGGCAGGGCGAGACATCCAATAGGAATATGATTTTATGATTACATATGACGAGGCAGTTTGGGCAGACCCAGCAACATAGACCATTCTCTCACCTTCAGAGTTTGCTGATGCATAGATGATAGCAGAGGAGAGCTTGGAGAGCACATTCCTGGTCCAGGATACATCTCAGGCAACAAAGCCGGTTCCCGATCGTGAGGCAGATTTCTTTTGTGGTCTGATACAGATCCCTCGGAGTCAGATATAGACTGGGCAGAGTTTGATGATTTGATACCGTGTCTGGCTTCCATGAAGCCTACAACTAGGGAGGAGGATGATCCCACACAGAGCAGAGATACACCAGCAGAGCAGCCTTTGCCAGATTCAGATTACCAGCGAGAGTTCTCATTCTCCCATGCAGATTTGGTCACTTGCACTCATACATTTCAGAGGCCAGATCCACCAGCACCATGTTGTCTAGGGATGAAGCCGCTACCATCATCGCTTTTGTATAGGTTCCTTGCGGGTGAGCATGAGATGCACCCAGTCATTATCTCAGCGGATTTGACTAGAGATCAAGAATCCTGTCTGATGGGGGTTCTTGAGAAGAACCGCAAGAAATAGGATGGAGTGTAGCCGATCTCCAGGGGATAAGTCTGGACCTGTGCTCCCAACATATCTATCTCGAGGAGGACACGAAGCTGTCGCGTGAGTTCCAGCAACGGCTGAACTCGAATCTTTGAGATGTTGTCATGAAGGAGATCTCGAAATGGTGGAGCGCCGATTTTATCTTCCCCATCTCCGACTCCAAATGGGTTAGTCCGTTACACGTGGTGTCCAAGAAGACGGGCATCACCACAGTTGTTAGTGAGTCTGGAGAGGAGATCGCTACTCGGGTACCCACTTCTTGGCAGGTTTGTATGGACTACAGACGATTGAACCAGGCCACCAAGATGGATCATTTCCCTCTACCTTTTATTGATCAGATTATAGAGAGGCTAGCTGGGAAGAGCCATTACTATTTCTTGGACGGGTATTCTGGATACATTCAAGTGGCCATTGCGCACGAGGACCAAGACAAGACCACCTTCACCTGTCTCTTCGGAACATATGCTTTCAGACGGATGCCCTTTGGATTGTGCAACGCTCCGGCGACATTCCAGAGGTGCATGTTATCCATCTTTTCGGACATGGTGGGGGAGTGCTTGGAGGTCTTTATGGACGACTTTTCGGTCTACGACGACAGATTCGATTCTTGTCTTGACTGCCTAGACCATGTCCTCCAGCGATGTATTGAGGTTCACCTTGTGCTTTCAAGGGAGAAGAGTCACTTCATGGTGACTCAAGGGACGGTGCTTGGCCATATCATCTCCAACAGGGGCATGGAGGTTGATCCGGCCAAGGTGTATGTCATTAGAAAACTCAATCCACCGTCCAACTTGCGGCAGTTACGGTCTATTCTGGGGCAAGTCGATTTCTGTCGACGATTCGTACATGATTCAGCATGATTGCCTGACCGTTGACTGATCTGCTGACGAAAGACACCGATTTTCTTGTTGATGATAAGTGTCTAGGGTTATTTGAGACTCTCAAGAGTCTAGTTGTAGAGGCTCCTGTTCTCCAGCCGCCTGATTGGTCTCTCCCATTCGAGATCATGACGAATGTTTTTCCATGGGGGCCGTGCTGGGATAGAGGAGAGATGGAGTCCCCATTGCTATTCACTATGCTAGCCAGACTTTGGATGCCGCTTAGTGGAACTACACCGTCACTGAGAAGGAGATGCTAGCCGTAGTATTCGCCCTAGAAAAGTTCAGATCGTACATCATTGGATCTAGAGTGATCATCTACACTAATCATACAACCATCAGGTACCTCATGACAAAGAAGGATACCAAAGACAGATTGACCAGATGGATCCTTCTACTCCAGGAGTTTGATATAGAGATTAAGGATAAGCCTGGAGTCAAGAATGTGGTGGCAGATCATCTGTCCCGATTGGAGTTTCTTGAGGATTCTAAGCAGATTGAGCCTATTTGTGAGACCTTCCTAGATGAGGCGATCCTTGCTATTGCCTCTCTCCCATGGTATGCCGATATTGTGAACTATCTTGTCACAAGAAAGTTCCACAAGATTGGCCCAGGCAGAAACTTGAGACCTTCCTCGCGAAGGCCAAGTTTTACCATTGGGAGGATCTCGTCCTTTATCGTGAAGGAGGGGATAGTATCTGGCGTCGGTGCATTCCTCAGGAGGAGCACCATAGCGTCCTCACATACTGCCACAAGATTGAGGCAGGAGGACATTACTTTGGGAGGTGAACGACACAGAAAGTGCTCCAATCCGGCTTATGGTGGCCTACTCTCTTCAAGGACTCTGATGAGTTTGTGAAGAGGTGTACTGACTGTCAGAGGATGGGCACTTGTGGATAGCGTGATATGATGCCGATGCAGCCCATACACTTCTGTGAGGTTTTTGACGCATAGGGAATCGATTTCATGGGTCCATTCCCTAAGAGTCAGGTATTCGAGTACATTCTGTTGGCCGTTGATTATGTGAGTCGTTGAGTTGAGGCCATCCCTGCCAGAACCGCAGATGCTTGGACTGTATGCCTATTTTTGAGGAAGAATATCATTTAACGGTTCGGGGTACCTCGAGTGTTGATATCTGACGGGGGGGTCTCATTTCGTCAACGGCAAGGTAAAGGCCCTTTCTAGCGAGTTCAGCATAGACCATCGAGTAGTGATAAACACAAAATTGAGAGCGATCGTATCGACTCACAAGGCGAGTCAACAGTTGGTGTCGTGACCACTATAAAATCCTGTATTTAATCAACAATTAACCCACACTATAGATCAAGGAAATGGAAATAAATGTGGAGTTAAAATTTATTTTTAACTCTGTATAAAAGATGTATAGCAGTCAAGTATACAGAGAGTTCGAACACAAGGAGCAAACAGGGTAGAATCAAATAAATGTGCGTGAGTGACTGTGAGTGGTGTCTACACTAAGCAAGCAAGCAAAGAAGTTTTTGTGGGTTTTTAATTTTTAATTTTTTTTATTTTATTTTAATTTAATTTTTAATTTTGTATTTTTATTTTTAATTTTCTGATTTTTATAATTTATATTATATATATATTTTTTATTTCTTTTTCAATATTGGAAAATAAAGGCTATGTAATAAAAGAGAAGATAGAATAATGATAAAAATATGCAAAAATAACCAAGAATTCAGAAATAAAATGTTTTTGATATTTTTAGGATTTTTTACTGTTTTTGTGATTTTTGGGTATTTTTTAAAGTGTTTTTCGTATTTTTTAAATACTGAAATAAGGGAAAACAATGAAATATGTGCTGGCTGTGAGTAAAATAGGAATTGAAATTAGCAAACAGCAACCAAAATTTTTCAAACTAATTTTCAAATAAAGAGAATGAAATATAAAACAAACAGGAACTGAGTTTGTATTTTTCTGAGTTTTCTTTGATTTTATAGATTTTTTTGAAGTTTTTGAGTCTTTTTGAATTTTTAAGGTTTTTCTTTTGAGATTTTTAGTGATTTTTGGACTGACACTAAAATAGGTTAAAATACGCACGAGGGAAATTTTTTGGAATTTTCGAGGTATTTTAATATTTTTTTGGCATTTTCTAAGCTAGACAGTGAATAAAAAGCTTGTTTTTGATTTTTAATAAATAGAAAAATAAAATAAAATCAAAAGCTAAAAATATAGCGTTAAAGATCAAGCAAACAGTAGCTTAGATGCAATTTTTTGAGAATTTTTGGAATTAAAACGATGGTCCAATTAATTAATGCAAGCATCCAAACATTAAACAGGCCTGACAGGGGGTATATATGCAAATATCCAAAGTTCCAGGGGCAATTATGCAACATCCCACAAGAGTTTACACTTAATATTCAATTTACAGTACCAAACACTAATTACAAAAACCCGCCTGGGTATCTTAGCAATTTTCCCACCAGGGCGCGTGACTTGCACGTGCTTGGCGAGGACCGAAAAGTAATATTCCAAAACCCAGGGGCTATCTTGCAATATTTCCAAAAATATAACACTTAATATAAACGTTCTAGGACCTAAACGAAATACCAAAAAGACCGAGGGTCTCGCTGCAAAATGCCCTCACCTCACGTGTACAGGTCATGTGAGGTGACGTGGCAGAGGATCTAAATGTAAATAAAATAAAGACGAGGGTCTTTTTGCAAATTTTGATAAAAATATTACACTACAGACGAAAGTTTTAGGACTAAAATATAAATACAAAATGCGCGGGGGTTTAGATGCAAAATACCCTCGGCGCGCGGATCCAGCGGCTGCAGATCGTCACTTATACACGTGGCGTGAATCCAACGGTCGACGACGCTTCGCGTGGACGGCAGAGATTAGATTGTGGATGATGATCGGACGGTGGCAACGTGGCGTGATCCAACGGCTGCTGCTCGACCTGGAGGAACTCTTCAATCCGACGGCTGAGAGGCTGGGATCAAGAACAACGTCGGTCGCCGGCGAGGGCGAACTTCGCCGTTCCAGATCTTCTTCCTCCAGCGATGGCACGGCTTCAAAATGGACGTAGAGCTTCCTGGGGTCCTTCTCTTTCTCTTGGAGGCGTCAAAAGACCACGGCGGCGACCGTGGCACTCGCAGGCGGTTGGCGGAGCTGGAGGGCTCGGCTGAGCTCCGGCGAGCGACAAAATTGCGCTCAGGCGCTAGTCAACGCACTTTGACCCTGCAAATATGGTTAAGAGGTCCAGGGCAAAATGCCTGGACCATAGGTGACCGGAATCGAGGCGAAAGGCGAAGCGGCGACGGGTGGCTGGAGGTACGCTCCGGCGAGGGGGTATGATTTGGCGAAATGACTGATGGAACATGAAATTTCTTGAGGGCTTATGATCCTAGAGCTAAGGCGAACCTATTGAGCGAGAAATAAATGAGGGAAGGGACCCTCGATGGCCGGAGCCAGAGGGAGGAAGGTACCTCAACCGCCGGTCTTGCGGGAGGTGGTGGAGACGCCTCCGACCTCTATCGCCTTGGCTGAAGAGCTTGCGGTGGAGCTGTCACCTCCAGGGGGCTCGGGAGCACGAAGGTGGCGACGAGGGGTGGACCGAAGGGACTCAAAATTCAAATCGAAGATGGGGGTGCGTTATATCTGGTTTGACCCCTGACCAAGGTGCTCCAAAGATTAAGGCGCCTGGAGCACCACATTGATCCATGTCCCGAGGTAATCACATGGCGGGGTAGACCAATGATCGAGGTTTGGTTTTGCAACAGGAGCCATCACGAAATAGTGCAAGGATCAGCCGCGAAAAAGCCAAGAAATTGGCTCAAAAATCGACTTCTGACAGGGATAGGTGGGGGAAGACGACCAGTTGACCTGGGTCAACTGGGACCGTCTCGTGATTGGTCCACGTGGACCAATCAGGAAAAATCGCTGGTAAATAATTTGTAAATTCAATTAAAAATAGAAAAAGGTTGAATTAATTAATGATTATAAAATAAAAAATATTTGTTATTTTCTGTAGTATTTTATTATGATTTTTAATTTATTTTATTAGGTGTAATTTTATAAGTTTACTTTTTAGCCCTATATAGGTATATTACCTATGTATTTGAGTATTTTATTTTTATTTTGTGTATTTTAATGTTATTTATTTTGATTTATTATTTTATAAAATTATATAATACTTTTATATACACAAATATATTTTTATTTTAATTTTCTGATATGTTTTGCATATTTAATAAAATATGAATAAGTATTGTGTAGGTATGGGTATAGGCAGTATACCTATGTATTCTATATATGTTTATTATTTTTATTTTGAGTTTTCTTTAGGTTTTTATTCCAATTTTAATGTACATAATTATTATAAGTAATATCTACACCATTATAAAAATATAAAAATATAAAAGTAATGAATAAATAATAAATTGAATATTTTAATCTGTACAGGTGTACAATGTGGGTCCAAAACTCAACTTTCAAACCGTAGCTCCACCAAATGCGAAACCGCCACCATTAAATAGCTTATTTTATTCTATATACAATTAAAGGTGAGTTTGATGCATTTGGAGTTGTCAGTTGTGAGATACAGGTCTGGGAAGTTGGGATTCTGGATTTTTATTCAGACCATAACTTTTTATCTGTACATTATTTTTCTGTGAAATAAATTTTGTATTTTTCTTTATTTAATTATCTACAAATTTTATGTACAAAGTTTCTTTATTTGATGTATAAAAAGTGGAACCAAAAATAGGTCCCAAAATGAATAAAGAATGAATAACATAATATAGGTATTTGACCCTTCTCTCCCCCTACTCTATTCCTTGTCGACCTATTCATCAAGATGCCTAGGTCTCGGGGTTTTGGGTCATAAAATATTTACAATATTTTATTTTTTTCTTTTCTTTCATTTATTCTATACTTTTGGCTTTAAAAACCGCTTTTTACACACTAATGAGATGCACATGCGTGAATGCTAAGATGATGAAATTAAAGGTATTTACATGCATTTGCTAGGGTTTTTGGTGCCAAAATGATAGAATAAAGATGATGAAATGTGGATTAATCATCCCCCTATACTTTACCTTTGCTAGTCCCTAGCAAACACTTATGCAATAAGTGCAAAAAGAAAAAGAAAAGAAAAAGAAGAATTTGGATTTTATTTGATGATCAAACTTGTCTTCACAAAATCAAAGTTTGGAGCTTAAGTCGGACCTTTGGAATTTTAGTGTGGTCAGAACCTTAATGAGAACCAAATTTGAAATCCAACAGTCCTTGAGAATCCCAAAACTCTGTCCAAGTCTCCTCAATAGCCAGGTCAGAAATACTTCAACTCATACGCAAACTCTTACGACTATGAGTCTGACTCGTACAGTGTAAGTGATATGTAGCTCCCCACCTCAGAAGTAACAAAGAAGCAACCTCCCCCACCTTGGTAACTCTAATGCCTCGGCCTAGCAACTCTTTCCTCGAGAAGCGGGGTATTCCCTTCTAAGTTCAAGTGCAACCGGCTCAAGAAGAGGGGGAATAAGAGGTATAGAATTTTTGGGAGCTCAACCAGTGTAGCTAAGTCTCCCGCTGCAAGCTTCATGAGATGTAACATGGATACCATAAGCTTTTGCTTTATTGGACTATATACACTCCGGTGGGGTTATTAAATTTTCAATCCGACCCACCACTTCTTTTTTTTCAAGTGCATCTGTACAACATATCTATATGGTGCAGCATATATACAAGAAATTTTCCTCTTGAGCCAGTAGACTATCCCTCTTTTGAAGCTTTATTGCAACCCACGGCTTCTGTCTTTATCCTTCATCACCACTAGACCAAGTTGAGGCGTACTTCCTTCACTAGAAGAAGAAGAGAGGTTCCGCCTAGAAGTACTACCCTCATATGCTACCCCAAGCCAAAGGAAACTGCCTCCTCACCACCTCATCCGTGGAGAAATATGTGAAAGGTGCAGGTGTCCAAGATAGGTCATTATCAACAAGAGTCGTACGTGTGCTCCGAAATACTCTACTTAGGAAGTCAAGAATCCATTGAACCAAGTCCCGTGATCCTCAAAGAATTAAGTCAACTAGACCTGAAGTACCTCAAACCCAGTTCCTATAAGGTTCCTATTATTAGGTAGATTATAAGGTCCAATCAAGCTCCAATCTCCTGATTTTACTTAGACTCGTTCAATTATCAAACTCAATCCGAAAAATGTGAATGCTATGCAATGCACTACAGAAAATTTTTTTGTGATGCAATTTTCAAGATTTTGAACTTTTTATGGATTTTTGAAAAGATGATGCATGCATTTTTTGTATTTTTCAAAAAGATTTTTCAAATGTTGTTGGATTTTAATTTTTCAAATGTTTTTGGGATTTTTGAAAACAAAGAGATTTTGGCTGAAAACTAGGTGAAAATATGTACACGGGAGTGCTTCTTATATATACAAGAAGTGGATTTTTAAGAATTTACAAGGGTAAGTGATCAATTTTATAAAGATATTCAGTGAATTTTAGGTGTGATGCATATATTCCTCAAACTTATTTGACAATCATTTTACAAACAATTTTGAAAAACTATAGTCCGAAATAGTTTTTACAAACATTTTACAACATGTACACACATTTGAAAATCATTTTGCAAAGGCTTTCAAAACAGTATGTATAGATTTTTCAAAATATTTTTGCAACCATTTTTCAAACCTTTTGCAAATCATTTTTCAAACATTTTATTTCACACAAAGAAAAGAAATTTTACGAACCACACATTTTTACAAAGGTTGAAAACATGTAACAAAATATTTTCAAAATAGTTTTCAATAGATTTTCATAAAGATTTTCAAACTATTTTTCAAACATTTTGCAAAAAAACATTTTCACCTGATTTATTAATCAGTATATACAAAAAGAATTTGAGGAATGATACACCTTTTTATTAAGGGTTTTAATGAATTTTAAAGAATTATTAGCCATATTATTAAGAAAATATGAAAGTATGAGTTATGGCTAAAGTATATACACAGTATATACGACCCCCCTATACTTAGCTTGAGCTATGTCCTCATAGATCGGAGAGGAAAGAGAAGACATAACTCGTACTAAGTATAGGCAAGTCTAAAGAATAAAGAACTAATGAATGAACCAATGAGAAGTTGACCGTCCCCCCTATACTTAGGATCAAATAATCCTAAGTATAGCAGACTGTACACAAAGCAGGGAGGGTCAAGGGTGACAGATCGTACTCAAATTGTCTCCCCCTATACTTAAGGTAAAATATCCCTAAGTATAGACAAGAAGAGGAGACAATGGAGAGGATCGAAGAATATAGAAACTCGAGGTGCACGCCCCCTATACTTAGGACAAAGTACGTTCAAAGTATGGAAAACTGTCTACAAGGGCGACACCTTTTTGATAGATAAAGAAAATAGAAAAGGAAAAGAAGAAAAGAAGAAAATAAATCAACAGATGAAAGAGTGATATGAACAGATGGATCTGTACAGCGGAAGATAGAAGTGCTTACCATGTATGAGATGCAGATGATCTGAGTCAAAGTACACATCTCATACCAGAAGAATGGGGGCAACGTCAATGGTCGGCGGATCATGATCTAGATATAGTTTCAGGCGTTGACCATTGACGCGGAAGGTAAAGGAAGATGACGGTTCGGATATGTCGATGCTGCCATTGTCATGTACCTTCCTGACCACATACGGACCTTTCCACTTGCTCTGCAATTTTCTGGGAATAATTTCAGTCTGGAATCAAACAACCATACTCTCTGATCTGGCTCAAACTGTTTATGGCTTATATGGGAATCATGCCATGTCTTCGCTTTCTCTTTGTACTGTAGGCTGTTGGAGAAGGTTGTGTCTCTCAATTCTTCCAAGGCTGCCAATTCTGCTCTTCTCTGGTCTCCTATACTCTCGGGATCTAACAGCAACTCGGTGACTGCCCAAAAAGATTTGTGCTTGATTTCCACTGGCAGATGGCACGGCTTGCCATAGACGAGTCGAAAGGGAGATGTCCCCAATGGATTCTTGAAAGAAGTCCGATAGGCCCACAAGACTGAGTCCAAAAGCTGTGACCAATCCTTTCGGTCTAGGCAGACAACTTTCTGCAAGATTGTTTTTATCTCCCGATTCAAAACTTCGGCAAGACCATTAGTCTGAGGGTGATACGGTGTGGCAACTCGATGGTCAATGTCTAACTCGTCTGCAAGGGCCCTAACTTTGTCATTGATGAAATGAGACCCCCCGTCTGAAATCAAGACTCTAGGTACCCCGAACCGTGAAATGATATTTTTCCTCAAAAATTTACACAGGTTTTTGCATCTGCGGCTCGGGCGGGGATGGCCTCAACCCATCGACTGACATAATCCACAGCGAGCAAAATATGCTCGAATCCATGACTCTTAGGAAATGGGCCCATGAAATCAATCCACCATGCATCAAAAACCTCACAGAAGTGAATGGGTTGCATGGGCATCATGTCTCTCTGTCCGCAGGTTCCCATTTTATGACAGTCAGTACATCTCTTCACGAACTCATCAGAATCCTTGAAGAGATTAGGCCACCATAGGCTGGATTGAAGCACCTTCTGTGCTGTCCTTTTTCCAGAATGATGTCCTCCTGCCTCAAGCTTGTGGCAGTATGTGAGGACGCTATGCTGCTCTTCTTGAGGAATGCACCTCCTCCAGATACTTTCCCCTCCTTCATGATAAAGGACGAGATCCTCCCGATGGTAAAACTTGGCCTTAGCTAGGAAGGTCTCAAGTTTCTGCCTGGGCCAACCCTGAGGGACTGTCTTGGCGACAAGATAGTTTACAAAGTCAACATACCATGGGAGTGAGGTGACCGCCAAGATCGCCTCGTCTGGAAACGTTTCTGTGATAGGTGCACTGGGCTCAGATTCCTCAAGATTCTCCAATCTGGAGAGATGATCCGCCACCACATTCTTGACTCCAGGCTTGTCCTTAATCTCAATTTCAAATTCCTGGAGTAGAAGGATCCATCTGGTAAGACGTGCTTTGGCATCCTTCTTAGCCATTAAGTACCGGATGGCGGTGTGATCAGTGTAGATTGTCACTCTAGATCCGAGAATATACGATCGATACTTATCAAGAGCAAAGACTACGGCCAGCATCTCTTTCTCAGTCACAGTGTAATTCCGCTGAGCGGCATCCAAAGTCCGGATGGCGTAGTGAATGGAAAAAGGTAATCCATCCCTCCTCTGTCCAAGCACAGCCCCAACGACAAAATCTGAAGCGTCCGTCATGATCTCGAATGGGAGAGACCAATCAGGTGGCTGAAGGACAGGAGCTGAAACAACCATATTCTTGAGAGTCTCAAAAGATGCAAGACACTTATCATTGACAATAAACTCGGTGTCTTTTGTCATCAAGTCAGTGAGCGGTCGGGCAATACGACTGAAGTCCTGAATGAACTGTCGGTAGAAACCGACATGCCCCAGAAAAGATCGCAACTGACGCAGGTTGGACGGTGGATTGAGTTTTCTGATGATATCCACCTTGGCAGGATCGACCTCCATGCCCCTGTTGGAGACGATATGACCAAGGACCGTCCCTTGAGTCATCATAAAGTGACTCTTCTCCCAAGATAAAACAAGATTGACCTCTATGCAGCGCTGAAGCACACGGTCTAGGCAGTCAAGACAAGCATCAAACCCGTCGCCATAGACCGAGAAGTCATCCATAAAGACCTCTAAACAGTCACCCACCATGTCCGAGAATATGGACAACATGCACCTTTGGAATGTCGCCGGAGCGTTACATAGACCAAAGGGCATCCGTCTGAAAGCATACGTCCCAAACGGACAGGTGAATGTCGTTTTCTCCTGGTCTTCGGGCGCAATGGCCACTTGATTATATCCAGAGTACCCGTCAAGAAAGCAGTAATGACTCTTCCCAGCTAGCCGCTCGATAATCTGATCAATGAAGAGTAGCGGGAAGTGATCCTTCTTGGTGGCCTCATTCAATCGTCTGTAGTCTCACAGACCCTCCAAGAAGTGGGCACTCTGGTAGCGATCTCCTCTCCAGACTCGTTGAAAACTGTAGTGATACCCGTCTTCTTGGGTACCACATGTAAAGGACTTACCCATTTGGAGTCGGAGATGGGATAGATGAAATCGGCGCTCCACCACTTTGAAATTTCTTTCATGACTACGTCTCGAAGATTCGGGTTCAACCGTCGTTGGAACTCACGCAACGGCCTAGCGCCCTCCTCAAGATAAATGTGGTGGGAGCACAGAGCCGGACTAATCCCCTGGAGATCAGCTATACTCCATCCTATTGCCTTGCGGTTTCTTTCAAGAACCTTTATCAGACGAGATTCTTGTTCTCCAGTCAAATCTGCTGAGATAATGACTGGGTACATGTCTGGCTCACCAGCAAGGAATCTGTACTTCATCGACTGCGGCAGAGGTTTCTGTTCTGGACAACTGGGAGGTGGCAGATCTGGCTTCTGATATTTCTGTGTGAAGGCGACCAGGTCTGCATGGGAGAACTCTCGCTCTGCATGAATCTCTGACGAAGGGCGGCCGACTGAATCATCAAGGAACTATACGGGCTCGCACTCTGTCATGGCTGTTGACTCAGGAGGAATCAGACAAGACAAATAGTCATCAAAATCATCCCAATCAATGTCTGAATCCGAGGGATCAGAAGAAGATGAGCAAGAATGAAAATCATCGGCACCACTCGTCCTTATACTGTCAGCCTCAGGTGTATCCTCATCCAGGGATGTGCTCTCTCGGCTCTCGACTGCCATGAGCTTGAGATATAGTGAATCTGTAGGCAAGGCGAGGGTCGGTCCTACAGGATCTGTCCAGTTGGATTCATCATCAGTCATCACAAAATCACACACCTGGAGGATGTCTAGCTCATCCTCTGTCATCTGCTCGGCTTCACTGGATTGCTCTGAGCATGCCAACTCTTTGGCTCTGATCTGGTCGATCGTATCTATTTGTATGCTTTCACCCTCTACGCGAAAACATACCGTCCCACTGTCATGGTCGGATACCGCCTTGGCAGTGGCCAAGAATGGGCGTCCAAGTATGATGGGGGCATCGGTTACCGATTCAGGGATCTCCATGTCCAGTACAACAAAGTCCACGGGGAATTTCAAGCCCTGAATGGTAACAACCACGTCCTTCAACAACCCCTTCGGCCTCTTAATCGACCTATCAGCAAACTGAAGGACAGTCCTGCTCCGAAGAAGAGGGCCAAACTTGAATCGATTGAGTAAGGCTGCCGGAAGGAGGTTGATCGAAGACCCGCTGTCTAATAGAGTACGATCGAACCACTGCTCTTGAATCTCGCATCTGACATAGGAGGCTCCTGTATCAGGTCTCTTGGCTGGCAATGTGTTCTGAATGGCGCAGCAAGTGTCATGAGTGAGCATATGGATTTGATCTCTGTGCCTCTTCTTCCTTCGGACAGTAGTTGTTTCTTTCAAGTTCTTTTTGAAGAAGGGGATATGCTCAAATGCTTCTTTGTAGAGTCAGCTGAATGTGGAATCTGTCTATCATCTGGTTGCTGAACTCTACCTGTTGCTTTTTTTAGGATTTTCTCTTTTGTTCCCCTTCGCCCGGCGGAGTGCCTCAGGGAAGGGGATGGTAGGGGCCTCCTCAGATGGAGGACTAGGAACAGGTCCCTGTGCCTGTGAGGAATGAGGATCCATACAATCATCATCATGCAACGCATATGGATCCGCAATGTGAACAGAAACCTTTCCGTTATTCATATTTTTGTTCTTTTTGTTGTTACCACAGTCCATAGATACAAAAGGTGGTAACATCACAGAGGAAGGCTCAACAAAAGTAGATGTGGTGGCCTCAGTACCACCACCAGCACCTGTCTTCGCGGCATCAGCACCGCTACTCTGCTCGCCATCCAAAATGGTGGCATCAGCACCACCGTCTGCATCTGGTATCACGACGGCCTCAGTACCGTCGTCTGGAACTCCATCTTTGGTGGCATCAACATCACCGTCTTCAACATCATCACTAGCGGCATCAGTACCGCTACTCTGCTCCTATGGCGCTCCCGATTCAGCTGGTGGTTGTCGCTCAGAAGAGGTGCCGCTGGCGGGCATCCTACCGCTCCTAGTAGTCACAAAATCAGCATCATAGAGAGAATAAGACATATCGCTCAAATAGTCACTAGGAGAGGTATCCTCTGTGAACTCTACCTGCTCAGACTTCATTTTCAGATTGTTCGGGTTAGGTTCAATCTGAGCGGGTATGGCGGCCTTCCCTTCGATAATCTCCCTCATCTCCTGCCGGAATTCATCAATTTCTTGCCTGAAGGATGATCGTTGTTCGGAGAGCAAGCGAGCAAGATCATCGAGACCTGGGTTCTCAAAAGCGGGACCCTGAGAACCAGATGGTTGTCCCTGCTGGAAATGGGGTTGTTGCTGCTGCTGTGGTTGATACTGGGGGTGATGGGGGTAAGACTGATGAGGCTGCTGACACTGCCTCCACTGTTGTCCCTGACAGGCGGGACGAGGACCATTCTGATATTGCTGCTGATGGGCATACTGAGGCTGCTGCTGCTGTGGTTGCTGGTTGTTTTGCTGTCCTTGAGCAGGGTTCTGCTGTTGGGATGAGGAGCCACCGTTGCCCCAACAGAATTCGGGATGATCACGACGAATCCTGGGCTGAGGGTACCGGTCGTACCATATCCCATTGACTTCCATCAATGGGTCCTGCTCAAAGGAAGGTGGGGGAAGAACTGCCAGTGGCTGCTCCGGCTGATAGACCACCATCTGCGTGTCCGAAGATGGCGGCTGCGCTGGGTAGTACTGTAGCAGTGGAACCGGCTCTGCCTGGATATGATTCACTTGGCGGTATGAGGTAGAGGGTTGGTTGGAACTGCTACTGCTGGAGTCGGCCCGTGACCTGGGAGGCTGATGGGAATGAGCTTGTGCCTCCTGAATGCATAGGATTTGAGTTTTCAGGTCACTCATAGTTTTGGTGAGAAGGTCCATCTGGGCAAGACCTTGGTTCTGCTTCTTCTCGAGGATCTCCATGCGGTCCAACTTCTCACTAATAATGCCCTTGTCGGCTGCGGTTGATTCGGCTTGGGTTGCGGCTACCGACGATGTGTTAGGACCGGCATCGATGCGGGCGATCCTCTGGAATGATCCCGCTCCTTGCGGGGGCTTCTGCTGCGTGTAGACACGGGCTTGGGTCATCACTGTTGAATTCTCTGCCATGCCCTCGTAGATGGTCCAGACGTCATCTTCACCCTTTGAAAAGTAAGACCCATCGCAAGAGGCATTAACAAGCCCCTGCAGCTCCGGTGTCAGCCCACAGAAGAAACTTTGAACTAAGTTGGGCTTGGAGATGTCATGATGTGGACATCGTTCGATGAGCTCTCGAAAGCGATCCCAAGCTTCACGAAACTGCTCATTTGGGATCATGACGAAGTTACTGATCATTGCTCTAGCTGCATTGGTCCGACCGAGAGGATAGTATTTCTTCAGGTATGCGGTCCGGAGATCTGCCCAAGTGTCGATGAATCGCCCGAGGTGTTTGAGCCAATATGCAGCTCTGTCAACCAATGAGAACGGGAAAGCGGTCATCTTGATCGTGTCCTTAGTCAGCAGCCTATCATGTATGGTGATGCATATCATCTCGAATTCTTGGAGGTGGAGGTGTGGCTCTTCGGTCGGCAACCCATGAAATTTGGGTAGAAGCTGAATGGTGTGGGGCCGAAGCTCGAAATCTCCATGGATTGGTGGGAGTCTGATCCAACGGTGAGTGAGGGATGCAGCTGGGTTGTGCAATTCCCTCATAATGGTCTGTGGCGGTCTCTCAGTGTCGGGATCTCCTCCTCCTGCATCAGGTCCTCCTCCTCCTCCACCGCCACCGCCCCCAGGTCGGTTTTCTCTCATCTGAGCTATCTCTCTCATCAGATCACCCATGAAGGTACCCTCGTCACGGATCTGTCTCTGCATGGTCTCTAGGGACGCTAACAAGGAATTGTTGATGGCCACTTGATCAATTATGAACGGAGGGTGATCATGGTCATCTGGGTGCTCGCCTCTATCTGCCATCACTAGATTCTCTGAAAAAGCAAAAGAGGCCATCTCAGGTGCTGTTGAATGATCTGAACTCTGTGATGCACTGAATTCTGAAACTATTGGACTGAGAGAAGGAGAATGGGAAGGGTGGTCGAGGGGGAACAGGGTGGATGTGAACTCAGGCTCGAAGAGTGGACTCTCCGAGGTAGTCCTAGATGAATAAGGAGGAGTGCTAGATAGCGGTGCCGACAAAGTCGGCCTAAGAGATCTCCGTCCCATCATCTTGATTATTGGAAAGAGCAGAGGGATTGTAGAAGAAGAAGGAATGAAGTGAGAAACAAAATTACGCACAATTGTGTTGTGTTTTTGATCTTGACCTAAATAAATCTAGCAATCAAACACAAAGCAGGGATGAGTTCACCAACTCAACACATGAAGCCGTGAAGGTTCGGCTTTTATCTTGTCAATTTTAGCTTGATTCATGAATTAGTCTTTTCACGAGTCCTTAGAGCGCTACGCCTAAAGGAGAGAGTACTGCCCGAAGAGTATCCCGTACTTGTCCTCCTCCTGTGTAACCTGTAGCTTGCGCTTTTTGAGGTCCTTGTAACCCTTCCTGGATCCCTACTCAGCCAAAGAACAAGAGAGGAAGCCAATAGGCGAAACCGATACTTCGGAACTCGCTCGCAACCCGTGAGCGTGCAAGAACCTACTCGGACGTGAGACGATGAGACAGACACCCCCGTGAAGGCGTGGCCTAGGCTCGATACTTCGGACAAGGTTGATGCTCTACACAATAGAGAGTCACCAATGTTGACCAAGCCCTACTCGTCCACGTACGATAGAAGCGCTAATACTTCGGAAATCCAGGCGATACACAAGGCAGCCACAAACTGGGATTTTGGCTCTAATCCTTACGAAGCGCTCACCTCACTTGGAAGGAGACCTTCCCATGCAACCTGAAAACAAGTGAGGGTGTTACCCTCCCCAATCAATGAATCCAATTACCGATTTTATTTTTGGTCAAGGTTTTCTTAGCAGTCCCTTTTTTAAATTTTTTTGGTGTTATCGCTTCTTTTGAGTAGATTCAAACAAGCGCCTAACGATTTTTTTGTGTTTTCTTGATCCTACTTTGTCCAAAAACAGAGGGAGAATAGAGTCGGAAAAGCCGTGCAAGTCGACACAAAGATGGAAATCTCACCTTTGTGCCTAAATGATGGATGCAAAGTAAGAAGACTTACAGCGAATCCCATCTCTCTCCATGCGGGATGCAAAGCAGAAATTTATAAACCTAGTCTATATGCCGATATGCAATGCGGAAATCGTCCTAAGATAGGCAACTGCTAGCGTGAAGAACCACAAGTCAACCACCGATCGTCGATCCTAAGAGTCCGGTCTAGACCCTCCCCTCCTCTTCTCGACACATCGAGTTCAGGAGTAGCGCTTGATGGGGAGGGCTCGCGGCGCGACGGATCTAAGAAAGGGAGCTAACTGTTTAATTAAACTAAGTCCAAGTTCGAGCTATAGGTGCATGCAAAGGTTATTAGTGTGTTTGGACCTAATTTAGTCGATCAAGCAGGCCTAGATCTAAGGGCTCAATCCACAAAAGAAATGAAAAATGAAAACAAAACCGGCAAATGACAACGGTAAAAACTTGACAAAAACCGCGGTGAGCCCCCGGGTGAACAAACACCCAGAAATTAGGCCCGGAGTGTTCAAAGAGTCCAAGTACCTATATTATTACAAATTATCAAATCACTCTCTCACAAAAATAAATTGCAACTAATCTACCACTCTCTCTCACTCCTCCTGCTCTCTCCTGCCGGCTTGGCTAAAGAATAGCCGGCTCCGCTTCCCAAGGTTGCTTCGGGTCACCTAGGAGATCCGCCTTGCTCCGCGGTCCCTCACAAGAAGACAAAAGAAGAATGGTCAGATAGCTCAATCAATATCTATCAAAAGTGTAAGAGAGACAAAACTAGCAATGGTAGACAAGCAAACACAAGCAAACAAAAATGTGAACTACTCGCTGTTGCTCCCCGGCAACGGCGCCATTTGATAAACACAAAATTGAGAGCGGTCGTATCGACTCACAAGGCGAGTCAACAGTCGGTGTCGTGACCACTACAAAATCCTGTATTTAATCAACAATTAACCCACACTATAGATCAAGGAAATGGAAATAAATGTGGAGTTAAAATTTATTTTTAACTCTGCACAAAAGATGTATAGCAGTCAAGTATGCAGAGAGTTCGAACACAGGGAGCAAAAAGGGTAGAATCAAATAAATGTGCGTGAGTGACTGTGAGTGGTGTCTACACTAAGCAAGCAAGCAAAGAAGTTTTTGTGGGTTTTTAATTTTTAATTTTTTTATTTTAATTTAATTTTTAATTTTGTATTTTGATTTTTAATTTTCTGATTTTTATAATTTATATTTTATATATTTTTTTATTTCTTTTTCAATATTGGAAAATAAAGGCTATGTAATAAAAGAGAAGATAGAATAATGATAAAAATATGCAAAAATAGCCAAGAATTCAGAAATAAAATGTTTTTGATATTTTTAGGATTTTTTACTGTTTTTGTGATTTTTGGGTATTTTTCAAAGTGTTTTTGGTATTTTTTAAATACTGAAATAAGGGAAAACAATGAAATATGTGCTGGTTGTGAGTAAAATAGGAATTAAAATTAGCAAACAGAAACCAAAATTTTTCACACTAATTTTCAAATAAAGAGAATGAAATATAAAACAAACAGGAACTGAGTTTGTATTTTTCTGAGTTTTCTTTGATTTTATAGATTTTTTTGAAGTTTTTGAGTCTTTTTGAATTTTTAAGGTTTTCTTTTGAGATTTTTAGTGATTTTTGGATTGACACTAAAATAGGTTAAAATACACATGAGGGAAATTTTTTGGAATTTTTCGAGGTATTTTACTATTTTTTTGGCATTTTCTAAGCTAGACAGTAAATAAAAAGCTTGTTTTTGATTTTTAATAAATAGAAAAATAAAATAAAATCAAAAAATAAAAATATAGCGTTAAAGATCAAGCACACAGTATCTTAGATGCAATTTTTTGAGAAGTTTTGGAATTAAAACGTTGGTCCAATTAATTAATGCAAGCATCCAAACATTAAACAGGCCTGACAGGGGTATATATGCAAATATCCAAAGTTCCAGGGGCAACCATGCAACATCCCACATGAGTTTACACTTAATATTCAATTTTCAATACCAAACACCAATTACAAAAACCCGCCTGGGTATCTTAGCAATTTTCCCACCAGGGCGCATGACTTGCACGCGCTTGGCGAGGACCGAAAAGTAATATTCCAAAACCCAGGGGCTAACTTGAAATATTTACAAAAATATAACACTTAATATAAACGTTCTGGGACCTAAACGAAATACCAAAAAGACCGAGGGCCTCGCTGCAAAATGCCCTCACCTCACGTGTACAGGTCACGTGAGGTGACGTGGCAGAGGACCTAAATGTAAATAAAATAGAGACGAGGGTCTTTTTGCAAATTTTACAAAAATATACACTACAAACGAAAGTTTTAGGTTTAAAATATAAATACAAAATGCGGGGGGGTTTAGATGCAAAATACCCTCGGCGCGCGGATCCAACGGCTGCAGATCGTCACTTATACACATGGCGTGAATCCAGCGGTCGACGACGCTTCGCATGGATGACAGAGATTAGATCATGGATGACGATCGGACGGTGGCTACGTAGCGCGATCCAACGACTGCTGCTCGACCTGAGGAACTCTTCAATCCGACGGCTGAGAGGATGGGATCAAGAACAACGTCGGTCGCCGGCGAGGGTGAACTTCGCCGTTCCAGATCTTCTTCCTCCGACGATGACACGGCTTCAAAATGGACGTGGAGCTTCCTAGGGTCCTTCTCTTTCTCCTGGAGGCGTCAAAAGACCACGGCGACGACCGTGGCACTCGCAGGCGGTCGGCGGAGCTGGAGGGCTCGGCTGAGCTCCGGCGAGCGACAAAATTGCGCTCGGGCGCTAGTCAACGCACTTTGACCCTGCAAAAATGGTTAAGAGGTCCAGGGCAAAATGCCTGGACCATAGGTGACCGGAATCGAGGCGAAAGGCGAAGCGACGATGGGTGGCCGGAGGTGCGCTCCGGCGAGGGGGTATGATTTGGCGAAATGACTGATGGAACTTGAAATTTCTTGAGGGCTTATGATCCTAGAGCTAAGGCGAACCTATTGAGCGAGAAATAAATGGGGGAAGGGGACCTCGATGGCCGGAGCAAGAGGGAGGAAGGTACCTCAACCGCCGGTCTTGCGGGAGGTGGTGGAGACGCCTCCGACCTCTATCGCCTTGGCTGAAGAGCTTGCGGTGGAGCTGTCACCTCCAGGGGGCTCGGGAGCACGAAGGTGGCGACGAGGGGTGGACCGAAGGGACTCAAAATTCAAATCGAAAATGGGGGTGCGTTATATCTGGTTTGACCCCTGACCAAGGTGCTCCAAAGATCAAGGCGCCTGGAGCACCACATTGATCCATGCCCCGAGGTAATCACATGGCGGGGTAGACCACTGATCGAGGTTTGGTTTTGCAACAGGAACCATCACAAAATAGTGCAAGGATCAGCCGCGAAAAAGCCAAGAAATTGGCTCAAAAATCGACTTCTGACAGGGATAGGTGGGGGAAGACGACCAGTTGACCTGGGTCAACTGGGACCGTCTCCTGATTGGTCCACGTGGACCAATCAGGAAAAATCGCTGGTAAATAATTTGTAAATTCAACTAAAAATAGAAAAAGGTTGAATTAATTAATGATTATAAAATAAAAAATATTCGTTATTTTCTGTAGTATTTTATTATGATTTTTAATTTATTTTATGAGGTGTAATTTTATAAGTTTACTTTTTAGCCCTATATAGGTATATTACCTATGCATTTGAGTATTTTATTTTTATTTTGTGTATTTTAATGTTATTTATTTTTATTTCTTATTTTATAAAATTATATAATACTTTTATATACACAAATATATTTTTATTTTAATTTTCTGATATGTTTTGCATATTTAATAAAATATGAATAAGTATTGTGTATGTATGGGTATAGGCAGTATACCTATGTATTCTATATATGTTTATTATTTTTATTTTGAGTTTTCTTTAGGTTTTTATTCCAATTTTAATGTACATAATTATTATAAGTAATATCTACAACATTATAAAAATATAAAAATATAAAAGTAATGAATAAATAATAAATTGAATATTTTAATCTGTACAGGTGTACAATGTGGGTCCAAAACTCAACTTTCAAACCGTAGCTCCGCTAAATGCGAAACCACCACCATTAAATAGCTTATTTTATTCTATATACAATTAAAGGTGAGTTTGATGCATTTGGAGTTGTCAGTTGTGAGATACGGGTATGTGAAGTTGGGATTCTGGATTTTTATTCAGACCATAACGTTTTATCTGTACATTATTTTTCTGTGAAATCAATTTTGTATTTTTCTTTATTTAATTATCTACAACTTTTATGTACAAAGTTTCTTTATTTGATGTATAAAAAGTGGAACCAAAAATAGGTCCCAAAATGAATAAAGAATGAATAGCATAATATAGGTATTTGACCCTTATCTCCCCCTACTTTATTCCTTGTCGACCTATTCATCAAGATGTCTAGGTGTCGGGGTTTTGGGTCATAAAATATTTACAATATTTTATTCTTTTTCTTTTCTTTCATTTATTCTATACTTTTGGCTTTAAAAACCGCTTTTACACACTAATGAGATGCACATGCATGAATGCTAAGATGATGAAATTAAAGGTATTTATAGGAATTTGCTAGGGTTTTTGGTGCCAAAATGATAGAATAAAGATGATGAAATGTGGATTCATCAAGTAGCCACTCCATACCACCCTCAGACCAATGGTCTTGTTGATGTGTGGAACAGGGAGATCAAGAATATATTGCAGAAGGTCGTCCGCCCTGACCGAAAGGATTGGTCACAGCTTTCGAACTCGATCTTGTGGGCATATAGGACGTCCTTCAAGACGCCTTTGGGTACATCTCCCTTTCGCCTCTTTTATGGCAAGCCCTGCCATTTACCTGTTGAGCTAAGACATAGGTCAATTTGGGTAGTCACTGATATACTTATGGATCTAGTGAGTGTAGGAGATCAGAGGAGGGTAGAGTTAGCAACCCTGGAGGAGCTTCGTGATACAACCTTTTCCAATAGCCTACAATATAAGGAGAGAGTGAAGGAGTGGCATGATTCTCATATCAGCCACAAGTAGGGATGAGAATTGGGCTAGGCTGGCCCGGCCCAGCCTGAAGCCCAACCCAAAAAGCCCGGCCCGTCCCTAGCCCAAATGAACATTGGGCCGGGCTTGGGCCTAATTTTTAGGCCCGATTTTTTTTGGGTCGGGCTCGGGTTTGGCTTGGCTCAGCCCGACCCGGCCCACGGGCCCGACTCGAAGAGGGCCCGAACCCCTCCCATATCCTACACGTATGGAAACTCTCACCTGTCATGCACACTCTGTTCATGTATCCTATCTTCATGTTTATAAATCAAGAAAGTTGTGTGGGACATATGAGTTGATAATCATTGTATTTCATTTCAGAATTAATTTTTCTTAATTAGTCTATGGCTTAGATTCTAGTGGTTATTCTTGAATTTTCTAGTGTTTATTTTTTCAACTAAAATATTTTCTATTATTGAACCTTTACCCAATACAGGTGTTATGCCTATTTTTTAACATGCAGTGCCTGGTGCACGTGTTGTTGTTAACTGTGTAAACTTGCTTCACTCTTTCAACTTCTATAACGAGAGACATTTATGGTATATAACATTGAGTGGACTTGTATAAATTGAGATTTCATCTCCAGTAGAATTGAGTTTTAGTTGTTTCACAAGTATTATGACATATGTTTTAAACAATTTTAGCTCGTCTAACTTGAATTCAGATTGACATTAAACACAAATTCAAAGTTAATAATATATAATGGGTTAAGATGGGCCGGCCTGGCCCATAGGAATTGGACTGGGCCTGGGATTGGGCCGAACAAAAAAAATTGCTGGCCTAGGCCCGACCCAAGGCCCGAAGTTTTTAAGTGGGCTTGGGCCTGGGCCCTTCAGGGCCCAGCCCAGCCCGACCCATGCTCATCCCTAGCCACAAGTAGTTTGAGCTGGGACAGAGAGTATGGTTGTTTGATGCTAGGCTTCGTTTATTTCCAGGGAAGCTACAAAGCAAATGGAATGGACCCTATCGGTCTGAAAGGCACATGACAATGGGAGTATCGATATATCTGAGTTTTCTTCTGATGTTACCTTTCGTGTTAACGGGCAGCGACTCAAACCATATCTAGATCATGAGCCGCTGGTCATTGACGTTGCCCCTATTCGCTTTGCGTGAGATGTGGTCTCCTAACTCACATCTATTGCATCTCACGCCTGATTATCATTGTTCTTCTGATTTGTATAGATCCAGTTGTCCATATCACTCCATTCTTTAGTCCCACACCCCATCTTTATCTCATGGTTATGCTATACTTAGGGTAGACTTTACCCTAAGTATAGGAGGGTGTAGGACTCTTGGGTATTCTTTTGATTCTTTCTACCTCTGTTTTGCTGCCTATACTTAGGGATATTTTACCCTAAGTATAGGGGGGTAGACCCTGGACATCCTTCTACTCAGATTTCCATTCATGTAGAGCTTGCTATACTTAGGATTACTTGATCCTAAGTATAGGGGGAAACACCAAGTCCTCTTCATTCTATTCTTTGATTCGTCGTTGTAGTATACCATTCCTTTTCACTTCCCTATACTAAGCACGAGTTATGTCTTCGTCATCGCTCATGATTCACTCTGAGGACATCGTTCGAGCTAAGTATAGGGGGGTGTCGTATATATTTCATATATACTTTAGCCATAACTCGTACTTTGTGTGAGTGTGTTAATAAATAAAATGGCTAAAAATCCATAAAAATTTAAATTTTTTCCCTTGTACATAAAATTCTTCTTGCACATACATAACTATTTATAAAAATTATTTTTGTACAAATGATTGTAAAAATGATTTGTGTAAATAGTTTGTAAATGTTTTGATATCAAAATTATGTACATAGTACAAAATTTTTGTAAAATGTTTTGAAAAACAAAAAGTTTGCAAAAACCTTGTGTAAAATTTTGTAAATATTTTGCGAAACTTCGCATTCATGCCTACATCCATGTTTTCAAACATTTTTCAAAAATTTTGCACATTTTCAAAAATCTTGTAAAAATTTGCATATTTGTAAATATTTGTACAGTTTTTCCAAATCATAGTTGACATTTAAACTGGCCTGGAATTAAATTGGAAAATGGAGCTTGGTTAAGACCTTAATCCACTTAATACTAAGAGGAACGTTATAAGGCTTAGGATTAAGACTTTTCAGGTCCATTTGGAGCTTAATTCTTTGAGTCCACTAGGCTATGAGCATATGTCATCTTGATGAGCCTAAGTAGAGCACTTAACAACGCACACATGACTCTTAGAGACAATGTTTTTACTTGCACCAGCACTTTACACATAACTCTCCATGAATGAGGTGATGAGGAGGTAGTTTCCTTTGGCTTGGGGTAGTATATGAGGGTAGTACTTCTAGGCGGAAACTCTCTTCTTCTTATAGTGAAGGAAGTGCGTCTCAACTTGGTCTGGTGGTTATGAAGTCTAAAGACAGGAGTTGTGGGTTGCAATAAAGCTTCAAGAGAGGGATAGTCTACCGGCTCAAGAGGAAAAACTCCTTATGTATATATGTTGCAGCATGTAGAGATGTTATACATATGCACATCGAAAAAAAAATGTGCAAAGAAAGAAAAACTCCAAAAAAGTGGTGGGTTTGATTGAAAATAAAATACCCACCAGAGTGTATATAGTCAAACAAAGAAAAGCTTATGTTACACATGACCATCTCATGAAGCTTGCAACGAGAGACTCAGCTACACTGGTTAGAGCTCCCAGGGATACATGGCAACACTGGTCATGGTCCATTCTCTTCTTCCCCCTCTTCTTGAGCTTGTTGTACTTGAACTTAGAAGGGAATACCCCGCTCCTCAAGGAAAGAGTTTCTAGATTGAGGCATTAGAGTTACCTTGTTAAGGGGGGTTGTTGCTTTGTCATTTCTGAGGTGGGGAGCTACATTTCACTTACACAATGCAAGGAAAGATTCATGGTCATTAGAGTCTGTGTATGTAGACTTGTTCTGATCTAGTTTATTGAGGAGTCTTGACCATAGATTGGTGGAACTTAGAGGCTGTTGAATTTTAATCTTAAGTCCAAATAAGGTTCCGACAAATTAATAATCCAAAGGTTTGACTGAGCTCTATATTTCAATTTAATGAAGGAAAGTTTAATAATCAACCTTGATTTCCCGTCTTTTTCTTTTTTTTTCTCTTTTTCACTTCTTTTTCAAATAAGTGTTTGCTAAGGGACTAGCAACAGTAAAGTATAGGGGGGTGATGAATCCCCATTCATCACTCTTTATTCTTTTATTTTAGCTAGATTTCTTGGCAAAATACCATGTAGATACTTGTAAATATAATAAATTATCAAACTGCATGCTTTGTGTAAATAGCAATAATTAGCATGTTTTTGTGCAAAAATAAAAGAATAAAGAAATAAAGAAAAAGAATTTAAAATAAATATTGAGTGACCCGAACCCAAGGGAGGGCCAATCATTGGCCTGAACGCAAAATAAAACAAGTAGAGAGAGATAGGGCCATTCATCATTGTACATATATTCCCCCTTCATGTAATTATTTTATTATCAAAAAATAAAAATATATGTGTGTTTCTCACACTTTGTATATATTTCAAAAATTAAAAGAAAAATTAGAAAAATAAAAAGAAAAAGAAAATAAATTTTCTCTCTCCTACCCTTGTATATACCATGTATATATGTATGTAGACCTATTTATTTCACCCTTGTAAATACACAATAAAAATAAAATAAAAATCATTTTATATCCCAAATTTTGTGTTGTAAATAAGTAAAATATAAAATTGGGATAATTATATAAAAATGAACTAATAAAATAAAAATGTAAAATACCTATGTATTTATACCTGTATATAATATAATATTATGTATATACATTAATTATTTTTTAAAAAAATAAAAAAAAATCACTAAAAATACTTTGGAAAATAAGAAACATTTTTTATTTGGAAAATATTTTGAAATAAAATCATTTATTATTTTTTATTTAATTTATAAATAATTTTTGAATCTTGAATTCTCATTGGTCCATGGGGGAACGTTGACCCCCGATCAACTGCCCCCCTAGGACCACTTCTCACGTATCCGCGCTTTGACCCAATTTCTCTGATTTTTCGCGCGGTCATCCGATCTCCATTTCCTCAAACCCCGGGCCTCGATTATAGAGCAAAGATCCATGACCCGACTCCCATCTTTTCAGACCCTTGCATGTATAAAGCTTCACCTCTGGCCACCATTTCGCTCATCTTTGGCCTTCTTCTTCGACTCCCAGGACCTCCATTCCCTTGCCTTGAGTAACAGCAAGCTTGAGATAGTGTTGCAGTGAGGAAGGAGATGCTCTAGCCCTAGATCCGGCGACCCACATCGCCTTGCTCAGCCACCGACGAGCTCGAGCCTCTGGAGGCGTCGCTCCATTGAGGCGAGGATCCTAGGAGGACGAGGACCACCAGCATAGACGACTGCGACCATCAGGTAGCTTCCTTAGCCTTTAAACCTCAGTAGATTTCCAATTTTCAAAATTCGACCACCGACGTTCATCGGTCATTTACGACATTCCGATCATCGATTCGCCCATCCGACACACCTACACCTTCACGAGACTCCTCTCCATCTTCTTCGCCCAGTCGCTCATCCTTGTTCGCCCTGGAACTGGGTACCCACTCTTCTCCACAACCGGTCGTCGGAAAGCGATGCTCCGAATCCCACGTTCACCCACTTCGCCCTTAACCAGGTCGAGGCAGTTTGCCCTCGACCCAGCGTTTGTTCTTTGAAGGATAGACGAAGAATGAACCTCATCTGGAGGTTCGAACCTTGAAGCACATCTGCTTCCCGACCATCACGTCGTCGGGGTCCTTCAGGACCTCCCGACCTCATCAAGGCCCACCAGCAGCTGCGGACCACCTTCAGCTTCGATTCGCCCATCAGAGCAGCCTTGGAGGAGCCCTCGGGCGCGCGCAACGGTTGGGCGAAGTTCGCCAGCGACCAGTTCCTCCAGAGGTCTTCTCCGTCGTCCGATCGACCCTTCATGCCAGTTTTGATCTCTACCTTCGATCATCTGAGGTTCTTGACTGTCTGATCCATCTGGGATCTGATCTAGGACATCCATTACCGAAGTGGTATCGTCTGATCTCCACCGTTGGATCTTAAACGAGGACCGCCTTCAGCCGTCGGATCATAATAAAAGGGTTTATTTCACTTAGGCCCATCTTAGTTTAGCATTTACGTATCATTCCCTTAAATATTTTATGTAGTTGTTTTTAATTTGGAATAATTGCACTCTGGACCTTAGACTTTTGAGTATTTGCATTTTAGTCCCTCCGATTGTTGTGCACGTGCTTCGACATGTGAGTTTTCTAGGATATTTGCATGTGTGGGCTTAGGATTTATTGAATGTTATGGATTGAACTTTTAGTTTAAATATTTGCATATATACCCCTGTGCGTAGTTGATTTGAGCATGTATTGAATTTAGCATAAAAATTGCATTAAGCCCCCTACAGTTTTTGCACGTGTTACATTTAAGCTCCTAGAATTAGTTTTCTTTACACTTTGGTCCTTGTGTGTTGTGCCTTTTCTATTGGATGAATAAAATATCAAATCAACTCCAAATCTATTGAAATTTGGACACATGGCCCCTGCCACTGGGTAAAAATTTCAAAAATTTTTGGGACTTTTTTGCTTTGATTTTCTATTTTTAAAAATTCAAAACCTCTAATTTTGACACTATCTACATTTAAAAATTAACTAAAAATATTAAAAAAACCTTCAAAAATTCTAAAAAATTTGTGCCTGTTTGTTTTTGTGTCTTTTTACTTCAGTCGATTTTTTGCTTGATTTCGATATATAAAAACCTTAAAAATTGAAAAAACTTAAAAAAGTCATAAAAATCATTAAAAATTCTAGACAATTAAAAAAAATGCAATTTCTTCTTCTGTAGTTAGGATTTTATGTTTTTCATAAAATTGTTTCCAGAATTTTAGAAGCTATTTTTATATTTTTAAATAGCCTTTCAAATCTAGCTGCAAAGTAATCTTTATTTTCTACCTTATTTCATTTTTATAAA
Organism: Ottelia alismoides; assembly: GCA_037367405.1. Taxonomy (NCBI): domain Eukaryota; kingdom Viridiplantae; phylum Streptophyta; class Magnoliopsida; order Alismatales; family Hydrocharitaceae; genus Ottelia; species Ottelia alismoides. Next base: position 673,785 of record JAZKJV010004381.1, on the reverse strand, counting down.
GTCAACTAAAAATTTTAAAAATATGAGAAAATTACAAAATGCACTTGAAAAATTATAAAACCCAAAAATATTTATATTGCAATTTTCTGACGTGTTTTGATGTGTTTAATAATTAGTTGATCGTACTCTTTTTAGCCTTTTTCTATATTTTTCTTCATAATTAAAAATTCCAAAAAAAATTAAAAACTCATAAAATCCACCAAAAATATTTTCTTCCCTTTATTTTGAATTTCGACTACTTCGTAGGCTTCTTAAGCCAACCCATGCTCCTTGATTCGACCCAGGTCGCTATACCAGGTTAAATAAAATAGCGAGATCACTATTTAGCTTTATTGACTTATTACTTTACTTTAGTGGTCCTCGATTTTTCTTGTTGAGTCCAACTCGAGGGATTGAGGTCGCAACGACCCATGATATTTATCTCCCTTAGTCTCCCGGATTTCGGCTCATCAACCGCCCCTATGGAAAAATCAGAGGCATCCGTCATGATCTTGAATGGGATAGACCAATAGGATGGCTGAAGGATAGGAGCCTCGACAACTAGTCCCTTGAGAGTCTCAAATGATGCTAGACACTTATCATCTACAATGAACTTGATGTCTTTCGTCAGCAAATCAGTAAGCGGTCTCACAATATGACTAAAGTCCTGAATGAACCATCGGTAGAAACTGACATGCCCCAGAAAATCGCAACTACTGCAAATTTGACGGTGAATTGAGTTTTTTTATGATATCCACCTTGGCCGAATCGACCTCCATGCCCCTATTGGAGATGATATGGACAAGGACCATCCCTTAAGTTATCATGAAATGACTATTCTCCCAAGATAATACATTATTGACCTCTATTCAACGTTGAAGTGCCAGGTCTAGGCAGTCAAGACAAGCATCAAACCCATCACCGTAGATCGATAAGCTATCCATGAAGACCTCTAAACCATCACCCACCATGTCTGAGAATATGGAAATCATGCACATTTAAAATGTAGCTGGGTAATTACATAAACAAAAGGGCATCCATCTAAAAGCATACATCCCAAACGGACAGGTGAATGTCGTTTTCTCCTGATCTTCGGGCACTATGACCACCTGGTTGTACCCCAAGTACCTATCAAGAAAACAGTAATGACTCTTCCCAAATAGACTCTCGATAATCTGATCAATAAATGGTAGTGAGAAATGATCCTTCTTAGTGGATTGATTCAATCATTTGTAGTCCACATAGACCCTCCAAGAAGTGGGTCCCCGAGTAGCTATCTCCTCTCTAGACTCGCTCAAAACTGTAGTGACACTGTCTTCATGGGTACCATATGTAATGGACTAAACCACTTGGAGTAGGAGATGGGTAGATTAAATCGATGCTCCACCACTTCTATATTTCCTTCATGAACACGTCTTGAAGACTCAGGTCCAGTCATCGTTGGAACTCACGCGATGGCTTGGCGTCCTCCTCGAGATAGATGTGGTGGAAGCATAGGGTCAGACTTATCCCTTGGAGATCAGATGCGCTACATTCAATCTCCTTGAAGTTTCATTCAAGAACCTCCATTAAAGGAGATTCTTGATCTCCAGTCAGATCTGTTGAGATAATGATTGGGAATATATCTGGCTCACCCGCAAGGAATCTGTACTTCATGTTGTGCGACAAGGTCTTCATTTCTGGACAAGTGGGAGCTAGCAAATCTAGATTCTGGAATGTAAGTAAAGGCTACCAGATTTGTGGGTGAGAACTCTCGCTTCATATGCGAATTTTATGAAGGTGGCCCTACTGGTGTATCTGTCATCTAAACGGGATCGCTCTCTGCCCTAGTTGTCAGCTCTGAAGGAATCAGACAAGGAAAATATTCTTCAGAGTACTTTCAATCAATGTCTGAATCCAAGGGATCTGAATCTAAAGCACATGAAATATAATCTGCTTCGCTATCCTGACCACAATCATCAGCCTCAAATGTGTCATGTACCATGAGTGTGCTCTCCGAACTGTCATCTGCCATGATCGGTGAATATGTAGTGTTTGTAGGTGTGATAAGAGCTTGTGATACTGGATCTGCCCAAACTGCCTCATCATCTATAACCGCAAAGTCGCACTCTTGATGAACGTCTCGCTCTGCATTTGTCATCTGCTCCGAGTCACTCGACTGCCTAGCTCTAGTCTCCTTGACCATCTCTATTTGTACATGTTCCCACTCAACGTGAAAGTATACCTTACCGCTATCATGATCAAACATTGCCTTGGCTTTGGCCAGGAATGGGTGTCCTAGGATGATGTGGGTATCGATCATAGACTCATGGGTCTCCATATCCAGTACAACAAAATCCACGAGGAATTTCAGGCTCTGAATTATGACGACCACGTCCTTTAGTAACCCCTTTGGCTTCATGACAGATCTATCAACAAACTGAAGGACTGTCCTACTCTGTCTAAGAGGGCCAAACTCGAATCAGTCGAGTAAGGCGACCGGAAGAAGGTTAATCGAAGAGCCGCTATCTAATAGAGTACGATCGAACCACTACTCATGGATATGGCATCTAACATATAGAGCTCCTGCATCAGGTCTCTTGGCTGGAAATAGATTCTGAATGGTGAAGTAAGTGGAACGAGTAAGCACATGGATCTCTGTGTTGCGGTTCCTTCTCTTCTTGCAGATGGTAGTCTTCTCTTTCAAGTTCTTCTAGAAGAGAGGGATGTGATCTAGCACCTCCTGTAGAGTCAGTTGTATATAGAATATATCTATCATGTGCTCGCTGAACTCTATCTAATGTCTCTTTTGGGGTTTTGTTTTTGATCCCCTTTCATAAGCAGAGAGCTTGAGGGAAGGGATGGAAGGACCCTCTCTAGAGAGATGAGAGTCAAGAATAGGTTCCTGTCCATGAAAGAGGCTAGAATCCACTACATTTATAATCATGAAACATAGATGGACTCACGAAAGATACAAAAACCTGTCCTTTATTAATATTTTTGATTTTTGTTTTTCTATTTGTATTTTTCCAAAATTATCCTGAGGTACAAAATGAGGCAGAACAACTGAAGGTAAATTGGTGACATCAGTACCACCCACATCATATGTCTTTGTGGCATCAATACCACACTTTGGCCAAGCATCTAGTATCATGGTGGCATTAGCACCACCATCTGCAACTGGAATCATGATGGCTTAAGTACCGTCAGATGGATCAACATCATTAGTGGCTTTAATACCACCGACATCATCATCATCATGAGTGACATCAACATCGCTTCCATCCTCATCGAGCGCCCTTGAATCTACATGAGGACGTGATGGCCGTAAAAACCGCGCGATTCGAGTAAAGGTGTAAATCAGGGTTGTTGCGACCTGAACCGCGAGACTCAGTCAACAAAAAAATCAAACCACCAAATAAGATAAATCAATCAATCAAGTCAAGTAACGGTCTAGCTATTTATTTAACCTAGTATAACTACCAAGGTCGAACTCTAGGAGCACATACTGGACAAGCCCTACGAAGTAATCAGAAATCAAAGTAAAATATTTTTTGGTGGATTTTTAGGTTTGTAATTTTTTTTGTGATTTTGAATTATAAAGAAAATGTAGAAAGGAGGGAAAAAGTCACAAACAACAAATTATTCAACTCACCAAGCCAATCCAGAAAATTGCAATAAAAATATTTTTTATTTTATATTTTTAGGTGTTTTTGGCATTTTTCTCAAAATTTTAGGATTTTTACTGAAGTTTCTAAAAATGAAATAATGAAAAAGTGAAAACCAATATGCATCCAGAATCTAAAGGCTATTTAAAAATAACTAAATAGCATATAAAATTCCAAATATAATTTTATGATGAAATAAAGATAAAAATCTATCTAATGGAAAAGAAATTACAATTTTTATTTTTTTTGAATTTTTAATTATTTTTATAAGTTTTTTAGTTTTTTAATTTTTAAGGTTTCTACAAGTCCAAATGCAATGAAATTTGGATAGAAGCAATAACACACAAAAATAAGCACACAATAGTTTTTTGGAGTTTTTAGAGGGTTTTTAATAATTTTAATTGATTTTTCAATTTAGACTGTAGTAATATAAAGGGTTTTTGAATTTTTAAAAATAGAAAATCAAAACGAAAATGCTCCAAAAATTCATTGAAATGTTTACTACTTGGTAGGAGCTACGTTTCCATATTTCATGAAGTTTCGAGTCAATATGCTATTTTATTCAACCAATCAAAGGCTCACAACACACTAGGACCTAGGTGTAAGGAAAATAAGTTCCAGGGGCCAAAGCGTAACACACATGAAAAGTATGGAGCCAAATATGCAAAATATCCCAGATTGCACGAGGTTAGCACGTGAAACACACAAACAAGGGTATAAATGCAAATCCTATTTATAAAAGTTCAAACAATAACAACAATAAACTCTAGGGAAGGATATGCAAATAAACCACAAAACACGTGCCAGGCCACGTGATCTACACAGAGAGGGACTAAATTGCAAATAAAATAAACCTGAGGTCCTATGTGGAAATTATCTAGAATAAAAAAATTCTAAAAATATTTACAAGACTAAACTGAAACATGAAAAGTGCTAAGGGCCTAAGTGTAAATTACCCCTTTATTTCAGATCTGACGATCGAGGAATATCACTTATGATCTGATGGCTGGCAGAGGGCGATACCCCTTCGACGATGAATGGCTCTGATGTGATCCTCAGATTGATCCAACAGATGCGAGCGCCCCGTAGATGGATGGCGGAGATTAGGCTTGGCAGAGGAGCTCGATCGGACGGTGGAGGAGGGTCCTGGATGAGCGGCGAAGAACTCGCCGCCGGTGAAGTTCGAACGGTCGATACGCACGGTTGGAATCTCCTCCTGGGCTGCTCTGATGGGCGAAACGACGCTGGAAGTGATCCACAACAAATGGTGGGCTCCGATGAGGCCAGGAGGTCCTGAAATACCCCGGCGATGCTAAGGCACCTGGAGCTCCTGTGCTCGAGTGTCGGGCCTCTAGATGAGGTCCTTCTTCATTCAATCCTGCATAGAACGAAAGCTGGGTCGAGGGCAAAGTGCCTCGACCCGATTACAGGCAGAATGGGTGGCTGGGCGAGGTGGAGCGAAGCTCTTCAGCGAGGAGACGACAGAGGAGAGCCGAGATCCTGTTTCAGGACGAACCAGGGGGGATGAGGGGTTGAAGAACGTGGATAGGAGTCTCGCGAAAATGATGGGATGGTCGGGAGGGCAGATGGATGATCGGATTAAACTAGATGGTCTGATGATGGGTTCTGGGCGGAAATATAAAAATCGAAATCTAAAGAAGGCCAGATGCTACCGAGGGTACTTGATGGCTGAAGGCGTCTATGCTAGAGGTCAGCTACCTCTTGGGATCACCGCCTCAACGGAATGACGCTTCCAGAGGATCAAGCTCATCGGATGGCGGAGCAAGGCGAGATGGCTCGTCGGATCTAGGGCTAAGGGCTTCAAAGCCTCACTACAACACTCCCCTACACTCGTTGTCATTCAAGGAGGAGAATGGAGGTCATGGGAGTCGAAGATGATGGCCGAAGATGAATGAAAATGGCGGCTCCAGGTGAACTTATACTCAATGAGATCTAACATAGATAGAGCTCGAGTGCGCAATCTGAGGAACGAACCCCTAAGAATGATGTCGGGCGTGAATCACGGGTCCATCCTCGGTAGTCGGAGCCACAAATCAATGCAAATAATAGGCGGATTGATTTGGCAAAATTCGGAGAAGACAGGTCAAAAACCAGATCCGCTAAGGAAGTGGTCCAAGGGGGAAAGTTGACCGGAGGTCAACAATCCCCTGTGGACCAATCAGATTATTCCATGGTAAAAAATCTTTATGAATTAAATTAAAAATTGAAAATGAGTTTATTTAAAAATATTTCCAAAATAAAAATTAAAAATTTTCAAACTATTTTTAGTGATTTTTATTTATTTTTTGAAAAATAAATTATGTTATATACATTATATTATATTATGTGCATGTATAAAATTATTTACATATTTTTGTTTTAATTTTTATTTTGTTTATTTTTTGTAAAAATATTCTAAATTTTATATTTTATTTATTTACAACAGAAAATTTAGAACATAAAATAATTTTTATTTTGTTTTTATGGTTTATTTATAAGGGTGAAATAAATAGGTATCTTATTCATATATACATGGTATGTACATTGTGAAGAGAGAGAAATTATTTTATTTTTGTCTTTATTTTCTTTTTCTAATTTTTATTTTATTTTTAGAAATATATACAAATTCATAGAAACACATTTTATTTTAATTTTCTAGAAAATAAATTATGTACACACACACACATATAGGGGATATGTACAAGCATGAGTGGCCCTATCTCTCTCTACTTATTTTATTTGGCGATCAGACCCAGGTTGGGCCCTCTCTTGGGTTCATGTCACTCAATATTTATTCTAAATATTTCCCTCTTTTTCTTTATTCCTTTATTCTTTTATTTTTGCACAAATACATGCTAATCATTCATATTTATACAAATCATGCATGTTTTAACTTATTGTATTTACAATCATATACATAGTATTTTTCCAAGATATCTAGCTAAAATAAAAGAATAAAGAGTGATGAATGGGGATTCATCAGGACGTCACTCAAATGAGTCACTGTTGGCTGTCATCCTACATCTCCTAGGTGTTACAAAATCATCATAAAAAAGAGTGGAAGAAGTATCATGAAAAACATATCTAGGAGTGGTAGTCTTTGTAAACTTTACCTGTTCAGATTTCCTCTTCAGATTGTTGGGGTTGGGTTCAATATGAGTGGGTATGGTAGCCTTGCCCTTGATAATCCCCCTCATTTCCTACTAGAACTCGTCCATCTCTCACCGGAAGGATGCCTGTTGGTCAGATAGTAAGCGGGTGAGATCATCAAGGCTGGATTCTCATAAACAGATGCATGAGAACCGGATGGGTTGCCTTGCTGGAAATGAGGCTGAGACTGATGCTGGTAGTGAGGGGGAGGTTGGGAATACTGTTGAGGCTAATGCTTCTGCCACCACTCTCCTTGATGATAGGGACGAGGACCCTGCTACTGGTAATGTTATTGGGAATGATGGGGTTGTTGTTGTTGGCTGCTCTGCCCTAGCTGAGTTGGAGGCTGCTGCTGGGAAGAGGTACCTCTTGTGGACCATTCAAATTTGGGATGGTCACAATGAATCCTAGGTTGAGGTTGCTACTGGGAGTAACAGATCCCGTTGACTTCCATCAACGACTCATGCTGCTCATGGTGTGGTGGGAAAGAGTTTCCAGGGGTTGATCCGGCTGGTAGACCACGATCTGAGTGTCTGGAGATGGTGGTGACTGTTGGAAATGCCATCTCTACTAGGATATGATGGACCTTACAGTACGAGGCAGATGGCTGGCTAGAGCTACTCCCTAGAATGGCCCGTGACCTGAGATGGGGCAGAGAAGTCATCTGTGCCTCCTAGAGACACATGATCTGTGTCTTCAGGTCACTCAATGTCTGTGCTAACAGATTAATCTGGTTCAGGACCTGGCATTTCTTCTTATCTATAATTTCGATTCGGTCCAACTTCTCACTGAAATGCCCATGTCGGTAGCTTAAGATTTAGCAATTTATGTTTCTGATGAAGTTGAAGGACCGACATTGACATGTGCAATCCTCTGATAGGAAATGGCATGTGGGAGGGGCTTCCACTGAGTGTAGATTCAGGTATGGGACATCAGAGTATAGTTCTCTACCATCTCCTCATAGATGGCCCAGACCTAGTCCTCATCCTTGACAAAATAGGACCCTCCACATGAGGCATTTACTAGCCCCAGCAACTCCGATGTCAGACTACATAAAAAGCTCCAAACAAGGTTGGGCTTAGATATCTCACGATGTGGACACCGGTCGATGAGCTCTCTAAATCGATCCCAAGCCTCGTGGAACTGCTCATTTGGGATCATGGTGAAGTTGTTGATTATAGCTCACACTATGTTGTTTCTTCAGCCAGTAGGCTTCTCTATTGACCAGTGAGAATGGGAAGGCAATCAACTTGATGGTGTCCTCGTCCACAAATCTATCGTGGATAGTTCTGCAAATCATCTCAAAGTCCTGCACAAGGAGGCGTGGCTCCTCAGTGGCTAGCCCATGGAACTTGGGCAAGAGCTAAATGGTCTGGTGGTAGAGCTCGAAGTCGCCTAGGATCTCTGGCAGCTGGATCCATCTATGTGTGAGGGTTGCACCAGGGTTGTGCAAGTGCCTCATCGGTCGTAGCTGTCTTGCTGACTCATGTTGTTCATCTGAGTGTCTGGGCCCTCCCTCAGCTTTGGGAATCTCTCCACCGATTGGTATCTATGGCTTATCTCTACCGGCTTGCATCTGCATCAACTCTCATCTCACCTCAGCCACGAAAACTCACTGGTCCCAAATCTAGTGCTGCATGATCTCTAGGGACGCTCGCAGTGTTGTTGATGGTGTCCTGGTCTAATACATATGAAGAAGTTTGTGGCTGCTCATCGGTGTGGTTCTCGCAGCTGGACATCTCTTAGGTCTCTCCAAAGGTAAAAGTCCCCAACTCTTGTGTTGTCAAGTGAACACATAACTGCGTTGGCCTCTACTTGAGCACCTCAGGAATGGTAGAAGGGTGGTCGAGGGGGAACATGGTGGTAGGGAACTTGGGTTTTTAGAGCGGGCCTAAGCTCTCTGAAGTCGCCCTATATGAATGGATAGGAGTTTATCGAAAGCGGTGCTACCAATGGAAGCCTAAGGGACCTCCTTCCCATCATCGTGAAGTGGGGATTTATGCATATTGGATATAGAATGCAAATAGGATGAGAAATCAAACCCCCTGTTTACCTACTCAACTCGAGCTGATGACCATGAAAGATCGATCCCTAATCTTCTCAAACTTTATTAAAGTGATCAATCAATCTATTAGAGTGGTTAAGCGAGCTGTTGGGAACCCAATGCTCCCAGGAGACTATCCCAATCTCACAATTAGTTTTTCCCAGCCAGTATGAGTGCAGACCGTTTACCGGCTACCTGATCTACGTAATCTGCTGAGGAAGTCCTGGACCTATTACCGGCTACCCGGTGAAGTCCTCACTGGATAACAACTAACCACGAGACCAATAGTCTGAAGAGAGTTTGGGTATGGCTCTACTTAGTGTGTGGGTCACTCTCTCGTTGCAGATAAATCAACCAAGGAGGTGGTGACTCTCCCCAAACAAAGATTTTAGGCGAAGTGTGTTTTAGGGTCATGTTTGTATTAGCAGTCCCAATTTTATTTCATTATCACTTTTGTAGGTATTTTTCTGAATAAGACAACGCCTAACAAATTTTCTTATTTCCTTGGTTATTTTGAGTCCAATATAATAGGGGGGGGGGAAGTCGGAAAAGCCTATGCACGATCAAACACAATGATGCATGCAGAGATAGATATGTGTACCTAACTCTAGCACTCTACCTGTAGAGTTATCCGCACATAAAAGTAACGATAGAAAATAAACTATCTATATGATGCGCGAGGAAATCATCCTTAGATGAGCAACTTCTATTACGTGAAGCATAATAGCTATCTAATCAAATATAAGATCGGAGTCTGATCTTGGGAGTCACTTAGTGCCCGCTACAACGAGTCCTGCTAGTGTTGTAAGTTACTCCTCACGGCGCGTGGTATCGTATTTAATCAAGCCAACTTTTTCAAATTTATTTTAGCTAAGTCCAATTACAATCTATAGGAATAGATAAGCAATTAGATGTTGTGCCTTAGCTAAGTACAAGCACAACCAAGTAGAAGTCCTAATTCTAAGGGCTAAAACCTCGTGAATCAAATCGAAAAAAATCGTGAAAAATCCGGTGAGGTCCCCGGAGTACACTAGTACTCGACGAAACAGACTCCGAATAGTTCAAGTGTCCAACAGAGTTTTAAAGTCTAATTATTACAACAATAAGGGTTTTTCTGCAAAAATAAATTTCTATCTAATATAACTAAGTCTTTGACTCATATGCTCCTCCTTGGGTTGATGTCCTCCAAAAGTGAAGCGGATCGTCCTCGGGCAGTTCCTCATGCGAAAAGTGAAATAGAGAAGTGTTAGAAATAGTTATAACAGATAGATAAGAAAGTGACAAACAATGAAATAAGACTACTAAGGCATGCTCCCCGGCAACGACGCCATTCTGAAGACACAAAAAATATAATCGATTGAGGAATAAATATGCAATGTCAGTGTCCCTAATCGACTGATTTGGTCACAATAAAATCAACTACTAAGGGGATCAATCAATGAAATGTAAACAGTTTGCTATTTTTATTTACCTAGTATAGCCACCAGGGTCGAATAAAAGAAGGAGCACGATCGAAAAAATAATTATTCAAATTTTGAAAATAAATATTTTTTAGAAAATTTTACGTTTTCATATTTTTAATTTTTTAATAGAGGCAAACAAGCACAAAACACTTAAAACACACGCGACACTTTTTTTATTGTTTAAAATGATAAAAATGCTAAAAAATTAAAGTAAAAATATTTTTTGGTTTTTCTGGTTTTGAAGGTATTTTTGGTTTTATAGATTTTTCAAATATTTTTGTGAATTTTTTGAAAATCAAATAGTGAAAAATATGCAAAACAGTGCACATCCTAGACCAAATTGCAAATTTAAAATATTGAAAATGTCTAAGTTCCTAAGTAAAAATTTTATGATAAAGAAGAAATGAAAATCAAAAAACATGAATTTAAAACAAATTTTTTTATTTTTCTTTAATTTTATATTATTTTCATAAGTTTTTAGTTATTTCATGATTTTAGGGTTTTTTATAAAGAATTTTCAGATAAGAAATTTATTGAAGCTAAATCACAATAAAAGACAAGAACATGAATTTTTGTGGAATTTTTAACACATTTTTTTTATTTTTATGAGGAAAACATGGATTTTTTAAGGGTTTTTTAATTTATAAAAATAGAAAATGCATTAAACCAAAACATGAAAATTATAATAAAAACTACAAAGTAGCAGGAGCTAACAGTAAATTTTAGACAATTTAGAATTAATTTAATATTTATTAAGTCCAATAAAAGACATTCAATTAAGCACATCTTACATGGAGCAAATCGCAATTAGTTTAAGTTCCTAGACCAATCAGACAACCACCAGTAAAAACATAGGGTCGAACTTGCAAAAAGCCTAGCTAATTCATATACATGTTCAATATTCAACGTACAAGGGTATAAATGCAAATATTAAAATCATAGCATTCATTCATTAACAACATAAAAGCTCCACCCAGAAAGTGCAAATCCCCACAAAAACACATAAGGAAACACACGCTTCAGACTCGGAGGGACTAAACTGCAATTATAAAAAGTGTGAGGTCCAAATTGTAAATGATTTTAACTACACATGTTATTTAGTGAACTAAATATAAAAGCAAAAACATGCAAGGGCACATGGGAAATATATCTAATGGAGGAGGTGATGGCGTATGGCTCTGAATATCCCCTGCTAAGCATCTGACGGACCAGAAGCTATCGTGGACGTGCGTGTCCGATGCGTTAGGGGCTCACATCTAACGACTCCAAAGTTTCCACTATTAGGTAGATCTGATCGAATCTGGCAGAAGGTGGGCTCATCCAATAGTGGAAGGAAGGCCTGCAAGAACGCACCTCTAGTGAACTTCAACCAAGCATTGGAGTAGATCTTGTGCTAAGATGAAGGGTCAGAGAGGTCTGGCAGTGTCGTGAAGATGCTCCATGACGAATGGGAGGCTCTGATGGAGGAAGCAACGGGCGTTTGGGAATGAATGTGGAGGTCCTCCTGGAGCTGCTCTGCCTAAGCAGCTAGGAGTCCTAATGAAGCTCCAGGTGTGCGTTAGTACCTGCAAAGGGTAGACGGGACTCGAGGCGATGCTACGATCCTATTTATTGCTTAAGAGGATAAAGGAAGTTGATGGGGATGGTGTTCTACCTCCAGCAAAGGCAAAGGAGGGAGTTCTAAACCTCAATCTCGCTATGATGGCAAGGTTGAAGGCGATCAGGTCGCGTGATAAGACATAGGGCGAGGCGCTGAATAGATCTGAACAACAGAAGGTTGGTGTCGAAGCTCCAGACCAGGTGATAGGAGCATGAGATCTACGGTGGAGACTAAAGGGAAGATGAATCGAAATGGGGGAATGCGGGTGAAAGAAATGATACTTGAAGGTCCAGACAAACTAAGAGGCTCCAGGTGAAGGTGGTCAACAGGGTCTTGGCTTCAACCAAGTTGCGGTTGGTTGGGAGGCTTCTTGCGGTAGTTATCCAGCCACGAAATGAGCTTCAAGCCTCCATGCGTCTCTGAATTGTCCTAAGATGCTCCTCCTGTAGCGGTCACTCTAAGGAAGGGAGTTAGGGGTCTGTGGTGGAACGAGGGATGAGCTGAGGTGTTGGAGGAGAGGAAGAGGGGCTTATGTAGGCTGCTCGAGGGTCCCAAATGATTGGAGAATAACATGTATCCCTAGGTAGATCTGACTGCGCCTAGGGATCCATGAGGATCACATATGTCATGGCTATAGTTGACTAAAGGATCAAGTCAAGAGGTGGTCGGGTTCGGGCATAAGAAATTGGAGAAAAGGCTATGGCGAGAGGAGGCGCGACCCGACCCGACCTAGAAGAGGTCGTTGATCGAGGTCAGCAGTCTGACGTGGACCAATGAGAAATTAGACTGTACAAAAATAAAAGAAAATAGAATAAAAAATTGTAAATTAATTTTAAATAAAATGTGTATAAAATAAAAATGTTTGTTCTTTTATAAACTATTTTTCTGTGATTTTTCATTATTTTTGTGAAAATTAAAATGTATATACAATATATAATATTATATATAGGTATAATATACCTATGTATTATGTACAAGTATTTTTATTTTAGTATTTTTCAAAAATACTTTTATTTTATATTTTTATTTATTTATAACATAATTTCATGAGGATAAATTAATTTTTATTTTATTTTTATAAATTAATTAAAGGGGTAAAATTAATAGTTAGTGTAGTATGTACATGTGTATTTTGTACAAGGGTTTGATGATTTTATTTTTATTTTAATTTTGTTTTTTTTAATTTTTATTTTAATTTTTATATTATTTCTAGGACTACATACAAGGGTTTAAAAATAATAAATTATTTTTATTTTGTCAAAAATAAATAACTAAATATTATATACAAGTATAGGTGATATGTATAATACACAATGCTCCCTTATCTCTCTCTACTTCTTGTATTTGCGATCAACTCAAAGCTTGACCTTCTCTTGGGGTTTGGGTCACTTTTTATTTTTCTAAATACATCAATCTTTTTCTTTTCTCTTTATTCTTTTATTTTACAAGAATTAAGTGTTGATTATGCATTATTAACAATGTCATGCATGATGCTAAGTTATTGTATTTACAGATGGTTTTGCTAAAAAGAAGAGCTAAAACAAAAGAATAAAGAATGATAATTGTAGATTCATCGATATCATCAATGTGTTGAAATAAAAATCTGATAAAGTATACAAAATACTATACAAAAAACTATATATTTACTAACAAAAAGAGAGCGTGCATTAGCTTTTGAAGGTTGAGGATTAGCTCCTAGGAATTTAATTCCAATATAAAAAGAATAAAGGAAGAAAGAAAAAGAAATGAAATATCATAGGTGTTGAGTGAACCTAGACCTTGAGACCCACTCATCGTGATGACTTGGTCGACAAGGACTAACATAGGAGGAGATAGAGTAGAGAAATTTAACAAATTATACACAAACCCATGTTTTTTTAAATTCATCAATAATTACATTTTGGCAACAATTTTATATAAATATTTTTACACTTCAAATAACAAAAACCTCAACATGAATATTATATATAAAAATATAAAAAAATGCAAATTGATTTCACAAAAAATAATGCAGAGTGTGCCTGGGACACATAAAATAACAACTCAAAATTTTTCACCGACATGTATCTACTCCATATTATATCAGAATAAAATAAAATCTCCTTAATTGTATATAACTTTTAATAGGATATTTAACGAAGGTAGTTTCATGTAATTTAGAGCTAGGATTCAAAAGTTAAGTTTTGAGCCCATATTGTGCAATATACTTGTATACTTTATTCAATATATTTATTTTTTGTAATTTCATATTATTTTATTTTTTATAAAATTTTAAATATTATTTAAAACACATATCAATAATTAAAATGAATCAAAACCATCAATTTATAATAAAAATAAATCAGAAGTTAAACACATAGATGAACTACACATATTTATACTTATAATGTATATATTCATAACTAATTAAGTATACATACAAACTTAGTAAAATACAATAAAAATGTATAATTATTTCTAAAAATAAATCAAAATACATAAAATACTCGTATAAAATAATAAACATATATTACAAATAAGAAAATACTAAAATACGTGTACTTGTACTTGTATTTTACATGTAAGTAAAAACTTACACTAAAAAGTCGCATAAAAATAATTAAAAATATGTATAAATATTATATTAAATTATAGACTTATTTTATGATTTATTAAAGATTAAATTAAATCATTTTTTATTGATTTTACAAATCTTTTCCTTCAAGGATTTTTTGGCAGGTCCACGTAGACCAATCCAAACTCTTTGGCCATTGACCTCGGGTCAAATGACCCTCCTCTCTCTTCCTCATTTCTTGATATGTCCGGACCTATTTTTTGCTAAATTTGTCGCCCAAGCTCATAATGCTATGGCTTGGCGTGATGCTCGATTCCTAGAGATTGAACCCTCGTGATTCCCACACACACCTTTGATCTGGTCGATCTCTATTGAGTCAAGAAACATCTGCCTCACAAGTCAGCCCCTTGTTCTATATATAAATAAAGCTTGATGTCCATATTTTTCAGTTTGATCCCTCCTTCATTGGTCTTAGACCCTCAGATCTACCCAAAACTCCTCACCTTGGCGATAAACAAGCAACAAAGAAGGTTTGCAGTGAGGAGGAATGATTGGAGGTGGAGATCCAATCATCGTCGGAGGAGCACCACTGGTGGTTTTGCTCGGCCAACCCTTGGTTGGTTTAGGGCCATTCCCTTATGCTTCTTATGTAGTGTTTAGCTTCTAGTCTCATTTTTTACTTTAATTTTAAGCTTAATTCATTAGTTAGCTTCAATTTACAAAAGCCCCAAATCCCTAGAGTTTGAGCTACAAGGGAAATCATTGTGATCAGACGGTTGTCTCGACCCGCCATTCATCTCATTTTCCTCCCCTTCGCATTATCCACTGATTCCACCTTGTGATTAACTCAGATATTCATTGACTCGGCGAACCAAAGGTCCCTCTATCACCTCTCTCTGGACCCTCACCATCTTTGTCCATTACAATGCTTCCAACTTCACCCTTTAGTCGAGGAAAAGGCCCTCGAGCAAGGAAACTTTTGGGGAAATTCTGCGACGTTAAGAATCAATCTAGGACCCTAATGAACACTTGGAATATCCCTAGGTCATCCAGAGCTGATCGAGCTCCACGACCACCCTCGTGCACCAGAGACAACCACTGCATGCAAAAGAGTTCCAACAAGTTGTTGGGGCCATCGAGTAGTGATCCATCACTGGAGAAGGGAGAAGCGAAGAATCGAATCCTGACGAACGCTAGTTCTTCGGCTGTTCTTCGAGCCACCTTCCATGTCGTCCGATCTAGAGCATGGCCCATATCTAATCTGGGCCAATGAATCCAATCGAAGGGGTACATGAGGGCAGATATCTAATCAGACATGCGAAGCATCTACAACGGTTGGATCCAGCAGACTTATGTGGTAAAAGTTGTAGAGACCCCCTCTGCTCCATTTGTATTTCATATCAAATGTTATAAATATCTAATTTGGTACAAAAGTTCTTGGACTATTTTCATGTACCCCCTGTTACTTTTCAATATTATAATTAGTCCAATGGTAAGTGACGAGTCTACATTTCATCACCTTTATTCTTCTATTTTGACCTTAAATCCCTAGCTAAATGCATCTATATTGCACTAATTTTGTTTTCTACACTCAGAAAAAATCCAAAACTCATACTTCACGTGCCGTATCTTTTCCATATGAACTCAAAATGAACCAAAATTACCTATGTATATAAATTTTCATTAGATATTTAATGAAGGTGGTTTCATTTAATTTGGAGTTAAGATGTAAAAGTTAGGTTTTGGACCCCTATTATACAATCTACATGAATAAAATACGTATTTTTTTTATTCTTTATATTATTTAATATTATATATTTTGTAATTTTGTAAAAATTATTTATATTATATGTACATAATTAGAGTAAAATAAAACAATAAAAATAATAATAAAATAAAATAGTATACTAACATACATAGATGAATTACCTATACATATACATATATAATAAACATTCATATTTATTTAAGTATGCAAATAACTTCAGAAAAATATAATAAAAATATATTTAGGTGTATTTAAATAAGAAATAAATATATAAATTATGTGTATAAAATAATAAAATCTAGAATACAAAATAAAAATAAAATAAACATTATATGGGTAAAAATACCTATATTTTTATCTGGACTTTGCATATCCTTCTCTCTAGTCAGTCCACCTCCATTTTATCTGGAGGTCTTTGCTCCTGACTTTTCTTTTTGTATATATCCACCTCATCCATAGCTTCGGGCTTCGGATTTTGATTTTTACCCACCACCACCATCATTACAATTCCCACCATCTCACCTACCCAAGACTGAGCTGTTAGGGTCACCTCTTATGGATACCGCTCTTGAATACATGACCCGGGTAGTGGAGAAAATGAATCAGAAGTTAGATGACCTCACTATAAATAAGAGCCATACTTACGCTTCGTTGTCCTCTGATATGGTTCTCTAGAGGGCACCCATTAGAGCCTGTAATCACCTAAAATACAAAAAAATGAGAAAATTTTAAAAATAAAAAAAGGATTCTGGGAGACACCTTGACGAGTTAGTTTGTGAGGAGAGGGCACCCTTACCATATCCTTCGCCCACACACACATCCACCACAGTTCCCCTCTTTCCCCCAAGGATTCCCTTATATGGAAGAGATGGAAAATCTTTAAAAAATGTTGACTTACCCGTAGTGGCAGTAACTATTCATGATATTATTGAGGCCCCACTTCAAAAGGTCATGAACCAATTATCAGCACCCAAAAAAGAAAGCAACGAAGCTGATCCAAGTGACACCTTCTTACCATGGCCACTGCCCACGCCATACCCACCATCCACACATTAGTAAAGGGAACATTGTTACACCTCTTATGAGATGCACCATTTTTAACTATTCTTGTAACCACTCTCTCCTTGATGGTGGCACATCGATTAATATAATACCCTTCTCATTGGTACAGTCTCTTCATATGGGGCCTTTAAAGAAGACCGGGATGACTTGCCAGATTGTTGATGAATCAATAAAGAGGTTGAGGTGTATTTTAGAGAATGTCGTCATTCATATCTAATGCATGAGCTTCAAAGTTGATTTTGATGTATTGCCCATGAAGTGCTCCACCCCTGTGGAGCACTCTCCAATTATCCCGGGGTGACCTTTTCCCACCTCTGCGAGAGTTATTATTGATTATGGATCTATAGAGATTTGTTTTTCTTCTATAGACAAGAGCGCTATCTTGATCATCGCACCAACTACCGACTAGAGACCTGCATCTGATGATAGTTTACATGTGTTAGTTGACTCTAAGGACTACGACCTTGATGCTGACAACAGAGAGGTTTGCTTTATCATTGATGATTTTGAGACCAGAGGATTACTCTTTGGTGAGGAAGACTTGGAAAGCATGGACCTTGAAGTTCCCCCTTCAGGTGCATGGTGATGTATCGATGACATCAACGTCATTAATGACATGAAAATTGAGACTGACTATGGTGGAATAAATATGAAATTTCATTGTCCTCAATAGGTCCAATCAGCTAAAAGAAAAATAACCACTAAAGAAGATCAAGCAATCAAATGTAAATGGTTTGCTATTTTATTTACCTGGTATAGAGACAAGGGATGAACACAAGGAGCACAATTTAAAAACTAAGTAGTTAAACTTTTAAGAAAAACATTTTTTAGTTGTTTTTATCTTTACAAATTTTTAATTTTTGAATAAAAATCAAGCAAGCTAAATACACACAATACTCTTTTTGTATTTTTACAAACAGTAAAAAAATCAGAAAATTACAGAGATTTTTTTGGGGTTTTATAGGCTTTAAAAAATGTTGGTATATTTTTATAGATTTTTTTGATATTTTGGATTTTTTAAATCAACCAATGATAAAAATACAAAACAGTGCATAATGAGGACCAATTTGCAAATAAAAGATACTTAAAGTGCCCAAAAGTCTTGGATGATATTTTTATGATAGAATATAGAAAAAATCCCCTAAACATGAATTGAAAACACATTTTTTGAATCTCTTTGATTTTATACAATTTTTATAAGTTTTTGGGTGTTTTATGATTTTTAGGATTTTTTAACAAATTTTCTAGCAAAGATTATGTTGGAATTAAAACACAACAAAAGATAAGTACAAAAATTTTTATGGGATTTTTCAAGGCTTTTTCAAATTTTTATATTTTTTATAAAACAAATAGGACAATTTTATTTTTTTTTGAATTTTTAGTAATATAAAATACAATTAAATAAAAACACGAAAATCACCATAACTAATACACACTAGCATAAACCTAGGGTAATTTTTATACAATTTTTAAAGTTAATTTAATATTTATTTCACCCAATAAAGACAAGGAGTTAAACACAGTTTACATGGGCTAAATAGCAAATACTTATCGTCTTGGGACCAAACAAATAACCATCAAAAAATCATAAGGCCAATCGTGCAATTAATCCAACAAAGTCACGTACGACACGTGATCTAGACTCACAGGGGACACACGTGACGTAGATTCGAAGGAGTGAAATGCAAATACAAAAACTAAGAGATCCAAACTGCAAATACAATTAACTATACATTTTATTTACTAGACTAAAGATAAATAAAGAAAGATAAAGGGTAAAAGTAAAATATACCCAAGCCGACATGTGGCACACTCACGAGGAGGTGGAGGTGGATGGCTCAGATATTCTCTGGAATGTGATCTGGCAGCTCTGATCTTGTTAGGGACGTACGTGTCAGATGAAATTCTAGGATCTGATCTGGCCGTTAGGATGAAGGCATGGGTGTACGGCCCTGATCAGATATGAAAAGTTGTCATGTATTGAACGACGGAAAGGTGTCCTGGATGAACTCAGGTCTGTTGAACTTTGTTAGAGCGTGGAGAAGGATCCACCGCTATGATGTGGCTGCTAAGACGTATAGCACCGTTGTTGAAGCGCTCCACATTGACTAGGTTGCTCTGATGGATGGGGGATCACTTGGATAGGCATCGTAGTGTTTCTCCTCTTGGAGCTGCTCCATCAGAGCTGTTAAGTTGTCAAATAAACATCCTCCTGTGAACTAGCACCTACAAGCGAAAGAACGACTCGGAGGCATGGCTCCGGTCAGTTTATTGCTTGAAGAAACAAGGAGAAGCGACGGTGAACGGGGGTTCAACCTCTGGCGATGTTGGGGAAAAGAGGTCTCTGCTTGATCTCGTTTTGAGGAGCGAGATTCAAGATGGCTAGGATACGTAAGAAGGGTGGAAATGAGTCAGGGTCTCGATCGGTGTGGGTGAATGTAGAAGTGGGGCTCGAGACATGGTGGTCGGAGCAAAAGAACGGGAGGCGGCGATGCTAAATGGAATCAAAGTGGAGTGGAAAGAGAGGCAGATATGGGCGATACATGAGGCTTCTGAGGAGCTCATCAACGTCAGGTGAACGTGCGATGAAGGTTGTGGCCTCGATTCCTCCAACGGAAGGAGGAAGATGCTTGTAGCGGCGGAGATCTCCGGCCACGGCTTGAGTTACGACCAAATGGCCACCAAACCGAGCACCGAAGGAGACATCGAGCACCTATCACTCTATTAATGCTAGCTAGGGGGCAAGGGTGGATGAGTAACTAGCTCTGGAGTTAGAGGAGCGGATGAGATGATTTATAGGATGCTCGAGGGTCCAGTAAGAACGGAAGGTGGAGCACAACCCTAGGAAGATCTGATCCTCCCTAGGGATCTACGAGGGTGAAAGATCCAAGTATAGGAATCAGGCGGTGGAAACGAGACAGAGGTCGGGTCCAATCGGGTTAAATCTGAGAAGATGCGTTGTCGATGCGATGGCAGACTCGACCTGACTAGAAGGAAGCGATGACCAATGAGAATTCAGATATACAAAAATGTAAGAAAATTCAATAGAAAATAGCAAATGATTTTAATTTAAAAATTTTATAAAATAAAAATTGGTTATTATTTTATAAGTTAGTTTTCTCTGATTTTTAATTATTTTTTTGAAAAATATATAAGGTATATACAATATTAGGTATTATGTACATGTATATTATACCTACATATTATGTACAAGTATTATGGTTCTATTGTTTTGACAAAAAAACTTTTTTATTTTATATTTTATTTATTTAAACAATAATTTTAGGAATACAAAATGATTTTTATTTCATATTTATAAATTAATTAAGGCTGTAAAATAAATAGGAATTGTATTATATACGTTTATCTTTTGTAAATAAAATAATTATGTTTTATCAAAATAAATAAATACATATTTTATATTAGTATAAGTAGTATGTACAATACATAGTGTACCCTTATATCGCTCTACTTATTTTCTTTTGTAGTCAGGTCAAGACGTGACCTTCTCTTAGGATTTGGGTCACTCTGTATTTTTTCTTAATACATCATTATTTTTCTTTTCTCTTTATTTTTTTATTTTGCCAAAAAGGTGTTAATTATGAGGTATTGACAAAGACATGCAAAGAGTTAATTTATTGTATTTACCAATATTTACATGTGGTTTTCCTAAAAGATAAAACTAAAATAAAATAATAAAGAATGAGAATCGTAGATTTGTCATCACCCTATACTTTACATTTGGTAGTCCCTTAGCAAACACTTATTTAAAAAAGAAGTGAAAAAGAAGAGAAGAGAAGAAAAAGGACCATAGTTGATTATTAAACTTATATTAATTAAATTGGATTATGGAGCGCAGTTATACCTTTGGATTATTTATGGCGGAACATTATTGGGAAATAGGTTTAAGACACAACAGACTTCAAGTTCCATAATTCTATGGCCAAGACTCCTTAATAACCAGATTAGAAAAAGTCTACATACGCAAACTCTAATGATTATGAATCTTTACTTGTACTGTGTAAGTGATGTGTAGCTCCCCACCTCAGAAATGGCAAAGAAATAGCCTCCCTCAACAAGGTATCTCTAATCCCCAGTCTAGTAGCTCTTTCCTTGATAAGCGGGGTATTCCCTTCTAAGTTCAAGTACAATAAGCTCAGAAGAGGGGGAAAGAAGAGAATGGATGGTGACTAGTGTAGCCATGTATCCCTTGGAGCTTAACCAGTGTAGCTAAGTCTCCAGTTGCAAGCTTCCCTGAGATGAGACGGTGGAATACATAAGCTTTGCTTTATTCACTATATACACTCCGGTAGGTATTTTATTTTCAATCAGGCATGTCCCCTTTTTTGGAGTTTTTTCTTGATTTTGTACATTTTTTGTATATGTACAACATATATACATGGTGAAGTGTATACATAAGGAGTTTTTCTTCTTGAGCCAGGATACTATCCCTCTTTTGAAGCATTATTGCAACCCACAGACTCTTGTCTTTAGACCTCAATGCCATTAGACCAGATTGAGGCGCACATCCCTCCCTAGAGGAAGACGAGAGGTTCTGTCTAGCAGTACTACCCTCATATGCTATCCCAAGCCAAAGTCTTCTACCTTCTCACCACCTCAATTATGTTGAGATACGTGTAAGGTGTGTGTCCAAATCAAGCCACTATCTCTCAGAGTCATGCATGCATTATTAAGTGTTCTACTTAGACTCATAAAGATGACATGAGAGCATAGCCTAGTTGACTCAAAGAATTAAGTCACCATGGACCTAAAAAGTCTTAACCCTAAAGCTTATAAGGTTCCTCTAAAGTTAAGTGAATTAAGGTCTTAACCGAACTCCATTTTCAATTTAATTCCAGACTAGTTTAAATGTCAACCATGATTTAGAAGATTATGCAAATAAATTTTTTTATGAAGTTTTTGAATGCAAAATGTTTTTGCAAAATGTTTTTAAAAACATTTACAAACAAATTATTGCAAACTTTTATTTTCGAACATTTTCAAAAATTTTGTACTATATACAACAAAATATTTACAATAGATTTTACAAACAACACAATTTTTACAAGCATTTTACAAAAATAATTTTTACAAAGGTTTTAGAAAAACTTTTTACAAAAGAATTCATGTAATAGTGAAAAATTTTAATTTTTTTTGTGATTTTTAACCATATTATTAACACTCACAAAGTACGAGTTATGCCTAAAGTATATATGTAATATATATGACTCCCTCTATACTTAGCTCGAACGATGTCCTCAGAGTGATCAAAGAGCGACAAAGGAAGACATAACTCGTGCTAAGTATAGAAAAGTGAAAAAAATGTTATGCTACAGGGACGAATGAAAGAATGCAATTAATAGAAATTGGTGATCCCCTTATACTTAGGATCAAGTAATTCTAAGTATAGAAGACTGTACAAAAGGGGAAAACCGAAGAGTAGGATGTACAAGTACTACCTCCCCTATACTTAGGGTAAAAGGAGGTAAATTGAATAAAATGAATAATCACAGGTATGATACCCCCTTGTACTTAGGTCAAAGTCTCCCCTAAGTATAGCATAACCATAATATGAAGACGGGGTATCATACAAAAAGAATGTATGACATGGACAATATGGATCTATACAGTTGGGGAAAAGTGATAACTAGGTATGAGATGCAAATGATGTGAGTCAAAGATCACATCTCATACAAAATTAATAGGGGAAACGTCAATGATTAGCGGACCATGATCAAGATATGGCTTCAGGCACTGACCGTTAACCCTAAAGGTGGAATCGGATGACAAGTCAGATATATCAATGCTTCCATTGCCGTACACCTTTCTGACCAAGTATGGTCCCTTCCATTTGCTTTGTAATTTCCTTGGAAATAATCTCAACCTAGCATCAAATAGCCATACTCTCTAGTTCAACTCAAACTATTTATGGATGATATGAGAATCGTGCCATATCTTCACTCTATCCTTATATTGTAGGTTACTCTAGAAGGTTGTGTCTCTCAACTCCTACAGGGTTGCCAACTCTACTTTCCTCTGATCTCCTACACTCTTGGGATCCAATAATAGTTTTGTAACTGTCCAAAGTGACTTGTGCTTGATTTCCATAGGTAAGTCGTATGGTTTGCCATAAATGATTCGAAAGAGAGATGTGCCCAATGGTGTCTTGTAGGAGGTCTAATAGGCCCACAAGACCGAGTCCAAAAGATGTGACCAATCCTTTCGCTATGGGTAGACAATGTTCTGCAATATAGTCTTGATCTACCTATTCGATACTTCAGCAAGACCATTAGCTTGAGGGTGATATGGAGTGGGAACTCGATGGTCAATGTTGAACTCGTTAGCAATGGCTCTTACCTTGTTGTTGATAAAGTGAGTCCCCTCGTCTGAAATCAAGACTCCAAGTACCTCGAATCGTGAAATGATATTCTTCCTCAAAAATTAGCATACGGGGAGGGCCTCAACTCAATGACTCACATATTCCACAGCAAGCAGAATGTACTCAAACTCCCGACTCTTAGGGAATGGACCCATGAAGTCAATTTTTTAATGCGTTAAAAACCTCACATAAGTGAATGGTTTGCATAGACATCATATCACGTTGTCCACAATTACCCATCCTTTGACAGTCAGTGCACCGCTTCATGAATTCATTTGAATCCTTGATGAGGGTAGGCCACCAAAGTTCAGATTGGAGAACTTTCTGTGATGTATATCTCGTAAAGTAATGTCCTCCTACCTCAAGCTTGTGGCAGTAAGTGAGGACGATGTGGTGCTCCTCCTGAGGAATACACCAACGCCATACTATCCCCCGACCCCCCTTCATGGTAAATGGTGGGATCCTCCCAATGGTATGACTTGGCCTTCTATAGGAAGGTCTCAAGTCGCTGCTTGGGTCAATCTTGTGGAACTTTTGTGGCGACAAGATAGTTCACAATGTCAGTGTACCATGAAAGCGAGGTGATAGCAAGAATCTCCTCGTCTGGAAATGTCTCTATAATAGGTGTGGCCTGCTTTGAATCCTCAAGATGCTCTAATCAGGAGAGGTGATCCTCCACCACATTCTTGACTGCAGGTCTATTCTTAATCTCTATATCAAATTCCTAGAGTAGAAGGATCCATCTGTTCAATCCAGCTTTGGCATCCTTCTTAGCCATGAGGTATCAGATGGCGGTGTGATCTGTGTATATGGCCACTCTAGATCCAAGAATGTAAGATCTAAACCTATCCGAAGCAATGACTATGGCTAGCATCTCTTTCTCAGTTACAGTGTAATTTCGTTGATCGGCATCCAAAGTCCGGCTAGCACAGTGAATGGAAAACAACAATCCATCCCTCCTCTGTCCTATCACAACCCCTATGGCAAAATCAGAAGCATCCGTCGTGATCTTGGAAGAGACCAATCAAGAGTCTGAAGGACAGGAGCCTGCACAACTAACTTCTTGAGAGTCTCAAATGATGCAAGACACTTATCATCTACAATGAAGTAGGTGTCTTTTGTCTGCAAGTCAATGAGTGATCGGGCAATACAAATGAAGTCTTGTATGAACCATCGGTAGAAACCGACATGCCCCAGAAAAGACCGTAACTATCGCAAATTAGATGGTGAATTGAGTTTCTTGATGATATCCACCTTGGTCGGATCGATCTCCATGCCCTTGATGGAGATGATATGGCCAAGGACCATCCACTTAGTCATCATGAAATGACTCTTCTCCCAAGATAGAACAAGGTTGACCTCTATGCAGCACTGAAGTACTCGATCCATGCACTCATGACAAGCATCAAACACATCACCATAGACTGAATAGTCATCCATTAAGACCTCTAAATAGTCATCTACCATGTCCAAAAATATGGAAAGCATGCAAATTTGGAATATAGCTGAGTCATTACATAGACTAAAGGGTATCTGTTTGAAAGCATACATCCCAAATGGACAGGTGAATGTCGTTTTCTCCTGGTCTTCAGGCACTATGGCCACCTGATTGCATCCCAAGTACCCGTCAAGAAAGCAGTAGTGACTTTTCCTAGCTAGCCTCTCAATAATCTGATCAATAAATGACAGTGGGAAATGATCCTTCTTGGTGTCTTGATTCAATCGTCTGTAGTCACACACAGACCCTCTAATAAGTGAGTACTCGGGTAGCTATGTCCTCTCCAGTCTCTCTCTCAATTGTGGTGATACCTGTATTCTTGGGTACCACATGAAATGGACTAACACACTTGGAGTCAGAGATGGGGTAGATAAAATCGGTGCTCCACCACTTAGATATTTCCTTCATGACTTCATCTTAAAGATTCAGGTTCAGCCTTTGCTGGAACTTACACGATGGCTTGACATCCTCTTCAAGATATATGTGGTGGGAGCACAGGGTTGGACTTATCCCTTGAAGAATAGCTACACTCCATCCTACTGCCTTGCGGTTCCTTTCAAGAACCTCCATCAAACAAGATTCTTTATCTTCAGTCAAATCTGCTGAGATAATGACTGTGAACATATCTGGCTCATCAGCAAGCAATATGTACTTCATGCTCTGCGATAAGTTCTTCAATTTTGGACAAGTGGGAGCTGGAAAATCTGGCCTCTAAAATGTCTACGTGAAGGCTACCTGATCTGTATGTGAAAACTCCCGCTGTAGTGGTAAATTTGATGAAGACAACCCTGTTGGTGTATCTGTCAACTAACCTAGATCACTTTCCATCCTAGCTATGGGCTCTGTAGGCACAACACATGGTAAATACTCATCGAAATCCTGCTAATAAAAATCAGTGTCTGTGTCTAAGGGATCTGATTCCAAATCGGGTGAAATGAAATTTATCTCGCTATCCTGACCGTGGTCATCAGCCTTTAAGGTGTCCTATATCATGAGTGCGCTCTCCGAACTCTCATCAATTATCATAGACAAGTTTGTAGTGTCTGAAGGGGGTGGCAAGAGCTTGTGCTGCTAGATCTACCCAAATTGCTTCATCATCTGTAATCACAAAGTTACACTCCTACTGGACGTCTAGATCTGCATCTGTCATCTTCTCTGAGCACGTTGAATCTCTGGATCTGGTCTCCTCAATTGTCTCTATTTGTAAAATCTTGCCCTCGACGCGAAAGTATACCTTCCCGCTATCATGATCAGATATTGTCTTGGTTGTGGCCAAGAATGGTTGTCCTAAGATGATGGTGGTATTGGTCATAGATTTAGGGATCTCCATGTCCATCACAACAAAGTTCACGGGGGTTTTCAAGCCCTGAATTGTGAAGACAATGTCCTTGAGTAACCCCTTTGGTCTGTTTACAGATCTATCAGCAAACTGAAGGACTGCCCAACTCTATATAAGAGGACCAAACTCGAATCTATCGTGTAAGGCAGTCAGGATGAGGTTAATCAAAGAGTTGTTATCTAATAGAGTATGGTCAAACCGTTGCTCATGAATGTGGCATCTAACATAAGGAGCTCCTTCACCGGGTATCTTTGTTGGCAACCGGTTCTAAATAGCGAAGCAAGTGGCACGAGTAAGCACATATATCTCTGCATTATGATTCCTTTTCTTCCTATGATGGTGGTATTTTCTCTCAAATTCTTCTAGAATAGAGTATTGTGATCTAGTGTCTCATGTAGAGTCAGTTGTATCTGGAATCTATCTATCAATCTGCTCGTTGAACTCTATATGGTGTTTCTTTTTTGGATATTCTACTTTGTCCCCTTTCCTAAGTGGAGTGCTTGAGGGAAGGGGATGGAGGGACCCTCTCCAGAGAGATGAGGGTCAGGAGTAGGCTCATGTGCATGTAATAAGCTAGAATCCATGCAAAGGTCATCAGGCATTATAGATGGACTCATAGGAGATACAAAAACCTTTCCGTTATTCATATTTTTTATTTTTGTTGTTTTTCCATTTTTTGGGTTTTTTCTATAACCGTCCTTAGGTACAAAACAACATGACACAACATAAGGTAATTTGGTGGCATCAATACCATCGATTGCATTTGAACTTGCTGGATCAACACCACACTTTGGCTTATCATCTGGAATCCTGGTGACATCAGCACCACCGTCTGCAATTGAGACTAAGACGACCTCTGTACTATCATCTGGATCAACATCCTTCGTGGTTTCAGTATTACCTTCATTGCCATTATTATAAGAAGCATTAGTACCGCTTCCGTCCTCATCTGGCACCCTGGAATCTGTATGGAGACGATGGTCAGATGAGTCACCGCCGACTGGCTTCCTACCACTCCTAAGTGTCACAAAATCATCATCAAATACATCGGAGGAATTATCATCTAAAATGTCATTAGGAGTGGTAGACTCTGTAAACTGTACCTGCTTAGACTTTCTCTTCAGATTATTCTGATTGGGTTCAATCTGAACATGTATGGAGACCTTTCCTTTTATAATCTCCCTCATTTCCTGTCGGAACTCATCCATCTCTCACTGGAAGGAGGCTTGCTGATCAGATAGAAAGCGGGCAAGGTCAACAAGGTTTGGGTTCTCATAGACTGGTGCATGAGAACCGGATGAGTTGCCTCACTAGAAATGAGGCTGAGACTGCTCCTGCTACTGGTAGTGAGAAGGAGGGTGAGAGTATTGTTGAGGCTATTGTGGATGCCTCCATTGTTGTCCCTGATAGTGGGGACGAGGACCATGCCACTAGTACTGGTGGGAGTGTTGGCACTGTTGAGCCTAGCTACTTTGCCCTGCCTGAGATGGAGGTTGTTTCTAGGAAGAGGTGCCTCCAGTAGACCATCAGAAGCTGGGATAGTTATGATGAATCTCGAGCTGCGGTTGGTACTAAGAGTACCATATCCCGTTGACTTCCATCAACGACTCCTGCAGCTCAAGGTGTGGCCGGGGAAGGGCTTCCAGTGGTTAATCCGACTGGTAGACCACCATCTGAGTGTCTGGAGATGTGGTGGCTGCTGATAGTGATGGAGTTGTTGGACGGGCTTTGCCTGGATGTGGTGAATCTGTCAGTATGAGGTAGATGGTTTGTGGAGCTGCTCCCTAGATCAGCCTGTGACCTGAGATAGGGATGAGAAGCCGTCTGTGTCTCTTGGAGACACATGATTTGTGTCTTCATGTCACTCAAGGTCTGGGCAAGCTCGTCAAGCTTGTTAAGCTTGTCCATGCCTTGGCTTTGCTTCTTCTCAATAATCTTGATTTGGTCCAACTTTTGGCTGATGATGCCCATGTCGGTAGCTGAAGACTTGGGGAGTGCTGATGTTGACGAAGAAGTGGAGGGATCGTCATTGACGTGCAATCCTCTAATAAGACACTGCATGTGGGAGAGGCTTCCCCTGAGTGTATATGTGGGTCTGGGACATCGCAGTGTAATTTTCTACCATCCCAGACCTTGTCTTCATCCTTTGTGAAATAGGAACCTCCACATGAGGCGTTCACTAGCCCCTGTAGCTCCAGTGTCATCCCATAGAAGAAGCTCTGAACAAGTTGGGCTTGGATATCTCATGGTGTAAACATCGGTCAATGAGATCTCTAAATTGATCCCAGGCTTCATGGAACTGCTCATTTGGGATCATGGTGAAGGTGCTAATCATTGCTTGCACTGCATTGGTTCAATCGAGTGGATAGTGCTTGTTCAAGTACTCGATTTGGAGCTGCTCCCAAGGAGTGACTACCTTCCCCAAGTGCTTCAGCCAGTAGGCTACTCGATCAACTAAGGATAACGGGAAGGCAATCAACTTGATAGTGTCCTCATCCATAAATTTGTTGTGGGCAATGCTGCATATCATCTCGAACTCCTGCAGACAGAGGTAGGGATCCTCGGTGGCTAGCCCATGGAAATTGGGCAGTAGCTCAATGGTCTGAGGGTGAAGCTCGAAGTTACCAAGGATCTCTAGTAGATGGATCCATCTGTGGGTGAGAGTTGCACCAGGATTGTGCAACTGCCTCATCGTTTGTGTTGGTTATACTGGGTCCTACGGCTCATCCTAGCATCTGTCTCCTCCCTCGGCTCTCGGTATCTCTCCACTGATTGTTAGTCTCTGTGGCTTCTCTCGTTGGACCTGCATCTGCTTGATATCTCTCCTCACCTCTGTCACTAAAGCTCCCTGGTCTCGAATCTGACGCCGCATGGTCTCCAAGAAAGCAAGTAATGTGTTGTTGATGGCAGCCTGATCTAATACAAATGTTGATCCTTGTGGCTGATCATCATTGTGTCCCTCCTTGTTGGCCATATCTCTGGTATCTCCAAAGACAAAAGACCCTAGCTTAGATGCTGTCAAATAACATATAGCTACGTTGGCCTCTGCTCTGGTACCTCATATAGGGAAGAAGGGTTGTTGAGCGAGAACAAGGTGGAGTTGTATTTGTGTTTAGAGACTGGATCTGAGCTCTTTGAAGTTGCCCCAGAAGAATGGGGAGGAGTGCTGGCAAGTGGTGCTGCTAAAGGCAGCCTACGGGACCTCCTTCCTATCATCGTGATCCGAAGATTTATGAAGAGTTGATCTAGGATGCAAACAAGATGAGAAATCAAACCCCAAGTTCACCTACTCAACACAAGTTGATGACTGTGAAAGCTTGATCGTTGTCTTGTCAAATTTTATTAGGTGACAATTCAATCTTTTTGAATGGTTACGCAAGTTGTTAGGAGCCCAATGCTCCCAGGAGACTATCCTAAATCTCACAATTACTTTTTCCCAGCCAGAATGGGAATGTAACCATTTACCAGCTACCTGATCTACCCAATATGATAAGGAAATCTCATACCGATTATTAGCTACCTGGTGAAATCCTCACTGGAGATCAACTAATCACAAGAACCAGTAGTCTAAAGAGAGTTTGGGTGTGGCTCTATCCTAGTGTGAAGGTTGTTCCCTCGCTACACATAAATCAAACAAGGAGCAGGTGACTCTCCCCAACAAAGATTTTTAAGTGAAGTATGTTTCAGTTCAAGTTTGCATTAGCAATCCCAAATTTATTAGTTGCCACTTTTTAGGTATTTTTCTAAAATAATACAATGCCTAAAATTTTTTTGATTTCCTTTGTTATTTTGAGTCCAATAAAATTGGGGGAGGAAATCGGAAAAGTCGATGCGCAATCAAATACAATTATGCATGCAGAGATAGAAATATCTACCTTGCTCCATCACTCTACATATAGGTTTATTCGTGCATAAAATAGAGACAGAATTAAACTACTTATATGATCCATGAGGAAATTTTCCTTAGATGGGAAACTTATATTACGTGAAGAATAGTAGCTAACTAATCAAATAAAAGACCTGAGTCCGATTGTGAGAGTCACTCGGTGACCACCACAATGGGTCCTGCTAGCATTGTATACGACTCCTCAGGGTATGTGGTCTCGTATCTAACTAAGCTAACTTTTTATGTTTATTTTAGCTAAGTTCAAGTTTGTTCTATAGGAACAGATAAGCAATTAAGTGTGTGGACCTAGCTAATTATGAGCTCAAACAAGTAGAAGTCCTAAATCTAAGGGCCAAATCCTCACGAATCAAATAGAAATAAAGGCGAAAAATCTCAAAAAACTACGGTGAGGTCCCCCGAGTGCACTGGCACTCAACGAAACCGACCTCGAATAACCAAGAGAGTCCAAGTGTCTAGAGTCTAAAATTATTACAAGAATGTTTTTGCAAAAATAAAACTATCCATCTATTATAACTATCTTCTCTCCTCCTCTGCTTCTCCTTAGATGCGGTCTCCTCCAAAAGTGAACCAGGTCATCCTCTGGCGGTTCCTCAGACAAAAAATGAAACAGAAGAGTACCAAAAAGAAGTTATAACAGATAGATATAAAAATAAGCGAAAATGAAGCAACGATGTCATTTTGATGACACGAAAATCAAGATCAACTAAGGTGGAATAAATATGAAATGTCGGTGTCCTCAATCAATCCAATCGGCCACAACTGAAGAAGATCAAGCAATCAAATGTGAGCGGTTTCCTATTTTATTTACATGGTATAGCGACACGGGTTGACCTAAGGAGCACAATTTAAAAACTAAGCAGTCAAATTTCTAAGAAAAACATTTTAAAGTTAATTTGATATTTATTTCACACAATAAAAGACAAGGAGTTAAACACAATTTATTGCGATCAAATAGAAAATACATTAAGTTTTGGGACCAAACAGATAACCAGTTAATAAATCATAGGGCCTATCATACAATTAATCCAACAAAGTCACACGCGACACGTGATCCAGGCTCATAGGGGTATAATTGCAAATCTCAAATCATAACATTCATAACATAAAATCTAGAAAGCACAGGACAAATGATGCAAATATCCCAGCAAAGGGACTAATGAATATCTGATTCTCGCTCTTTATTCTTTTATTTTAGCTCTTTTTCTTGGCAAAACATCATGTAAATACCTGTAAATACAATAACTTAGCATATTGCACACATTTATTAATATTGCGTAATTAACACTTAATTGGTGTAAAATAAAAGAATAAAAAGAAAAGAAAAAGAACTAGGTATTTAGAATAAATACAGAGTGACCCAAACCCCAAGAGAAGGTCGATCCTTGACCTGATCGTAAAATAAAATAAGTAGAGAGAGATAGGGTCTACTATGTATTGTATATATCTCCTACACTGGTACATATGACATGTTTATTTATTTATTAAACTAAATTCTTTTATACCCTTGTATATAGTGTAAATAATGTTGTGAAAATAAAATAGAAATCCGAAAATAAAATAAAAATAAAAATAAAATCATCACTTACTTGTACAAAATACACGTATATATATTTTCTCTATTTATTATATACCATTAAATAATTTATAAAAATAAAGTAAAAGTTATTTTATATTCCTAAAATTATATTGTAAATAAATAAAATATAAAATAAGGGTATTTGTATAAAAATAATAAACTAAAAATATTTGTACATAAAACATAGGTATAATATACATGTATATAATATTATATATTGTATGTACATTAATTTATTTTTTATAATAATAAATAAAAGTCACTGAAAAATAGTTTGAAAAATAATAAGCATTTTTTTTATTTTATACACTTCTTATTTTAAATTCATTTACTATTTTTTATTGAATTTGGAAGTATTTTGTAAATTCGAATTTCCGATTGGTTCAGGAGGGTTTGTTGACCTCGGTCAACGCCCCCTCCTAACTCGGGTCGAGTCAAATCCTCTTCGCTGGAGCCTTTCCTCCAAATTACCCAGCTTGACTCTGATCGCCATTTGCCTCGATTCTTGGTCCCGTGATTCCTCGGACCTCCGTGATCCTCACGGATTCCTAGGATGATTTGGATCTCTTTAGGGTTTCGCACTCCGCATCGATATTTCTGGACCCTAACATGGTGTATAATCATCCTCTTCTTCCTCCTAGAACCGCAGCTCGTTCCTCGCCAATTCCTTCACCCCTAGACACCCCTAGCCAAGTGACAGCAGTTGGGAGATGCCTTTGAATTAGAGTTTGGTGGCCTGAAGCAACAACTCAACCATGTGACCAGAGAGCTCCGACACGTTTAGCCTCCCTGCCCGCCGCAGCGATGTCGAGGCCATACCCTGACTACCATCTTCGCCTGAAGTTCCGGATTTCATCCACACCCTCAAGTACTGCCCATTTCGCTTTCATTTTCCAACCCGAGTCCACTTACATATCCCGCTCCACCATCATTCCCTTGCTCCGTCCAGCTGGGCGGAGCTTCGCTTCACTCACTCACCCGCTCTGATCGATACTACGTTTCACCCTCCACCTTCCCTCACAGTCTAATCACCCTAGTACTCGACCATTAGGCTGAGATTAGGCAGGGCCTCCATCCCTCGTTTTCGCTAGAGATCCAAAACTTCACCCTACAACACTCGCTTCTCCTTTTATGCAATAACGTGGATCGAAGCTCCCGAGTCCTTCTATCTCTTGTAGGTATTCGTATGTGCAAAGGATCCCTTTTAAGATGCTTGCTGGCCTGGTGTATTAGCTCCAGGTGGAGGACCTCCGACTAGCTCATCCGACCGCCCGTTTCTCCATCAGAACCACCCTCTTGACGCGGAGTCATTCCGCGATTGTGCTGGACCTCTCAAGAGCCTCATCAGGAGCGCGAATCACCTCCCATGCCTAGCTGAAGTTCATCTGGACCTTGCACTTCCAGCCATAGTCTCCAGTAAATAAAAGTTCACCTCCCAGCCATAATCACGATCTGGAAATGAGCCCCAATTTTTATCTGAGCCCTCCTTTAGCATCCGCTCCTAACGCGTGGATCAAAGATGGGCCCCTCATTTGAGCCATCTGACAACAACCCCTGAAGACCGTTGGATCATCCTTTGCCGGCGTCATCTGACACGCATGTCCCCGACCAGATTTGAGACCGTCAGATGCTTTCCAGGGAAATATGAGAGCTGTCAGGAGCCCCACATTCTTGTTTATGCTTTTCTACTTAATCCAGTAAGTAAAAGTTGTAGTATAGACATTTTACAGTTTGGACCTTGTATTTTTAGTATTTGCATTTATTCTAGTTTGTTTGAACTCACGTAGTCCTGTGTGCCTTTCTGGGTTATCTGCATTATATTCCCTGTACTTTATGGATGTTATGATTAGAATGAAAAGTTTTTGAGATATTCATTTATACCCCTGTAATCTTGATTCACGTGTTACGTGCATGCTTGCTTGGATACTTTGCAAGTTAGGTTTTGTACCTTTCATTAGTGTTATTATTTGGCACTGAACTTTATTCTAATTGCAAGTAGGTCCCTATCAGCTGCATATCCTTCTTTAATTAAATAAATATCAAATTAATCCCATAAATTTCCTGAAAATTACTGTTGGCTCATGTTGACACGTAGTATTTATCATGATATGTGTGGATTAATTTAGTTGCATTTAATATTATCTAAAAATAAAAAGCCCATAAAAAGTGTCCTGTTTGTTTTGGAAAATACATAAAAAATCGAAAAATTGCCCTACAAATTCTACAAAAATTCATGCTTGTGTATTTTTGCGTGTTTTGTCTACAGTAGTATTTTTGTTTGAAAACCCCTTACAACATCACTAAAAATTGCAAAACACATACAAAATTCTAAAAATCCTAAAAAAATCAAGAAAAATAAAAAGTGTCATTCAAGTTACTGTTTATAGCATTTTTAAAATTGCTCACCAGGACTTTAGGGCATTTTAAGTAATACTAATTTGCAATTTAATCTTGGTTGCACACTGTTTGTAGTATTCTTCACCGTTTGATTTTAATAAAATTATTAAAGCATTTATAAAACTCCAGAAAATTACCAAAAACATTTTCAAATATTAAAAACTCAAAAATATTTTGACATTAATTTTCTAAGCATTTTTAGCAATAAAGAAACATATAAAAATATTTGTGTGTGCCTTGTTTCCTATTTGTTGATTTTATTATTTTACTTAAAATATAAAATTGCAAAATTAAAACCACCAAAACGATGCTTTCCTTTTCTGAATTTTGACTACTTCGTACATTTTGGTGCTTCTTATGTTCGACACTGGTTGCTATACCAGGTAAAAATAATAGCGAGACCGCTTATATTTTGATCGCTTAATTTATTTTCTTGAGTGGTTTTCTTCTTCTTCTTGATTGGGCGAATTGATTGATTAGGGACAACGACATTGATTATTCTCCACCTTAGTCGATCTCGATTTTTGTGTCATCAAGAATGGCATCATTATCGGGGAGCACGACTTAGTAGTCATTTTCAAGTTTTGCTTATATTTGCCTATATTTGATATAAGTCTTTTATGATACGCTCTCTGCTTTGCTTTTTGTGCGAGGAACCGCCCGAGGATGCTTTGGAGGAGAGTACACTTTAGGAGGAGCAAGCAAGAACATGGATTAGTTATAGCATATTAATAGTTTATTTTTTCCAGCAAACTCTCTATTATTATTGTAATATTTGAGACATCTGGACTCTTGGACCCTTGACATATTTCGGGCTTGTTTCACCGAGTAACGGTGCACTCGGGGGACCTCACCGCTGTTTTCTCGTGATTTGATTTCACTTCCTTACTTTTTATTTGATTCTTGCTGATTTTGGGGAGAGTCATCCCCTCGTTGGTTGGTTGGTTTGTAGTGAGAGAGTGATCTGCCCCTAGGTTAGAGACATACCTGAACTTCTTTCATACTACTAGTCTTGTGGACAGTTGTTCTCAAGTGAGGACTTCTCTGGGTAGCTGGCAAATGGTCCAGGACTTCCTTAGTAGACTAAATTGATCGGGTAGTTGGTAAATGGTCCACGATTCATACTAGCTAGGAAAAACTAACTGTGGGATTAGACAAGTCTCCTGAGAGCATCGGGTCCCTAACAGCACTTAATTGCTCTTATAGATTAATTGATAACCTAAAATAAAATTGACAACATTAACGACTGAACATTTACGGTCATCAGCTCTTGTATTCGGTAAGTGAATTTTTATCTTCTTATCTTGGTTGCATTCCAGATCTCATCCGCATTACTCTCCACATCACGAT
This sequence comes from Ottelia alismoides, assembly GCA_037367405.1. Lineage (NCBI taxonomy): Eukaryota > Viridiplantae > Streptophyta > Magnoliopsida > Alismatales > Hydrocharitaceae > Ottelia > Ottelia alismoides. The sequence continues at coordinate 638,072 of JAZKJV010004381.1, read as the reverse complement.
GATGGGAAGGAGGTCCCTTAAGATGCCTTTGGTAGCACTGCTTTCGAGCACTCTGCCTCATTCATCTAGGGAGGTTTTGGAGAGTCTAGACCTTCTCTTTGAATCTGAGTTCGATACCACCTTATTCCTCCTTGACCAATATTATTCCATTCTTGAGGTTCCAAAGAAGAGACCAACATAGCTATTTGTACATTTGACGACACATGAGTTGGGGTGTTTTGCCTTTGTAGAGACTCGAGAAATGGCCAGCAACGAGGGATGCACTAATGAGCAGCCCCATGGTTCTACATATCTTCTTGATCAAGACACCATCAACAACACACTCCTAGATCCCTAGAGATGTTGCAAAGATAGATTAGAGATTGGGGAGCATTCATGGCAGAGGTACGCAGATAGTTATCACTGATGCGAGCCGATAGAGGAGAGTCGTAGACTAGTTGGTGGAGACATACAAATAGTTGGAGGAGTAGCAGACGGTGACCAAAAGATCCAAAAGAGCCAACCAAACCTGCACGGACGACGAGGCAGTTTTACAACCCTGGTGCAACCCTTACCTACCGCTGGATCCAGCTTTTGGAGATTTTGGACGACTTCGAGCTTCTCTCCCAGAGGCTTCTTCCCAAGTTCCATGGGGTAGCCATCGAGGAGCCGCATTTGTACCTGTAGGAATTTGAGATGATCTGTAGCACTGTCGACATATTCATGGACGAGGACACCATCAAGATGATGGAATTCCCTTTCTCCTTGGTCGATATAGAAGCCTACTAGTTGAAACATTTGGGGAGATATGTCACTACTTGGGAGCAGCTCCAGACCGAGTAGACAAGTACTATCCACTCGGCCGGACGAACGCAACTCGAGCTCTGATCAACAACTTCACTATGATCCCCAACGAGCAGTTTCATGAGGTGTGGGATCACGTTAGAAAGCTTATTGACTGGTGTCCAAGCACAATATAGTCCAGAGTTTCTTTTGTGGGCTGACACCGGAGCTATAGGGGCTTGTCAATGCCTCATGTGGGGATCCTATTTTCCAAGGATGAAGACCATGTCTGGGACATCTACGAATAGATGGTATAAAACTACAAGGTGATGTCCCAAAATCGGGTCTACACACAAGGGAAGCACCTTCCACAAACCGTGTCCTAACAGAGGACAGCACGGGTCGATGCAGACAGGCAGGCAGGCAGGCTTCAGGCTGTAATTGAGGCTAGTGAAATTGGAGGATACTATTGCCTGTATGATTTACACTAGTATCCTTCCTAAATTCTTGCCTTAATAGTAGAGAGTACAGTGTCACAATTGTATTAGAGGCAAGGTCCTACTTCGTCAGCAACAACAACACATGCATAATTATCCGCAGTTGACATGGGGATTATCAGCGAGAAGTTGAACTGCATCGAGATTATAGAGAAGAAGAAGTGCTAGGGCCTCACGCAAACAGATCAGTTGGCACAGACGCTTAGTGGCCTGAAGAACCAGATCATGTGTCTCCAGGAGGCACAAATGGCTCCTCATCCCCGTCTCAGGTTACGGTTGATCACAGCAGCAACAACTCTTCCCAGCCATCTGCCCAGTGCCTCCTGATCCACCATATTCAGGCATAAGCGGTTCAGCTGTTGCAGCACTACTCTCAGGCACCACCATCTCAAGACACTCAGATTGTGGTGTATCAGCCGGATCATCCCCTGGCAGTTCTTCCCTCTTCCTCTTATGAGCAGGAGTTGTTGATGGAAGTCAACGGGATTTAATACGATCGGAAGAAGCTCGGTATCTATTGTGATCATCTCAGATTTAGGTGATCTACCAAAGGCACTTCGTCCCAGCAACAGCCTCCAGCTTCGGGTAGATATAGCAGCCAACAACAGCAGCCCCAGTACTCCCAGCCATTACAACATTACCAGTAGGGTCCTCATCCCTACCATTAGGGACACCAGTGGAGGAGGTAGCAGCGTCAACAGTATTCTCAGCCTCCCCCTCTCCATTACCAGTAGAGCCAGCCTTATTTCCAGTGAGGCAACCCGTTCAGTTCTCATGGACCTGTTTATAAGAACTCATCCCCTGATGATCTCGCCCGCCTACTTTTAGACCAGTAGGCATCCTTCCTGCAAGAGATGAATGAGTTCTGACAGGATATGAGGGACATAATCAAGGGCAAGTCTGCCATACCAGCTCAGACTGAACCGAATCCGAACAATATGAAGAGGAAGTCTGAGCAGGTACAGTCCATAGAGACCACCACTCCTAGCGATTCCTTGGGTGATATATGTTCCTACATATTTGATGTTGATTTTATGATACTTAGGAGCAATAGCATGCCAGTCGGCGATACCTCATATGAGTGACGGCCACATGGAGACTCAGGAGTGCTAGATGAGGATCCGCTAATGATGTTGATGACGGAGGTGCTGATGCCACCAAGGATGATGATCCAGTTGACGGTATTGAGGTTGTTGTTTCTCCATATGCAGTTGGTGGTATTGATGCCATCATTTCACTTAATGCTGAGCAAGAGCGTGATGCTGATGTCGCGATGACAAACGTCGTGGCTGGTGATGATGCCACCAGTTTCATTCAATTGTGTTACCACACCATGTATCTCAGGACAATTCTGGAAAAATATTAAAAAATAAAAAAATAGAAAATGCAAAAAATATAAATAAAGGAAAGGTTTCTTTTTCTTCTTCGAGTCCATATGTGTTGCATAATGATCTTGTATGGACTCTATGCCTTCATAGACACAAAAGACTATTCCTAGCCCTCTATCTGAGGAGGGCCCAACTATCCCCTTCCCTCAAGCACTCCTCTTAGTGAAGGGGAATAAAACACAAAATCCCAAAAAGAGACAACAACTAGAGTTCAGGCAGCAGATGATTGGCAGATTCCAGATTAATCTGACTATACAGGAGGCACTTAAGCATATACCTCTCTTCCAGAAGAAATTGAGAGAGAAGACCATTATTTGCAGGAAGAAACGGAACCACAATGCAAAGATCCATGTGCTCAACACGTGTCACATGCTTCGCCATCCAGAATTGTTTGCCAGCCAAGAGTCCAGATTCTGAAGCTCCATATGCCAGATTCCATATTCATGAGTAGCAGTTCGATCAGACTCTATTAGACATCGGCTCTTCCATCAGCCTTCTTCCGGTAGCCTTACTTGATCGGTTCAAGTTTGGCCCTCTTTGACAAAGCAGGACAGTCCTTCAATTTGCAGATAAATCTGTTAAGAGACCGAAGGGGTTGTTGAAGGATGTGGTTATCACAATTCAGGGCCTGAAATTCCCCGTGGACTTTATTGTATTGGACATGGACATCCCTAAGTCTGTGACAGATACCCCCATCATACTGGGACGTCCATTCTTGGCCACAGCCAAGACGGTGTCCGATCATGATAGAGGGAAGGTATACTTTCACGTCGTGGGCGAAAGTATACAAATAGAGACGATCGACGAGATCCGAGCATGAGATTCAGCTTGCTCCGAGCAGTTCAGCGATGCAGAGCAGATGACAAATGCAGAGCGAGACGTCCACCAGGAGTATGATTTTGTAATTACAGATAATGAAGAAGTTTGGTTTGACCCTGTTTCACGAGCTCTTATTACACCTTTAGACACTGCAGGTTCACATATTCCATCTAATGAGAGTTAGGAGAGCACACTCTTGGCCGAGGACACATTTGAGGATGACGATTACGCTATGTAGAGAGAAGTAGAGTATATTTCATGCGATTATGATTCAGATCCCTTGGATTCATACATAGATTGGGATGATTTTGATGAGATTTTACCTTGTCTAATTCCCATAGAGCTGACAACTACTGTGGAGATTGCGCTAGCACAGATTATAGATACACCAGCAGGGTCATCCTCGCCAGATTTACACACAAGAGTTCTTCCATGCAAATTTGGTTGCTTTCACTAAGACACTTCAGAAACCAAATTTGCTAGCTCCCAGTTGCCCAGAGTTGAATAACTTACCACAGTCGATGAAATACATATTCCTTATAGGTGAGACAGAAATGTAGTCAGCCATTATCTCAACGGATTTGACTTGAGAGGAAGAATCTCGTTTGATGGAGGTTCTTGAAAGGAACTGCAAGGTGATTGGATGGAACGTAACTGATCTCCATGGGATTACTCTAGCCTTGTGCTCCCACCATATTTATCTCGAAGAGGACTCTAAGTCATCGCGTGAGTTCCAGCGATGGTTGAACCTAAATCTTCAAGAGGTGATCATGAAAGAGATATTAAAAAAGTGGAGTGTCGATTTTATCTATCCCATCTCCGACTCTAGGTGGGTTAGTACATTACATGTGGTGCCCAAGAAGATAGACATCACTACAGTTGTGAGTGAGTCTGAAGAGGAGATAGCTACCTGAGTACTTACTTGTTGGAGGGTCTGTGTGGACTACAGACGATAGAATCAGGCCACCAAGAAAGATCATTTACCATTGCCATTTATTGATCAGATTATTAAGAGGCTAGCTGGTAAGAGTCATTACTGTTTTTTGATGGGTACTCCAGCTATAATCAGGTGGCTATAGCACCCAAAGACCAAGAGAAAATGAATTAACATGTCCATTTGGGACATATGCTTTCATACAGATGCCCTTTATTATATGTAATGCCCCAGCTACATTCCAAAGGTGCATGTTGTCATCTTCTCGAACATAGTGGGTGATCACTAAGAGGTCTTCATGGATGAGTTCTCGGTCAATGGCGATGGGTTTGACTCTTGTCTTGACTGCCTAGATCGTATACTTTAGCGGTGTATCGAGGTCCATCATGTTTTATCCTGGAAGAAGAGTCACTTCATGGTGACTCAGGGGAATATGTTTAGTCATATCATCTCCAACATGGGTATGGAGGTCTATCTGACCAAGGTGGATATCATCAAGAAACTCAATCCACCGTATAATTTGTGGTAGTTGCGGTCTTTTCTAGGGCATGTCAATTTCTACCCATGATTCATTCAGGATTTCAGTCGGATTGACTGACCGCTTAATGATCTGGTGAATAAAGACACTAAGTTCATTGTAGATGATAAGTATCTAGAGTCCTTCCAGACTCTTAAGGGATAAGTTGTTGAGGCTTCTGTCCTTCAGCCGCCTGATTGGTCTCTCTCATTCGAGATCATGACAGATGCTTTTGATTTTGCCATAGGGGTTGCGCTAGGAAAGAGGAGGATGGATTACCTTATGCCATTAATTACGCTAGTTGTACTTTGGATACCACCCAATGGAACTTCACTATTACAGAGAAAGAGATGCTAGACATAATCTTTGCCTTGGATAAATTCATATCTTATATTCCGGGATCTAGAGTGACGATTTTCACTAATCATACCGCCTTCAGGTACCTCATGTCAAAAAGGTATGCCAAAGCGAGATTGACGAGATGGATCCTTCTACTCCATCAGTTTGATATTCATATTAAGGATAAGACTGAAGTCAAGAATGTGGTGGCAGGAGGACATCATTCTGGGAGGTGGACAACGCAAAAGGTGATCAAATCTGACCTATAGTGGCCTACCCTCTTCAAGTATTCTGATGAATTCGTAAAGAGGTGTACTAACTGTCATAGGATGGGAACTTGTGGACAACGTAACATGATGCCAATGTAGCCCATTCACTTCTGTGAGGTTTTTGATGCAAGTGGCATTGATTTCATGGGTCCAATCCCTAAGAGTCAAGGATTTGAGGACATTCTACTTGCTGTAGATTATGTGAGTTTTTGGGTTAAGGTCATTCCCACCCGAACCGCGGATGCTAAAATTGTTTGTCAATTTTGAGGAAGAATATCATTTCATGGTTCAGGGTTCCTAAAGTTTTGATATCAGATAGGGGGTCTCATTTTATCAATGACAAGGTAAAGGCCCTTACTAATGAGTTCATCATTGACCACCTAGTAGCCACTTCATATCACCCTCAAACCAATGGTCTTATTGAAGTATAAAACAGATAGATCAAGAGGATATTACAGGAGGTCGTCTGCCCAGACTAAAAGGGTTGGTCACAACTTTTGGACTCGATCCTGTGGACCGATCAGACTTCCTTCAAGACACCTTTGGGTACGTCTCCCTTTCGTCTCGTTTATGAAAATCCAGGACATTTACCTGTGGAGATAACACACAAGTCACTATGGATAGTCACTGAGTTATTATTGGATCCATAGAGCATACGAAATTAAAGGAAGGCAGAGTTGGCAAGCCTAGAGGATCTTAGAGATACAACCTTCTAGAGTAGCCATAAATAGTTTGAACCGAACCAGAGAGTATGGTTATATGATGAATCTCGGATTCATCACTCTAAATCTCATTTTTTAAGCTCAAATCCTTTAAAATCAACAGCATTCCTGCATCTATTCAACATAATTAGCATTCATGCATGTTTTCATAAGAATTGCATTTTAGCACTAATTTCTGCACAAAATAAGAAGCCAAAAATCCAAGCCAAAAGTGACCTGTAAATAGCCTAACTTCCCAGATTTTTAACTCATTCATGCTAACTCTAAATGACCCAAAACCACTTCCACTATGTACATATCACTAACAAGAATAGATGAAAAATTCAAAAAAATAACTAACCCAAATAAGTGGACCAAAAACCCAAACCATAGTTTCAGGATTTCCGGAGTAAAAACCCCATATCTTCCTCATCTAGTGTCCGATTTGATACTACTGACTTTTGAACTAATGTATATTCAATTACCTGCAAAATAAGACCAAGTTCAAGTGAATCGGAGCTCATATGTGAAAGTTGGGTTTTGGGCCTCTTTTGTACATATATTTTAGCTAATTTTGACCTGATATTTTACATACATATTTTATTGACTAATAAAAATCCAAAAAAATACATTAAGGTGTAAATGATTATTCTTGATTTTGCCACAATTTTTCGGATTTTTATCTGTTTTAAAAATGACATAAAAATTATAAAATACAAAAATCAAGGTATTTTATGTACATGGGATACCCCAAAAATATCACTTTGTGCAATTGATCGATTTTGGTTTTGATGTCTTCATGAAAGTTATAGATCTCATCGAGACGAGCAATTTTTTTAAGAATCTTTTTCAATCCGAGGTCATTTACTATTTTTTTTATTTTACAAAATATTTATTTTCCGAATTTTCTGGTGCTGACACGTGGCGGCTCCTGGAGCCGCCACGTATCAGCTATTTTCAGTATTATTTTTTATTTCGTTTTTAATAAAAAATAATAAAAAATAATTAATTAAAAATAAATAAAATAAATAATAATACCACGCACGTGTGTCGCACGTCCCTTCAAAGTAGACCTGGCCAAATTGCGGCCGGGCCGAACGGGCCGAGGTTAAAAAACCTCTGTCCAAAGCCTGCCCATGGGCCCCCATGGCCCATTTTGGTCATTTTCCATTGATTTTTTAATGGTATTTCATACGTATAAATGAGTTTATTAATATCATCCATACTTTATATAACTAATATGTGTAGTTTACATGTTACTTGACATGTAATTCATTGAATTTTTATTTAAAACTACTGTCATAAATGAAAAGCTTAAAGCATATCATATTTATATATGTATAATTTGACATATATTTATATATTTTTATTTTTTGCGGGCCGGGCCGGCCCATGCTTTAATTTCGAAGCCCAAGCCCGGCCAATGAGCGTCCGGGCGGGCCCCCAGCCCGTTGGCCAGGTCTACTCCCAGGCACGTGCTCCGCACGTGCCCCCTCTCTCCCCACGCGCCACGTGCTCTCATCGTGGCCGTCCGATCTCGACGGATCGGACGGCCACTGCTCGTCTTCCTCCTGCGAATCCTTTGCCACTTCCCAATTCGGCCGCTCTTTCACCTCCGACAACCTCCAGGATTCCTTCCCGTCGAGCCTCTGTTCTTCAACATCGACGCTCCTCCGCCTTCTTCTCCAACACAACTACCACCGCCACCTTCGCAACTTCACCACCGACCCTCCATCAGAACCGCTTCACCGACTACGCCGCCGTCGAGCATCATCGACGATCATCCCCTCTGCCAACTCCGCCTTGCGACTTCCACTGCCATCAACGTTATCACCAGCGACATCGACCGCTCCGCCAATGTTGCCAACTACCAGCCTCTCCTTCGCCTTCGCCGGGGAACACCGCCAACGCCTTCCGCCCCTCCGCCTCAACCGGCCGGGCGGTGGTCCCGAGGTCCTCCTCATGCGTGGCACGTGACAGGACAGCCACCCCACGGGTTACGTGCCTAGCATATGACCATGTGAGAAATTAGCAGAAGACCCCCCTGGAGGTTCCACTATTTGCGCTCCAGTCCACCGACCAGAGGGCACGTGCAACGCATGTGCCCATCTGGCAAAATTGCTAAAGCACCCCCAGATTCTTGGTAATTGCAAGTAGGTTCCCCCCTTGCCTATTTATTTATATTTATTGCATTCATACCCCTGTCTTCCCCCTCTGTTCTGAACCTCTTCTCTAATTGTTTTATTAATTCAAAAATAGTATTTTGTTTATCAATTAATTCTCTATATTTTGATATATTGTGGATATTTTTGTGATTAATAGTTAATTAATAATTAATTGTTTTGTAGAAAATTGCATATTTTGCCCAGTTTGTGCTCTAAAATTTATATTTGATTAACCGTTCCTCTAAAAATCCCCGAAAAATAAATATTGTAGAACTAATTGTGGTTGACATTGTGCCCAAAAAGATTTGCATTTGTATGTATAGTTTGACCTGTAAAAATCATTTTGCATATTTCAGTATTTGATTTTTAATAGATATTAGATCTCACATTTTTGAGGTTTAGGATTTTTCTAAGATCCATTACCTAGTAATAGATCTTGAATAATTTTATTCCTTAAAAATAATTAGGTTTAATATTTATTGTAATTAAATATTGAAATTCATTCTGTTTGCATTTAAAAATTCATAAAAAATTCATATTGCATCCAAAAATTCCAAAAAAATATACAGTGCATTCATTTCATCATATTTTACATTGTGGCCAAGTTTCATATTTTCCGGACATCATCTAAACATAATTGACATTTTAGTCCCTAAAATAGGCCAAAATTGCATTTTGCATCTCTTCTTTGAACTAAAAATTCCAAAAAAAGACTGACTCGAAAATCGTGCACGAATATTGATAGACATAATTTTACGTTGTTCCTTTGCGTCCTTATGATCGACCTTGGGACTTGCCTAAGTAAAATAAATATAAAACCATGAGATTGAAATTTAAATAAATTATTGGTGGTTATTTTCTTGACCGATTCCGATTGCCGCCTACAACACATGACAAATCATTTTAACACAAACTATATAAATACACCTTCTTAATTTAACGTTTTCGGATTCGTCAGATGGCGTCGTTGTTGGGGAGGCAAACGGCTTAGAATTTTTGTCTTAAAAAATTCTGTTCGGTTTTCCGCATTTATTTTTTATTGAGTCACTCTCTTACACTATCTCTCTTATTTTTCTTACGAGGTACTCGGCATACGTGGAGCGGTTTTTTAAAAACTGACGCAACTTCATTGATTTCCGCAAAAGCTGTAATTAAAATTAAGATCGAGTCGAGTCGTGAGAGAGCCTAGAGTCTAGGATTTATTTTTCTGAACTTTAATTTCTGTAATTAATTGTACATTTACAGCGGTGTCCGTTTGGACTCTCGCATGTGTAAAAGGACCTCTAACTTTATTCTGTGGTGTATCGTGGCCTGTTTCGCTCTTCGGTAAGGGTGGGGCCCGACTTGAGTGGCGATTAGGGTAGACTCGCACCTACGGCTCTCAAGAGCACTTTAATTTTTGATTGTTCTCGTAGGATTAAGCCACACTTCACATTAACTGATACGCATATAGATCGTTCAATTTAGCCAAAAATTTAACTCAATTCTTCCCCTCTAATAGAACTTTCTGCTTAGGTACGGTTTTTCATCGGCTTGCATTTCATATAGAATAATTTTTCAATTCTTGTATTGCATCCCACATGGAGATTGCGAGGAGTCATTGTAAGTCTTCTAATTGAGCATACATCATTGTTTTCATGTGCATCAGCTTTTTCCGACTTTCTCCCTCTTATTTTGTCACATAAATTTTAAAGGAAATTGGGACTGGATGGTAGACATGTATGTGTGCTCATTTAAATTCTTCAGTGATCACCTAATTAAAATTGGGACTGCTAATTATAGTCGACTTTCAAAATAACCCATAAAATCAAGAATTTTTTCGAGAGAGTAACCCCGACCTTGGATGTTTTTTATTTTTTCTGAGTGAGTGAGAGATGACACTTAAGCTTAGAATCAAGATCCGATATTTTCATTCATACTACTGATTTTAAAAACGATTAGCTACTTCTCAGTGAGGAATACAGGTAGCCGGTAATCGGTCCGGACTTCCTTAGCAGAGTGGGTGGTTTAAAGGACACAGCATAAGGCTCCGTCCTTAAGTAACACGGGTAGACGTTTTACGGTCCGTACTTACACCTATACTGGATGAAAGTGGACGCAACTAGTCGTACGAACTCGGGACAATCTTTAAGAAAGTTTCGGCATCTAACAGCTCGCTAAATTCTTTCCAAGATTGATTTATCACCAGCTTAAAATTGAAAAGATAATAGCCGAACTCTTACGGCTTCATTGTGTGAGTTAGTGAACCCGGGGTTTGATTTGTGTTTGCATTGGTGTGTGTGAACTATTTTCAAATATCAAAAGCCGCACATTTGATAAAATTCCTTTTGACTATCCCATGCAATCATCTCTCTCATCTTTTGATTTAAATCTCATCATGGAACTTTTGACCAAAATCTCTTGCGGATCCAACCCATCATTTCTTTCAAAAATGACCGAACATTAATATAAAAATGAATTTCTCTCGGTTAGGCCCAAATCGACTGCATCCTCTTCTTTCAATAATCCTCCAACATTTGCGGGAAACATTCACCCGCGGATGAATTCGACCCCCTCATTGAATTCCTACTCGAATCATCAGACCGCACATGATCACCTACAATCTTGGACTAAACCGGCTTATTCTCAGTCTCTCGCTAATGAAACATTTCAAGATCAAAATACCTTTGAATCTCATAATTGGCCGAGAAACCAAATCCAGATGGAAAGACCCGCACTTAATGATCATCAGTGTTGATTAACCATGACAAACCCTTCATCCGACATGATACTCATATAAAGGACTGGACTAATCACATAGAAACACATCAACCCTGTATGCTGACTCCACAATATAAAGGTCCAACCACTCATGATCAAAGGAATAAATTCTACTCGGATCAACTCCACATACCTGGACCATATGAGCAGCCACCTTTCATAATTTATAAGGAGATATTTTCTGAAAATAATGATCATATAATGGATATTCCAAGAAACTCTCCTCCTACCACATACAGGAAAATGGAAGACGAAATTATTGAACACATACCGATTGCTCCCATGATTGATCATGAACAGAATTTTGAGGATAATATTTCAAGGATAAAAACAAGATTTGAATTGATGGAGGATAGATTTCAAAAATTTGCCGATCGAGTAATCTCATTCTAAGGTGGATCGGATATAAAACTAAATGAGGAAATGATTGGATCTAAGAGTGAAAATTTTAAGGATATTCAAAGACCTAGGGATGATTCTAACATCAATACTTTGGCTTATTATTCCCCTAGAAACAATTATGCCTCTGACCCTTACTCTGAATATCAAGGACCCTTCTCATCTATGGAAAACATCACATCACCACACCACACAGAAAATACCAAAAAAATTGAAATATTTGAAAACTACAAAAAATCGAAAATCTAGAAAATTTCATAAAAATTGAGACTGAAGAAGATCTATGGAATTTGGATCCTACTGTACGGGAAGCACTGGAAAAACACTTGATTTTTAAACTTCCCTTTATAAAGGTCATTGAACACTTCCCCGACCTTAAGAAATTTTTAATGGGCAAATTAATGATAAAAAAGTCGGGAAGGATTAGAACAAAAACTGAAAGACAAATCTTGTCAATGGCCTCCTCCTTGGTGTTGAGGAGAAAAACCAGAAGCCGTATAGTGAAGCGGTTGCCCAGATTTGACTGTGAAATCAAAGACATAATTTTCACCCATGCTCGGATTGATGACGATTCACCAATCAATATCCTCCCGACCTCTGTGTTTCACAAACTTAAACTCGGACCGATCAGGAAAATACGAGAAATTGTTCAATTGGCGGACCGATCTATAAAGCGGCCAAGAGGAATCATTTCTGTCATCATGATGTTCCAAGGTGCTCCCTCAAAATCGAATTCACAATCATTGAAATTGAGCATCAAGGAGAATTTACCCAGTCTCCAATTATTCTCGGAAAGCCATTCTTAGCATTGGCTAAGGCAATTATTGATTGTGAGACTCGACAAATAAAATTTACAGCATTGGAATCACTACGATCTGACCATGTCTTTGAGGAACCACGATCTTCTGAGGAAACCCACGAAGTCCCCAACAACCGCAACCATGAAGAGGTAGAAGAGCCCTACCCCGCTACGACACCTAAGATAGCGGCTGTTGATGAGACTATTGGTTTAGAGAATGTCCCCCCTGCTCCATTCCCAACTGCTCTCACCATGGAAAATCGAGCATATGAATCATATGATCCGTAGACTTATGCATGGTCACACCCTGGGTCAACCCATGCTGACTACATGGATTACATCAACTTGACACAGGAATGCTCCAATGTCAAATCAATTGGGAACGAACATGCAGAGACTCTCCCCAGTATTTCAATTCCCGCAAATATCAAAATAGACAAATCCTTCTACTACGATCCTGTGACATATGCGCGGTCGCACCCTGGAGCAACATTCTCCGAATATCCTGACCAAATCCTCCCAAATTGAGAGTGCACCAACATTCAGGAGACTAAGAACAAACAAGCAGATCACACACTGACCAAGGAGAAAAATTCCAATGGCTATTCATCTGGATACTCAAGTGAACCGACATCTTCACGAAACAAGAAAAAAAAGTCACCTTTGACCTTTCGGAAGAGGGATCAGTTGATGATCCCTCATCACGTCCGGAAAAGATAGTCTACATGAGTGAAGTCTGTTCGGCAGCTCTAAAGCCATATCTTCGAAAGGATCCGAAGCTGATGCTCCTACCTTCTATAAGTACACTGGAATTATTTCTTATCAGATGACTGAGACCGGTGCTTCTGAGCATTCATCTGAGGACAAACCGATTGATCTTAAAAAGGAACGAATTTTGAGGACAATTGAAGAAACAAAAAGACATGAATATCTTGAGCATGTCCACTCTCAAATACTATTCCACTGAGGATAACTCTGATGATGGATACCTTTCATCTGACTCAAATGTTTCACCTACTATCCATCATGATTATTCTGAGGATGACACTGATAATAGTTGGGAATCATATGCTTCATCTCCATTTCATCATTACGATCTCCCATCGCAAGCTCACAAAAAGATCAGCCGTAAACCGCCTTAATCATCGGCTAACCACCCTGCCTCCGAGCACATCGGTCTCCTTGTACAGCTTCTTTCTCTACTTAGGCCAAGGCCTAAGTATGGGGGGGAATCGATGCCATCTGTATATACCATTTCTCTCATCACACTTTTCCCTCTCGATCACTCCATTTCCACCTTCTCCTATACTTAGGCTGACCAGAGCCTAAGTATAGGGGGAACCGACACCCTCCTGTATATACTCTCCTCATCAACATATCCCGACCACCTCTTTTTGCGATCTTCTTCTATACTTAGACTATTCACAGTTTAAGTATAGGGGGGTGAACTATTCTATATCAAAATTTTACTCTCTTACGCTTAGCCCGAGCTATGTCTTCTTTACGCTTCTTATGCTCTGAGGAAACATCACTCGCTAAGTATAGGGGGTCTGTATATATACTGTGTATATATTTTATCCATATCTTGTACTTCCGCGTAAGTCTATATGTATTTACGAGGTGGGTAATTAATCAAAAGAAACAATAAAAGAAAAGAAAAAGAAAAAGAGATTTGCTACTAACACTGACTGTGCCCAAAATTTCTGAAAAAATGGCTTCTTATTAATTTTTGCATTAAAAAAACTAAAACAACAAAAATCCCTTACATAAAAAAAATCAAAAGAAAAAATGTGTCTGCATTCAACACACCTGCACTTCATCCAGCATCGCATTCATTTGCATTTGTGAAAAGTCATCGAGTTCTGAACCGAGTTATGAACCGAAATCGAGAGTGGTCTGGACTTGACCTTAATCCACCTAATTTTCAGAGGAACTTCACCGAGAAATAAGATTTTAGAGTCTTCAGGACGTTGACTTAATTCTTTGAGTTCCACATGACAATGTGAAGAGTTTGACTCTTAGTGTCTAACCTGGTCTCTTCATTCTGGGTACAACTCTGGAATAAGGAATTAATTTGTACTCTCGCGTTGTACACTTAACTCAACTCAGATGGGATGTTGGAAGACTGTGTGAGTTTCTTTTCAGGTAGCATGGAAATCTAAAGACCGGAGTACGGGTTGAAATAAAGCTTCAGAAAAGGGATGGACGGTTGGGCACAATTTTTCTAAGACCCCAAAAAATATAGGGAAACAAAAAGATTCTATATCCGTAGGGGCACAATAAGATCCAAGCAGAACCACCAAAAATTCCAAATACAAAGAAGCATTCTACCAAATAAATATCTGACCAAAAAGGTCCAAGCTTCAAGAAACCTGCAGATCTTAGTGAAGACTCGGCTACACTGGCCGTCTTCACAAGGAGAGGTGACTACACTGGTCCCCCTCCACTTCTTTTCTCCTTCTTCTAACTTCTCCCCCAATTCGATTGTGAACACAGCGCGATAGACCGTAGAAGGAAATACCTGACTCCCTGAGGACGAGCTACTGGAGAGGAGGTTTGCGCGGCAGTCCGACATTCTGGGTGGGAAGAGCTAAAACCTTTCACAACACATGAATCGATTGTTCAATGTTCATAAGGTATGCTTTGGGAAGAGGATTGATCTAAGATGACTTCTGAGCCGAAACTGTAGCAATGATTTGTAGAACTTGAGGGCTGTTGATTTTAAAATTCTAAGTCTCACAGAAGTTCCGCCACACTAATAACCCAAAGGTCGAGTCTAGATTCATTTTCACATTCAGCTCATGGTCTTGGTATGGAACCCAATCTCATTTCACTTCATGGCATTTCTTTTTGATACTCAGGGACGAGCATGCTTTAAGTATAGGGGGACTATGAATCTCGGATTCATCACTCTAAATCTCATTTTTTTAAGCTCAAATCCTTTAAAATCAACAGCATTCCTGCATATATTCTGCATAATTAGCATTCATGCATGTTTTTATAAGAATTATATTTTAGCACTAATTTCTGCACAAAATAAGAAGCCAAAAATCCAAGCCAAAAGTGACATGTAAATAGCCTAACTTCCCAGATTTTTAAATCATTCATGCTAACTCTGAATGACCCAAAACCACTTCCACTGTGTACATATCACTAACAAGAATAGATGAAAAATTCAAAAAAAAACTAACCCAAATAAGTGGACCAAAAACCCAAACCCTAGTTTCAGGATTTCCGGACTAAAAACCTCATATCTTCATCATCCAGTGTTCGATTTATCCCTACTCACTTTTGAAGTAATGTACATTCAATTATCTTCAAAACAAGACCAAGTTCAAGTGAATCGCAGAACATATGCGAAAGTTGGGTTTTGGACCTCTTTTGTACATATATTTTAGCTGATTTTGCCTGATATTTTATATACATACTTTATTAACTAATAGAAATCCAAAAAAAATAGATTAAGGTGTAAATATTTATTCTTGATTTTACCATATTTTTTCCGGTTTTTTATCTATTTTAAAAATGATATAAAAATTATGAAATACAGAAATCAAGGTATTCTATGTACATGGGATACCCCGAAAATATCACTTTGTGCAATTGATGCATTTTGGTTTTGATATCTTCATGAAAGTTATAGATCTCATCGAGACGAGCAATTTTTGATTTTACAAAATATTTATTTTTCGAATTTTCTGATGCTGACACGTGGCGGCTCCTGGAGCCGCCACGTGTCAGCTATATTCGGCATTATTTTTTATTTCGTTTTTAATAAAAAAATAAGAATAAAATTAATTAATTAAAAATAAATAAAATAAATAATAATACCACGCACGTGCGTCGCGCGTGCCTCCCTGGCACGTGCTCCGCACGTGCCCCCTCTCTCCCCACGCGCCACGTGCTCTCATCGTGGCCGTCCGATCTCGGCCGATCAGACGACCACTACTCGTCTTCCTCCTGCGAATCCTCCGCCGCTTCCCAAGTCAGTCGCCCTTTCACCTTCTTCTCTGACACAACTACCACCGCCACCTTCACAACTTCACCACCGACCCTCCATCAGAACCGCTTCACCGACTACGCCACCATCGAGCATCATCGACGATCATCCCCTCCGCCAACTCCTCCTTGCGACTTCCACTACCATCAACGTTATCACCAGCGACATCGACCGCTCCGCCAATGTCGTAAACTACCAGCCTCTCCTTCACCTTCGTCTGGGAACACCGCCAACACCTTCCGTCCCTCGGCCTCGACCGGCCTGGCGGTGTTCCCGAGTTCCTCCTCACGTGCGTGGCACGTGACAGGACAACCACCCCACGAGTCACGTTCCTAACACGTGACCACGTGAGAAATTTGCAGAAGATCCCCCGGAGGTTCCACTATTTGCGCTCCAGTCCATCAACCAGAGGGCACGTGCAACGCACGCGCCCCTCTGGCAAAATTGCTAAAGCACCCCCCAGATTCTTGGTAATTGCAAGTAGGTTCCCCCCTTGCCTATTTGTTTATATTTATTGCATTTATACCCCTGTCTTCCCCCTCTATGTTGAACCTCTTCTCTAATTATTTTATTAATCCAAAAATAGCATTTTGTTTGTCAATTATTTTCTACATTTTGACATATTGTGGATATTTTTGTGATCAGTGGTTAACTAATAAATAATTATTTTGTAGAAAATTGCACATTTGGCCTAGTTTGTGCTCTAAAATTTATATTTAATTAACCGTTCCTCTAAAAATCCCCGAAAAATCTCATATTTAGAATTAGTTGTGCTTGACATTGTGCCCAAAAAGATTTGCATTTGCTTGCATATTTGCCCTGTAAAATCATTTTGCATATTTCAGTATTTGATTTTTAATAGATATTAGATCTCACATTTTCGAGGTTTAGAATTTTTCTAAGATCCATTACCAAGTAATAGATCTTATATAATTTTATTTCTTAAAAATATTAGGTTTATTATTTATTATAATTAAATATTAAAATTCATTCTAATTGCATTTAAAAATTCATTAAAAATTCATATTGCATCCAAAAATTCCAAAAATATTACAGTGCATTCATTTCATCATATTTTACATTGTGGCCAAGTTTCATATTTTTCGGGCATCCTTTAAATATACTTGACATTTTAGTCCCTAAAATAGGCCAAAATTGCATTTTGCATACCTTCTTTGCATTAAAAATTCCGAAAAAAAGACCGCCTCGAAAACCGTGCACGAATATTGATAGACATAATTCTATGTTATTCATTTGCCTCCTTATGATCGACCTTGGGACTTTACCAAGTAAAATAAACATAACACCACGAGACTGAAAATTGAATAATTATTTATGGTTATTTTCTTGACCGGTTCCGATTGCCGCCTACAACGCACGACAAATCATTTTAACACAAATGACAAATAAACATCTTTTAACAAGCGCATTTCAGGACTCGTCATTATACCAGGTTGAGATTATTTCTAAGGAAGTTACAGAGCAAGTGGAAGGGACCATACTTGGTCCGAAAGGTGCACGACAATGGTAGCATTGATATATCTGAGATGTTATCAGATTCCACCTTTCGAGTTAACGGTCAGCGCCTCAAGCCATATCTAGATTATGATTCGTTGATCGTTGATGTTTCCCCTATTCATTTTTCATGAGATTTGGTCTTTGACTCACATCATTCACATCTCATGCCTGATTATCACTTCTCCCCTGCAGATGTATAGATCTAGTTGTCCATATCATTAATTCTTTTATCTAACATTCCATCCCCATCTTGTGATTATGCTATACTTAGGGTGTACTATACCCTAAGTATAGGGGGTGTCAGATTTTTTATTATTCTTTTAATTTTTTTCACCTATGTTGTGCTGCTTATACTTAGGGATATTTTACCCTAAGTATAGGGCAGGTAGATCATGTACATTCCAACCCTCAGATTTCCCCTTGTGTACAGTCTTCTATACATAGGATTACTTGATCCTAAGTATCGGGGGATCATCGATCTCTATTCATTATATTCTTTTATTTGTCTTTGTATTATATGTTTTCTTTTCACGCCCTGATAATCAACACGAGTTATGTATTCTTCATCACTCTCTGATCACTCTGAGGACATCGTTCGAGCAAAGTGTATGGGGTATCGTATATATTGTATATATACTTTAGCCATAACTCGTACTTTGGGTAAGTGTGTTAATAAATAAAATGGCTAGAAACCACAACTAAAACCACAAAATTTTTAAAATTTTTCTTGCATACAAAATTCTTTCTTGTACATACATGTTTGTAAAAATTATTTTTGTACAAATGTTTGTAAAAATATTTTGATTGCAAAATGTTTGTAAATATTTTTGTATCAAAATTCTATATATAGTACACAATTTTTGAAAAATGTTTGAAAAATAAAAGTTTGCAAAAATTTATGCAAATGTTTGTAAATAGTTTGCAAAACTTTCCTCTCTTTCTTGCATTCAACATTTTCAAAAATTTTACATGTTTTCAAAATTGCATAAAAAGAGTTTGTACATATTCTTGTATCCTTTTGAATCATAGTTGACATTTAAGCCAGTCTGGAATTAAATTGGAAAATAAATCTTGGTTAAGACCTTAATCCACCTAACTTTCATAGGAACCTTATAGGATGGAGTTAAGACTTTTCAGGTCCATTAGTGACTTAATTCATTCAGTCCCCTAGGCTACATTCACATGTCATCTTAATGAGCCTAAGTAGAACACTTAACAATACACGCATGACTCTCACAGACAATGTCTTTACTTGGACCAACACCTTACACATAGATCCACACGGATGAAGTGGTGAGGAGACAGAATCCTTTTTCTTGGGGTAGCATACGAGGGTAGTACTTCTAGGAGGAACCTCTCGTCTTCCTTTAGGGAAGGATGTGCACCTCAACTTGATCTGGCGATGTTGAGGTCTAAAGACAGGAGTGTGGGTTGCAATAATGCTTCAAAAGAGGGATAGTCTACTCGCTCAAGAAGAAAAAGTCCTTATGTATATGTTGCACCATGTAGATATGTTGTACATATGCACATCGAAAAAATGTATGCAAAATCAAGAAAAACTCCAAAAAAATGTAGATGCATGATTGAAAATAAAATGCCTGCCAGAGTGTATATAGCCAAATAAAGCAAAGCTTATGTATTACACCTTCTCATCTCATGAAGCTTGCAGTGGGGACATAGCTACACTGGTTAGGATCCCAAGGATACGTGGCTATACTGGCCACGATCCATTCTCTTCTTTCCCCTTCATCTTGAGCCGATTGCACTTGAATTTCGAAGGGAATACCCCGCTCCTCGAGGAAAGAGCTGCTAGACTGAGGAATTAGAGTTACCTTGTTGAGGGAGGTTGTTTCTTTGTCATTTCTGAGGTGGGGAGCTACACTTCACTTACATAGTATAAGGAAAGATGTACAATCATTAGAGTTTGCATATGTAGACATGTTGTGATCTAGATTATCGAGGAGTCATGACCATAGAATAGTGGAACTTAGAGGTTGTTGAGTCTTAAACCTATATCTCAACAAGGTTCTGACAAACTAATAACCCAAAGGTCTGACTGAGCTCCATACTTCAATTTAATGATGATAAGTTTAATAATCAACCTTGATTCTTTTTCTTTTCTTTCTCTTTTCACTTTAATTTCAAATAAGTGTTTGCTAAGGGACTAGCAAAGATAAAGTATGGGGGGTGATGAATCTTTGATTCTCACTCTTTATTATTTTAGTTTAGATCTTTTTCTTGGCAAAACATTATGTAAATACCTGTAAATAAATAACTTGGCATATTGCACACATTTTTTAATATTGCATAATTAATATCTAATTGGTGTAAAATAAAAGAATAAAAAGAAAAGAAAAAGAACTAGGTATTTAGAATAAATACAGAGTGACCCAAACCCCAAAAGAAGGTCAATCCTTGACTTGATCGCAAAATCAAATAAGTATGGAGAGATAGGGTCTACTATGTAGTGTATATATCTCCTACACTGGTACATATGACTTATTTATCTATTTCTTAAACTAAATTCTTTTATACCCTTGTATATAGTATTAATAACGTTATAAAAATAAAATAAAAATCACAAATTAAAATAAAAATAAAAATAAAATCATCACTTACTTGTACAAAATACACTGATATATATTACTTTCTCTATTTATTATATACCATTAAATAATTTATAAAAAAAAATGTATATTCCAAAAATTATATTGTAGATAAATAAAATATAAAATAAGGGTAATTATATAGAATAATAAAATAAAAATACTTGTACATAAAAATGGGTATAATATACATGTATATAATACTATTATTATACATACATTAATTTATATTTCATAAAATAATTAAAAATCATAGAAAATAGTTTGAAAAATAATAAACATTTTTACTTTATTAACTTTTTATTTTAAATTCATTTACTATTTTTATTGAATTTGTAATTATTTTGTAAATTCAAATTTTCTGATTGGTTCAGGAGGGTTTGTTGACCCTGGTCAACGCCCCCTCCTAGCTCGGGTCCGGTCGAATCCTCTTCGCTGGAGCCTTTTCTCCAAATTACCCAGCCCGACTCTGATCGTCATTTGCCTCGATTCTTGGACCTGTGATGCCTCAGACCATCATGATCCTTGTGGATTTCTAGGATGATTCAGATCTCTTTAGGGTTCCGCGCTCCGCATTGATCTTTCTGGACCCTAACTTGGTGTATAAATCATCCTCTTCTGCCTCCTAGCACTGCAGCTCGTTCCTCGCCAATTCCTCCACCCCTAGACACTCTTAGCCGAGTGACAGCAGCTGGGAGATGCCTTTGAATCGGAGTTTGGTGTCTTGAAGCAGTAGCTTAACCACGTAGCCAGAGAGCTCCGCCGCATTTAGCCTCCTCGCCCACCGCAGCGAGGTTGAGGCCACTACCCCGACTACCATCTTCGCCTGAAGTTCCAGATTTCATCCATACCCTCAGGTACACCCATTTTGCTTTCATTTTCCAGCACGAGTCCATTTACATATTACGCTCTATCGTCGTTCCCTTGCTCAGTCAAGTAGGGCGGAGCTTTGCTTCATTCACTCATCCACTCCGATCGATACTACGTTTCGCCCTCCACCTTCCATCATAGTCTTATGACCCTAAAACTCGACCATCAGGCTGAGACCAGGCAGGTCCTCCACCCCCCGTTCACCGGAGACCCAAAACTTCACCCCACACCACTCTCTTCTCCTGTTATACAATATGTATCTCTTTGTAGGTATCCGCGTGCACAAAGGAGCCCTTTTGTGATGCTTGCTAGCCCTACGGAGTAGCTCCAACTAGAGGACCTCTGGCAAGCTCATCTGACCGCTCGATTCTTCATCAGAACCGCCCTCTTGACGTGGAGTCATTCCATGACTGTGATGGACCTCTCAGAAGACTCATCGGGATCGTAGATCACCTCCCACGCCTAGCCAAAGCTCATCTAGACCTTGTTCTTCCAGCCATAGTCTCCATTATACGATCTGGATAGGAGCCTAAGTTTTGATTCGAGCCCTCCTTTAGCATCCGTTCCTAACACTAGGATCAGAGATGGGCCCCTCATCTGAGCTTCCCGATAACAACCCTTGAAGATCGTTGGATCAGCCTTTGTAGTCATCATCAGACACGTACGTCCCTGACAATATTTGAGACCGTAAGATGTTTTCCAGGGAATGATCAGAACCGCCAGGAGCCCCACGCACCACACACAAGCCCCTAGGGGTATATTTCCATCTTACCCATGCTTGTTTATGCTTTGTTACTTAATCCAATAAATAAAAGTTGTAGTACAAACATTTACAGTTTCAACCTCGGATTTTTAGTATTTGCATTTTAGTCCAATTTGTTTGATCTCAGTGTTGTCCCACGTGCCTTTCTGGGTTATTTGCATTATATGCACTGTACTTTATGGATGTTATGATTAGAATGGCAATTTTTTGATATTTATATTTATACCCCTATAAGCTCGATTCGTGTGTTGTGTGCATGCTGTTTGGATATTTTGCAAGTTAGGTCATTCTCTGTTCATCAGTGTTATTATTAGGCCCTGAACTTTGTTCTAATTGCAAGTAGGTCCCTGAGAGTTGCATATCCTTCTTTTAATTAAATAAATTTCAAATTAATCCCAAAAATTTCCTAAAAATTACTGTTGGCTCATGTTGATGCGTAGTATTTATCGTGATTTTTGTGGATTTAGTTGCGTTTAATATTTTCTAAAAATCAAAAACTCATGAAAAGTGTCATGTCTGTTTTGGAAAATACATAAAAATAAGAAAAATGCCATAAAAATTCATGCTTATGTATTTTTTATTTTGTCTACAGTAGTATTTTTCTTTGAAACCCCTTATAAAAACCCTAAATATTGTAAAAGACCTAAAAACTTCTAAAAATCATAAAAAAACTCAAAAAAAATAAAATAAAGCATTCCAGTTCATGTTTGCAGCACTTCCTATCTATTTTGGCATGAAATTGTTCTCGAGGACATTAAGGCATTTTAAGTAATTTTAATTTACAATTTAGTCCTCGTTATGTATTGTTTGTAGTGTTCTTCACTGTTTGATTTTATAAAATTCTAAAAACATTTACAAAAATCCAGAAAATTACCAAAACATTTTAAAATATTAAAAACTCAAAAATATTTTTGCGTTAATTTTCTGAGCATTTTTAGCAATAAAGAAAAATACAAAAAATTTGTTTGTGCCATGTTTCCTTATTTGTTGTTTTTATTCCTTTATTAAAATATAAAAAATTACAAAATTAAAATCACCAAAAATATGCTTTCCTTTTCTGAATTTTGACTACTTTGTACATTTCCGTGCTCCTTGTGCTCGACTCTGGTTGCTATACCGGGTAAAAATAATAGTGAGACAACTTACATTTTGATTGCTTGATTTATTTGCTTGAGTGGTTTTCTTCTTCTTGATTGCCCGAATTGATTAATTAGGGACAACGACATTGATTATTCTCCACCCTAGTCGATCTTGATTTTCGTGTCATCAGGGACTCACGTGATACACACTCAAAAGGACTAAAACGGAAATATGAAAACTAAGGGGTCCAAACTAAAATATAGATAACTACACATTTTATTTACTAGACTAAAGTGAAATAAAGAAATCTAACGGTAGAAGTAAAATATACCCAAGCGGACACATGGCGCACGTACGAGGAGGAAGAGGTTTATGTCTCTGATATTCCCTGGAAAGTGATATGACTGCTCTGTTCTTGTTGGGGACGTACGTGTGAGATAAAATACCAGGATCTGAATATGCCGTTAGGATGAAGGTGTGAGCATACGAGCCTAATCAGATCTGGAAAGCTGTCCTCAATCTAACGGTGGAAAGTTGTCCTAGATGAACTCAGGTCTGGTGAACTTTGTCGAAGCATGGAGAGGGCTCCACTGCTCCGATGAGGCTATTGAGACATCCAAAACGGTCGTTGAAGCACTCTGCATCAACTAGGATGCTCCGATGGATGTGGGAACACTCAGATAAGCGTCGCGGTGTTACTCCTCATGGAGCTGCTGGGAAAGAACGAGCCTCCTGAGTCGTCAAATGAGCCTCCTAGCATGAACTAGTACCTACAAGGGAAAAAACGACTCGAGGGCGTGGCTCCAATCAGTTAGTGCTTGATGAAATAAGGAGAAGCGATGGTGAACGAGGGTTCAACCTCTAGCGAAGGTGGGGGGAAGAGGTCTCTTCTTGATCTCATTCTGAGGAGAGATATTCAAGATGGTTAGGATGTGTAAGAAGGGTGGTAATGAGTTGGGGTCTCGATTGTTGTGGGTGGATGTATGAGCGGTGCTCAAGACCTGGTGGTTGGATCAAAGGAATGGGCGGCAATGATGCAAAAGGGAATCGAAGTGGAATGGAAAGAGTGGGGGATATGGGTGATACCTGAGGCTTCTTTGGAGATCAGCAACATCAGGCGAACGTGCGGTGAAGGTTGTGGCCTCGATTCTCGGTGGAAGGAGGAAGAGGCATCTCGTGACGGAGGTCTCCGGCTACGACTTGAGCTGTGGCCAAATGGCCACCAAACCGAGCTCCGGAGGAGGTGTCGAGCAGTTGTCACTCTGCCGATGCTAGCTAGGGGGAAAGGGTGGCATGAGGCACGAGTTTAGGAGCTGGATGAGAGGATTTATAGGATGCTCGAGGGTCCAGAAAGATTGGATAGTGGAGCGCAACCCTAAGAAGATCTGATCCTCCCTAGGGATCCACGAGGGTGAGGGATCCTATGAGAGGAATCAAGCGATGGAAATGAGGCAAACAGATGTCGGGTCCGATTAGGAGAAATCCGAAAAGATGCTCTGACGACGAGATGGCAGACCCGACCTGGCTGGAAGGAGGCGTTGACCAAGGTCAACATACCTACATGGACAAACGAGAATTCAGGATATACAAAAATGAAATAAAATTCAATAGAAAATAGTAAATGATTTTAAATTAAAACATATATAAAATAAAAAATGTTTATTATTATATAAACTATTTTTATGTGATTTTTAATTATTTTTATGAAAAAAATAAAATAAGGTATATGTAGTATTAGTTGTTATATACAAGTATATTATACCTATGTATTATGTACAAGTATTTTGGTTTTATTATTTTATGAAATTATTTTTTTATATTTTATTTATTTACACAATAATTTTGGGAATACAAAATGATTTTATTTAATTTTTATAAATTAAGTAAGGTTGTAAAATAAATAGGGATTGTATTATATACATGTGTCTTTTATGCAAGGAATTATTAATTTTATTTTTATTTTTATTTTGTTTTTCTGATTTTATTATATTATTATTATGTTTATATACAAGTATGTAAAAAATAAAATATTTATGTTTTATCAAAATAAATAAATACATATTTTTTACAAGTATAAGCAGTATGCACATTACATAGTGAACCCTTATCTTGCTTTACTTATTTTCTTTTGTGATTAGATCAAGACTTGACCTTCTCTTGGCGTTGGGTCACTATGTATTTATTCTAAATAAATCATCTTTTTCTTTTCTCTTTATTCTTTTATTTTTGGCAAAAAGGTGCTAATTATGAGGTATTAATGAAGACATGCACATAGTTAAAATATCGCATTTACGTATATTTACATGTGGTTTTTCTAAAGGATAAAACTAAAATAAAATAATAAAGAATGAGATTCGTAGATTTTTCAGTAATTTACACCATAGATACCTTAGTGTGGAGGCCAGACTTAGGAGAGACTTCATAGACTATACTTGACCTTACTACTACTACTGACGAGTTCGTGCCTTTTCATTTTGAGATTTGTGAGACTTCACAGGCCAAACTTGACCACACTACCACCGACCAGTTCGTTCCTTTTTGTTTTGGGATTGCTGAAGATCTTCATCAAGTCGATCCTGATTGGTTCATGTTAGTTGATGACCCTTATATCGATTTGCACTTTATTAGATCCATCCCTCAACGGTTATGCAAGAAGATGTGATTTCTACCTTCTTGATCTATGTATAACATCCAATTTGTATAACCACTTTTATTTTAATTCCTTCCATCCACTGATTCGTTCATCCACCTCATTCTGAATGTTTGCCTTGCTTAGGACGTACTTTGTCCTGATATGGGGGGTTACTTGAATCGAGTGTGCTTTCTTCATTCTGTTTCATCACTTTTGTTGTTTCATGTACTTAGTGCTCTTTTACCCTAAGTATAGGGGGAGAGATGTGTACATTCACCCAACATATTTTTTATTGGTTTTTATTGGTCCCTTTCCTTATCTCCTCTCTTGTTGATATTTATGTCTATACTTAAGGATATTTTGCTTTAAGTATAGGGGGAGGCAAATTGAGTTGTGATCTATTCATTCCAACCCTCAACCCTCCATGCACGTCGAATATATTTTGTTATATTTAGGATTAATTGATCCTAAGTACGGGGGGATTGTTGGCATCTCATTCTTTCATTCATTATTGAGTCGTTGTAGTATAGTCTCTTTTATACTCAGTATGATGTATGTCTTCTCCTTTTCTCTCTGATCTATGAGGACATAACTCAAGCCAAGTATAGGGAGGTCGTATATATGTTTTATATACTTTAGCCATAACTCATACTTTTGTATTTTTAATAATATGGATAATTAATAAAGATTAAAACACACCTTAAAATTCTTTGAATATACTGATTAATAAATCAGGTAAAAATATTTTGCAAAATATTAAAAAATGATTGGAAAATTTAAAAATCTTTTGACAACTGTTTGGAAAATATTTTTTAAAATATTTTCGACCTTTGTAAAATTTTTTTATTTGTAAAATTTTATTTTATTATTTGAATGAAATATTTTGAAAATCTATTTACGAAATATTTGGAAAATGGTTGCAAAAATAGTTTGAAATATCCGTACAAACTGTTTGAAAAACCTTTGTAAAATGATTTCAAATTTTGTAAATGTTTGTAAAAATTATTTGTCAAATTATTATTTCAAAAATAAATTTTTCAAAATGTGTGTCAAGACCTTTGCAAATTATTTTAAGGACTATAGAAATTATTTAAATAAAACTTCTAATAACTTGTAAATAACGAAGATGCTCTTTTTGTAAATATCTGTACATATTTCTCTTTATTTTTAAAAAATCACCAAAATTTTACAAAATTAAAAATCCATAAAAATTTGCAAAATATTTTTAAAAACTTTCATAAAATTTGAAAAATTTTTAAAAACTTAAAAATTAGAAAAATGCACCATAAAAATATTGTCCTTACATTGTGCATTGCATTTACATTCTTCGATGTTGATAATTGAACTAGTCTAAGTAAAATATGAAGATTGGATCTTGTTGTACTTTAATCCACTTAACACAGAAACCTTATAAGAACTAAAATTAAGACACTTCTGGTCTGCTAGACTTAATTCTTTGAGACCATAAGACTTGGTTCACTGTCGTCTATGCTGCCTAAGTAGAATATTTCAGAACACACACATGACTCTATCGACAGTGACCTGACCTATATTGCACACTTGCACCTTACACATTGCTCACCTCAGTTGAGGTGGTAGAGGGATGGATTTACTGGCATGAGACACAAGCCAATGGAAACATTGAAAGTCACACATTTATGACCATTGTACCCCAACCTAACCTGATAGCGAAGAGGTCTAAAGACAAACCTATACATATACCCATATAATAAACATCCAAATTTATTTAGGAATGCAAATAACTTCATAAAAATATAACAAAAATATATTTGAGTGTATTTAAATAATTTATAAATATATAAATTATTTATAAAATCTAAAATATAAAATAAAAATAAAATACACTTTATATAGGTAAAAATATCTATATTTATACTTGTAGAAGTACCTCACAATAAATTAACTCATAAAAATAATTAAAAATCATATTAAAATATTAAAAAATAATAAACATATATCATGTTATAACTTTTAATTAATTATTAATTATTTTATTTTTAATTATTTATCTTTTTTAGTTTTTTTTGTTTTCTAGTGGTCCATGTTGGACTAATAGAAGCACTTTTCCGTCGACATGGAGTCAACTCTTCTGACTCCAGGTGTAGCCCTGTGAGAATAGGTGCACCTTCTCGATATTTTCTACCATGATACAAGGTCGAGGCCTTGTACCTCCTATGAGTTGTCTTCCATGTTCATCCGTGATCTACACCGCCCATATTTCCTTCGTTATCTCGTGTTCCTTTGCATGCCACACCACCTCGAATATCCCTCCTCACTCACTATATATAACCACATCCTCCTCCGCCATTTTGTTTTTGGTTCCCTTTTGATATGCTTTAACCCCTCAAATTATACCCTAAGATAGAGCCTGGTGATAGGAGACTCGCCCAACCGATTTGCAGTGAAAAGAGCGACGTAGCAGGAAGATTCCTACATCTCCGACGATCACCGCCACGAGGTCTGTCTCCTTGGCTTATGGCCAAGTTGAGGTATCTTTCTTAGATTTTTAGGTAGATTTATTCATCGTCTTTTGTTTGTACATTTTAGTTCGTGTTTAAATTGTTGTTTTAGCGTATGTTACATCAATTTTTGTTCACCGGAGCTCTCGAGCTCCGACCACCGATCTTCACCGTGTACTCGTGTTTCGACCATCATGTTTTACCCCACTACATTGCCCCTTCGATTCTCATCCATTCTCCACCACCCATCCACATGGATCTACCTAGATTCGATCCGCTCGTGCTTCATCCTCCACTAGTCACCAGACCGCCACCATTCCACCTCACCTCCCATAGATCTGGCCCAATAAGTAGGGCAATCCCATTACCATAGTGTCCTCTTCTTTTTGCTGCATGAATGAACTTCAAGGAACCCCTTTTGGGAATTAATTGAACCTGCAAGAATCTCCAGGCAATTGGTCAGCTTCTCCGACATCCAGTGCTCCACCATTGAGCCATGTATCTTCCTTCTACCACCTGAAGATCAGGAGTATCTCTAGGAACCTTCAGGGCACATCAGAAGCTGAATCCACTATCAGATCGAGGAGTTACAACTAGTTGAAGTCCTCTCAAGTGGAGTTCTTCGTCAGCTCATCCAGGAGGGCTCGTTGCTGTTGGATCTCAAGCGCCTCCCAAATTGAGCACAACTGTTGGATCATCCCACGTAATGACCGTCATATGCTTCACACGATCTAATCCACAACATCAACCAGCAAACCGGTACCAGTCGTCTAGATCCAGCCACATGTCTAAGTGGATTGTCTTCAGATGCTGGATCAGGCGCCCTTGAGGGGTATATTTCACCTTTCACCCCTCCTTTTTGAATATAAATATTTAGTATTTAAATTTTCTACAATAGTTGTAATTATTTTATAAAAATGCAAGTGAACCCTTGATCTTCCTGGATATTATATTTAGGTCCTTGCTAGCTCAACTCAGGTGCGCCCCACGTGAGGTGAGCATTTTGCAGTTATACCCTCCCAAAAACCTTATAAAAATCTTTTAAAAATCTAAACATATTTATTACTACATCTGAATTTTCTTTATGTTATATATTATCTATTAAAAATAGTTTAAGGAATTTTGGACTTGTAATATATTTTTAGCACCTGAAAACCTTCAGCTATTTTAAAAATTCATGATTTTGTATATTCTGAAATTTAAAAATACACAAAAACTAGTAAAAATTCGTGAAAAATAAAAAACATTAAAAAATATAAAAAAACAAAAAATATTTTGTTATATATTTTTTATTATTTTAGACATCATTAGAATTATAATACCCTGTATTTTATAATATTCATAGATATAGTTATATATATCTATATTATATATTAGAAAGAAGAAAAGAAGTAAAAAATTATCAAAAGAAAATAAAATTTAAAAAAACTAAAATTTAAAAATATAAATAACAAGATTAATTTAAAAAATAATTAAATAAAAAACTCACAAGAAAATTAAAATGGAGTGAATATTATACAAAATATCATTATGATTTATTAATTATTTATTATAAATAATAAGTAGTGATACCATGTATTGCTCCTTATGTTTGATACTCTACATACTTACACCATACACATCTATAGTAGAGATATAATAAATTTCTCTATTAGCTTGAATATTCTATTGGTTGATTGTCGATCAGAGGTACACGTGGTCACATAATGATTGCAACTCGTGTTTGATTAGCAGACCGGTGAAAATGACCTTTCTTCACAGGGTCACCTCACATGGTCCCAACTATGCACCCCAAGTTTTGTATTCATTATTTAATACTAATAAATCAAGTTGTAGTTCATTATTTCTTGTTAAATTACATGTGTGCCCTTGCAATTTATTTCATTTTCAAAAACATACCTGCCAGCTTGATTTAATTTTATTTTTGCATTTCTTTTCATTTAAAACAACTTCTATGATCCAAAAAATCTAAAAAAATAGGTGTATGTGCATAATGGCTTCTTATTCATGTTATTTTTTTACCATTATGCATACATTTATCATTTATTATAAATTATTTTGAGCTCTTTTCTTCCCTGTTTGATTTGAAAATAAAAAATTACAAAAGCTTTTCCAAAAAATTCAAAAAAATAGCTAATGTTTATTAGCATATTTTATAATTCCAAACCAAAAACGATAAAAAATATCAAAAAAGAATACAAAAAAATAACAAACACTTTTTAACCCTAAAATTCACAAAATATTTTTAAAAAAATAAAAAATATTGTCTTATGTTCTAATTTATATATTGCATTATCTAGCTATTAAAATTGATTTTGATATATTTTGAGACCATTTCTATTTTTAAATCTCAAATCAATTCATCCCTATTAAAAGTCCTTATTTTGCTTTATTTCAGTTCTAAAAAATAAAAAATGTAAAAATTCCCTAAAAATCCACAAAAAATAAAATATTTGAAAAATATAAAAATCTTTTATCATGTTATTTTTTACTATATATATTTCTATTCATATATGGTATACCCTACATATCCTATATATATCATTATATATAATTAATATTATTGTTAATTATTATAAATACCATATAATTATTTTAAAATATTTAAAAGATAAAAAGTATTATTCTCTTAGATTATTTTCTTATTTTTGCATATTTATTATATATATTGTAATATAAAATATTTATATTATTTATATGGTCTTTATTATTCCTTTAATATATATTCATTGTTCTATTATCAAAATAAAAGGAAAATAAAAACTAGAAATTAAAAATAAAAATATATAATTAAAAAAATATTATTATATTGAATTAAAACCCACATGTACATTAAGTGATTTTGTGCATACTTGTATATACTTGCTTTATTTATTCATTAAATA
Source organism: Ottelia alismoides (assembly GCA_037367405.1). Taxonomy (NCBI): domain Eukaryota; kingdom Viridiplantae; phylum Streptophyta; class Magnoliopsida; order Alismatales; family Hydrocharitaceae; genus Ottelia; species Ottelia alismoides. Next base: position 606,889 of record JAZKJV010004381.1, on the reverse strand, counting down.
ATACATGCTACGTCTTGTGCTTCTCGTGTTCGACCCCTACTTGCTTCCCCGGTACATATACTTGTTTTGTAGCGTATAATAAATTTGATTCACACCTCAGTTTGCATTGCTTGATTATTATGTATGGGTTGATTGTTGCTTAATCCATTGGTTCTTATGAGAGATGACTTCAACAACTGTGATCTCTCCTTGAGAGATCGTACAACTCGCTCATCAGATTATTTGGGTTGAATAGAGACCTCCATCAAGAGTCGCCTATACATATACACCCAACCGACCTTCATTCGAATTTTGATTGCACTCTACCCTTGAAAATCGAATCTTCCTCATGCTCGAGCTTGATGGTGATAGCAACAACCTCATCAGAGCTTTTGGCATGGAGGAAGAGGTCTAGAGGCAGTGAACTAATCTCGTCAAATTTGCTCAGGCGAAGCTCCACCGTGGCTCCCTATTCTATAGGTAAAGACTTAGTTTTCTTGCATTTTTCCAGTCCTAACATTAGATATAACATAGTTTAGGTTTTTATTCCGATAACTTCGTTGATCTTTTGTAAAATACAAGCATATAGTTCGTTGGAGCTAGTGCTCTGGACACTGTTTCCCACCATATCTGCCTCTATTCCGACTCAACAATTCCTTGATCATCTTCCCCTCTGCATTATCTACATCCCCTATACCTTTACTCACCATGATTAAGTCACGATCATAAGATCCGATATCCATCTCTATTGCCTTCGCTAACGATCTCCTCCTGACTCATTCCCCCTCATTTTTGGACCAAACCATGCCCATGATCCTCGCTTTTCTTTTGGGAAACTAACCTTACAGGTTCTGGAGCTGGAAAACTCCCCCGAGGTAGATATTTATCGAGTGAAGATACTTCTGGAGCTCTAGATTCTCAAGCTATCTAGGACCCTATCGACGGGTCCCAAACCTTTTTGAGCCTCCTAGCTGATGCGGAAGGCCATCAGCATCATTTTACGCCACCTGGGAACTCCTCCGGTGGATGGTGGTAATCATGAGCTCAGATCAAAGCTCGGTCAGCTGGGAGTTCTTCCATGTTCTTCCAAGGGTGCTCCCATCAGTTCAATCAAGAATCCGTCCAAGGTCCTCCAACCACCATTGGATGACGTCACCCACCACAATCAGATCAAAATCCAAGATCTAATCTCGGACGCACATCCACAACCTGTCATCGTGCAACTAAGAGGCAACACATGACAAGTGAAGTGTCCTCGGCCATTGATCAGTGCGTGAGGGATATTTTGCATCTCTTCCCCTACACAATTTGAATTTTTATTTAAGTCTATAAACTTTCATTTGCACTTCAAAACTTTTTGTAATATTTGCATAACCCCCCTTTATTTTATTTATGCTTAGGTCATGTCCACGTCACGTGCGCATATATGCGAGGGGGTGAGACATTTTGCAAGGACCCCCTTATAGGTTTGTGTTATTATGTTGTCCAAGGATTTTTATTGCAATGTGAATTTTTTTGGGAGAAATTGCAAGTTGGCTCTATAACTTTGAAAATATTGCAAATATATACTAACCAGTACGTTTATTATTAAATATTTTAGGATTTTTGCATATATGCCCTTAGACTTTTGAAAAATGTTCTTAAATGCATAACATGTTTATTTAAATAACATTTAGGTCCATGCCAGAACAATAAATTTTATTTCGAGCATTCTCTTTATTAAGCATACCATTTAACATATGAAAATCTTAGGAAAATAATTTTAAGTGCCTGATACTATTTTAAATCACATAGAATTTCCTTGAGGCCATTAAAATTATTTTCCAATTTTAAAATATAAAAATAATGCATTTTTCTCTTATTTGCACTAAAAATACAAAAAATTATAAAAATGTTTTGAAAAATACAAAAATAGAGTATCTTTATTATTGTATTTTGTAACTCTAGAGAAAAATAACTAAAAATTAAACAATATAACGCTAAAAATTAATAAAATCTAAAAATCTCATAAAAAGCAATAAAAATTATTCAAAATCCCCCAAATATTAGGTTTTGTTTCTGAATTTTATCTATATTATATCCATATATAAAAATAGTTTTGGAAAATTTTGAGATATTTATCTAATTTAAACCCCAAAATAGTCCAATGTATTATTATAAGTTATATTTTTGACATTTTAATTATTTAAGATACAAAAAATTAGTAAAAATTATAAGAAAAATAACAAAAATAGAGAAAAACATGAAAAAAACATAAAAAATTATTTTATAATTTTTACTACATATAAGCATATATATAAGTGTATACATTATTTATATCATATATATATTATTACTATTACTACGTATATTTATTATTAATATTTATAACAATCATAAATATTTAAAAAACCCTTACGAAATAAAAAGGATTGTACTTAAGGGTATTTTTCTAATTATATATATACATATATTATAATTATATCCTATACAATTATTATATTATATACATTATCTATATATACATATATATAACCATCACATATGAATTAAAAATAAAGTTAAAAATCAGAGAACATAAAAAATCAAAATGAATATATATATATATACACACACACACACACACACACACACACACACACACACATATATATACTAAAAATTTTATAAAAATACAAAATATTAAGAAACCCACAAAAATTTGAAAATCCCTCTAAAATACACAAAAATATTTCTTGTTTTTTCTTTTGATTGTCAATTTTTGTGGCTATCCCCGTTGCTCATTTGGGGTTCGACTCCTACACTTCCATACTATACATACTATTTTGTAGGGTATAATAAATTTTAGCTCACCTTCTTTATTGATTGTCATTATTGTGTGTTAAGTGTTGATACACTAGATTGTTGACATCCGAGAGACAAGAGAGCGGCCGATATAGTGAGCGTCGGACCTGACTTGTCAGGCACTGCAAACCCTCCAAGACCTGACGTTAGGATCCCTCTTCGATCTAGTTGTTCATCAGTTCATCACTTAGTCATCTCTACTTTATAAAGTTCATGTATCCGAATCGATATAGAATATATATCTTACAACATCAAACTAAAGTTTAGTCAATGTTCATTATGCCTAATCTCTACGCTTCTAAAAATCAAATGACTACTTTTGTTGTAGTGGCAAGAACCTCCTAGAAGAAGTCAAACCCACATTTCAATACCTTATGGCCTTGAAGCTGAGGATAATGGATGCATAACATTATGTTAGAAAATGAATGATGAAAAATCACAAGTGCACGACTCACTGTGTAGCATACCCTGATATTAATAGGATTTACCTATATGTCCAAACGATTGATTAGCAAGATCATCCTGATCATCAATTTTCTCTTTCAGATATGATACTCGGGAAATTTCCCACCAATGGAGGACCTTGTAGACAACTATTAATGAAGCACCTATATGATCTTGAAGGATACATCTTTTGGTTTGGAAGGTTGGGATCTTTCAATATGTCTATCACTACAAGAAAATTGACCTATGATAATGAATAATTTAATGTGTTACCATTATATCTTCCGTATATATAACAATGAATACTATTTATAGATCACTTCTTTAAACTCACAATGAATAATAGCATTAGATGTTATACTCCTCCCAACGAATCATATAAGAATGGTTATTCGATGCCATTTTCTTCTGCTGAATTTAGCAACCATTAATATGAATTTTAATAAATAATCATTCTGTTTGTGAACCTTTAACGACAAATATGGCATCCGATGGTATAAATATAAAAGATGATTTTGTACATTCTCTGCGGTTCATAACACAAAAAAAGGATACAATTACAAAGAAACTGTTGGGAGACGGGCAACAAGCTGCGCCGCCAATCCCTTTTGGATGGCAAATCCAATTCTTCGGAATACAATATCCATAGACCTGGGGACCATAACATTACTATGCATAATTTTCTGGACCCTCTTAAGGAGCTCTACAGCTTCAGACGCCAAGAACCCAAAGGTATCAAACCCGAAAGGGATGAAGACATGTTGATTGTCAATACAAGCCTTCTCATGTTTAGCAACTTTGGCTGAGGCAGCTTTCTGTGCAGCGTATCCCACATTAAAATCACTTTTTATCAGACCAACTAATGGAGACACTCCAGTTAGATCAACACATGCATGTTTTCCTCCAGCCCAACCAAAAATTAAAACATCCGCTGGTCTGAGTGTGGATCTCCCCTCATGTGGATCAGACAAAAAAATCACAGGTGTTTTTTTCTTTGACGCAACCCCAACCTTCTTGAGAACATCATAGAGGACATCTCTGACAAGACCAGCTCTATATTTAAAACCTGAGAGTTCACGACAATGAACGGCATGCTCCCCAAAGGAGTCTAGGCAAGATTTGTGACATACTGGGCATGCCTCATCTGCTGGGAATAGAGAAATCATAAGGCAATATCTGAGAATAGTACGATATTCAATATGTGACATATGCATTCCAAGATCATTAATAGGAATAGCTAGAAGAAAATCTTGAGCATGGTCAGACTGCAAACACCAAAGAATTACCTTTTGTCTAGCCGTCATGTCAAATTCAACCTCAATTTCTTTGATAATTTTGCTAAAAAGGGAACTCGCCAAAGCATTCTGGGCTTTAAGGGGGACGGTAACCTTGTTAGCAAAACATGTAAGATCTAAGGATGGGAGTTTGACACGTAGATCCTCCAAGGCATCCAAAATAACAGAATCAATATCACGTACCCCACTGTTTCGTAAAATGTGATCTTGAAGCACCCAAGATTGAGCTCTAGAGGCCACAAAAGCATATGAAGAAGCCTCAATGGTGGAGTGCAGTCCTAAGCCACCGAGCTTGATTGGTAGAGATGCCACCTGCCATTGAAGGTCGCCAAAGAAAGGACCTCCACAAACCACAATGTCCTCAATAGCTTCACGTAGCCCTCTGTCAAAAAAAGCAGCAGCTTGGTCCATGCATATGGGTTGACATGTCCTTAAGCCAAACACGAGCTTGGCTGAACCCGTACAAGATCGTAGTAAAAGAAGTTCACTCTATGGGTCATCCAAATAATATTAGTTGTTATATCTTTAATATCGAATAATATGTTAACAAATATTCAAATTATTCATTGTCTTAAATCCAGTTTCCTGTAGTGTATACCTTTAGCTTTCTTTCAATGTCATTGACCCCACGGAAGGATAAAATAGGGGGGAAATTCTTTCAAAATCCTCCAAGAAGTTTGAAATATAATTCCCCGAATTCGATTGGGTGCGAGGACCATTTGATTTGCACCTGAAGAAACATATGGGCCATGACGAAGCTCGGTCCCTATAGATGGGGTGTTCTACTCGAGAATCCTAGAAAAAGTTAGGGTTGCAAGTTGCAACACAAGCATCCAATGGTACTATCCAAAGAGGCACACATCTGAATTGACCAATAAGGAAATCGAAAATAATAACAATAATAATGCAACCATACTGGCTGGATAACAGATGGAATCAAATCAACATGGAAACATTTTGGAAAGCACTTGCCATAAGAGACGTTGGGAAGGGAGAGCGTTACGAAAGGAAAGGAAAGGAGCATGCAAAAGATGGCGATCTATTTCCATACGTAGATAATATGCCGTGATTCCTTTCCCAAATTTTGAATCCTGTATTGTGCCCCACACATATTTATAGGAAGTATGCATTGGTTTCAAACGACTTGAAGTAACGGTCCACTCCCTCCTTTCTACACAAGCACAGAGCACACGCATTCCCCTCTTGCGTCCCATTGCATTCTCCATCTTTCTCTCTCTACATTTATTCCTTGCTGTCTCTCCCTCTATATATATTTGTTGGGTTTGTCAATGAGGGTGTAGAGGGAGAGTAGGATGGTGATGGGTGGATCATGGGGATGCCCTGTGGCTCTGTTGACGTTGATGCTCGCGGTGAGTGCTTGCGATGGCCATGTGTTCTACGTGGGAGGGAGGAGTGGATGGGTGGTGAATCCGGACGAGGATTACAATCACTGGGCTGCAAGGAACAGATTTCATATCAATGACAAGATTGGTGAGTTCCCTCCTCTTGTTTCTGCATCATTTTACATTTACGTGTTTATCTGTGGGTTTGTATTCCTGGCGATTGCATTAAGTTTATGAATATATATAGAAAGCTAATATAATAATGCCTGTATATATCTATAGTTATTCCCCTTTACATTGGAAGATCCATGTAAATCCTTGTATGGGTTTTTTGTTCTTATGCTGAATGTTATGCTGAATTCTAGAGATTTTTGTTTTTGTGAATTTTTATATAATGCAAAGCTGGATGTATTTGATAAGTTACTTTATATTAAATTCCAGAATTTTCTCAAAAAAGATCAGAGATTAATTCTTCTCATGCATAATCTCGAAAAGTTTGAAATCTCTTTTTCATAATGGTGTGGTAAATCTGGGAGATTACGAATCGGAAAAGCAAACAACTGTGGTGCCTTTAGCTTTTTTCTGTTATTTAAAAGTGTGAGTGCAATTAGAGATCAGGAACCTTTACACGAATCTACAATTACTTTCCAAGGTAGATTTTTCAAATGCATGTATGATTCACCCAGCATACATACATATGCATATTTGTTTACGAAATATTGGTGGAAATGAGAGAGGTACATCGATTTTCTTTTTTGGGATAATAAAAAAAAGGATGAAACGGACACGTAACTGGAACTGAGAGAGGTACGTCGATAGTGCTTTTCCAAATCAGAAACATCAATTCTTTTGAGACCCTATTCACAAATACAAATATATAACACTTACCTAATCTGATATTTCTCTTGATTTTTTGCATGTCAAGTCTAACGTTTACATATTCCTTTCCTTGAAAGAACAAACTAAAAAAGAAAGTACGCCTCATTGCTTTTATCCCTGTCGCACTTTCCTTATTACTAAAAATTTAATTTCTTCTACTTTTAGTCTAGACGCATGAAAATTGTAAATAAATAAAAAGCAATTAAACCGTTTTCAAATTTTCGAACATATATTACAGACATCTCTGTCAAATTCGACCGCATTCAAGCCTCCCGTGTTATAATTATTCATCTCATGTTTCATTTCCAAAATTATCAAGTGGCTCCTTTTTCGTGGCAGTGTTCAATTACAAGAAGGGAGAGGACTCCGCTGTCGAGGTCACGAAGAAACACTACTACTCATGCAACACCTCCTCGCCACTAAGGTACATGGGCAGCGGCCAATCCTTGTTCAAGTTCGATCGGTCGGGCCCCTTCTACTTCATAAGCGGAGCTGAAGGTCACTGTGCCAAGGGCCAGAAGATGATCATAGTTGTCATGGCAAGGAGGCACCCGATCAGCCCATCACCCTCGCCTAAGTTGCCACCTTCCCCATCCCGAAGTCCCAAGTTGGCTCCTAGTCCTAGCCCACACTCAAGCCCTAAGTTGGCTCCTACTCCACATCATAGCCCTAAGGCTGCACCCGTCCCTTCACCAAGCCACGGGGGCCACAATGTTCCATCTCCAAGCCCTAAGGTGGCCCCGGTTCATGCTCCCGTCCCCGGTCCTAGTTCGGATACTGTCAAGGCCCCTGCCCCAGCTCCTGAGACCAATGGTGCAAAGTTGGCTAGTGGCACGAGTTCTGCCTTCGCGTTGGCGGTGGTTGTCGGTACCTTGGTTGCCTTTGTTTGAAGGTGTGAGTGAACTTGGATGTTCAAAGGATTTAGCTATGAATTTATTCATGTGGTTTTATTTTAATTATGTTGTGATGAACTGGTTTTCTTGTTGGGAGTTTTATTTGGAGTGGTAATGCAGTTGCCTTGATCTGGCCTTCTTCTAATCTTATATTCTTATTGTGTAATTAGTACGATGCAATATTAAGTTTTTCTTTCTTTGAATGGAAAATTTGGAATTGGTTTAATACTCTATTTTGTGACCTTGCTTACAAGAGAGGAGTAACTCTCATATGAATATATGCGTGTAGGACAAAAATGGAACAAAGATGGAAAATGTGTTGAAATATGGATAGCGTTTAAAGCGTTCTTTGCGTTTGTGTACAAGTGGAATATCACAGGTGGAATGTATAATGTTGTCATGGTCAGAACTAAAACACTTCGTATTCAAGATTATGTAAGTTATATGGCTGATTCAAATTAAGTATGTAGGAAGTTATGGGAGTTCAGTTTAGGGTAATGAAGAAGAATCTTTCATGTGCTTATATTATTTTATGCAAAATGATTATCTAGTAAGAAAGCTTGAATTATTACAGAAAAATTTAATATAACTAAAAAAGTACTATTTGAGAATCTATATATCTTTAGTCACGGAGGTGATACATTTTCGTTCTTGAGATTATTACATCAATTTGTCTACAATATTAGAAGATTATAAAATCATTATAAATTTGTAATTTTTGCAATTACATCGTGATTCTGTGATCTTGTTTTTGCACACCATATTTACACATTATGTTTCACTAATGGTCTCTCTTCTTCTCATCTCCTTTCCCTTATATGCTTCCTCCTTCTTACTCTTCCTTTCTTTTTCCTCTTTCCTCCATCATATTCAATTTACGCATCTTTTCACTACAACAAAATTGGCATGCATATGGCAATGGGTAATCTGATATTTATTAGCATATCTTTCTTATTTAAATATATAGGAATGAAGATTATATGTTTCTTCATTATTTAATTCATAATAAATATCATATTCATTGCTATATTGCTAGCAATGAATTATATAACAAAAATTATCTATTGACTTTTTCTTCTAATAATCGGTAATCATTTGTAGAAATTTTTCATGAAAAACCATTGTTATATAAAACTTAAGCAATAAATATTGCATATATTGTGAATTATAGGAATTAAAGACAACTTTGCAACGAACAATATCTATTATTGTGTATTAAACATCAGAAAATACATCACTCAATTTTTAAATTATTCATTATCATAGGTCAATTTTATTGTAGTATCTGTCAACGTTTACTAGCAACCTTCGTAATTTGTCCCATAAGACTCCCTGATCGAAGCACCTCTCGCATTCAACATGCACAAACTCCTTTTCATTGCTCTAATACATTGTGAATTATACAACCACAAGTAATGTTAATTATAGAAATATACGCAATTCGAATGAATGTTGTATTCGTTCCTAACTGTTTATATGATTATCCGTTGACTTTTCTCATAATTTTCTACTAGTCAACTCTAAATTTAACGGTTATTAAAATATTCTTCTTTGAAAAAGTAAATAAATAATGGTTGTCATATGAATGACTTATTGGTCATAATAGCAACTAATACGATATTCATTGTAGTTTTAGCAATCAAAGATAATTTTATAACTAAAAATATTTGTGATTATAAATCTAACAATTGAAATTATAATAATGAATCCTCAAATTTTTCATTGTTATAACTTCATTTCTTGTAGCGATGCCCTGTAAGACTGATCCGAGTTCACAGGTCGATTTAGTACAAAGGAAACCTCGGTCAAAATGAAATTTACACATAGCTATGTGTGTATTACTTGGGCAACCCTCAATGTTGAATTCAAGGATGCATGTTGGACATATAAAGCTGTGAAGTAATATGTTAAGCTAAGAGCTCAGGACACCTAATTGTCTGAAAAATGAAGAGGGGTCCTAGCTTTGTTTTTGTGTGTTGATGTATCTTGTGACTTCTATAGGTGTATTAAAAATTTTGATTTTTGCATATTTATATTTTAATTTTCTTTTTACTTTTTCATCTATTTTTAGGTATATTTTAATGTTATATGTATTTACTTTTTGGAAATGTTTTATAATTTTAGAGATATTTTTATTTTATATTAAATTTTATGAGTTTAAATTTTTATAAAGAAAAAAATTAAGATAGGGGAAATAAAATATTTGTTAGTATTTTAATTTTAAAAATATATTTTGGAAAGAGTCTTTATATTTTAAGATTTTTTGGTTAATATAAAATAAAAGAAATGGAAAATATTTTAAATAATATATCTAGTGTAAAGAAAAATATGGACTATATGTGAAAGTTGATATATAAATATAGGAATAATATGTGTGCGCGCGTGTGTGTAGGGATTGGGGATCCTACACCCATGTGTAGAGAACTTTCCTACATCTGTCTTTTTTCCTCTCATTTTTTGATTTTTTTTGAAATAGATCCTTAGGGGATTTACTTAGAACATTAATGGAATACATGTTTCAAATTTTGTGTAAAGTAGACATTCCTGACATGTCCATCGAAAGGGTCTGTTTCAACAAACCTGAGACCGTTAAAATTTATCAACCTGATCGATAAGATAGAAGTAAGATTTTTGGAGAGCTTAAACTCCTAGATAAGAGGTACAATCCTAGGAAACTTTTAGACACAAGATGAGATTTTAGTGACTTTTCAGATTACGGTTACATTTTTTAAAGGATTCCTCTTTTAGAAAATATTAAAAAATAATGAATTTGAACAAAATTTGTAGTCATACTAGATGGGTAGTTGAATAAATAATATTCTTCTTTTCATAATTTTTTATTTTTGTGATTTCTAAAATAAAATCTTGAATAATTTTTAAATGGAAATGAAGAAATTAGATCAAGAAGATGAGCAAGGGTTTTGTTCCTTGATTAGTGAGGAATGGGCACAAATATTTCTGAACCTAATCCCTCCAAGATAAGCCAAAAAATTGGTTTGGAATGCAAATAGTTCAAATTTCACAAAATAACTTATAGATAACTATTGTAATGTTAGCATAATATACACATTAGAGCTATTTAATACAATCTCTCCGCAAATATTTTGCTAAAAAATATTCACAAATGTGTAAGATATAAATAAAATAAGATAATATAGTGATAATTCAAACTTGAGCATGCCTATCTTGATTAACAAAATTTGTGTATTTATCTTGTAGCTAGGTCAAAGGTAAGAAAGCTAAAGGATCAAGAAGTAGCTCAAGGATATGGAACTCTAGATTAAATGAAGAAGAAGCAAAGATCAGAAGAAACCAATGATAAGGAACTCAAGCAAGCTAAAGAAAGGAACTAAAGCTTAAGACGAAGTCAAAGACTTTTCTTTTATGAGCCTTGCATTTTCTAATTATCTTAATATTGTAAAGAACCTCAAGAGAATCATGTGTCATGCATTTCGGTCATAACTGATCGATCAACCTTTCTTCATGACCGAACAACTCTTGATTGATCAATTTTCTTTATCGATCGATCAACTTTTTTGTTCGATTGATAAATTCCTTATCAATCACTTGCATCATCATGATCGATTAATTTCTTCATATGATCGATCAAGTTTCAGATTCAGTACAATAGTTACGTAACAAATAATTTTGATAATCAACTTTTGAATTTTAGTCGATCAAATTTGACATCTGACTGATCAACTATTTCCCATGAATGTTTTTGAAGTTGATTTCATTTCTGATTTGTTCGCCAATAGACATAATTTATCCCAACATCTATAGTTACCCTAAGGGCTATAAGAAGACCTCAGTCTGAACACCAAAAAATATAGTTCATATTTTTTCTATTCTTATTTCTATTCTTTGTAAGTGAAACATTAAGAACTATAATTTTGTCATTCATCTTCTGAATGCTCTACTGGCTCTTTAAGATTGTTCTTACTTTTATCCCACATTACTTTACAAATTTATCTATTAGTTATATTGTGACCTTTTGTACTATTGTAATTTTGTTTGTGTTTAATAACTTTTTATAATAAGGTTGGTTGCCCATGCAAGCAATCGGGTTAGTGGAATGATAAGTTAATTTAGGTAAAGTAAAAAGCACAATTCTTGATTTTACCCAGATAAATTTCCACATTAAATGCCTATATCACTCGATTTGATTGATTATTCTTTTATCTTGAGATTGATAAGTGTTATGTATCCTTGTTTTAATTTATTTTATTTGTAGCGATCCAATTACATCATTCGATATTGCACAAAGGTCACAACATTTGGTATTAGAGACTCATATATGTGAAGGAAGTAAATCTCCATCACATACATGGCCAACACCTTAAGATCACACACTAAAGGAAACTCTCAAGTTGGAAGACAAAGATGGAAATCTTCCTCTAATCATTTATTTTAGCGATATGAAACACGATGTAAAAGAAATTCAAGATCATAGAAGAGAAAGATATATGTGCATCATCCCCATACTCATGCAAATGGTGCTTAACTCCGAGGCGATCAATGCCTTGTATTGCGCATTATCAAAACTGAATTGAGTTGAGATCTCATTTGAAGACAACATACAAGATATGGATCTAGAGACACAAGATATGGCCAATGTAAAATAGTCTCATTTTTGAATTCTCACTCTTGGTTATGAAACTTTTTAAATGCAAAAAAGTGAAATCGTTAAGAATATGGATGCCATATTCACTGTAATAATGAATGAATTGATGAATCTTGAAAGAATATTTTTACTTGGAGAATTAGCAAGAAAAATCATCATCTCCATCGTGCAAAAATGTAAATACAAAGTAACAGTTCTTGATGAGCGATGAATCTTCAATTCATCACATTTATTCTTTCATTTGACCTCAAATCCCTAGTGAAATGCATGTATATATCAATAAGCTTTGAAAATAAACACTCAGTAATTCATAAATAATACTTTGTAAAATACTATATAAAATATTATATTTATGCCAAAATAAAAGAATAAATAAAAAAAGAAAACGAAGGAAGTGTTAGAGACACTGAGTGACCCTAGACTCCAAGACTCAGTCATCATGATGACTTTGTCGAATATGAATAAAATAGTGGGGGGATAGGCAGAGAAACTATACAATAAATACATAGAAAAACACATGTAAAACCCTAATTTAAGTGCCATATATTGCTGTTTTGGACCTATTTTATTTCATCATTTACACCTCGAATAAATAAACTTTGAATTTATACATAAAAATATAAAAAAATACAAAGTTGATTTCATGAAAAAATAATGCACAGTGTACACGAGACATACAAAATAAAAACCTATAAAGAAAACTCGCAGATATGTATCTTATCCACACTATATCGAAATTAACCAAATCACCTTTAATTATATATAACTTTTAGTAAGCTATTTAATGAAGGTATTTTCATCCAATTTGGAGTTGAGGTGCAAAGTTAAGTTCTGGGCCCCCATTATGCAATATACATGTATATTATACTCAATATATTTATTATTTAAATTTTTCAGATTTTTAATTTTTGTAAAATTGTATATATTATTTAAAACTCATGTGCATAATTAAAAAATATAACCATTAAAATAAAACTAAAATTAATCAATTACTTTTTCTTATAGATGGAATATACCTATATAAACTTATAAAGAATACATACATAATTAATTAAGCGTATAAATAAACTCATAAAAATATAACAAAAATACTCAAATATGTAATTAAATAAATTATATATATCATTTATAAATAATAATAAAATATGTAATACAAAAAAATCAAATTTCCTAAAATACAGGTATATTTACATGTACTTATACATGTAAAGAGTAATTTATAATAAATGACATCAAAACATAAATAAACATAATAATTAAATTCTACATAAATTACAAATATTTTTATTTTGACCAAAAAATAAATAGATCATGGTATTTTTATCGAATTAATATGGGATTTATTAATCCTTAAGTTCTAGTTCATCCACATGGACCAACTAGAGCGCATGGACTATCGACCCAACAGATCAAGTGTCCGGCCCTCCACCTCCCTTTTTGTTAGGCATATTAACCTACCCATGTTCTCTAAATTCTCATGCATGCTCCTCACCTCCATCTAGTTCAAGACAAGCTCCAACCTCTAGCCCTGAACATCCTTTCCATCGCCTACCAACTGATGAGCGCTCAAGTGATCGAGGTTAAGTGATATCAAAGGTCGTTGCGACCTCGATCACCCAATCAGTCTCAACAAGAAAATCAAGACCACATAAGTAATACAAGCAAGCACAAAATTCAATGTAGCGGTCTCAGCTATTTATTTAACCCGGTATAGCGACCAGGGTCGAACACAAGGAGCACGAGTAAAACCTATGAAGTAGTCGGTAATCGAATCAAAAAATGCATATTTTTGTGGTTTTTAATTTTGCGAATTTTTATATATTTTTTAATTAGAAAAAAAAGGAGAATAAGGCAAAAACAAGTTTTAACAATTTTTATTAGGACTAAAAATACTCAAAAATTAGAAATAAAAATGTTTATATCTTTCAAATATGCAGGTGTTTTTGGTAATTTTGTGGTATTTTTATGATTTTTTTATTTTATAAAATTAAAAGAAAATCAAAACAAAACAACAATGTACAACATGGACCAAAAGGCACGTTTAAAAAACTAAAAATGCCCAAATTCCCTGATTATGATTTTTACAATGAAGTAAATAAAAAGACCAAACTGTAGCTATCGAAATTCCATTTTTTTTGAATTTTTTTGAATTTTTTATGGTATTTATAAGTTTTTTAGAGTTTTTAGCTTTTTGGATTTTTTATAAAAGATAATCAATGAAAATTATACATGAATGAAAACAAACTAAATTTTTCAATATCTTTCGTTGATTACAGAATTCAATATTGTTGTTTCGTTAATGCACTAGAGGACAAATGCGAGAAAGGGGCTTTCATTTTTAGTATATCATAATTTAATATTGAAATTAGTATCTAATTAATATAAATAAATTTAGGGGCATGGAAAAAATAGGTAATTTTTATCTACCGTATCAAAGTAAAGGTAAAATAAAAATATCAATATTCGAAGTTTCTTTTTTTTATTTGATCTGTTAGTTAAAATATATATTATGAAATTAGAGTCATAGAACAATTCAGGATTCAAGTGGTTATTAAAACTAGTAAAGTAAATAGTAATAGTAAGGACTCGAACTCATGGATCTGCCCCGGTCAGTTCGTGGTCCAATAGAAAAGGAGAATTTGTATCTTCGAAACCCGTTGGAAGGGGTATTGACCGAGGAATAGTCCATAGATAATCAAACTGTAAAACATGCAGAAATTCTTTTAGAATTTTTTAGACTACTTTTATAATTTTTGGTATTTTAGAAAATAGATAGGACACTTTTAAGGGGTTTTTTTATTTTTAGAAAATGTCAAATAAAATTAAATCAAGTCATAAAAATCACCATAAATATTAAACATTAGCAGAAGCTAACGATAATTTTTGTGGAATTTTTGGAGTTGATTTAAATATTATTTGATTTAAAATAAGAGACACAGTACACAGGGACCTACTTGCAATTATCATAAAGTTCTTGACCAATAAATAACACACATAAAAACTCAGAGTTGAACATGAAAAATCACTAGAGAATACACACACATGCTTATTTAACCACGCATAGAGGCATAAGTGCAAATATAAGAAATATTCTACTCAAAATGTAACATACATGAAGTTCAGGGTAGTTCTTGCAAAACCACCACAAACCCACATGAGACGACATACGAGTCTACTCAAACTAGACTGAAACGCAATACACAGAATAGCATGGGTCCACATGAAAAATTATATTAACTAAAATTTATTTTACGGGACTAGATAATAAAGCATGAAAAAGGCAGGATAAAGAGTGCAATATACCCACGATGCACGTGAGGAGGGCATTGGGACATGTGGTACGCTCTAGGCGATGCGAGAACGTGCGATGCAGATCCACTGCAGGGTCAGATCTGACGCTCCAGGGAATATCAGCGACGTGCAGTGCAGATGTGTTAGAGTGCGCCAGATTAACGATCCAGAGGCTACAGCAACGAACGACTCAGATCCAAATTGGCGCTTTGTTCCTCATCCGACGGTGGCTGGCAATGGTGGATGAACATGTGCGAGGTGAACTTTCATCGAAGATGGGAGCGAATCCGTTGGATTGATCGAGCCCCAAAATGGTCCTGCACCTCCGGAGAGGTGCTCCGTTTCAAGTACAGGAGGCAAATCAGCTGGATGATGGTCAGATGGCCAGGACGAGGGATATCCACCTAGAGCTGCTCTATCGCGCAGCTGAAAGTCTGTCAGAGGGTCCTGTTGCGTGGGGGTACCTGCAATAGAAGGTTGGGACTCGGGGCTGTGCTCCGGTCAGGGTTATTGGGGCTGAAAATGAAAGAAGTGGACGAGAGCGAAGATCGATCTTCGGTGGAGGTGATAGAGGGAGATGGTATCCCTAATCACAACCTGGATGTCGAGGCTAAGGATGATCATACTTCGGTGAAAGGGTGGGTGTGCGTAGAGGGTTCGATCAATATGGGTATGGCGGTGAGATGAAGCGCCGATGATTGGAGTTGAGCGGATGAAGGTACGGTAGTGTGGAATGGAAAGAATGAATCGAAAGGATGAAATGAAGTGATGGTTGATACCTGAGGTTCTAGATAAACTCTGGAGCTTCAGGAGAAGGTGGCAAGCGAGGTTGTAGCCTCAACCAAGCTGTGAAAGGCCGGGAGGCTCTTCACGGAAGTGCTCGACGGCCACGAGGCTAAGCAACGTGATTGCTTCACCAAATTCTGATCCGAAGGGTTTCTCTGGAAGTTGTCACTCAACTTGAGGTGGCTAGGGATGGAAGGAGGAGCGAGGCATGAGCTACCGCTCTGTGGAGGTGGAAGAGGATGCTTTATATGTCACTCGGGGGTCCAAAAGGATCGGAGTAAAGCGTGAAACCCTAGAGCAAATCGTATCGACCAAAGGACGACGAGGATATCGGGTGTACGAGGAATATTGGGTCTAAAATTTGAGGCCAAAGGAGCTTGGAGTCGGGCTGGGAAATTTTGAGAAGGAGCTCCGGTGAACAGTATCCGGGTCTGACCCGGGAAGGAGGAACCGTTGACCGAAGGTCAACAATCCCAGCTGGCCAATCAGAAAATTAGGATTTACAAAATATTTACAAAATCAAAAAATTTAGTAAATGGCTTTAAAATAAAAGTTGTATAAAATGAAAATATTTATTATTTTTCAAACTATTTTTTCTTTGATTTTTAATTATTTTTATGAGAAATAAATTAATATCTATACAGTATAATGAATTTTACACAGGTATAATATACCTATATATTTTATACAATCATTTTTATTTTGTTTTTTTACACAAATACCCCCATTTTGTATTTTTTTATTTACAACATTTTTTAGGAGTCTAAAATTTTTTTATTTTATTTTTATGAGTTGTGTACAATTTTAAGATAAATAGGGGATGTTATCAATATACAGGTATTTGTACAAGTAAGAAGGATTTTATTCTTGTTTTTAGTTTACTTTTCTTATTTATTTTATTTTTATTTTATTTTAAGGTTCTATACAAGGAGGTGAAAAGAGTATTTTATTGTTATTTTATCCAAAATAATTGTTTACAAATTTAAGTAATATGTACCATATAGAGTAGGCCCTATCTCTCTCTACTTATTTTGTTTGGCGATCAGGTCATGGCTTGACATTCTCTTGGGGTTCGGGTCACTCTATATTTATTATAAAAATATCCATCCTTTTTATTTTCCTTTATTCTTTTATTTTTACACAAATACATGCTAAATATGCAATATTAACAAACGCATGATGCATGCTAACTTATTTTATTTACACCTATTTTCATGATGCTTTACCAAGTCAAATAGTTAAAATAAAAGAATAAAGAGTGAGAATCAGAGATTCATCACCCCCATACTTTACCTATGCTAGTCCATTAGCAAACACTTATTTGAAAAAGAAGTGAAAAGAGAAAGAAAAGAAAAGACGGAGAATCAAAGGTGATTATTAAACTTGTCATCGTTGAATTGAAGTATGGAGCTCAATCATACCTTTGGATTATTAGTTTGTCTCCTCCACCTCAGAAATGATATGTAGCTCCCCACCTCAGAAATGATAAAGAAATAGCCCCCCTCAACAAGGTAACTCTAATGCCCTAATCCAACAGCTTTTTCCTGGAGGAGCAGAGTATTCCCGTCTAAGTTCAAGTTCAACCGGCTCAAGTAGAGGGGAAAGAAGAGAATGGACCATGACTAGTGTAGCCATGTATCCCTGGGAACCCAACCGTGTAGCTAAGTCTCCCTCTGCAAGCTTCATGAGATGAGAATGGGTAACACAAGCTTTGCTTTATATGGCTATATATACTTCGACAAGCATTATATTTTCAATCAGGCCTGCCCACTTTTTTTGGAGTTTTTCTTTCTTTTGCACTTTTTTTATGTGCATATATACAACATATCTACATGGTGCAGCATATATACATAAAGGACTTTTTCCTCTTGAGTATGTAGACTATCCCTCTTTTGAAGCATTATTGCAACCCACAACTCCTGTCTTTAGACCTCAACACGGCCAGACCAAGTTGAGGCACACTTCCCTCCCTAAAGGAAGATGAGAGGTTCCACCTAGAAGTACTACCCTCGTATGCTACCCCAAGCCAAAGGAAACTGCCTCCTCATCACCACATCTGTGTGGAGCTGAGAATAAAGTGATGGTCCAGGTAAAGCCATTGTCTGTGAGAGTCATGTGTGCATTGTTAAGTGTTCTACTTAGTCTCATCAAGATGACATGCAAACATAGCCTAGTGGACTCAAAGAATTAAGTTACCAATGGACCAGAAAAGTTTTAACCCCAAATCCTATAAGGTTTCTCTTAGAATTAAGTGGATTAAGGTCTTAACCACCATTTTCCAATTTAGTTCCAGACTAGTTTAAATGTCAACTATGATTCAGAAGAATGTACAAATATTTACAAAAATATTTTTATGCAAATTTTCTGAAAATGTGCAAAATTTTTGAAAATGTTTGAATGCATACATGAATGCCGAAGTTTGCAAGCCATTTACAAATATTTATACAAGGGTTTTTGCAAACTTTTACTTTCAAACATTTTACAAAAAATTTGTACTATATACATAATTTTGATACAAAAATATTTACAAACATTTTAGAAGCAAAACATATTTGCAAACATGTGTAAACACATAATTTTTATAAGTAGTTATGTATGTGCAAGAATGATTTTTATGTACAAGAAAAATTTATAAATTTTTGTGATTTTTAGATAAAGGATTTTAACCATTTTATTTATTAACACGCTCACACAAAGTACAAGTTATGGCTAAAGTATATATGTAATATATACGACACCCCCTATACTTAGCTCGAACGATGTCCTCAGAGTGAACAAAGAGTGATGAAGAGGACATAACTCGTGCTTAATATTAGGAAGTGAAAAGAAGGGTTATACTACAACGACGAATCAAAGAATAGAATGAAGAAGGCTCAATGGTTCCCCCTATACTTAGGATCAAGTGATCCTAATTATAGAAGACTGTACACAAAGGGAAAATCGAGGGTTAGGATGTACAAGGTCTACCTCCCCTATACTTAGGGTAAAATATCCCTAATTATAGGCAGCAAAACAAAGGTAAAAAGAATCAAGAGAATAATAAAAAATCTAACATCCTCCCTATAATTAGGGTAAAGTACACCCTAAGTATAATATAATCACAAGATGTAGATGGGGTGTTAGACTAAAGAATGAGATGATATGGACATCTGGATCTATACAACATGGAAGACAGTGATAATCAGGCATCAGATGCAAATGATGTGAATCAAAGACCACATCTCATGCAAAATGAATAGGGGTGACGTCAACGATCAGCGGCTCATGATATAGATATGGTTTGAGGCATTGACCATTAATGTGAAAGGTGGACTCAGATGACATCTCAGATATGTCAATGCTACCATTATCCTGCACCTTTCGGACCATGTGTGGTCCTTTCCACATACTCTGCAATTTCCCTAGAAATAATCTAAGCTTGGCATCAAACAACCATACTCTCTGATCTAGCTCAAACTGCTTTTGGCTGATATGAGAATCATGCCATATCTTTACTCGCTCCTTATACTGCAGGCTGTTTGAAAAGGTTGTATCTCTAAGCTCCTCCAGGGCTGCCAATTCTGCTTTCCTTTGATCTCCTATACTCTCTGGATCCAATTGTATCTCAATGACAGCCCATAGTGACTTGTGCTTAATCTCAACATGTAAATGGCAGGTCCTACCATAAATGACATGAAACGGAGATGTACCCAAAGGAATCTTGAAGGAAGTATGATATTCCCACAAGACTGAATCAAAAAGCTATGACCAAGCCTTTCGATCAGGGTGGAATACCTTCTGCAATATCGTCTTGATCTCCATGTTCGATACTTCAACAAGACCATTGGTATGAGGATGATATGGAGTGGAAACTCGATGGTCGATGATGAACTCGTTAGCAAGGGCCTTTACCTTATCGTTGATAAAGTGGGACCTCCAATTATATGTCAATACTTTAGGCACCCTGAACTATGAAATGATATTCTTCCTCAAAATTTGCAAACAGTCTTCCCATCTGTGGTTCGGGTGGATATGGCCTCAACCCAACGATTCACATAATCGACAACCAACAGAATGTACTCGAATCCCTGACTCTTAGGGAATGGACCCATGAAATCAATGCCTCATGCATCAAAAACCTCACAGAAGTGAATGGGCTGCATCGGCATTATGCCACACTGTCCACAAGTGCCCATCCTCTGACAGTCAGTACACCTCTTCACGAATTCATCGGAATCCTTGAAGAGGGAATACTATCATAGGCCAAATTGGAGCACTTCTGTGTTGTTCTCCTCCCAGAATGATGTCCTCCTGCCTCAAGTTTGTGGAAGTATGTGAGGAACTTGTGGTGCTCCTCCTGAGGAATGCACCGATGCCAGATGCTATCCCCCCCCTCATGATAAAGGATGGGATCCCCCAATGGTAGGACTTGGCCTTCGTAAGGAAAGTCTCAAGTCGTTGTCTAGGACAACCTTGTGGAACTTTCTTGGCAACAAGATAATTAATAATATCAGCATACCATGGGAGAGAGGCGATAGCAATGATTGCCTCACCGGGAAGGTCTTTGAAATAAGATCAATATGATCGGATTCCTCAAGATTTTCCAAATGGGAGAGATGATCTGCCACTACATTCTTGACTCCAGGTTTATCGTTAATCTCAATATCAAACTCTTGGAGTAGAAGGATCCATATAGTCAATCTCTCTTTGGCATCCTTCTTAGCCATGAGGTACCTGATGGCGGTATGATCGGTAAAGATAGTCACTTTGGATCCAAGAGTATACGATCTGAACTTGTCCAAGGCAAAGACTACAACTAGCATCTCTTTCTCTGTAACAATATAATTCTATTGAGAAGCATCCAATGTACGACTAGCGTAGTGAATGGCAAATGCCACTCCATCCCTCCTTTGTCCCAGCGCAACCCCTACGGTAAAATCAAAGACATCTGTCATGATCTTGATTGAGAGAGACAAATCAGGTGGCTGTAGGACAAGAGCCTAAACAACTAAGCTCTTAAGAGTCTCAAATGATGCAAGCCACTTATCATCTACAATGAACTCGATGTCTTTTATCAGCATATCAGTCAATGGTCGGGCAATCCTGCTGAAGTCGTGAATGAAATGTCGGTAGAAATCGACGTACCCTAGAAAAGACCGTAACTGCCGCAAGTTGGATGGTGGATTGAGTTTCCTGATGATATCCACCTTGGTCGGATAAACCTCCATGCCCCTGTTGGAGATGATATGACCAAGCATCATCCCATGAGTCACCATGAAGTGACTCTTCTCGCAAGATATGACGAGATGGACCTCTATGCAACGCTGAAGAACGTGGTCTAAGCAATCAAGACAAGCATCAAACCCATCATTGTAGACTGAAAAGTCATCCATGAAGACCTCTAAACAGTCACCTATCATGTCCAAGAATATGGACAACATGCACCTTTATAATGTCGCATGGGCATTACATAGACCAAAGGACATCCGTCTGAAAGCATAAGTCCCAAACGGACAAGTGAATGTTGTTTTATCCTGGTCCTCAGGTGCTATGGCCACCTGATTATATCCGGAGTACCCATCAAGAAAGCAGTAATGAATCTTCCCAACTAGCCTCTCTATAATCTAATCAATAAAAGGCAACGGTAAATGATCCTTCTTGGTGGCCTAATTCAATCGTCTATAGTCCACACAGACCCTCCAAGAAGTAGGTAACTAGTTAGCTATCTCCTCTCCCGACTCACTCACAATTGTAGTGATGCCCGTCTTCTTGGGCACCACATGTCATGGACTAACCCACTTGGAGTCAGAGATGGGGCAGATAAAATCGACGTTCCACCATTTCGATATTTCCTTCATGACTACCTCTCAAAGATTCGGGTTCAATTGTCGCTGGAACTCACGCGATGGGTTGGCGTGCTCCTCGAGATAGATTTGGTGCGAGCACAGAGTCGGACTTATCCCATGGAGATCATCTACACTCCATCCTATTGCCTTACGATTCCTTTGAAGAATCTCCATCAGACGAGATGCTTACTCTCCAGTCAAATCTGCTGAGATAATGACTGGGTACATCTCATGCTCACCCGTAAGAAATCTATACTTCAGTGACTGCGGTAAAGGCTTCAGTTCTGGACAACTAGGAGCTGGTAAATCTGGCCTCTAAAAAGTTTGAGTGAATCCAACCAAATCTGAATGAGAGAACCCTCGTTGATTATGTAAAACTGGCGAAGACAACCATGTTGGTATAGCTGTACTCGGTGCTGGCACGGTCTCCACACTAGTTGTTGGCTATGTAGAAATCAGACAAGGTAGTAAATCATCAAACTCTGCCCAGTCTATGTATGAATACAAGAGATCTGAATTAGAATCAGATGATATATACTCTGCCTCGCTATCCTGAATGCGACGTCAACCTCGAAAATGTCCTCGGCCAAGAGTGTTCTCTTTGAACCCTCTCCTATTGAAAACTGTGGATATGTAGCATCTGAAGGTCGGAGAAGGGCTCGTGAAATAGGATCTGACCAAGCAGCTTCATCATCAATGATCACAAAGTCACACTCCTGGTGGACGTCTCGCTCTGCCTCTATCGTCTGCTCTGCATCACTAAACTGCTCTGAGCAAGCTGAGTCTCATGCTCGGGTATCGTCAATCGTCTCTATTTATATATTCTTTCCCTCATCGCAAAAGTACACTTTCCCACTATTATGATCAGACACCGCCTTGGTTGTGGCCAAGAATGGTCGTCCTAGAATAATGGGGGTATTGGTCACAGCTTCAGGGATCTCCATGTCCAACACAACAAAGTCCACTGGGAATTTTATGCCCTGAATTGTGATGACCACATCCTTCAACAACCCCTTCGGTCTCTTGACAGATCTATCAGTAAACTAAAGGATTGTCCTGCTTTGTCGAAGAGGGCCAAACTTGAATTGGTCGAGTAGGGCTGCCGGAAGGAGGTTGATAGAAGAGCCATTGTCTAATAGAGTACGATCAAATCTCTGTTAACAAATGTGGCATCAGACATAGGGAGCTCTTGCATCTGGCCTCTTGGCTGGCAGACGGTTCTGAATAGTAAAGCAAGTGGCATGGGTCAGCACATGGATTTATGCCTGATGGTTCCTCTTCTTCCTGCGAATAGTGGTCTTCTCTCTCAAGTTATTCTGGAAGAGAGGGATGTGCTCAAGTGCATCCTGTAGAGTCAACTGGATATCAAATCTATCAATCATCTATTGGTTGAACTCTAGCGTCTAATCTTTTCTTTTATTTTCTCTTTTATTCCCCTTAGCCAAACAGAGTGCTTGAGGGAAGGGGATGGTTGTGCCCTCCTCAGATAAAGGGCTAGGAAGAGGTTCATATTGTTGTGATGGAATGTAATCCATACAAGTATCATTAAGTATCACATATGGACTCAAAGATGAAGAAAACTTTCCTTTATTAATTTTTTGGTGTTTTTCTTAATGCCATGGGTTACATAAACTGGAGAAAACACAACTAGAATAAAAGGGGTGGCCTCAGTACCACCCAAGACATCAGGTGTTGCAGCATCACCATCGCACTCTAGCTCAGCATCATGGAATCTGGAGGCATCAGTACCACCCTCTGCATCTTGTGAAACAACAACCTCAGTATTGTCGGCTAGATCAACCTCCTTGGTGGATTCAGTACCACTGTTGTCATCATCCTTAGCGGCTTCAACATCGCTATCTCCTGAGTCTTTGTGGTGTCATCGCTCAAACAAGGCGTCGCTGGCTAGAATCCTACCGCTCCTAAGTGGCATAAAATCAACATTATATGTGTATGAAGCAATGTCACCCAACAAATCTCTAGGAGTGGTGATCTCTGTAAACTGTACTTTCTCAGATTTCCTCTTGAGGTTGTTCTGGTTGGGATCAATCTGAGCTGGTATGGCAGCCTTGCCCTTAATGATCTCCCTCACCTCCTGGGGAAACTCGTCCATCTCCCGCCTAAAAGATGCATGTTGGTAGGAGAGTAGGTGGACTAGATCATCGAGTGTTGGGTTCTCATAAGCTGGTCCATGAGAACCGGACGGGTTGCCTCATTGAAAGTGAGGTTGCTGTTAGAACTGATGAGGGGTAGGCTGAGAATACTGCTGAGGCTACTGCTGGTGCTGCCTCTACTGTTGTCCCTACTAGTAGGGACGAGGACCCGATTGGTATTGGTGGGATGGTTGCTAGTGTGGCTGGTGAGAAAACTGGGGTTGCTGCTGTGACTGCTAGCTGAACTATCTACCCTGAGCTGAAGGTTGTTACTAGGATGAGGCACCTCCAGTCGACCACCTAAATCCAAGATGATCTCAGTGGATCCCAAGATGCTATCGATCGTACCAAATCTCGTTAACTTCCATCAATGGCTCCTGCTCATTAGAGGATGGAAGAAGAACTGCCAGTGGATGATGCTGATGATATACCACCGTCTGAGTGTCCTGAGATGGTGGTGGTTGAGGATACTGGTGTTGTAGCTGTTGGAATAGCTCCGCCTGGATGTGATGAACCTGTCTGTACTAGGCGGAGTGCTGGGACGAGCCGCTGCTGCTAGGATTAGCTCATGAACTGAGACGGGGCTGAGAAGCCATCTGTGCCTCTTGGAGACACATGATCTGGGTCTTCAAGTCACTCACGGTTTATTCCAACTGATCGATCTGTGTCATACCCTGGCACTACTTCTTCTCGATGATCTCGACGCGGTCCAGCTTCTCGTTGATGATGCCCATATCAGTGTACGATGACTCTACCTGTGCTGCGACTGCTGAAGAAGAAGAGGTGGATGGACCTGCATCAACTCGTGCTATCCTCTGATAAGACACGACATGGGATGAGGGCTTCCCCTGAGCGTAAAGCTGGGTCTGAGACATCACTGTGTAGTTTTTGATCATCTCCTCATAGATGTCCCAGACCTGGTCTTCGTCCTTGGAGAAATAGGAGCCCACACAAGAAGCATTCATTAGCCCCTACTACTTCGATGTCAGCCCACAAAATAAACTCTGTACTAGGTTAGGCTTTGAGATGCCATGATGTGGACACCGGTCAATGAGATCATGAAAACAATCCCACGCCTCATGGAATTGCTCATTGGGGGCCATGGATAAGTTGTTGATCAGAGCTCGAGTTGCATTCGTCCAGACGAGTGGATAGTACTTGTTCAAGTACTCAGTCCGGAGCTGTTCGCACGAAGTAACATGGTGTCTTCATCCACATATCTATCGTGGAAAGTGATACAGATCATCTCGAATTCCTGTAAGTGAAGATGCGACTCCTCAGTGGCAGGCCCATAAAACTTGGGCAATAGCTGGATAGTCAGAGGGGGAAGCTTGAAATCTCCCAGAATTATTGGAAGCTTAATGAAACGGTGTGTAAGGGTTGCACCAGGGTTGTGCAACTCCCTCATCATTCTAATTGTTCGGACTGACTCCAATGGCTCCTCTGGATGTCCTCCGCTTCCTCCTCCAAACTCTGGAATCTCTCCACCTCCTGTTTGGTTCGACTCTCCTCGGTCGGCTTGCATTTGTGGCATCTCTCGGTGTACCTCTACCATGAAGATTCTCTGGTCCCTAATCTGTCTCTACGTCATCTCCAGGGAAGCTAACAATGTGTTGTTGATGGCGCCCTAATCTAGAACATGTGTGGTGCTCTGAGGCTGCCTGTCGGTGTGCTCCTCGCTGTCGACCATCTCCAGGGTCTCTGCAAAGGTAAAAGACCCCAACTCAAGTCCCATCAAGTGAACAAATATCTGTGCTAGTCTCTACTCGGGCAACTCAGAATCGAACTTGGGTTTGGAGAGTGGGTCTAGGCTCTCATGAACCTGCCTAGATGAGTGGGACGGAGTGCTCGAGAGCGGTGCAGCCAAAGGCTTTCTAAGGGATCTCCGGTCCATCATCATGATTTGGGAAAGAGGCGGATGAGATCTTCAATCAGACAATATCAGCAATCAAACCCCCAATTCACCTACGCAATGCTGAGTTGATGATCGTAAGGGTTAAGTCTTTTATCTTGTCAATTTTATTTAGGTGATAATTCAGTAGTAGGACGATTAAGTGAGTTGTTAGGTACCTGACGCTCCCAAGAGATTGGACCAATCCCAAAGCTAGATCTTTCCCAGCCAGTACAAGTTGTAGACCATTTACCGGCTACCCGAGTAAATCGCTCTGCTAAGGATATCGTGGCCCGCTTTACCAAAAACTAGAGCAATCCTCACTAGAGAACGACTAACCCCAAGACCAGTAGTCTAACAAGATTTAAAGTATGGATCTAGCCTAGTCTGCAGGTCACTCTCTCACGCAAGAAAACCAAACAATGAGGGGATGACTCTCCCAAGACAGATTTTTAAGTAAGGTGTCTTTTAGGATCAACTTTGATTAACAATCCCAATTTTATGGTTATCTCTTATTTAAGTATTTTTAAATAATCAAACAACGCCTAACGAATTTTTCGATCTTCTAGTTATTTAATAATCCAAAAATAAGGGGGACAAGTCGAAAAAGCCGATGCGCGATCAAACACTATGATGCATGCAAAGCCAGAAATGCATACCTATCGCCAGCACTCTACACACATGGTGATACGCACATAAATTTAAAGACTGAAATTAAACTAATCTAAATGATGCAAGAAGAAAACAACCTTAGATGAGCAATTTCTACATGCAGAGAACAAGTAGCTAGCTAACTAGTCTAAGTTCGAAGTCCGATCTTGGGAACCACTTGGTGCCTGCCACAACGGGTCCTGCTAGCGTTGTATGTGATTCCTTACGGTATGTGGACTCAAGTCTAATTGAACTAAAATTTTATTGTGAGTTATTAATAAGGTCCAATTACGACTCTATAGGTGCAAGCAATGATTAGGGATTGGGCCTTAATTATTTACGTCACAAGCAAAAAATTCCTAAGTCTAAGGGCCAAATTCTTTCAGAATCAAAGAGAAGAAAAGACGATAAATTAAAACCGATGAAAAATTGTGGTGAGGTCCCCCGAGCACACCGGTGCTCGACGAAACAGACCCCGATATGTCAAGTGTCTAGATAGTCTGAGGTCATGTATTGTTACAACAATAATAGTCTGCTGAAAAATAAATCTACTCTATAAACTATAACTATTTCCTGCTCCTGCTCCTGCATCTCCTAGGATACGGGTCTCCTCCAAAGTGTACTCGAGCAGTACCTCGCACAAAAAGTTAAACAGAAATGGCTCGGAAAGCAGTTACAACAAATAGAGCTCAAATATGCGAAAAGACTACTAATACTACTAAGTCGTGCTCCCTAGAAACGACTCCATTCTGATAAGCGCTCGGGCGATCGAGGTTAAGTGATATCAAAGGTCGTTGCGACCTCAATCACCCAATCGGACTCAATAAGAAAATCAAGACCACATAAGCAACACAAGCAAGCACAAAAATCAATGTAGCAATCTCCGCTATTCAATTAACCTGCTGTAGCAACCAGGTTAAACACAAGGAGCACAAGTAAAACCTACGAAGTAGTCGATAATCAGATTAGAAAATGCATATTTTGTGGTTTTAATTTTGTGAATTTTTTTATATTTTCTAATTAGAGAACAAACAAGGAGAATAAGGCAAAAACAAGTTTTAACAATTTTTATTAGGACTAAAAATTAGAAATAAAATTATTTATATATTTTTAAAAAATGCAATTGTTTTTGGTAATTTTTTGTTATTTTTTATTTTTGTTTGATTTTATAAAATTAAAATCAAAATAGAACAACAATGTAAAGCCTGGACCAAAGGGCAAGTTAAAAATATTAAAAATGCCCAAATGACCTAGTTATGATTTTTATGATAAAGTAAATAAAAAGACCAAATACAGCAACTGAAATCCCATTTTTTGAATTTATAATGGTTTTTATATGTTTTTTAAAGTTTTTAGCTTTTTAGGGTTTTATAAAAGATAATGCAAAAAAAATTTTACAAGAATGAAAACAAACCAAAATAAACATACAGAATTTTTTAAAAAAATTTTAGACTCTTTTTATATATTTTGGTATTTTAGAAAATAGACAGGAACTTTTTAGGGGTTTTTTATTTTTAGAAAATATCAAATAAAATTAAATCAAGTCACAAAAAATACCATAAATATTACACATAAGGACCTACTTGCAATTATCATAAAGTTCTTAACCAATAAATAACACATAAAAAACCCAGGGTCAAACATGCAAAATCACCAGAGAATAGACGCACATTCTTATTTAACCACGCATAGGGGCATATGTGTAAATATTAGAAATATTCTACTCAAAATGTAACATACATGAAGTTCAGGGTAGTTCTTGCAAAAGCACCACAATCCCACGTGAGACGGCATGCGAGTCTACTCAAACTAGACTGAAACGCAAATACACAAAATAGTAAGGGTCCACATGAAAAATGTCTGAACTACAATTTATTTTACAAGACTAGATAATAAATAATGAAAAAGGCAGGATAAAGAGTGCAATATACCCCCAAGGCACGTGAAGAGGGCGTGGGGACACGTGGCACGCTATGGATGATGCAGGAACGTGCTACGCAGATTTCCTACCGGTCAGATTTAACGCTGCAAGGAATGTTGGCGACGTGCAGTGCACATGTATCAGAGTGTACTAGATCAACAGTTCAAAGGATGCAGCAATGAACGACTCAGATCCAAACTGACTCTTTGTCGTCAACCGAGGTGGCTGGCGATGGTGGATAAACATGTGTGAGGTGAACTTCAATCGAGGATGGGAGAGAATCCGTTGGGTTGTCGAGCCCTAAAATGGTCATGTACCTTCGGAGGGGTGCTCCACGTCAAATGTCGGGGGCAGATCAGCTGGATGATGGTCGGGTGGCTGGTATGGGGGAGCTCCATCTGGAGCTGCTCCGTCGCACAATTGAAGGTCTGTCAGAGGGTCCTCTTGCATGGGGGAACCTGCAATAGAATGCTGGGACTCAGGGCTATGCTCCGGTCAAAGTTATTGGGACTGAAAATGAAAGAAGCGGACGAGGAGCGAAGGTCGATCTCCGACGGAGGTGATAGAGGGAGATCTTAACCCTAATTTTGACCTGGATGTCGAGGCTAAGGGTGATTAGACTGCGATGCAAGGGTGAGCATGCGTAGGGGGATTAATCGATATGGGTATGGCAGTGAGATGAAGGTCCGACGATCGAAGCTGAGCAAATGAAGGTGCGGTGGTGTGGAATGGAAAGAACGAATAGAAAGGATGAAATGAAGTGAAATGGTTAATCCATGAGATTTTAGATGAACTCTGGAGCTTCAGCGAAGGTGTCAAGCAAGGTTGTGGCCTTGATCAAGCTGTGGAAGGCCAGGAGGCTCTTCGCGGCGGCGCTCGCCGGCCACGAGGTTGAGCAACGCAAATGCTCCACCAAACTCTAATCCGAAGGGTCCCTCTAGAAGCAGTCACTCAACCTGAGGTGGCTAGGGATGGAAGGAGGAGCGAGGCATGAGCTACTGCTCCGTGGAGGCAGAAGAGGATGCTTTATAGGTCACTCAGGGGTCCAGAAAGATCGGAGTAAAGCGTGAAACCTTAGAGCGAATCGGATCGACAAAAGGACCCGCGAGGATGTCGGGTGTACAAGGAATATCGGGTCCAAAATTTGAGGACAAAGGAGCTCAAAGTCAGACTGGAAATTTTCAAGAAGGATCTCTAACGAACAGTATTCGGGTCTGAACTGGGAAGGAGGAACTATTGGCCGAAGGTCAACAATCCTAGATTGCCAATCAGAAAATTAGGATTTACAAAATATTTACAAAATAAATAAAAACTAGTAAATGGATTTAAAATAAAAAGTACCCAAAATGAAAAATATTTATTTTTTTTCAAAATATTTTTTTTGTGATTTTTAAATATTTTTATGAAAAATGAATTAATCTCTATACAATATAATGTATTTTATACAGGTATAATATACCTATATATTTTATATAATTATTTTTATTTTGTATATAAATACCCACATTTTGTATTTTATTTATTTACAACATTTTCTTAAGAGTCTAAAATAATTTTTATTTTATTTTATGAGTTATGTACAATTTTAAGATAAATAGGGGATGTTATCTATATACAAGTATTTGTACAAGAAAGAAGGATTTTATTCTTATTTTTATTTTACTTTTTTGATTTTTTAATTTTAATTTTTTTGTTTTATTTTTAGGGTTCTATACAAGGAGGTGAAAATAATATTTTATTGTTACTTTATCCAAAATAATTATTTACATATTTAAGTAATATGTATCATATAGAGTAGGCCCTATCTCTCTCTACTTATTTTGTTTGGCGATCAAGTCATGGCTTGACCTTCTCTTAGGATTCGGGTCACTCTGTATTTATTCTAAATACCTCCCTCCTTTTTATTTCCATTATTCTTTTATTTTTGCACAAATACATGCTAAATATGCAATATTAACAAATGCATGTTGCATGCTAATTTATTGTATTTACAGCTATTTTCATGATGCTATTCCAAGTTAAATAGCTAAATAAAAAAATAAAGAGTGAGAATCAGAGATTCATCACCAACCCTTGTCCTTGCTCTTACCACTTCTCCATCCCTGTGGCAAGACTCCATGGTTATAAATAAACCCCTCTGGCCTTCATTTCCTTTTTGATCGTCCGTCAACCATTGTAACCCTCATAAGACCTCACAGTTGAGCTCCTGGTGGAATAGGAACCACTCCGAACCCCCTAAGACGTGGATAAGGTGGTGTAGGCTCAGATCTAGGTCTGTTGATCTTCTTCTCTAGCGATCCCTCTATGTTTATTAACCAAAAATCAAATGTGATATTCATATGATCTCACAAGACGAGATCGAAGTCGCTAAAGGGACCTCTCACAAAGAGTCAACGATTAAATCAATAAGCAACCACACAATATTGGAATCAAGCAATGAAATCAAGGTACGTGTAAATCAAAATTTATTATACCCTAATGACAAGGTATAGTGGACAAGTAGGTAGGTGTCGAACATAGGGAGACGGGACATAGTAGGAGTTATTTAAATAAATAAATAATGCAAATGTGTGTGCGTATAAATATACAAAAAAAATCAATCAAGACTTTAGAGGGTTTTAAATTTGAATGTTTTTTTATTTTATATTAATATATATATTAAAATTCTGATTTTCTTAATATAATAATATTTAATAAGGGATAATATATATAAGAGTATATATATAATAATATATGCATAATATAAGTAGGATGTATATAATAAATATACAAAAATCAGAAAATATCCCAAGAATGGTCATTTAATTTTTACGAAATTTAAAATAATTATAATATATTCATCAAAAATTAGTAATAACATAAACTATATATATGTATAGGCTATATAGGGTATACTATTTATAAATATAGAAAAATAGTCAAAATTAACAAAGAAAATATTTTTTTAGATATTCTTCTATTGTTGTGAATTTATAGGAGATTTTTGTCATTTTTTATATTTTTGAAATTAGAAATAAAACAAAGAAGGTACTTTTTAAGCAGGTCGAATTGATTTAAGAGTTAAAAGTAGCAAAAAGGTTAGAAATTTCTCGAAGATAATTAGTACATGCCAATATGTATAAATAAAAATACATGATAGAAAAAAATATTTTTGGGATTTTTGAAAATACTTTATAATTTTATAGGGTTAGAAAGCGTTTGTTAATTTTAAGTATTTCTTTTGAGATTTTTTTGTAATTTTGGTCTAGGGGTTAGACAATAGGGTAATAAATAGTAAGGATTTTTTTAGAATTTTTAGAAAAGGTTTTCTAAATTTTTTATTTTCTAAGCCAAATAAGGAATAAAACAACTTAAAATTATTTTTAAGAAATAATAAATTCAACCAAAATGCTAAATAAATTACATAGTATGAACAAGCATCCAATCAAGCATCTAGATCTATTTTTGTGGAGTTTTTAGAGCATGTATTCTATTTTAAATAAAAAGAGATGCATAAATAAAATTAAATCAAGTTAACAGAGGTATATCTACAAATAAAATAATATCCTGAGGCTAGAACGCAAAATATCCAGACAATTTGAACATCAACATGACTTTTAAGCACTTAATACAATTGAAAAAGACATAAAGATGTTAAAGCAAAATGTCCCCTCATGTGGGGGGTCATGTGAGGTGACCCAAAACTAGATAATATGCAAACCATGGGCAAACATGCAAAATATCCCAAAAGTTTTGTACTTAATCAAAATCTTACAGAGCCTTTCATAAGTAACAAAAAGTACGATGGGTATGTAAAATATACCTCACCTAACTAGTTTGATCAATCCTCTCTCTGCATGCCATGTGTACAATCTAATGGTTGAGGAAGGACGATGGTTCGAATAAAATGATTGTCCCATATTAAATCTAGGTCATGTTCTTTATCTGATAGTCGTCGACCCCTCTGGATGAACTGCTGAAAAACACTGGTTGGGGTTGCTTTGATCTCCTCATTCTACTTTCTCCGACATTAAATCCTTGATCTGACAACAACCACAGACAGTTGGGGTCTTCAATGTGTATAGGTGGGATCCGGCGATGGAAAGGGTAGGCGAGGGGCTCGGATGGCCCCATATGACCTGGATCTAGTCCATGTGCTTAGTTGTGTTTCAGATGGCCTACCAAAGGTCGAGACCTGTACCAAAAAGCTCCTCAGCTTGAGGGGTATGTCCTCGACCAAAGGGTTAAGAAAAAAAGGGATCTTGAATGAGATGAAGATGGAGCTCCAATGAGTGTCATCGGAGAGAGCTTCGACAACATGTAGATGATGGAAAAGCCAGGCTCAGTAGACGAAACAACACCAGTCCAAGGAGCCAAGACTGCATCATTTTTTGGTCCATAACATGTAGATGATTTTTCGCATTTTTTCCATCTACCTGTAAACAAAGATATGGACACTTTTTTTTACCATAAATAGTTTCTTTATATGTAAATTTTTCTTTTGCACAAGAAATTAAAGCAGAAATCGTAAAAAATGAAAAATGCTTTGTGTGATCCTAAGATTGTGAAAATCTTGTAAAATTTGATTCTTGAAATGTCATTATTGAAATCCATGGAGTATATACCTGCAGTAAAATGAGGACTTAAAGAGGAATGTACAACAAAGCATCCCAACCGCAAGAAGAAAAAACCATAGACATACATCCTCCATGGCCACCGTGAATGCCATCAGCAATCTCCCACACAAACAGAAAAATAAGGGAGCACCTCTCATTCGATGCCAAATTTTTAACCAAGCGTTCGAGCGAACATTACGCGACAATGTATCATCGGTCAATCTATTTCCTTCCTCCCTACTCAAGGAATTTCGAGTAGGATCGCTCTAGCGTACAAAGAGGATTTTGGAATTCACAGACAGTTCTATCAAACAGTCTAGGGGCATGTTAGAGGATGTCATCATCACCGTCCAAGGGATGCAGTTCCCTGTGGATTTCATTATCCTTGATATGGACACCTCTGCACCTACGCTCCACACTCCTATCATCCTCGATCGACCATCCTTTGAACGACCAAGACTATGGTGGATTATGGCACTAGAGAAATTACATTCCATTCCAGTAGTGACAAAGTTTTGAACGAGACATTCTCAAAACCAAAACCAACCAAAGTGGCATCTGGTATGAGAGTTATTGATCCAAATACAAAGAAGACTATGATTTTCTAGGTGAAATCCGAGATACATATTTGTTCATGAATAACAATGATACACAAATGCTCCTCTCTCCTGAGGAGAGTCTGAAAAGCATAGTCGAATTTTCTGATGTCCTTGATCATGAGATATTTGTTGATGGTCATGTTGAGATCTTTGAGCAGCCATCCTCGTCTAAGCAGGATGAAATTTTTATATGTATGTGTGATATTCTAAATTCTGAGTTTAAATGTTCAGTGGTGGACATCATGCAGTTGAAAGAGCAAACACCTATCGCAGTTTCTGAAGTCACCACAAAGCTGACTCCTTCTCCCCTAGAGTTGAAGCCTCTACCCTCCAACATGAAGTACACCTTCTTTGTGGGTGATCCAGATATGCATTCGGTCATCATCAATTCACATTTGACTGAAGAAAAAGAATCTCGTCCACTTGAGGTCCTTGAAAGAAATTGTAAGGCTATTTGTTGGAATATTACGCATCTCCATGAGATAAAGTTGCCATTGTGCTCACATAACTTCTATCTAGAAGAAGATAGCAAACCCTACCGGGAATTTCATAGAACATTTAATCCAAATTTGTGGGAAGTTGTCATGAAAGAAATTACTAAGTGGTGTGATGCAGAATTTATCTATCCCATCTATGGCAGTAAATGAGTGTGTCCCTTACATGTAGTTCCCAAGAAATCAGGGATCACCATTGTCACCAATGACAAAGGAGAGGAGATATCAACCTGAGTGCTGGCCTTATGGTGTGTCTGTGTGGACTACAGATGCTTGAATCTTGCAACCAAGAAGGACCATTTTCGGTTGCCCCTCATCGACCAGATAGTCGAAATACTAGCCGTGAAGGAATATTTATGCTTCTCGGATGGCTACTACAGGTATAATCAATCGCCATTGCACTAGAGCATCAAGAGAATACTACATTCACCTATCTGTTTGGAACATATGCATTTTGTTGTATGCCCTTTGGTTTGTTTAATGCACCAACTACTTTCCAAAGATGCATGTTGGTGGATTTTGCTTATATGGTAGGTAGTTTTGTCAAAGTATTCATGGACGACTTCTTGACGATGATAGCAATGACCAATGTCTGGGATATTTAGACTGAGTTTTGAAAATATGTTGTGAGGTGAACCTCGTATTGTCATGGAAGAAGAGTCATTTCATGGTAATTGAAGGCATTGTATTGGGTCACGCCATCTCCAAGAGTGGCATGGAGGTTGACCCGGCCAAGGTGGAAGTGATTTCAAAACTTGAGCCACCCACCAATCTCAAGCAAGTCCGGTTGTTTTTTGGACACATCGGCTTTATCGCGGATACATTTAAGACTTCAGCAACATTGCCCAATTATTGACTGAGTTTCTTAGCAAGGAGGCAAATTTTGTGGTCAATGACTAGGTCCTCCAATCCTTCAATCTCTTGAATGATCTGATCACAAATGCTCATGTCCTACAGTCGTCGGATTGATCTCTACCATTTGATATTATGATGGGTGCATCAGACTTCGCAATTGGTGTTGTTTTATGACAAAGACGAGATGGGTTGTCATTTACGATTCATTATGCTAGCAGAACACTTGACAAATCCAAAAAGAATAATACAGTGATAGAGAAAGAGCTTTTGGTCATAGTGTTTGCACTGGAGAAGTTCAAATCACGCCTCCTCAGACCAAGGGTTATCATTTACATTGACTACTCTGCCATCAAATACCTTTAGAACAAGAAAGACACCAAGCCTCGTCTAATTCGTTGGATCCTTCTACTCCAATCACAAAGACTTTTCCATATGAGGCAATCTTGTTTATCTCCTCTCTCCCCTGGTACACAAACATCGTGAAGAATACTCTACCGATCTGGCCGAAGATCAAACTTGATAAATTCTTAGATGGCATTCACTTCTACTAGTGGGAAAATCCACATTTATTCCAAGAGGTCGTAGATTGTATCTGGAGGAGATGTATACCTCAGGAGGAGATAATTGGTGTCCTAGACCACTGCCACAAGCTTGAAGTAGGTGGACACCATTCTGGAAAGAGGATGGAAGCGAAAGACCCTCAATGTGGCCTTTGGTGGCCAACTTCATTCAAGTATGCAGCTGATTATGTGAAGAAATGTACTGACTATAAACGAATGGTTGAAAACATCAGTATGTATGATACAATGCCTCTGAAGTACATTCAGATATCTTACATTTTCGATGCCTGGGTCATTGACTTCATGGGTCCAGTCCCTAACAGCCATGGCTTTGAATACATCTTGCTCGTCATCGCCTATGTCAGCAATGGGTTGAGGCAATCCCCACTTGAACCACAGACAACCTTATAGTCTGTCACTTTCTCAAGGACAACATCATATCATAGTTCGAGATCCCTAAGATTCTCATTTCTGATAGGAGAGCCACTTTATCAACAAAGAGGTCAATAAGTTTACCAAAGAATATAGAATAGAACATCCTATTGTAGTGTTGTACTACCCTTAATCAAATGGCTTGGCAGAATGCTCAAGAAAGAGATCAAAATCATACTGTAGAAGCGTGTACGCCCAGACAGAAAGAATTGGCCACAACTACTTGATTCAGTTATTTGGGCATATCGAACAGCATACAAGACTCCTCTTGGCATGTCTCCCTATTGCCTCGTCTATGGCAAGCCTTGTGACATGCCTGTGGAACTAATTCATAAATCCTTATGGACATTGAACATGTGCAACCTTGATTCTGAGCGAGCTAGAAAGAATCACAAAGTTGATCTGAACAGATTGCTTGAATTCAGAGACTATGCAAATGATAAAAGCCTGATCTACCAAGAGAAAGTCAAGAAATAGCATGATAAACACATCCGTGGGAAGACTTTCAAACCGGGACAAAAGGTATGGTTATTTGTTGTGAAGTTGAAGATTTTCCTAGGAAAACTGAAAAGCAAATGGTCTGGGCCATTCATTGTGAAAACTGTGCGTGCCAATGGAAGCCTTCTCATATCAGAATTTTCACCTGATGCACAACCCTTTGTAGTCAACGGACAGTTGCTGAAGCCATATCTAGATAATGATACATTCATGTCGGTTGTTGATTCAATCAAAGTTGTATTTCAAGATGAACTCTCGGATGCCGAAGGATCGGATATAGAAACAACAAAATCACAAAATAATTTTATGGGGAGACGGTCAACTTGTCATTCGTTGATTCTTTAATCATTATAGTATAGACCGTTCTATACTTAGTATGAGTTATTTCTTTCATTTTTCTATCTAGCCTATGAGGGCATAGCTCAAGATAAATATAGAGGGCCCGTATATATGTTGTATATACTTTAGCCATAACTTGTATTTTCGTATTTTCAATAATATGGCTAATTAATAAGACACACCAAAATTCCTTGTAATAAATCAGTAAAAAGTATTTTGCAAATTTATTTGAAGAATGGTTGAAATTTTGTTTGAAAATATTTTGAAAAATATTTGAAAAACTGTTGCAAAATATTTTCAAACCTTTGTAAAAATTTTTTGTTTGCAAAAAAATATTTTATTTGTGTAAATAAATTCTTTTTGAAAATCTGTTTGAAAATAATTTGCAAAATGATTGCAAAAATCTTTTGAAAAATCTAATATACTGTTTGGAAAATATTTGCAAAATGATTTTCAAGGCTTGTAAATGTTTGTTAAAACTATTTGCAAAAATAAGCTTTCAAAATGTTCGCAAAGATGTTTTCAAAAATGTTTTGAAAATCTTGTGTAAATAACCAATAAAATCCTTACAAAAAATCTTATAAATACTCACCAACGTTCAACTTGTAAAATCCCTTGTATAAAATACACCTTCACTACCATCCATGTAAATACTGATCCACTTCCATGTAAATACCTGCTTAGAATTCTTTTCTAACCTTTTTGTCTGTTAAAAACCCTAAAATTTTGTAAAATTCAAAACTCCAAAAATAGTTGCAAAATATTTTCAAAACTTACATAAAAAATTGTAAAAATTTTTCGAAAAATCCATAAAAAGATCAAATAGAAAATTGCATCACAAAAATATTTTCCTTGCATTGTACATAGCATTTGCATTTTTTGGATTGATGTCGATAATTGAACTAGTCTAAATAAAATCCGAAGATTGGAGATTGGTTGGACCCTAATCTGCCTAATCACAGGAACCTTATAGGAACTGGAATTGAGAAGCTTCAGGTCTGCTAGACTTAATTCTTTGAGACCACGAGACATGATTCAGTGTCATCTTGGCTACCGAAGTAGAATATTTTGAAACACATGCATGACTCTTTTCAGCAGTGGCCTAGCTTGTAACATGCACTTTACACTTTGCTTACCTCAATTGAAGTAGTAGAAGGTTGGATTTACCAGCATGAGACACAAGCTAATGGAAACATCGGAAGTTACACATTTGTGGACATTGTACCCCAGCCTGATCCAGTAGCGAAGATGTCTAAAGACAGAATGTCATGGGTTGCAATAATGCTTCAAAAGAGGGATAGTTTATTGGCTCAAGATGAAAAGATCCATAAATAAATGATGTTAATGTAGTATTAAAAAAAGTGTGTAAAATCAAAAACTCCAAAAAAAATAGATGGGCAAGAATCAAAGAAAAATGAATTCTCGTCGAAGTATGTATATACTCAATAAGCAAGCTTGAGCTTCAAAGTCAAAGATCTATGTGAGTCTGCAACTGGGTAACTTGGTTACACTAGTCAAGCATCATAGGATATGTGGTTAAACTAGCTACCTTCCATTCTCTTCTCCACCTCCTCTTCTTGAGTTGGTTGTACTTGAACTTAGAAGGGAATACCCCGTTTCTCGAGGAAAGAGTTGCCGAAGTAGGGAACTAGGGTCACCATGTTAGAGAAGACTGGATTTTTCACTTCAACCGAGAGGAGCCATATCACTGACACTGTACAAGATAGACTCATAGACATAAGCGACTTCGTTTCATGTCGACTTGTTCTAATCTGGCTTTTGAGGAGACTTGCGCAGTGTTTTGTGGGTCTTAGAGGTTGTTATGTTTCAAATCTATTTCCCAATAAGGTTCTGACCAAACCTATTTGATTTAACGAAGACAATTTTGAAAATTAAAATCAATCCAAGTTCTTTTTTTCTTTTCTTTATATTGCTTTCTACACTTACAGACATAAGTGTTTGTTACGGACTAGAAAAGGCAAGATAGGGGGTGATGAATCTCCATTTCATCACCTTTATTCTATCATTTTAGCCTTTAAACCCTATCTAAATGCATATATACATCATTATTTTGCATAAAATGACCTTCA
This sequence comes from Ottelia alismoides, assembly GCA_037367405.1. NCBI lineage: Eukaryota > Viridiplantae > Streptophyta > Magnoliopsida > Alismatales > Hydrocharitaceae > Ottelia > Ottelia alismoides. The sequence continues at coordinate 567,629 of JAZKJV010004381.1, read as the reverse complement.
TTATTTACAATATAAATATTGTATTTAAAGACGAAATAAAAGAATAAAGAAATGAAATGAAATGAAATACCAAAGGTATTGAATGACCTTAAACCCCAAGACCTATGCATCATGATGACTTGATCCACAAGGAATAAAGTTGGGAGATAATGGCCAAAAATACAATAAACACCAATTTATCATTCATCAACAAGTCCAATTTGGGATCTATTTTATTCTTTATTATTTACACTCCAAATCGATAAACTTTGTACATGAAAGTTGTAGATAAAAATACATAGAAAGATATAAATTTATTTCATATGAAAATAATACACTAAGCACCATAGACACTCATAATAAAAAGATAAAATCCAAACTTCACATACATGTATCTTCTCCATATGAATTTAAAATTCACCAAAATGACCTTTAATTGTATACAATGTTAATTATCTATTTAATGAATGCGGTCTCATTTACTTTGAAGCTAAGATACAAAAATTAGGTTATGGACCCCTATTCAAGTATACTATACTTGAATAAAATATTCATTTTATTTATTATTTACATTTTCATACTTTTATATTTTTATAATTTTGTAAATATTATTTTTGGAATGTACATAACTAAAATGAATAAAAACATGTAAAATACAATAAAATAAATAAGGTACAAAAATACATAAATGAATTATCTATATTTGTACCTATATAATAAAGATACATATCTATTTAAGTATACAAACAATTTCAGAAAAATATGATATAATTATATTTCTGTATATTTAAATAAGTTATACATATATAAAATATGTAAATAAAATAATAAAATAGAAAATTAAAATTAAAATAAAATACTTATATATAGGTAAATCTACTTATATTTATACTTGTAAAAAGTAACTTACAATAAAATAACTTGTAAAAATAAACATCATAAAATAAAATAAATAAATTTCACGTTTTAACCAAAAATTAAATAAATCATCTACTATTTTATTTTTATTTATTTATAATTTTTATTTCAGCTTTGTCCTCTAGCAGAGGACATGGACCAATCAGTTTGCAGCTTTGGTTGACCTATCGGTCAACTGAGACCCGTGCAACCTTAGGACATCTAGCCTCTCTGATAGCTTGATTTCATCAATTTTCCACGATTTTCCTTTCATCCTCTCATCTTGATCTCATGGCGTTTGATCATCGGTAATGCACTTTTACACCCACATGATTCCTCGATCTTAGGATCGTTGAACCATGTGTTCGTCCCGAGTCAAAGAGTCCCTGTACATAATCCCTACTCCGAACAACTTTTGAATTTGATCCCACTTCTGCTTCGAAATCCCTGACCTATCCGATTCCCGAGGTTGTTGGTAACAACAGCTGCTTCGTCCTCATGTTTGGCGTGGAGGAAGAAGTTGTTCGGAGGAGATCTGAGCATCGCGAAGTAGCTTGGTGGAGCTCCACCTTGGTTCCCTCCTTAGGTCGAACCTTAGTTTCTTCAGATTTTTTTATTCCTAGCATGGTGTACAATCTAGTTTAGTTTTTAATTTCACTTTTTTCGTATTTTATTCCTTAAAATTCTAAAATCGACGTTCGTCAGAGCTTCTGCTCTGGCCACTATTATATCATCCTCCAACCGTTCCTCTATCTACATGGCATTCTCATCATCTTCCCCTTCGATTTCTGAATGACCCACGTACCTTCATTCACCCTGATCCTCGCTAGATTAGGGAATAGGCTCTTCTCCTCCTCCACACGTCGGATAGACTTCGCCCGCCTCCATCCTTGTTCATTTCCAACCAATAGCACAGTCGAAACCTTCCTTTTTCTTTGCTAGATCTAACCATGCATGTATCAGAGGTCAACAACCACCTTTGGGTCAAATTTTGTCCAGGTCAAGGTCCCTGGAGCCTTAATTCTTCCTCGACCTCTAGGGCTCACTCAAGTGACCCTCGGACCTCTTTAAAGCCTCCAAGAGAAACCCACGACTGTCAGGAGCGATTTACACCTCGTCGTGAAGATAGAAACCACCGAAGTCGTGCAAGGGAGAGGATCGAAGACCACTTGAAAAGGAGTTTTTCCTAGTTCTTCCTCCCAGAATCTCCACCGTTGGATTGATGAGGAGATCTAGATCGCACAGTCATCGTTAGATGCGAGCGCCTTCAGTCGCTGGATCATCAACCACCATCTAGTCTCCTAAGTCCATCGTCGAACTGTCATCGCGCAAGGAGAAAGCATCTCATGTCCAAGTGCAGTCATTTGAGCCATCCCCCAATATCTTCTGGGTAATTTTGCCCTACCTTTTTGTATCTTATTTTAATCCATAAACCTTCATTTGTAGTGTAAAAATTTCTAGTTATTTTACAAGTAGGCCATGTATTTATTTTATTTACAGTCTGATCCCTCTCTACTTCATCTGCCTATACACGTGACGGGTTGGTGTTTTTACAAGGGCCCTCGGTGCTTGTGTGTTATTGTTTAGTCCAAAAATTTTGTATTCCAATTCAAAATTTTTTAGGACATTTTCATGTAGGCCTTTTTGTGTATTGGAAATTAAATTTATACTCCTACTACTTTTAAATGAATTGAATATTGTGGGTAGATTTTATAGAGTCCTTTAGACTTCTCATTTTTGTTCTCAAATGCATCTTTATTTTTTTTGCATTTCAGTCTCTTATAGTATTGTATTTATAATTCATTTATTTATTACATTAAAAATAGCATTTTACATCAAAAAATTATAGGAGTTTTATTTTAAGTGTATGATATATCAATAAATCACATATATTTTTCACTATGGCATTAAAATTTATTTCTTATTTTAAAAATTCAAAAACATTGTAATTATTCCCTACTTGCATTAAAAATCCATAAAATTAAACAAAAATGTTTTAAAAGTCCAAAAAATTAGTTGTTGTTTATGAAGGATATGGTTATATCCTCAAGCGCATCACGGAAGTGTTAGCGTCGTATCGAATACGGCGAAAAACGACTAGTCGGATTAGTTGTTCTATGCAGCGGAAATTAAAAAATTTTCATGCGACGAAACCACATGAGCCAAGAACACTTCTCGGATCGTTTCGTCTAAACCACAAACAAGTAATAGGATTACCTCTTGAAGCGTGGTTGCGATCGAGTCTCTAAACGAAGAGACATCTTGTCTCAAGTCCGATCAGACGGAGGAGACGCTTGCGAGCGCGGGGATGAACCGCGTGCTTCTCGCAATCCATGTTGATGATCCAAGCGGTGGATCTCCTGATCTCGACACACGAGATCTGACATCTTCTTCACGAGCGAGGCGCACCGAAGGAGACGGAGATCCACGAGCAAATGATCGGGCAACATAACGACGATGCTACGGCGATGGAGAACCTCTCCAGGGCATCCATGGTGGATGACCATGAGAGGGAGAGAGAGGGCTGACGTGTAGAGAGAAAGAGAGAGAGAGAGGGAGAGAGAGAGAGACTTATGTTCTCTTGTGTGTAAAGAAGAGCAATGGGGTGCCTCTCCTTTTATAATATTTTGGGATGCATGGATCTCAATTCATGTGAACACAAATCCAAAGGATCTCATTGATTTGTGTTTCTTTTAATGGCTAAGATTTGTGTTGGTAAAAACCAATAACAATTAATTTTATTTAGATTAAATCTATATTGATAAATCAATATAAATCAATCTCAAATTAAATCAATCAAGCATGGAGATTTTGGAATGAAGATTGCCTCCTTCCATATTATTGGATTTGGTGGCAATCTCATGCAATCTCATGAGATCTCATGAGATTCCATTATTCCATGGAAATCTCCAAGATTTACAACAATTGTTGTAAATTATTCTACAAAAATAATTCATAATTATTTTGTGAATATTGCAATCTTGCCGTTGGAAAATTGTGAATCACATTCACAACCAAAAATAAAATGTGAATTACATTTTCAATTAATTGTCCAATGTGAATCCATTTCACATCAACATTTAATTAACAAATGTAAATTCCAAATAGCTCTCTCTTATACACATTTATAACATATATGACTAATATGGATATTGCTATCCGCATTATTCATATCCATGATAATTAAATCACATTTAATCATCTTGGATCTCTATTCTCTTGTTCTCAAATAATCTGAATCATATTCACATTATTCACATCTTTGATAATTAAATGACATTTAATTATCTAAGATAAATCTCCTTATAATATGAATCAAATTCATATTATTCATGATAATTAAATCACATTTAATTATCCATTTCTCAATGCTCGGATATATATATCAACAATAGAATTATCCATGAACTCTTTCAAGGTAATGCGCTTTCTCCGTGAATACTTGGAGATAAGGGCAGGGCGATTGTATTGTTCCACGTATAGTGACTTGGATATTGAGATTGTATCTCAAATCCAGATCGCGGGCCTCCCATAGATGCTTGATTAACTCAAGATTGCAAATCGAATCTTCTCATTGCATCTGAATCACATTCAGATCAATATCCAACATTTGGACCAAGATCAGATTACTTCTCTACTGAGAGGAGTCACTAAAATCCATACCCGTTTCATCACTCCCTAAGAATGGAAGCGTCATGGTTATACAATCATTTACGATCACATCACCCTCAGGTATTCCCAATCCCTGTACATCCTGCATACTGCAAGACTCAAAATAAACCCGAAGTATTGGATCAACTTTATACTATCTAGTTCATGGTTTTATCAGTAAGTTTCTCATTCGATCATTGGGAGTTGATATCGATCATATACTTTCGAAAAACATATATCATACCTAGGTCTTGATCATATACTTTCCAAAAGTATTATCAAACCTACAAATTTAGTCAAGCTTCCAAAGCGAGACGACCGTGCACATGGAGTTTGATTCTTCCCAATATCTCATGAGTGAGCTCATGCCTTCCCGTTCAATAAATGAACCTGTATGATCCCTTTGAGAGATCGTATTACTCATATTCCCTTATATGCACGCCAGCGCGCTGGTGTATAGACCTTGGTTAGGTCATCAACCTATTGGTCTGCCAAATGTACATACATAGACATATAGCAACACATCTGTCTCCGGTCAGAGGATGTGTGCCTGTATCGTGACAGCATACGATATAGGACTTTGGTTATCTCGATCTCGTTAAGTCAACTCTTTGACCTAACTAATCTGACACCTCCGAATCTCTATTCCTATGCAGAGGACCTGCATCAAGAGGTCGGTCAGATATCAGCCTAATTGAGAAAGGATTGCCATCTCCTACTCAGGTTGGAGATCATCTCTTAACAATCATTTGACGGTGCGTGATGAGTCCTCAATCTAACGTTTTAGATATTCATCCAAGCACGAGCCTCTATGATTCAATAGTTGAATCAACAGTTGTATGATCATCAAGATGGCCATGGTACATAACCCTAATTGTACTAAGGGACATATTATGCAAATTATTCATTCTTCATTTCAGATCAGGGAATGATATTCACAATAACATTTATTGCATAATGGCTCGACGTGGGCTCGCATGTCCAACAATCTCCCACTAGCCCAAAGAGCCATTAATGGGCTAATCATTTAAACCCGCACTCATGTGATGATCATAGGCTATTAAGAAAATAGCTAGGTAAGCTGATTAGTCACTCTGTTCCGTGAGACTACGCCAAGTCCTTTTACGGTACTTGCGTATCCCCAGTAACAGTGCTTGCATCTAATGCGAATGTTGCATCTTATGCAACCAATACTCAATCTTGTTAGTTACAGTGTCCTTGATACTATAGCTTAAAAATTATCATAACCAGTATTTCCATAATCCTTATAAGAATACCCGTATTCCTGGAGATCAATATCTCTTAAGGTATCCACAGTTAAGACCTTTTAGATCTCTATCCATAAAGTCTTAAGTTTTTGAAGATAAGACTTTGATATCACTATCTCAAAAATCTTGTCATCTATGAAGATTTTGTTATTACTGCAATCAAGTTTTTTTTCTCCATAGTAGGATTAGCAACACTTTACTACTCCCACTGCAAGGCAGATATCTGGCCTTTATACACATCTAGCATACACTCAGCTTCTCGTAACTAATGTACAAGTGCAAGAAGTTCTAGCATTCACTTCCTCAACTCTTTGAGGTGCTATCCCTTTAGATAGGTCAGTACCATATCTTAAGGTATGGAAGCCTTTCTTGGAATTTCCAAGAATGGAATATGTCCAAGGTGTACTACTATTGTGACAGTCCCAATACCCTCTTCTCTTTGCTTCTGAACACCTTCAGATTTAAGATCCAAGAGATATCCTTGAGATCATATCCCAAGTTATGGAACAACCAGATTATAAAACACTTATTATTATCCTTATATCATTTTAAATGATTAGGATATCAACTACATTTAGCACGATGAACACAAAGGCACTCCCACTAAGCTTCACATGGCTCATCAAGATTCTATATGAAATCATAACATTTATAATTTCATCAAATCTTACGGTCCAACTTCAAGAAGCTTATTTGAGTCCATAGATGGATTCCTTAGCTTGCACACCTTGCTTTCCTCAACCATGAAGCCCTGGGGCTACTTCATGTGAATATCCTCCGAGAGGTATTCATAGAGGAATGCAATATTGACTTACATCTTGATGATGCAATAGTCAAGTTGTGTAGCTAAGGTTAGCAATATTCTGATGGTCTTAAGCATGGTCACCGAAGAGCAAGTCTCATCGAAAGCAATGTCTTCTCTTCCGGTGCGTAGCTCATGGCTATGAACCGTGCTTTGAAGGTCTCTACCTTCTCATCAGGTTTCCTCTTCTCCTGAAGATCTATTTACACCTTTAAAGGTCTTACCCACATAGGTGGATCCTCGAGGGTCCATATACAACACTTGTATATGAATTCTACATTAGACTTTTATTGCTAACATCCATCTATCCATGCTATGATCTTCAGAAACTTCATCACATGAAGTTCGATTATTGTCAGATTTCTCTGACACATGGAATCCATCCTCAAACTCATTTGAAGAGGTATTAGTTTCCTCTTCAATTGTCCTTTTAGTTTCCAATTTCAGGAGCATCATTATCTTCTCAAGATTAAATGAGTTCCTACACTTCATTTTCATCTTGATTCTCAAGAGTCTCAACCTCTAAGAATCAAATTCTCAGAGATGAGATATTTTAAGAATCTCACAGTCATAAGGTAGGTATCCAATACCATCCTTTATTTTCCTAATGAAGCAACACTCTCAAGTGATAGATTCCAGCTTGCATGCATGGAACCATATTAAGGATATATATTGTAGTCTCTACTACATATATACCTGGATACTAAGAGGAAATTATGCTAAAATTCATCATTGATCAAATCATGTCTTACATGATCCAATTATATATCTCTACAACTCTATTGAGTTTAGGTTCATTAGGGGGAGTGAGATAGGAATGATATTCTTTTCTTCATAAGGTATATCATGAATTCATCTAATAGGTACTGATTACCTAGATTAGACCAAATTCATTTCCGTCTTCCTTCAGACTTTGGTTCCAAACCAAAATTATGAAATCTTTGAACACTTCAAAGGTTTCTAATGGTGAAGGGAAGAAATTTTATATCACCAATAATCACTAATAGATATCACATATCCATAATGTTTATTCTGATATAGATGATCCACATACATCAATATGTATTAGATCTTGAATACCTTGACATCTTACACCTTTATCTAAGAAGGGTGTATTGGACATTTTACTTTGAATACAATATTCATAAGTATGTAAGTTTTGAAATTTTAGACATTCTAAAGTTTCATCTCTTACTAGTCTATTGATCAAATCAATAGACAAATGTCCAAGGCTTGATGCTAGATCATTGTCAAATGATCTTCATCCTCCTATTGATCTTGAGGTTTAATTTCAGTATTTAGAAATTTTAATGAACCATTCATCAATTTTCTAATTTAGTGGAGTCCACTAGATTTTAGATTACTATCAGAAATATCTCCATCATAACTCTTTATGATAGATTTATTACAGAATTTGTGTTTATTTCCAACATTTAGAAATAAACAATGAGTGTATTCTAATATCTAGGTCATAGAGACATTCTCTAGGACTAAAGGCTATCCCACTGAAATTATGAAGCCTTTCAATCCAATAGAGATTGTTGCAACAATTGCATCAATATCCATGTGCATGACTATTAAACCTTTAAGATCAAATTTCTAATTTTCTAATACATATGCAACCAGCATCATTAGAAGATTGAGATAAAATTATTAGACTTTATCTTATTCAATAAGAAAGTCAATATCAATGATTTATGTAGATTATTATGATGCTCTATCTGAGTCCTTCTCTAAGGATTCTAGACAGACTTGATAGTCATACTATCAACACATCAACTTATTGCAGTCTTGGCATTCATCCAACTCTTTGGATGCCATATGGAAGTCACAGAAATACAGTCAACTCTTTGACTATACTTCTTACTTGGGTCCAACCCATGTTTCCACTGCGCTCCCTTTATCTATGAACAACCATTGCTTAAGACTAAGGATCTCTTATGTTAAATTCAAAAGAATTCAATGTAAGAGGATTTCAACATTTATACATGCTTCATTAAATTCATACAATATGAATATTATGAGGCTTCATGAATGACTAGAGTATAGACAGTAGAATAATGACACCCATCATGTCTACATCCATCTAGACTCTTAAAACATTGGTTCAGGTAGGTATTTAAACATTTTGAATACATCATCTCTTATGGAGCCACCATTATGCATGATGCAGAGAACCATGTCATTCATGATTAAATGTCGAGAGCACATATGTGTGCCAGAATATCTTTTTAGATTTTTATAAGGATTATATGACAATTATAATCATCATCGATATGTCACTTCCAAAGTACATTTGATGATATCACGATATAGAGACATACAAACCCTAGGGTTGTAGTCCTATTATCTATTTAATAGTCATTCCTCAATATTATGAGGAAACTTGCACATTGCAACCACATACATTGTGTGTCCAATGCAAGTAAAATATATCTGGATCATGAGTCCAATCCATGATATTTTACTGGTTATTATTGAGTATAACATTGAGTGGGTTTAATGAAGGATTATCTTAAGTAAGAAATTTGCACAAATATATAAATATATATTTTACTTTGATTTAGGAATTTTCATATCAAGATTGTCTTGCCTTGTCAAATTGAAAGTTCATTCCCTTAATCACTTTCAATGTAAGAGATATACTTATCATCATATCTCAGCAAGATCTGGGATCTCCTTCCTTATCTTTGTTACATCCCAATAATATGAGAATCTGCAACTCGGATAAAAAGAAGCGGGAACACATTCCGCCTTGCAAGTCCAACATGCATTTCCCAATTCGGTCTTTAACACCCGGGCCCACCACCCCTAAGGCGATGTTGACCCGTCATTAATTGAACCAACCATCAACAGGAATAGTACTCGTTATATGCAATCCAATATCGCCCCAATAATATGAGGATCTGATAATGGGTTCACTACGTATACGGCCTTACTCTTTCGAGAAGCAAAGATCCTGATCCAGATGCGCTTGCATGCAGGAGCTGTCACTTCGGACAGGCGTCTCCCACATGCAATCCCTGGCGACAGAACTCTTCGCCTTGACGAGAGACCATGGATGTCACTTACGTGATCCTCCACCTCATATTCAAATTTTAATTAATTATTATGAATCATATTCATATAATTAATTCTTCCAAAGGAAAAAACAACTCTATTCATAATAGAGTGTTTCAATTGGACATAATTAATTTAATCATATTAAATTAATTATCAATCCAATTAAATCAACAAACTCGATTGTTTTACTTGAATATATATGGTATTATCTCAAAGTACGTATTAATTCGAATTTTAATACTTAGAAAATACACCTTGATTTTCTCCGGCATTATCGAGTCCTTACCTGCTGTCATGGCCAGTACCGACGACAGTGGGATGGACCACACACGTTGCAACCCACAACCCTAATGCTCTCCGACTAGACACCATATCCACCTCAGGAAAGGATAATGCCAAATATTTCTATTTGTACTTGAGATGATCATCGGTTCTTCAATCAAAATTATACCATATAGTAATAATCAAAACATTTTTTATTATAAGGAAATTTGCTAAACAAATTCCCAATCCTATTCAAGCAAGGAGTTTGATGGTTGTGTTTCCAATTATAATTTAGATCAAATCTAATCAATTTATTAGATGAGACCAGGTCAATTAAGGAAATAATCATCTTTAAATATTTCTCAAATATTTTCCATAATTATTTCATGAAATTAACAATTAATTTCACTAATTGACAATCACATGGTTCTTGATTAGGACAGTAATATCAGCAGTGACCCCTACTTACTAAAATTAACATATCTCAATCAATTTAAATCCAAATTAGACAAAATCAATTTTCAAAGATTGCTAACTTGATTTAGGACAGAATCAAAGTGATGTTTCACGCATTTCGAGCGGATCAAAATAGTAATTAACTCATTAATCATGTTAAGATTCGCAGTCCCCACAACAGTGAATACATGTTCATTAAAACAACCATATCTTGAGTTAACGGAATCCAAATTACGTAAATTCAGATTCTATGGTTTCCTTATTTTATGGGGAACAAAATCCAAGTGATTAATTCGTGTTTAAACATTTTAAACATGGCCGAATTTATTCACTAAATAGATCTGCGAAAATCAAATGCGACAAAAAACTTTCGCAACCTTAACGAAACCAAGTCGTCCTAGGTTTGCGGATCGTGTCCAAAACCTTCAACCTGGCTCTGATACCACTTGAAGGATATGGTTATATCCTCAAGCGCATCACGGAAGCGTGAGCATTGTATCGAATACGACGAAGAACGACTAGTCAGACTAGTTGTTCTGTGCAGCGGAAATTAAAAAATTTTCATGCGACGAAACCACATGAGCCAAGAACACTTCTCGGATCGTTTCGTCTAAACCACAAACAAGTAATAGGATTACCTCTTGAAGCATGGTTGCAATCGAGTCTCTAAACGAAGAGACATCTTGTCTAAAGTCCGATCCGACGAAGGAGACGCTTGCGAGCGCGGGGATGAACCGCTTGCTTCTCGCAATCCATGTTGATGATCCAAGCGGTGGATATCATGATCTCGACACACGAGATCAGACATCTTCTTCAAGAGCGAGGCGCACCGAAGGAGACGAAGATCCACGAGCAAATGATCGGGCAGCATAACGACGATGCTGCGGTGATGGAGAACCTCTCCAGGGCATCATTGGTGGACGACCATGAGAGGGAGAGAGAGGGCTGACGTGTAGAGAGAAAGAGAGAGAGAGAGAGAGAGAGAGAGAGAGAGAGAGAGACTTATGTTCTCTTGTGTGTAAAGAAGAGCAATGGGGTGCCTCTCCTTTTATAATATTTTGGGATCCATGGATCTCAATCCATGGGAACACAAATCCAAAGGCTCTCACTGATTTGTGTTTCTTTTAATGGCTAAGATTTGTGTTGGTAAAACCAACAACAATTAATTTAATTTAGATGAAATCTATATTGATAAATCAATATAAATCAATCTCAAATTAAATCAATCAAGCATGGAGATTTTGGAATGAAGATTGCCTCCTTCCATATTATTGGATTTGGTGGCAATCTCATGCAATCTCATGAGATCTCATGAGATTCCATTATTCCATGAAAATCTCCAAGATTTACAACAACAATTGTTGTAAATTATTCTACAAAAATAATTCATAATTATTTTGTGAATATTGCAATCTTGCCGTTGGAAAATTGTGAATCACATTCACAACCAAAATAAAATGTGAATTACATTTTCAATTAACTGTCCAATATGAATCCATTTCACATCAACATTTAATTAACAAATGTAAATTACAAATAGCTCTCTCATATATTATAAATCACATTTATAACATATATGACTAATATGGATATTTCTATCCACATTATTCATATCCAAGATAATTAAATCACACTTAATCATCTTGGATCTCTATTCTCTTATTCTCAAATAATATGAATCATATTCACATTATTCACATCTTTGATAATTAAATCACATTTAATTATCTAAGATAAATCTCCTTATAATATGAATCAAATTCCTATTATTCACGATAATTAAATCACATTTAATTATCCATTTCTCAATGCTCGGATATATATCAACACTAGAATTATCCATGAACTCTTTCAAGGATAATGCGCTTTCTCCGCGAATACTTGGAGATAAGGGCAGGACGATTGTATTGTTCCACGTATAGTGACTTGGATATTGAGATCGTATCTCAAATCCAGATCGCGGGCCTCCCATAGATGCTTTATTAAATCAAGACCGCAAATCTAATCTTCTCATTGCATCTGAATCACATTCAGATCAACGTCCAACATTTGGACCAAGATCAGATTACTTCTCTACTGAGAGGAGTCACTAAAATCCATACCCGTTACATCACTCCCTAGGATTGGAAGCGTCATGGTTATACAATCGTTTATGATCACATCACCCTCAGGTATTCCCAATACCTGTACATCCTGCATACTGGAACACTCAAAATAAACCCGAAGTATTGAATCAACTTTATACTGTCCACTTCATGGTTTTATCATTAAGTTTTTCATTTGATCATTGGGAGTTGATATCTATCATATACTTTCGAAAAACATATATCATACCTAGGTCATGATCATATACTTTCCAAAAGTATATATCAAACCTACAAATTTAGTCAAGCTGCCAAAGCGAGACGACCGTGCACACGGAATTTGATTCTTCTCAATATCTCATGAGTGAGCTCATGCCTTCCGGTTCAATAAATGAACCTGTATGATCCCTTTGAGAGATCGTATTACTCATATGCCCTTATATGCACACCAGCGCGCCGGTGTATAAACCTTGGTTAGGTCATCAACCTATTGGTCTGCCAAATGTACATACTTAGACATATAGCAACACATCTGTCTCCGGTCAAAGGATGTGTGCCTGTATCGTGACAGCATACGATATAGGACTTTGGTTGTCTCGAGTTAAGTCAACTCTTTGACCTAACTAATCTGACACCTTCGAATCTCTATTCCTATGCAGAGGACATGCATCAAGAGGTCGGTCGGATATCAGCCTAATTGAGAAAGGATTTCCACCTCCTACTCAGGCTGGAGATCATCTCTTAGCAATCATTTGATGGTGCTTGATGAGTCCTCAATCTAACTCTTTAGATATTCATCCAAGCACCAGCCTCTATGATTCAATAGTTGAATCACCAGCTGTATGATCATCAAGATGGACATGGTACATAACCCTAATTGTACTAAGGGACATATTATGTAAATTATTCATTCTTCATTTCAGATCAGGGAATGATATTCACAATAACATTTATTGCATAATGGCTCGACGTGGGCTCGCATGTCCAATAGTTTATCGTTGTATTCTACACCTACGTATCAAAATTACTAAAATATTAAACAAAAAATCAAAAATAATAAATTGTCTATAAACCTAAAAATTATAAAAAATAATTAAAAATTAAAAATTGATTTTTCATATACCTGTATCTTATTTATTATAAACATCACCAAGTAAAATTAGTTTTGGAAATTTTTGAGCTCTTTAGCTATTTGTGAAATCCAAAACAAGTCGGCTACATATTTCTGTTCTGTTTTCTAATTTTATTCAATTAAAAGACAAAAATATTAGTAAAAATTGTATGAAAATGCCAAAAAGGAGAAGAATTTAAAAAAGGGATATTTACCCAGCAGACCCTGAAATCTTTCAAAATTACCTCTACAACCTTTGAAACATCATAATTCCTCCCACGACCCCGTAATCTTGCTCCGTCTTACCCTACAGACCCTCCCGTCAATTTTAACTACATTTGAGTCAGTTACTTGGGTTAGTCGTGAATTAATCTAACCAATTAATCATCGAATGGTTACGATTAGTCAAAATAAAAAAAAGAAAGAAAACGTGAAGTGGAAACCAATTAACCCCGACGATGCTTCTCCTCCGCCATCCAGTCCTCCAGCACCACCCCTCACTTCTCCCCTTCCCCATCCCTCAGGTGCCTCCTCCCTTCCCTCACCCCTTCCCTCCTCTCCGCCCTCCTCTCCTCCGACCCCCTTCCCTCGTGTCCTTCCCTCTCTCCTCCCTCCTCTCCTCCGACCAGCTCGTCGGCCAGGCCCTGTTCGGAGACGGATCGGCCGCGGTGGTCGTGGGCTCCGGCCCGTTCGCGCGGACTGAGAAGCCCGTGTTCGAGATCGCGTCGGCCGCCCAGACCATCATCCCGGACACGAGGGAGTGCATCAGGGGCGAGCTCATGGAAGCTGGCGTCAACTACCACATACGGCGCGAGCTGCCGGCCATCGTGGGGAGCAGCATCGGGGCAAGCTTGAAGGAGGCGTTCGGGCACCTGGGTCTGCCAGAGGACTGGAACTCCATGTTCTGGACGGTGCACCCGGGGGGCCCCACCGTGATGGACTCGGTGGAGTCCAACCTTGTCCGACAACATATCCGGCACGTCGAGGTGTGTCCTGAGGGAGTACGGCAACATGTCCAGTGCCTCCGTGCTGTTCGTGCTGGACGAGATGAGGAGGATGTCGGCGGAGGTGGGCCCCGGCATCACCTTGGAGATGGCGGTGCTGCGTCGCGTCGCCATAGCCAAGGAAGGCAGTTGATCTTCCGAGAAGGGCTACTTGGTCATTCGCTGCCTTGATCGTTCGTCGAGCATTGCTTATATTATCTGTTTATATTCCTCTTTCCTTTGTTTTCGTGGGTAATAAGCGTGATTTGAAATTCTTTTACACGCTTTTCGTACTTTTTCTGTTTGATGTGTGGTTGTGTTATGATCAAGGGAAGTTCATATTAAGAAAGATGATATATATTTCTTATGATCTGCTCTCTTTTGACAATGGAAATCGGGAGGAGAGGGGTGACAGCGACCACAGTTAGTTATAATACTTTGATCAATGCATATTGCAAATCTGGGAATTTGGAAACGGGGTTTGAGCTGAAACGGCTAATGTTGGAGAAGGGTGGGGGTGGGGGGGGGGAGCAGCATCGTCGGGGCCACGGGGAGGAGCCGAGCAACGACGGCAGCGGGCAGCAGGGCCTCCATCGTCCAAAGGATGTGGGATGAAGGAGTGGCACTCAATGTAAATTTAATAAATAAGATGGGTATAGTATAAAGGAACATAACGGAATCTGGTCAACTTTAACGGGTAAATTAACAGGACTTAACCGCAGGGTCTGTAGGGTAAGGGTTAGCAAGATTACGGGGTCGTGGGAGGAATTATGATGTTTCAAAGGTCGTAGAGGTAATTTCGAAAGATTTCAGGGTCTGCTGGGTAAATATCCCTTTAAAAAAAGATAAAAAACATTTTATTTTGGAATTTTTAAGTATTTATATATATAAATATAAATATAAATATTATTTTATATATAGCTATATTTACTTATATAATTATTTGTAAGAGATTTTTACACCCACAACCCTAAGTAATTCTACAATTACAATCATAACCCTGTATAATCGTGAATTTTCACTCTGTCTCACCCATAACCCTCTATTAATTTTTTATGTTAACTGAACCATATCATTAGGTTAATTTACCACATGATAAATCCAAGCTTCTTTTAAAAAAATTAAAAAAAACTACTGACATTTAAGCAAGAACGAGGCATGGTGGTCGACCGGTCGTCGGGGTTTGCGGGGTGGGAGGTATTCCAGGCAGCAATTGCAGCCATGAAGGAAGGGGTGCACTCCCAGGGAGGGGCGGGTGATGAATCCATATTCATCACTCTTTATTCCTTTATTTTAGATAGAAATCTTGGCAAAATATCATGTAATTACTTGTAAATACAATAAATTGTCAAAATGCATGCTTCATGTAAATAACTATAATTAGCTCAAAAATAAAGGAATAAAGGAATAAAGAAAAAGAGGGAAATATTTAGAATAAATATTGAGTGACCCGAACCCAAGGGAGGGCCAATCATTGGCCTGACCGCAAAATAAAACAAGTAGAGAGAGATAGGGCCATTCTCCATCATACATATATTTTCCCCTCTATGTATATATTTTATCTTCATAAAATAAAAATAATTATGCGTTACTCATAATGTGTATATAATTATAAAATAAAATAAGAATAACAAAAATAAAAATAAAACAAAAATAAATTCTCTCTCTTCATCTTGTATATAACATGTATATATGTACTTATACATATTTATTTTAGCCTTGTAAATACATAATAAAAATTAAATAAAAAATATTTTGAATCCCATATTTTATGTTGTAAATAAATAAAATATAAAATAGGGATAATTATACAAAAATAGACAAGTAAAAATAAAAATAAAAAATACATAGGTACATATAATTGTATATAATACAATACTATGTATATACATTAATTTATTTTACAAAAAAATAAATAAAAATCACAAAAAATACTTTGAAAAATAATAAACATTTTTCATGTTGAAAATATTTTGAAATAAAATCATTTACTATTTTTTATTTAATTTACAAGTATTTATTAATTGCTGGATTCTGATTGGTCCACGGGGGATGTTGAACCTCAGTCAACTCCCCCCCCCCAGAACCACAAGCTCCGCGGATCTTAGCGCTAACCTGATTTTTCGTGCCTCGATCCGCCACCCATTTCCTTAAACCTCAGGCCCCGATTATCCACGATACATCCATGATCCATGCCCGACCTCCTTCTTGGGAATCCGTGCACCGATTTGCTCACCTGACTCCCATTTTCCCAGACCCCCTACCAGTATATAGCTTCTCCTCCTTCTACCATTTCACGCACCTTCGGCCTCCATCTTCGATCCCCGTGACCTCCACCTTATTCCTCGAGTGACAACGAGTGCGGAGGGTGTTGCAGACAGTGATTGGAGGTGTTTACCCCAGGTCCGGCGACCATCGTCGTCGAGCTCCGCCTCCGGCGTAGCCCGAGCCTCTAGAGGCGTTGCTCCATCGAGGTGAAGACTCTCAGAGATCCAGCATCTTCCCCACAGACGATTCCATCCATCAGGTACCCCTATTAGTGTCTAGATTAATAAGTAGATCTGATCTTCCATCTTTCGCTCCTCCAGCTCCGCCACCTCGTTTTGACCGTATAGATAGGTGCACCGACACATCATCACCCTTCCTCCACAATCTTATCACCTCGATCTTGGCTATCCGAGCCAAGATCGGGCTCGGTCCCTTCCGTCGCCTCCGTCGGGACCCCCCTTCGCCAAATCACCCCGCTTCTCGTTGTTGTTGATCTAATAACCCATGTCAGAGTCTTCCTCCGAGCACTTGCTTTCCTTCGCAGGTGAATAAGCGCGAAGTACCCCCCTGAGTTTCATCTCGCCTACCTCGCCGGAGTCACCCAGGTCCTCCCTCCCTCGCCGGAGTATCGGACCGTTGGGAGCTTCATCGGCCACAACCACCCGACGCGGATCGTCATCATGAGGCGAACCCTCCTCTTCGATCCTCCATCGAACGCTCGGATCACTCCCAGCTCGCCAGAGAAGTTCGCCCAGGAGGAGTTCTTCCAGACCATCTCTCCACCGTCGGATCGCACCTCTTGTCCAGACTTCATCATAGCCGTTCGTCGCCTGCCTCTGACAGGCTGTTAGATCCATGATCTGACGACCACGTGCATCCTACGTTTGCCTCTTCGTCCGGACTGTTATATCTGCCAGGAAGCGTCATCAAAGACGCACACCATCAGCCATCCACCGCCTAACACCTGGCCCCCACGTGCCCCGCACGCACTTTGGTTGGGTAACTTGCGCCCGACCCCCTGCTCTTATTTCAGTTGATGTTTAGTCTATTAAATAATTTAGTACACTTGGACCATTTGCAGATTAGGAACTGTAGTTTGTGGTATTTCCAGTTTAGTCCATGTTTTGTGCTTCGACACGTGACTTTTTGTGGGCTTTTTGCATATTTAGGGCCGGAGTTTATGAATGTTATGAATTGAACTTGAAGTTTCAGATATTTCATATATGCCCCTATGCGTTATATATTTAAGCATGTGTGGAATTCGATGCGCATTTTACACTGATGCCCTTATAGTTTCTGCATGTGTTTCATTTTAGCCCTTAAACTTTGTTTTTCTTGCAAATAGGTCACGTGTGTTGTTGCTTGTTTATTTGTTGAATAAAATATCAAATCAACTCCAAATTTGGTGAAATTTGGATACCTGGCTCCTGCCACTGTGTAAAAATTTCATTAATTTTTTGGGACATTTTTGTTACCGTTTGCTATTTCTAAAAAAATCAAAAACATATGTTTTTACTATTGTTTGAATTAGAAAATTGACTAAAAATAATAAAAACCCTTCAAAAATTCCAAAAAATTAGATACTCTTTGTTTTAGTGTTTTCTTACTTTATTCCAAATTTCACTAAATTTGGATCTATAAAACACCTAAAAATTGAAAAAACCTAAAAACCTTATAAAAATCATTAAAAATTCTAAAAAAATAAAAAAATGCAATTTCTTCTCTTGTATCTTAGTTGTTATTTATAGTTTTCATAACAATTGTCTCCAGATTTTTATAGGTTATTTATCTATTTTTAGATAACCTTGCAAATCTGGATGCACAATAATTTCCTATTTTTGCCTTTTCTATTTTAGAAAATCAATTAAAAATCACAAAATTCTGAGAAAATTACCAAAAACACTTAAAAATATATATATAACCTAAAAATATTTTTATTACATTTTTCTGAGTTGATTTGTGTGGTTAAATAATTAGTGTTTGTGCTTTTTTCTTGCTCTTCCCTTATTTTCTTCATAATTAAAAATACAAAATAAATAAAATCATAAAAATCCACCAAAAATATTTAACCTTTTATTTGATTTTTAGACTACTTCGTAGGCCACTTGGCCAACCCATGCTCCTTGTGTTCGACCCTGGTCGCTATACCAGGTTAAATTAATAGCGAGATCGCTTATTCGGCTTTTGACTGATTATTCTCTTTTGGTGGTCTATTTTTCTAGTTGATCGATTTCCGAGATCCGGGTCACAATGGCCCTTGTTTTTACCTTTACCCAGATTTTGTGTGATTTATCGGTCATAAGAATGGTGTTGTTGCTAGGGAGCATGGCTTAGTAGTCGTTTTTTATTTTTCGCGGCTTTCTTTTTCGTTGCCTTTTGTTCATAGTTGTAAAGATATTTTTCTTCTGATTTATTTGCATATTTTTATAATAATCTGGTTTGACACATTTTTGTCTTATTTTCTTGCGAGGTCCCGAGGACCGAGGCGGCTTTTTCGGAAGTCGACGTAACCGCGGGAATCGGAAGCGTCTCTTTTCTGCATAGAGCCGCAAGAGAGCGCGAGGAGCCGAGCAGGAGTGCGAGAGTCACAGAATAGCCGCAAATAACTGCTAGATAACCGTAGAGTCGTTTAGTTTTATTTTCAGCAGAACCTTATTATAATAATACAGGGACTTGGACTCAGACTTGGACTGTGGTGATACCGGGGTCTGTTTTGCCGAGCACCGGTGTGCTCGGGGGACCTCACTGTATTTTCACCAGTTTTTAGTTTTCTCACCTTTATTTTATTAACTGCCTATCTGATTTATGTGGTTTTGACCTTAACTTAGGAGTTTCTCTTGATTGTAACGTAATTGACTAGGATCCAATCCCTAATTATCTGCTTGTTCCTATTAGATCGTAATTGGACCTAATTAATTAATTCACAAGAAAAAGCCGGATTACTTAGACTCTAGTCCACGTACCTTGAGGAGTCACATACATCGCGTGTAGGATCCTTTGTGGCAGACACCGAGTGGCTCCCAAGATAGGACTCCGGACTTAGGTTTGAATACCCGGCTACTGTGCTTCACGTGTAGAAATTGCTCTATTTAAGGTCGATTTCTCGTACATCATATAGGTAGTTTATTTTCTGCCTTTACTTTTACGTGCGGATCACTTTGCATGTAGACTGTTGGAGTCAGGTACGCATCTCTTACTCTGCATGCATCATTGATTTCATCGTGCATCGGCTTTTTCGTCTTCTCCCCCCTGTTTTTGGAATTAAAATAATCAGGAGAACCGAAAAATTCGTTAGGCGTTGTTTGCATTGAAAAATACCTAAAATAAAAAACTATAAAATTGGGACTGCTAAACACACTTGACCCTAAAAGACACTCCACTTAAAATTTTATCTTGGGGAGAGCAACCCCTCCTTGTCTGGTTTGGATGAGCGAGAGAGCGACCCACACACTAGGCTAGAGCTATATCCGATCTCCGATCAGACTACCGGCCTTTTATACGGGACAGACTGTTGGGAGAATTGGATTTCCATCAGCTCGCATAACCGCTCTGATAGACTGACATTATCACCTAAAATAAAATTGACAAGATAATCGACCGATATCTTACGGTCATCAGCTCTGTGTTGTGTAGGTGAACCTGGGTTTTATTTGCTCATCTTGAGTGTTTTCCAGATCTCATCTGCCTGACTTGCCAGATCAAGATGATGGGCAGGAGGTCTCTTAGGCAGCCTCTGGCTGCATCGCTTTTCAGCACTCCGGCCCGTTCATCTAGGTTGGTTCGTGAGAGCCGAGAGCCGCTCTCCGAACCCGAGTTCGATTCTGCCATGTTCCCCCTTGACTACCCTTCTACAATTCCTGAGATGCCAGTGCTAGATCAGAGAGAGTAGCAGTCAGCTGATTTATCGGCACCTGAGTTTGGGTCTTTTGCCTTTGCAAAGACCATGCCCAGCAGGGAGGAGCACACCAAGGGTCAGAGACCAAAGACGACGACATACGTATTGGACCAGAGTGTGATCAACAACACCCTGTTGGCTTCCCTCGAGATAATGCAACGCCAGATACAGGATCAGGGAGCCTTCGTGGTAGAGATGAGGAGAGAGAGAGATGGAGAGGCTGAGGACAGCGCGAGATCAGACAAGAGCTGCAGGAGCGAGAGACCGAGATCAGTCAGAGGAGCCAGTCCAGCCGGCAGCAGCAGCAGATCAGCCAAGACCGATGCAGGAATTGCACAACCCCGGATCGACACTTACACACCGGTTCAGAGGATAGCACGGGTCGATGCCGATCCTTCCACTTCATGCGCGGCAGCCGCACAGGCAGAGTCTACAGCAGTAGACATGGACATCATCAGCGAGAAACTAGACTGGATCGAGCTGATCGAGAAAAAGTAGTGCCAGGGCATATCGCAGATGGATCAGATGGCACAGACGCTTAGTGACCTGAAGACACAGCTCATGTGTCTCTAGGATGCACAGACGGCTTCTCAACCTCGTCTCAGGTCACGAGGAGATTCGATCAGCAGTGGTAGCTCGTCCTAGGACTCCAGTCAACCTAGATAAGTTCACCTTGTACAGGCGGAGTCGTACCAGCAGGCACCACAGTTTTACCAGCCACCACATCCCAGGACACTCAAATGGTGGTCTACCAACCGGATCAGCCCCTGGCAGTACTTCCTCCATCCACCTACGAGCAGGAGTCGTTGATGGATGTCAACGGGATTTGGTATGAGCGACCCCAGCCCGGTATCCGACGAGACCATCCCGGATTCCGCTGGTCGGCCGGAGGCACCAGTTCCAAGCAGCAGCCTCCAGTTCAAGGTGGCCAGTACAGTCAACAGCGTGAGAAGCACCGGCAGCCCCAGCCCCCAATACACCAGTAGCAGCCATCCCAGAGAGAGCAGTATAGTCCTCGTCCCTATCAGCAGGGACAACCTTGGAGGCAAGAGCAGCCTCAGCAACAGTATAATCAACAGTACCCCTCTCACCCTCGCCAGCAGCAGCTGCCTCACTACCAGCAAGGCCACCCGTCAGGTTCTCATGGGCCGACCTATGAGAACCCCGCACTTGATGATCTATCCCGCCTCATGACCGAGCAGCAGGCCACATTTCGACCGGAAATGGATGAGTTCCGTTTGGAGATGAGGGAGATTGTGAGAGGGAAGGCCGCCATCCCTGCCCAGATCGAGCTGAACCCGAACAACCTCAAGTGGAAGTCTGAGCAGGTAGAGTTCACTAAGATTACCACTCTTAGTGCTTCACTTGGTGATATGTCTACATGCATGTTTGATGCTGATTTTGTTATACTTAGGAGTGGTAGGATGCCAGTAGGAAGCACCTCGTCTGAGCGACTAACCCGCGCCACTTCAGGAGCGCTAGACGAGGAGGAGAGCGGTGCTGATGCTGCTAAAGATGATGACAGTGGTGCTTACACCACCATGATTGTTGATCCAGTCGATGGTACTGAGGCCGTCACAATTCCAGTTGGAGGAGGTGATACTGATGCCGCCAGACCAGTTGTTGAGCCAGAGCGCGGTACTGATGCTGTGAATCCAAATGCCGAGGGTGGTACTGAGGCCACCATTTTTAGTTCTGCTAGTCCTGTTGTCTTTCCTTCCGTACATGTATCTCAGGACATTTATGCAAATAAAGGAAAGGGTTTATTATTTTTGGATCCACCTGTGTTGCTTGATGATATATGTGTGGATTCTGTTGTTCATGCGCATTCCAGACCCTCTCCTAGTCCTTCATCTGAGAAGGACCCTGTAGTCCCCTTTCCCCGAGCACTCTACTTGGCTAAGGGGCAGAAAAAAGAAAATCAGAAAAAGAACCATCAGATAGAGTTCAGCCAACATATGATGGACAGATTTCTGATACAGCTTACTCTACAAAATGCCTTGGAGCACATCCCTCTCTCCAGCGATCACTCAGAGACAGAACCACAGTTAGGAGGAAGAGGCGAAACCACCAGTCAGAGATCCATGTGCTCACTCGCGCCACATGTTTCGCGATTCAAAACCATCTGCCAGCCAAGACGCCAGATGCAGGAGCCCCGTATGTCAGATGCCACATCCATGAGCAGAGGTTCGACCACACTCTATTAGACAGCGTTTCTTCGATCAACCTACTTCCGGCAGCCCCTCTCGACCGCTTCGAGTTGGGCCCTCTACGATAGAGCAGGACGGTCCTTCAGTTTGCTGATCAATCTACCAAGAGGCTGAAGGGGTTGTTGAAGGACGTTGTTGTCACGATTCAGGGCCTGAAATTGCCCGTGGACTTCGTTGTGTTGGACATGGAGATCCCTGAGTCCGTAACCGATACTCCGATCATTTTAGGATGCCCGTTCTTGGCCACAGCCAAGGCAGTGTCAGACCATGATAGAGGGAAGGTGTACTTTCGCATCGAGGGTGAGAGTATACAAACAGAGACGGTCGAGGAGACTAGAGCTAGAGATTCAGCTTGCTCAGAGACGACTACCGATTCAGAGCAGATGACAGAGGCAGGGCGAGACATCCTCCAGGACTGTGACTTTATGATCACAGATGACGAGGTAGTTTGGGCAGATCCAGTAGCATAGGCCATCCTCTCACCTTCAGAGTTCACTAATGCAGAGATGCCAGTAGAGGAGAGCTTGGAGAGCGGATTCCTGGACCCTGATACATCTCAGGCATCAGAGCCGGTTCCCGATCGTGAGGCAAATTTTTGTGAGTCTGATATAGATCACTCGGAGTCAGATATTGATTGGGCAGAGTTTGATGATTTGATACTGTGTCTGACTTCCACTGAGCCTACAGTTAGGGAGGAGGCTGATTCCATACAGAGCAGAGACAGTATAGCAGAGCAGCCTTTGCCAGATTTAGATTGTGAGCGAGAGTTCTCATTCTCCCATGCAGATTTGGCGGCATTCACTCAGACCTTTCAGAGGCCAGTTATGCCAACACCAACTTGTCTAGAGTTGAAGCCGCTACCGTCGTCGCTGAAGTATAGGTTCCTTGCGGGTGAGCATGAGATGTACCCAGTCATTATCTCTGCTGATTTGACTGGAGAGCAGGAATCCCGTTTGATGGGGGTTCTTGAAAAGAACCGCAAGGCAATAGGATGGAGTGTAGCTGATCTCCAGGGGATAAGTCTGGCACTGTGCTCCCACCATGTCTATCTCGAGGAGGACGCGAAGACGTCACGTGAGTTCCAGTCGCGGTTGAACCCGAATCTTCGAGATGTTGTCATGAAGGGGATCTCTAAATGGTGGAGAGCTGATTTTATCTACCCCATCTCCGACTCCAAATGGGTCAGCCTGTTGTATGTGGTGCCCAAGAAGATGGGCATCACCACAGTTGTTAGTGAGTCCGGAGAGGAGATCGCTACTCGGGTACCCACTTCTTGGCGCGTCTGTGTGGACTACAGACGATTGAACCAGACCACCGAGAAGGATCATTTCCCCCTGCCGTTTATTGATCAGATTATTAAGAGGCTGGCAGTGAAGAGCCATTATTGTTTCTTGGATGGATATTCCGGATATAATTAGGTGGCCATCATGCTCGAGGACCAAGACAAGTCCACCTTCACTTGTCCCTTCGGGACATATGCTTTCAGACGCATGCCATTTGGATTGTGCAAAGCTCTGGAGACATTCCAGAGATGCATGTTTTCCATCTTTTCGTACATTGTGGGGAGTGCTTGGAGGTCTTCATGGATGGTTTCTCGATCTACGACGACAGATTCGATTCTTTTCTTGACTGCCTAGACCGAGTCCTTCAGCGATGCATAGAGGTTCACCTTGTGTTGTCTTGGGAGAAGAGTCACTTCATGGTGACTCAAGGAATGGTGCTTGGCCATATCTTCTCCAATAGGGGCATGGAGGTTGATCCGGCCAAGGTGGATGTCATTAGAGAACTCAATCCACCGTCCAATTTGCGGCAGTTACGGTCTTTTCTGGGGAACGTCGGTTTCTACCGGCACTTCATTCATGATTTTCAGTAGGATTGCCTGACCGTTGACTGATCTGCTGATGAAAGACAGTGAGTTCCTTGTAGATGATAAGTGTTTATCGTCATTTAAGACTCTCAAGAGTCATGATGTAGAGGCTCCTGTTCTCCAGCCGCTCGATTGGTCTCTCCCATTCGAGATCATGACGGATGCCTCCGATTTTACCGTAGGGGTTGTGCTGGGACATAGGATGGATGGAGTCCCCTTTGCTATTCACTACGCTAGGCGTACTTTGGATGTCGGCCAACGGAACTACACAATCACTGAGAAGGAGATGCTAGTCGTAGTTTTCGCCCTAGATAAGTTCAGATCTTACATCATTGGATCTAGAGTGACCATCTATACTGATCATACCGCCATCAGGTACCTCATGGCAAAGAAGGATGCCAAAGCCAGATTGACCAGATAGATCCTTCTACTCCAGGAGTTTGATATAGAGATTAAGGATAAGCCTGGAGTCAAGAATGTGGTGGCGGATCATCTCTCCCGATTAGAGTATCTTGAGTTTTCTGAGCAGACTGAGCCTATATGTGAGACTTCCCAGATGAGGTGATCCTTGATATCGCCTCTCTCCCATGGTATGCCGATATTGTGAACTATCTTGTCGTCAAGAAAGTTCCACAAGATTGGCCCAGGAAGAAACTTGAGACCTTCCTCGCGAAGGCCAAGTTTTACCATTGGAAGGATCTCGTCCTTTATCATGAAGGAGGGGATAGTATCTGGCATCGGTGCATTCCTCAGGAGGAGCACCACAGCGTCCTTACTTAATGACACAAGCTTGAGGCAGGAGGACATCACTCTGGGAGGAGATTGACATAGAAAGTGCTCCAATCCGGCCTATGGTGGCCTACTCTCTTCAAGGACTCTGATGAGTTCGTGAAGAGGTGTACTGACTGTCAGAGGATGGGCACTGTGGACAGCGTGATATGATGTTGATGCAGCCCATTCACTTCTGTGAGGTTTTTGACGCATGGGGCATCGATTTCATGGGTCCATTCCCTAAGAGTCAGGGATTTGAGTACATTCTGTTGGCCGTGGATTATGTGAGTCGTTGGATTGAGGCCATCCCCGCCCGAACCGCAGATTCTAGGACTGTCTGTAGATTTTTGAGGAAGAATATCATTTCACGGTTCGAGGTACCTCGAGTGTTGATTTCTGATGGGGGGTCTCATTTCGTCAACGACAAGGTAAAGGCCCTTGCTAGCGAGTTTAGCATAGACCGTCGAGTAGCCACTCCATACCACCCTCAGACGAATGGTCTTGCTGAAGTATCGAACAGGGAGATCAAGACTATATTGCAGAAGGTCGTTCGCCCTGACCGGAAGGATTGGTCATGGCTTTTGGACTCGATCTTGTGGGCATATCGGACGTCCTTCAAGACTCCTTTGGGTACATCTCCCTTTCGCCTCGTTTATGGCAAGCCCTGCCATTTACCTGTTGAGCTAAGACATAGCTCACATTGGGCTATTACTGATATACTTATGGATCCAGTGAGTGTAGGAGATCAGAGGAAGGTAGAGTTAGCAGCCCTGGAGGAGCTTCGTGATACAGCCTTTTTAAGCAGCCTACAATATAAGGAGAGAGAGAAGCAGTGGCATGATTCTCATATCAGCCACAAGCAGTTTGAGCCAGGACAAAGAGTATGGTTGTTTGATGCTAGGCTACGTCTATTTTCAGAGAAGCTACAGAGAAAATAGAAGGGACCCTATTTGGTTCGAAAGGTACATGACAATGGGAGTATTGATATATCTGAGTTGTCTTCTGATGCTACATTTCGTGTTAACGGCCAGCGGCTCAAGCCATATCTAGATCATGAGCCGCGGGTCGTTGACGTTGCCCCGATTCACTTTGCGTGAGATGTGGTCTCTTGACTCACATCTATTGCATCTCACGCCTGATTATCACTATTCTTCCGACTTGTATAGATCCAGTTGTCCATATCACTCCATTCTTTAGTTTCACACCCCTTTCTCATCTTATGATTATGCTATACTTAGGGTGTACTTTACCCTAAGTATAGTGGGGTGTAGGACTCTCGGGTATTCTATTGATTCTGTCTACCTCTGTTTTGTTTCCTATACTTAGGGATATTTTACCCTAAGTATAGGGGGTTAGACCCTGTACATCCTTCCACTCGAATTTCCCTTCATGTACAGCCAGCCTGCTATACTTAGGATTACTTGATCCTATGTATAGGGGGAAACACCGAGTCCTCTTCGTTCTATTCTTTGATTCGTCTTTGTACATAACATTCCTTTTCACTTCCCTATACTAAGCACGAGTTATGTCTTCTTCATCGCTCTTGATCACTCTGAGGACATCGTTCACGCTAAGTATAGGAGGGTGTCGTATATATTTCATATATACTTTAGCCATAACTCGTACTTTGTGTGAGTGTGTTAATAAATAAAATGGCTAAAAATTCATAAAAATTAAAAATTTTCCCTTGTACATAAAACTCTTCTTGCACATACCTATCTATTTATAAAAATTATTTTTGTACAAATGATTGTAAAAATGATTTGTGTAAATAGTTTGTAAATATTTTCATATCAAAATTATGTATATAGTACAAAATTTTTGTACAATGTTTGAAAAAAATGTTTGCAAAAACCATGTGTAAATTTTTGTAAATATCTTGCAAAACTTCGAATTCATGCATATATCCATGTTTTCAAACATTTTTCAAAAATTTTGCACATTTGTAAAATCGTGTGAAAATTTGCATCTTTGTAAATATTTGTACAGTTTTTCCAAATCATAGTTGACATTTAAACTAACCTGGAATTAAATTGGAAAATGGAGCTTGGTTAAGACCTTAATCCACCTAATTCTAAGAGGAACCTTATAGGGCTTAGGATTAAGACTTTTCAAGTCCATTGGGAATTAATTCTTTGAGTCCACTAGGCTATGAGCATATGCCATCTTGATGAGTCTAAGTAGAGCACTTAACAACACACACGTGACTCTCAGAGACAATGGCTTTACTTGCACCAGCACTTTACACTTAGCTCTCCACGGATGAGGTGATGAGGAGGTAGTTTCCTTAGGCTTGGGGTAGCATATGAGGGTAGTACTTCTAGGCGGAACCTCTCTTCTTTTTATAGTGAAGGAAGTGCGTCTCAACTTGGTCTGGTGGTTACGAAGTCTAAAGACAGGAGTTGTGGGTTGCAATAAAGCTTCAAAAGAGGGATAGTATACTGGCTCAAGAGGAAAAACTCCTTATGTATATATGTTGCACCATGTAGATATGTTATACATATGCACATCAAAAAAATGTGCAAAGAAAGAAAATACTCCAAAAAGTGGTGGGTCGGATTGAAAATTTAATAATCCCATCGGAGTGTATATAGTCAAATAAAGCAAAGCTTTACACATGACCAACTCATGAAGCTTGCAGTGGGAGACTCAGCTACACTGGTTTGAGCTCCCAAGGATACATGGCTACACTAGTCATGGTCCATTCTCTTCTTCCCCCTCTTCTTGAGCCGGTTGTACTTGAAATTAGAAGGGAATACTCCGCTCCTCGTGAAAAGAGTTGCTAGACTGAGGCAATAGAGTTACCAGGTTAAGGGAGGCTGTTTCTTTGTCATTTCTGAGGTGGGGAGCTACACATCACTTACACAGTACAAGGAAAGATTCATGGTCATTAGATTTGTGTATGTAGAATTGTTCTTATCTGGTTTATTGAGGAGTCCTGACCATAGATTGGTGGAACTTAAAGGCTGTTAAATTTTAAGCTTGTCCAAATAAGGTTCCGACAAATTAATAATCCAAAGGTCTGACTGAGCTCCATATTTCAAATTAATGAAGGAAAGTTTAATAATCATCCTTGATTTCCTCTCATTTCCTTTTTCTTTTTATTTTTCACTTCTTTTTCAAATAAGTGTTTGCTAAGGGACTAGCAAAAGTAAAGTATAGGGGGTGATGAATCCTTGTTCATCACTCTTTATTCTTTTATTTTAGCTAGAAATCTTGGCAAAATACCATGTAATTATTTGTAAATACAATAAATTATCAAAATTCATGCTTCATGTAAATAACTATAATTAGCATGTTTTTACACAAAAATAAAGGAATAAAAAAAGAGGGAAATATTTAGAATAAATATTGAGTGACCCGAACCCAAGGGAGGGCCAATCATTGTCCTGACCGCAAAACAAAGCAAGTAGAGAGAGATAGGGACATTCTCCATCATACGTATATTTCTCCCTTTATGTATATATTTTATCTTCATAAAATAAAAATAATTATGTGTTCCTCATAATGTATATATATTTATAAAAATAAAATAAAAATAAGAAAAACAAAAATAAAATAAAAATAAATTCTCTCTCTTCCCCTTGTATATACCATGTATATATGTACCTATACATATTTATTTTACCCTTAAATACAAAACAAAAATTAAATAAAAATTATTTTGAATCCCATATTTTATGTTGTAAATAAATAAAATATAAAATAGGGATAATTGTACAAAAATAAATAAGTAAAAATAAAAATAAAAAATACATAGGTACATATACCTGTATATAATATAATACTATGCAGATACATTAATTTCTTTTTCAAAAAATTAAATAAAAATCACAAAAAATACTTTG
Source organism: Ottelia alismoides (assembly GCA_037367405.1). Taxonomy (NCBI): domain Eukaryota; kingdom Viridiplantae; phylum Streptophyta; class Magnoliopsida; order Alismatales; family Hydrocharitaceae; genus Ottelia; species Ottelia alismoides. The sequence continues at coordinate 538,212 of JAZKJV010004381.1, read as the reverse complement.
AAAAATAATAAACATTTTTCATGTTGAAAATATTTTTAAATAAAATCATTTAATATTTTTTATTTAATTTACAAATATTTAATAATTGCTGGATTTTGATTGGTCCGCAGGGGATGTTGACCCCCGATCAACTCCCCTCCAGGACCACAAGCTCCACGGATCTTAGCGCCAAGGTGATTTCTCCGATTTTTCGTGCCTCGATCTGCCACCCATTTCCTTAAACCTTGGGCCCCGATTATCCATGACACATCCAAGATCTACGCCCGACCTCCTTCCTGGGAATCAATGCATCGATTTGCTCACCCGACCCCTATTTTCCCGAACCCCTACCAGTATATAGCTTCGCCTCCTTCCGCCATTTCACGCACCTTCAGCCTCCATCTTCGATCCCAGTGACCTCCATCTTCTTCCTCGAGTGACAGCGAGTGCAGAGGGTGTTGTAGAGAGTGATTGGAGGTGTTTACCCCAGGCGACCATCGTCGTCGAGCTCCGCCTCCGGCGCAGCCCGAGCCTCTGGAGGCATCGCTCCATCGAGGCGAAGACCGTCGGAGATCCAGCATCTCCCCCACAGACGATTCCATCCATCAGGTACCCCTATTAGTGTCTAGATTAATAAGTAGATCCGATCTTCCATCTTTCGCTCTGCCAGCTCCGCCCCAGTGGCCGGAGCTCCGCCACCTCGTTTTGACCGTATAGATAGGTGCACCGATACATAGTCACCCTCCCTCCATGATCTTATCTCCTCGATTTTTTCTATCCGAGCCAAGATCGGGCTCGGTCCCTTCTGCCGCCACCGCCGGGACCCCCCTCGCCAAATCACCCCGCTTCTCGTTGTTGTTGATCTAATAACCCATGCCGATGTCTTCCTCCGAGCACGAGCTTTCCTTTGCAGGTGAATAAGTGCGAAGTACCCCCCTGAGTTGCATCTCGCCTACCTTGCCGGAGTCACCCAGGTCCTCCCTCCCTCGCTGGAGGATCGGACTGTTGGGAGCTTCATCGACCACCACCACCCGACGCAGATCGTCATCGCAAGGCAAACCCTCCTCTCTGATCTTCCATCGGACGCTCGGAGCACTCCCAGCTCGCCGGAGAAGTTCACCCTGGAGGAGTTCTTCCAGACCATCTCTCCACCATCGGATCGCACCTCTCGTCCAGACTTCATCATAACCGTTCGTCGCCTGCCTCTGACATGCCGCTAGATTCACGATCTGACGGCCACGAGCACCCCACGTTCGCCTCTTTGTCTGGACCGTTAGATCTGCCAAGAAGCGGCATCAAAGCCGCACACCATCAACCATCCACTGCCTGACACCTAGCCCGCACGTGCCCCGCACACGCTTTGGCTGGGTAACTTGCGCCCGACCCCCTACTCTTTATTTCAGTTGTTGTTTAGTCTATTAAATAATTTAGTACACTTGCACCATTTGCAGAATAGATCCTGTAGTTTATGGTATTTATACTTTAGTCCATGTTTTGTGGATGCACATGCTTCGACACGTGACTTTTGTGAGCTTTTTGCATATTTAGGGCCGGGATTTATGAATGTTATGAATTGAACTTGAAGTTTCAGATATTGCATGTTTTCCCCTGTGCATGATATATTTGAGCATGTGTGGAATTCGATGCGCATTTTACACTGATGCCCTTATAGTTTCTGCACGTGTTTCGTTTTAGCCCTTAAACTTTGTTTTTCTTGCAAATAGGTCCGTGTGTGTTGTTGCTTATTTATTTGTTGAATAAAATATCAAATCAACTCCAAATTTGGTGAAATTTGGATACGTGGCTCCTGTCACTGTGTAAAATTTTCACTAATTTTTTGGGACATTTTTGTTACTGTTTGTAATTTTTAAAAAAAATCAAAAACATATATTTTTACTACTGTTTGAATTAGAAAATCGACTAAAAATATTAAAACCCTTCAAAAGTTCCAACAAAAATTAGATATTGTTTGTTTTGTGTTTTCTTGCTTCAGTCCAAATTTCACTCAATTTGGATTTATAAAACACCTAAAATTTGAAAAAACCTAAAAACATTATAAAAATCATTAAAAAATTCTAAAATAAAAAATAAAAAATGTCATTTCTTCTCCTATAGCTTAGTTTTTATTTCTAGTTTTCATAAAAATTGTCTCCAGATTTTTATAGGTTATTTATCAATTTTTAGATAATCTTTCAAATCTGGCTGCACATTAATTTCTTGTTTTTGTCTTTTTCTATTTTTAGAAAATCAACTAAAAATCATAAAATTCTAGGAAAATTACCAAAAACACTTAAAAAAGATTTAAAACCCAAAAATATTTTTATTACATTTTTCTGAGTTGATTGGTGTGGTTAAATAATTAGTGTTTGTGCCTTTTTCTTGTTTTTCCCTTATTTTCCTCATAATGAAAATACAAAAAAATTAAAATCATAAAAATCCACCAAAAATATTTTATCTTTTTCTTTGATTTTTAGACTACTTCATAGGCCACTTGGCCAACCCGTGCTCTTTGTGTTCGACCCTGGTCGTTATACCCGGTTAAATAAATAGCGAGACCGCTTATTCGGCTTTTAACTGATTATTCTCTTTTGGTGGTCTATTTTTCTTGTTGATCGATTTCTGAGATCCAGGTCACAACAACCCTTATTTTTACCGTTACTCGGATTTTGTGTGATTTATCGGTCATCAACGGGGCTTACAGGCAACTGCAGACAAGAGGCGGGGGATTGGGATTGGGGGGAGGGTGGGCAGGGTAGGTCGAGGGATGTCGAGGGTTCGCGGGAGGTCAGGGGAGGGGGCATTCTCCAGCCTCGATCAGGGGAGGGTTGGCAGCAGGACAGGGGGTTGGAGGCATTCTTCCGCTTCAAGTTGGTAGGAGGTCGAGGCTTCTTCCGCTTGGGCGGGGGAGGTCGAGGGTTGACAGGAGGTCGGGAGGGGGGAGATTCTTTCGCCTCGACTTGGTAGGAGGTTGGGGGAGATCCAGGGGGCAGCACTCTTCCTCCTCGAGTTTGCAGGAGGTCAGGGGAGGTCGAGGCTTCTTGCGCCTAGGCGGGGGAGGTTGAGGGTTGGTGGGAGGTCGGGGGAGGGTTGGCAGGAGGTCGGGGGTGGTCGACGCTTCTTCCTACTGGGAAGGGAAGGTCGATGGTTGATAGGGGTGGTGGGGGCATTCTTCCGCCTGGCCTGGAAAGGGTGGGCGGGGGCCGGGCTGGAGGAGGTGGGCAGCTTGCAGGGGGCAGCTTCGATAGGGGCTGAGGAGGTCGGCGGCGATGGGGATGAGGTGGAGGAGGTGGTTGTCGACTAGGAGGAGGGGGAGGATGTAGGAGAGGGAGTATGCTTATTTATAAATAATAGAATTTAAAGGGTAGAAAATACAAAATATTTGACAGATACCGTCATAGTTAACAGTATATTGGATGTAAGTTAACTCGAGGGTTATATGTGTAAGAGCTAAGACTTTTGAGGGTTCTTGATGTAATTCACAATTACACATGATTATGATTGTTATTGCAGAATTACGCAGGGTTATGGATGTAAATAAGTATTTATAATTATAATTATCACTATTAAAAACACCCAAAAATATTTTAATACCTTAAAAAAAGGACTGCACCTTAGAGTATTTTCTTGATTTTATTTTTAATTTGTATTTTATTATCTACATTTTCTATATTACCTATATAGTATACTTATCTTTAACTAATAAAAAATAAAATAAAAATAAAAAATTATAATATATAAAATAAAAATTATGAAATAAAAAACAATAATAAATTATAAATTATAAATCCCATAAAAATTAAAAATTAAAAACCCACTAAAAATGTCAAAAAAGCTTTATAAAAACACCAAAACAATTGTTGTCTTTTTGTCAATTTGTATTGTCCATTCCCCTTGCTCCATGTGTTTGATACCCTATACGTACTTTCACTATACAACTATATGCAGGGTTATAATAAATTTTAACTCCTTATTTTGATTGATTGTTTAATTGCTTGTGTGGGTTTACTGTTGATTGATTTTGGATTTGTGAACGGTTGCCTCAACGACAACGCCTTGTGAGGATATTTTAGACCCTCGCAAAATCCTTTTCATCACCTAGGCATTGAGTCTTCTAATTCCTGTTGCCTTTGCCCCACCTCTTGGAGTATTCCCATCGTCGCGGCCTTTTGCCTAACCAAGTCCTGATATGTCATGATCCTTAGATGAATCAAGGAAATTGATTAGCTCTTATTCTACCTAGTATGACATACATTAGGAACACTAATTTGTGAATGGTCATATTTGTGCAATAAATTTTTAATATTAAAGATCTTAACATATCCTTAATTTTTGATTGCCGCTGATAATTATTAATTACCAAATAAGCTATTGGAGTAACGTGAATATGATACCATGACCCCAAGTCGAGGTCCTAGGATCCTCCCCTTTACCGGATTTGGTTATTCAACAATAACCTATTCAATAATAGTAGCTAACATTCAGAAACCGGCTTCAATGAAAATGATACGTAAAGAGGGAATCTCACTATTTTTCATTCATAATTAAAACTTACATGGTAAATTGTCCCACTATATTCTTTTACATTTACATCAAATTTGAGTGAAAATGACTCAAAAGAACTACTAACTACGTTAGACTAGAAATGGCTACTATTGAATGGTTGGACGTCTGCTTAAAATCCGGGTAATAGCTCACCAATGCCTGTTGGGTTTTCAAAAATCATAGGGTAATGATTATCCAGTGCTAAGTAACGATGAAGATAAAAGTAAACAAGCAGTGTAGTTTAGCAAAACTTATTATACTAGAAAATTTCATTTCTTCTCATTAGATTAAGTCATATTCTTTATACTCCACATTGGTGATTTGTTCGGGTTATTTACCTCATCTCTAGTGGACTCCGAAGCTATGGATACTTCAAGGTTAAAGATTACGTTGATTTGCTAAGATTATGCCGCTACACGTCGCCTCAACCAATCCTCCAATACTATCATGACAATTTTCTTTTTTTATTTTATTATTCAGGGTTCTAAACCCTCATCTTGGTAAATAAAGAAGTGCACCATCCTCGAGGACTTGGTAGATTAAATCCACATGTTAACATTTAATCATCTATACCAGCGGCTTTAAATACATGTTATGGTGATTCAACTGTTATTAAATCACTTGTACCTCAATATGGCTCGATCACATGTAGAGTGTAGAATGTAATATATCATTGGATCCAATTAAATTATGTTAACTTCACATGATGCAATTCTATACATAATTATTTAGCTTGCCTTTTTGGTTCATGAGTTGAGAGGGGGGTGTGTGTGTGTGCGTGTGCGCACACGTATACACTTATATTTACCTTTTATACACTATCTATGTATCTCTTCAAAAACCTAACTTATCATGCGTTTGGAAAACCATAACATTTACATGTATGCATCACCAGATCATTGTATCAAATACTTTTGGTGTGAGTCATTAATCAATCATATTTAAATTCTGATAATAAGAAGGTTTGCATCCCTCACAATGAATAACATAAAATCAAAAAAAATTCTTTGATTTAATAGGAAAACTCAATAGCAAAGAGGCATGATTTCATTACTTGATTGTAATAACTTCTCATTGGAGTCAATCTACCTTGATTTGTATTCAATTAGGGGCTTATTAGCTTCTGAAATGATTAAATTTCATTTATAAGTCAAGAACACGAATAACACACGAAGAAACAAAGAAAAGACGAAGAATGCAAAGAACGAATAAAGAATATGAAGAATGAATGAAGAACACGAAGAATGTGTAGAATGTGAATTCTCTAAAAATTTTAACAGAGTTCCCGTTATATCAGGTGATATTCTAAGGAAAACTTCGATAGAATCTCCCATATATCAGACGATATTCCAAGGAAAATTTCGGTAGAGTCTACCCTTATATGGAGTAATATTCCAAGGAAAATTTCGACAGAATTTTGCTTATATCTAGAGAAACTCAAAAGAAAGTATGAGTCTTCGAAGAAATAGATCGAAAAGTAAATTAAAAAAATCTACTTACCTCACTCCCAGAGTCGTTGAGGAGAGGAGCACCTTATCTTCATTCTTCTCTTCTTCCTGATAGCACTTAGCTAGCACTCCCCCTCCCCCCTCATCCCTTCTCTCAACTTCTCAACCCTAGCCTTAGGGTGGTGGTGGATGGAATGAAAGTCATATAGAATGAAGGGGTGGGGGAGGGGTATTTATATGCCTCATGAGTGCCTACTTGTCATCCCAGTCAGCGCCAAATCAATTTGACCGACGAGTCATCATTCGCTTGCTGCATAATGCAATGCGTATTAGCCGGCTCGTCATCGCCAAAACCATGGGCATTCCACCCCATGATTTTTTTCCCAAGGTTATTATTAATCCTATGGTTTTCCTAATGATGCTTTATTAGCACTAATTATGTTTAATTATCATTGATCGTGATTAATTATTATTAATTATGATTAACACATACTAATCTATGATTAATGTTTACTAATCATGGTTAGGTTTTTACTCATCGTCATTTCCCTTAATCATTATTAATTAGCGCTAATAATGATGATTAAGTGTTAATGACAACTTAACCGACATCAACCTCTTTTACTTCTGAAATTCATAACTATTCAAAGCGATCTTCGATTCTAATGAAATAAATTCCTTTGGTATCATCTCTTCGTGTCGGATTTAATATCCACATGCACGGTAGGATCCGAAGAAGTTAATATTTAGGCCTTTACAGTCTGGGTCTGTAGGTACAACCTCTCCCAACATTCTCGTATGAACGGGGTAGAGTGTGTTGGGGGACATTGCCTACTAGTGACATACAATACTCTCTTACCTTTGGATTGATTTATTTTGGTGACTAGCAAGACATTGGGTGCTATCATAATGGGGAGAAAGGCGAAGGAAGGTAAAGGAGTTGGGTGGCGCAAAGAAACAAAGAAAGTGGTTGAGATTTTGACTTTGTATGGTAGTCTGAATGGAGCAAACCTTGGATGAGGGTCACCGAGGATGTGATACTCTGATATTCGTATATACGAGACAGATATTTGATGACCATATGAATCTAGTGTAGATACATATCGAGATATTGTTTTCGATCAGACTCTCATACACATTTGTTCACTTTTTTTAGATCTCAGACTTGATCTAATATCCAAATGAAGCTTATAGTATTTTATTATTTAGTACTAGTCGAGACCTTTCCAATGGTATCTATAACATCGAAATGAGATGTCATACGAGAGGTTAAAGTCGTTTTATGACTCTGGATTGTTAAATGGACTTAACCCAAACTGGATCCGTATTCGGATCCATTTAATCGAATCTTGATATATGAAGGTTTGGATGCATATTTGGTTGACCAAAATCCATTTCCATATAGAGCCATCAAAATAGTTGTAGTCCAATCGCAAAACCAATTATGCCATGACGTAGCACTACAAGAAAAATGACTTGTGGCCACGATAATTGTGTGGCCACTAGTTTTTCGTAGCTACAATTTCGTGACCAAAGTCTTCAAAGATGTAAATGTCATAATTGTGGTCATGACAACTGCTGTGGCTACTTGTAGTGGTCACGACATATTCGTGGTCAAAAAACTCTTGCGACGAGACTTGTAGCTACGGCTACATGACACGAAGTGTTGTGGCCAGAGCCCAATTCCGTGGCCACAAGCCCACATCCTTGAGTATAATTCTGTGGCCACAACTTATTTTCCTTTTAGCGTAGAGGTTATTGCGGGAGCTCGTTTCTTACGAGAGTGATGTACAAATCTCCCTCGTTGCTATCATTTTTTGTATTTTGCTTCTTACAGTTCAGATTTCCATTTGCATCGCCATCTTGCATGAGTTTCAAGCCATTTTTCTGCATGTGGGCTGTCGGGAGCGGTGTTGACGCCATGTGGGTGTAGGGGTGTGCATGCACGTGTGATTTTGACACCGGGGAGGCCAAGGTTTCAATATCCGCATACGTACGCATGCATGGGGAGTACCGCCACTACAAAAAATGAGTTATAGTGATGATTTTGAAAAAATCCGTCACTAAATTAGCCATTGTTAAATATATAATGACGATATTATTCGTTGCGAAATGAGTTTTCATACTCAAAATTAGTAACGAATATCATATCTGTCGTTATATCATTAGCAACTGTCCACATAGCGACGCTTATCCGTTGCTATTTTTCAAAATTTTAATTAATCGTCGCTAAATTTTGAACTAAAAAAATAGCGACGATTAGCTGATATTTTGAAAAATAGTAACAGATAATCGTCGTTATGTGGACTGTTGCTAATGATATAACGACAGATATGATATTCGTTACTAATTTTGAGTATGAAAACTCATTTCACAACGAATAATATCGTTATTATATCTTTAACAACAGTTAATTTAGTGACGGATTTTTTCAAAACCGTCAATGTAGCTCAATTTTTTTGTAGTGCGTGGTTGTTTTTGTGCATTGACCTCGTCTCTGACAAGTCTGTCCTTTAAATCCATCGTCTCCAGCTTTAGTAGACATCCATGTTTCCCTCTTAAACGAAGAACCCCTGATGCGTTCAACAATATGTGTTGGTTTCGCATGTAGAAGTTGTGTAATAAATATACTTTGAATGGGAATGCATGCACGTTATTTATGAGTTTTAATTGGATCAATCAATCGAGATGAAGTTTTCATTTTTAATTTTAGTTCTTATTATTATTAATGGTTTTTATTGTTGATTTGTGAGACATTTCATGGATATTTATCGGTGTGCATCAACATACATGTAGATGTATTAACATACGAATCTGCTTGGGTGGCTCTTGGAATCATCAAATGTTGTTTTTGACAATTTTAGATCATTATTTTCCTTGCATGTATGCCAAAGAAGGTTGTAAAATCCTAATAGATATTAAGCCCAAATTACCTGAAGTTTTGGCATATATAAAGTCTTTCTTTCAGAAAGATCCACAGTTCTTGTGGAACAATTAATTAAAACAAAGAATACAATTCCATAATATACGTGTGTATGCGCGAATAGGAAACACAGGTACCGTGCTGCAAGAATGTGTATGGCTGGAGTTGACGACGTGCATGCATGTGCGCATATGTTGTGGGATTGTGAAGTTGGGCACGCAATGGGGCTTTACTGGTTGCACATGGGGCACATGGGAGAAGCCGGAATAGTGCCAGATGTGCATCGACTATGGAGTTTTTTTTATGGGTAATAATTCTTTGTATTTCATGTAAGAGTGAAGAAGACTACAAAAAGGGGGGGTTGAAATATCCCCTAAAAATTTTCAGCACCCAAAAAGTTGTGTGAGCCTTCGGCTGTTTACAGGGATAATGCAAAACATCAAAATCCACAGAGCGGAAATTGGATCTACGTTAGACCAAAGAGGAGGTGACTGTTAACACAGGAATTTTGCTGGTTAGGTTCTGTCTGCTGCCACCGAGATCCTAGCAATATATATGATTGAGGTTGCCAAAGGCTTCGGGGAATGGGATTCATTAGAGGATCATCTACAATTTCTTTCCTTCCAGATTTCCCAAACGGCGGCGGCCAGAGCAATGGTGCATAACCGACGAAGGTAGGCAGAAGGAAGTTGGGGGATCCAATCCATGATATTGATGAGCCCCCACGATGATGGCAGAGGGAGGCCAAGACCCACGATCCGTGCCAAGGTCGGATCCGTGCCAGGTGCCGGATCTGTGCAAGTTACCCGATCCGCTCATAGTAATTGGAGTTGGAACCTTAATGCTCGGGTGTGCGTGTGTGTGACAGCTAGAATGTGGGTATGCAATATGCATTGTGCAACAGAGAAGTCGTCGTAATTTCTAATCCACAATCTGGTTTCCTTCACATGTGTGTCGAGATAGAGAGATTAAAAAATGAAGTATAGAGAGGTAAAGAGGGTGGAGGGAGAACTCGTTAAAATGGTCTAGTAGATGAAGTAGTGGGTTTTAACTCCAATGAATAGGGTTTCAATCCTATCCTCCCTCTTAACTAGTAAAAAAAAGAGGACAGAGAGAGGATAAATAGAGTGTGTGTGCGTATGGGGAGCAATTTCCCTTACACGGCATGCTCTTCTACTTCGCCCAAATACCCTGTCAGGGTATAAATGACTATTTAAGAGGTGCATGCTCCTCCTTTTTCCCCCTACTTGTCTTCACTCATTCAACTCCTCTCCATTCACCAGCCAAAGTCGTCCCATCCCTGCTTGTTGCCTCTTCTCCCTGATTAAGAGGTATAAAGCTTTATTTTATATTTAAGTTATATTTGTTTTAGCCTTGGATATATTAAATTTGGTCAATAATTTTTTTATGTGTGTGTATTCCGTATAAGACGTTCAATGATGTATAGGGTTGTACTCTCTCAAAGATGTTCAAAATTCTTATCTTATTTTTCGTATGGAGATACCACATGTTTTCAAAGAAAATTACAATTTATAATACCAAGTTCTATCTGTTAGTATAAAATTCATTGAATTTTTAACTTGTAATTTGGTATAAAATCTATTATTTTTTTATAAGACGCAACTTTGGTGGATATTAACTTGGGCTATTTTTCTTTGACCCATTCTCAAATTTTCCTACTATATAACTTAGGATATAAATCATGTAATTTATTCTACGTTCAAATACATTGCACTTTAATGTGAAATTATGATGCAATGTCACTTTGATGTATCATCCTATAAGTTAAAGAAAATTGTTATATAGTTTTGCTTTGGTCTAAAGATGAAAGTATTGAACATCTCATGAGATTAAAATTGACTTCTCTTTGTCATAGTTTATGAAAATTATTCTAATAAATATTATACATATATCACTACTTTTTTTAATCAAAAAAGGAGAAACACGCGTAGGTGTCCACTCCAAATATATTAATAAAAGGATCACATGAACCAGGACTTGAGGAGAGTCCGAGCAAGGTGAGCTACATTTTCACATAGAACCTCTCAATACGAAAAATTACACCACAATCGAGACTTGAGGAGGGACTCCCAGAACGACGTCAAGTTGCTACGATCGACCCACCCCACATCCACCATTCGCTAGAATTCTTTCGCTTTCTCGCAATCTAGAAACAGATGATCTGCAGATTCCAACTCCAAACTACAAAGAATACAAGAGTGTCTACGAAGCCATATGAATACTCTAATACATGTTGGAACCCTCAGCTCCCAAAACATCATGCAGTCTCATAAGGTCCTCATGAAGTGATTCAGTTCCTTTGATCATCAAAGAGTATGTCTTTTTGACGGAGAAATTGCATTCTCTCCAAATCCAATGGTCTTTTCCAATAGCAGGGCCTTCAATCCTAGATAAAGATTCCATAACCTATATCACTACTTACTATGTGAAGATAGTGCATGTATCCATAAATCAAAATATATTTATGGACATGAAAAGTGATATCTACATGGGTCCATTATCTAGTCTGAAAGTCACTTTGATGAGACTGACTTCTCAAGCATGACAATCCAGTGATTCCCCAATCCAGCAACTCCTTCCTCAAGAAGCGGGGTATTCCCTTCTAAGTTCAAGAAACAACCAGCTCAAGAGGAGGGGTGAAGAGAAGAATGGACGGTGACCAGTGTAGCTACCTATCCTAGGATGCAAGTCCAGTGTAGTCAAGTCATCCACCTGCAGGCTCACATGATTTGACTTTGAAACTCAAGCTTGCTTATTGACTATACAAATATATACACTCTGGCAGGTATTTTATTTTCAATCAAGCATGTCCACTTTTTGGAGTTTTTGCTTTGCTTTTTTTTATGAAATACTATTTACAGCAGCATTTACATAAGGAGTTTTTCCTCATGAGCCAGTGGACTATCCCACTTTTGAAGCCTTTTTGCAACCCACATTCTCTTGTCTTTAGATATCAACGTCCCTGGACGGGTTGGGGTGTACTTCCCTCCCTACACGAGGACAAATGTTTCCACTTGTTTATGTCGCATACCGATAAATCCAATCTCCTCACCACTCCAACTGAGTTGAGCCAAGTGAAATGTGCAGGTGTACAAGTTAGGTCATTATCGACAAGAGCCATGCGTGTGCTCCGAAATACTCTACTTAGGCGATTAAGAATTCATTGAAGCAAGTCTTGTGATCCTGAAAGAATTAAGTCAACTAGACCTGAAGTACCTCAATTCCAATCCCTATAAGGTTCCTATTATTAGGTAGATTTAAGGTCCAACCAAGCTCCAATCTTCGGATTTTACTTAGACTTTCAATTATCAAACTTAATCCAAAAAAAATGCAAATGCTATGCAAATGCTATGCAGAAAATATTTTTGTGATGCAATTTTCAAAGATTTTGAACTATTTATGGATTTTTGAAAAGACGATGCATATGAATTTTTTGGTATTTCTCAAAAAGATTTTGCAAGTGTTTTTAAATTTTAGGTTTGCAAATGTTTTTGGGATTTTTGAAAATAAAAGATTTTGGAGAAAAACTAAGTACAAATATTTACATGGGGAAGCATTGTATATTTACAAGAGTTTGGATTTTAAGAATTTACAAAGGGCTAGCGATCAATTTTATAGATGTATAAAGAATTTGATATAAAATTTTAGTATGATTTATATATTCTCAAGTTTATTTGAAAAATATTTTACAAACAATTTTGAAAACTATAGTCCAAAATAGCTTTTACACACTTTTTACAAATATTTACAAACATTTGAAAATCATTTTGTAAAATTTTTTCAAACAGTATATATAGATTTTTCAAAATATTTTTGCAACCATTTTGCAAACATTTGCAAATAATTTTTCAAACATTTTTATTTCGCACAAAGAAAATAAATTTTGTAAACAAAACATTTCTACAAAGGTTAAAAATATTTAACAAAATATTTTCCAAATAGTTTTCAAAAGATTTTTAAAAAATATTTTCAAACTATTTTTCAAACATTTTACAAAAAATATTTTAACCTGATTTAATAATCAGTAAAGACTTTGAGGAATAATATGCATCTTTTTATTAAGTATTTTAATGAATTTGTAAGTATAGTTAGCCATAATTATTATAAAAAATACGAAAGTATGAGTTATGACTAAAGTATATACATTGTATATACGACCCCCCTATACTTAGCTCGAGCTTCTCCTCATAAATTAGAGAGAAAAGAGAAGACATAACTCGTACTGAGTATAGAAAAGTCTAAAGAATAAATGAATGAATAGGAAGTTGACCGTCACCCCATACTTAGGATCAAATAATCCTAAGTATAGATGACTGTAAACAAAGCAGGGAGGGTCAAGGGTGGGAATGAACATATCGTACTCAGATTGTCTCCCTCTATACTTAGGGTCAGATATCCTTAAGTATAGACAAGAAGAGGAGACAATGGAGAGGACCAAAGAATAAAGAAAATCAAGGTGCACACCCCCTATACTTAGGTAAAGTACGTCCTAAATATAGAAAACCGACAAAAAGGGATGACACGTTTTTCGGTAGAAAAAGAAAATAGAAAAGGAAAAGAAGAAAAGATATGTGAAGATAGAAGAGAATGTACACACCACTCGCCATATACTTAGGGTAAAATAGGCCCTAGGTGTAGGTAACAACCGGAGTAATGAAATGGAACGAAGAATGAACACTCGGCTTATCCACCCCCCCCATAATTAGGACAAAGTACGTTCTAAGCAAGGTACACATGAGAATGGGGTGGATGAGAGAAACGGCGGATGTACGGGGATGAATGAATGCAAATATACAACACAATGGATATACAAAGAATCAAGAAGGTTGAAAGCAAACCTTCTTACGAGACCGTTGAGGAATAGTTCTGATAAGGTGAAGGTCGATATCTGGGTTCGTAGTCGACAGAAGCTGATCACGATCAACCTGGTGAAGATCCTTAGTAGTCGCAAAGTGAGGAGGTATAGACGGATCAGTGAAGTAGTGTGTCTAGGTCTGGCCTTCGATATCTCGCTGATGCCGAAGTGAAAAGGGACGAACTTATCATCGGAAGAAGTAAAGTCAAGTTCATCCTATTGATGAAACTCGGTTTCATCATCATAATTTGCCTATTTTAAACTCCCTTGCTTAATGGTGTGTCAATAAAAACCAGATAAAGTCTTGTAATTATCAGAGTCTTGAATAAATTAAAAATCACAAAAAAAATATCAAAATTAAAAATTGTGGTATTTTTAGCCTTAAAAATACCCTCAAAAATATTTGGTGTCTTCAAATGACCTCATCTCCGATTTTGGTCAACATGAAACTTGTAGATCTCATTGAGATCTACAACTTCCATGTTTTGAGTTTTCTCAAATTCGGCCATTTGACCCCTCATATTTCATTATTTCTCTTGGAATAATCTGATTGGGCCACGTGGCCCGTTCTGGTTGAGCCACGTGGCTCGGCCACATTACCCTGGCCGCCCTTGCGTCCATCCGTTGGATCGCCTCCTGATCCAACGGCTCCACTCTCTCCATGCTTCCTCTTTTTCTCCGTCGTTCGATCAACGCTGGCTTCTCATCACAGCCACACGCCAGCGCCTATACCTCCGTGCGCCACGTGGCGGCGTTTGAACCGCTCGATCTTCACCATCCTAGCCGCTCACTTCACTTATATCCGCAACCCTCTGATCTCTCTCATGATCTGATCTGGGCCGCTCGCTTCCGCTGGGCCATGCTCTCGACACGTAGCGTACCCAATATCCCTTCGATGTGCCCCAACTGATCAAATCTCAGCCATCCTTAGCACTCAAACTCCAGCGTTGGATCTCAAGATCCAACGGCCAGAATACCTTCTTCCACCTCCCGCTACTCTCTCTCTCTCCCACGTTCTCCATTCCGCAAAACCACCTTCACCCTTCCTTTTTCCCCGCATCTTCTGCCATCCTCTCCACGATCTTAGTAGCCCACGACCTTCACCCATCTCCTCTCATCCTCACGGACGCTCAAGCCATCCACGATCCTCCTCCACTCACGCCACATCTCCCTCAAAAGTCGAGCTATCACACGGCAACCACCGAGCTTCGACCTTCAAATACCCTGCCCCCTCCACCGATTCTCGTCATCCACATGTACGTGGGGCACCGCCTAGCCCCTCTCCTCCTCCCCATTATAGGGGGAGGGACGATCGATGCGCAAAAATGGTGTTTAGCCTCCGGTGTTGACCCCTGGCTGACGATGGCCAAGCATGCGGTGTTCGTCCACCGCCAAGCTGCCCCAAGTAGCTGATGGGGTCCAGCGATGACCCGACTGTTGGAAATGCGAGCCCACGGCGAGCCATTATGCAATAAATGTTATTGCACATATCATTCCCTGATCTGAAATGAAGAATGAATAATTTGTATAATAGGTCCCTTAGTACAATTAGGGTTATGTACCATGGCCATCTTAATAATCATACAGCTGTTGATTCAACTGTTGAATCATAGAGGCTGGTGCTTGGATGAATATCTAAAGAGTTAGATTGAGGACTCATCAAGCACCGTCAATTGATTATTAAGAGATGATCTCCAGCCTGAGTAGGAGATGGCAATCCTATCTCTGAAGGCTGATATCTGACCGACCTCTTGATGCAGGTCCTCTGCATAGGAATAGAGATTCGGAGGTGTCAGATTAGTTAGGTCAAAGAGTTGACTTAACGAGATCGAGATAACCAAAGTCCTATATCATATGTTGTCATGATATAGGCACGCATCCTCTGACCGGAGACAGATGTGTTACTATATGTCTGAGTGTGTACATTTGGCAGACCAATAGGTTGATGACCTAATCAAGGTCTATACACTGGCGCGCTGGTGTGCATATAAGGGCATATGAGTAATACGATCTCTCAAAGGGATCATACAGGTTCAGTTACTGAACCGGAAGACATGAGCTCACTCATGAGATATTTGGAAGAATCAAATTCCATGCGCATGGTTGTCTCGCTTTGGAAGCTTGACTGAATTTGTAGGTTTGATATATACTTTTAGTATATGATCAAGACCTAGGTATGATATACACTTTTGGAAAGTGTATGATCGATACCAACTCCCAATGATCGAATGAGAAACTTACTGATAAAACCATGAAGTAGACAGTATAAAGTTGATCCGATACTTCGGGTTTAGTCCGAGTCTTCCAGTATGCAGGATGTACAGGTATTGGGTATACCTGAGGGTGATTTGATCATAAACGATTGTATAACCATGACACTTCCATTCCTAGGGAGTGATGAAACGGGTCTGGATTTTAGTGATTCCTCTCAGTAGAGAAGTGATCTGATCTTGGTCCAAGTGTCGGACATTGATCTGAATGTGATTCAGATACAATGAGAAGATTAGATTTACGGTCTTGATTTAATCAAGCATCTATGGGAGTCCCGCGATCTGGATTTGAGATATGATCTCAATATCCATGTCACTATACGTGGAACAATACAATCGCCCTGTCCTTATCTCCAAGTATCTGCGGAGAGATTGCATTATTCTTGAAGGGTTCAAGAATAATTCCATAAGATCTAAGCAATAAAGAAATAATGATTAAATGTGATTTAATCATCTTGATGTGTGAAGAAATTATCCAATTTAATTAAATGTGATTTAATTAATGTGGATAAGAATAATGTGGATAGAAATATCCAATTATTCATAATATATTATAAATGTGATTTATAATGTATTAGAGAGAGCTAATTATAATTTATATGTGTTGATTAATTATTATGTGTATTAGATACACATTGTGTAATTAATTAACAATGTAAATTATATGTTGTTTTGGGTTGTGAATATGATTCACAACTCTTCCATGGCAAGATTGCAATATTCTCAAATATAATTGTGAATTATTTTTGAAGAATAAAATCCAACAAATTTGTTGCAAATAAATAAGAGAGAAAAATCAAGGAGATATGCAATCTCATGGGAATCCATGAGATTGCCTCCTTGGACTCCCATAGTGGGCGGCACACCATTCCTATATGGAATGGGTGGCCGTCCAACATGGAAGGTGCATGGAGATGAAATCTCCATGCACATTCTCTCCTTATTTGTTGGGTTGATTTAGGACTAAATTATATTTGATTTTTTCAAATATATTTTAACCTAAATTTGTTGCTTTTGACAACAACAATCTTGGCCATTGGATTGACACAAATCAATCTCACCCATTGATTTTATGTGTCCCATGGATTGAGATCCATGGATCCCAAAACCCTATAAATAGAGAGGCATACTATGCTCTCTAAGGACTTGCAAGATTGGAGCTCTCTCTCTCTCTCATTTCTTCATACACGCCAGCCCTCTCTCCCTCTCTTGTTGGTGGCCGTCTACCATACCCTAGAGAAGGGAATCGTCGTCGCCATCGCCACCGCGCTGCCGCTTCGACGTTCTTCGGTTTCTCCGTCTTCTTGGTGTGCTACGCCCACGAAGGAGACGTTAGATCTCGTGTGACGAGATCAGGAGCAACCATGCTTGGATCATCTTCTTGGATTGCGAGGACAACGCGGTTCATCCCCGCGCTCGCAAGCAGTCTCGCCGACGATCGGGCTTGAGACAGGAGGTCTCTTCCTTTAGAGACTTGATCAACCACGCTTCAAGAGGTATTACATTATACTTGTTGTGGTTATAGATGAAACGATCTGAGAATGGTTCTCGGATCATGTGGTTTCATCGAATAAAATTTTTTAAATTCCGCTACACCGAACAACTAGTACGACTAGTCGTTCTTCGTCGTATCCGATACGACGATCACGCTTCCGTGATGCGCTTGAGGATAATTACCATATCCTTCAAGTGATATCAGAGCCATAGGTTGACGGTTTCGAATATGATTCGAAAAACCGAGGACGACTTGGGTTCGTTAAGGTCGCGAAAGTTTTCATCGCATTTGATTTCGCAGATCTGTTTAGTAAATAAATTCGGCACTGTTTAAATTGTTTAAACACGAATTTAATACTTGGATTTTGTTCCTCATTAAATAAGGAAACCATAGGAACTGAGTTTACGTAAATCGGATTTCGTATGCTCTAGATATGGTTGTTTTAATGAACATGTATACACTGTTGCGGGAACTGTAGATCTGAATGTGATTAAAATGTTAATTACTGTTTAGACTTGCCTCGAAATACGTGTAACATTACTTGGATTCTGTCCTAAATCAAATTAGCAATCTATGAAAATTGATTTTGTCTAATTTGGATTTAATATGATTGAGATATGCTAATTTTAGTAAGAAGGGGTCACTGCTGAAATTACAGTCCTAATCAAGAACCAAGTGATTGTCAATTAGTGAAATTAATTGTTAATTTCGTGAAATAATCATGAAAAATATTTGTGAAATATTTGAAGATGATTATTTACATAATTGACTTGGCCTCAACCAATTAATTGATTAGATTTGATCTAAATCTTAATTGGAAACACATTCATCAAACTTAATGTTTGATTGGTGATTGTCATTTAATCATTTAGTGAAATTAAATTGTTTAATTTCCTAGAATAATTGTGCATAAATATTTGTGAAATATTTGATGATAATTATTCCCTTAAATGACATTGCCTTAACCAATAATTGATTAAGATGTGATCTAAATCATAATTGGAAACCACAATCTTTCAAACTTGATGCTTGAATAGGATTTGGGAATTTGTCTAACAAGTTTCCTTATAATCAAAAATGTTTTGATTATTACTATATGGTACAATTTCGGTTGAAGAACCGATGATCATCTCAAGTACAAATTAATCAATTTGGCATTATCCTTTCCCGAGGCGGATATGGTGCCTAGTCGGAGAGCATTGGGGTTGCGGGTTGCAACGTATGTGGTCCGTCCCACTCTCGTCGGTACTGGCCATGACAGCGGGTAGGGCCGGGATAATGTCCGAGGGATTAAGATGTATTTTTCTAATTATTAAAATTCGAATTAATACGTATTTTGAGATATTACCATATATGTATTCAAGTAAAATAATCAAGTTTGATTGATTGAATTGGATTGATAATTAATTTAATATGATTAAATTGATTATGTCCAATTGAAATACTCTAATATGATTAGAGCTAATAATTCCCTTGGAAGAATTAATTATGTGAATGTGATTCACGATAATTAATTAAAATTTGAATATGATATGGAGGATCACATAAGTGACATCCATGGTCTCCCGTCAAGGCGGAGGGTTCCGTCGCCAGGGATTGCATGTGGGAGACGCCTGTCCGAAGTGACAGCTCCTGTATGCAAGCACATCTGGATCGGGCTCGTCGCTTCTCGAAAGAGTAAGGACGTATGCGTAGTGACCCCAATATCGGGTCCTCATATTATTGGGGCGATATTGGATTCCGCATAGCGAGTTGTATTCCTGTTGACGGTTGGTTCAATTAATGACGGGTCAACATCGCCTTAGGGGTGGTGGGCCCGAGTGTTAAAGACCGAATTGGGAGATGCAAGTTGGACTTGCAAGGCGGAATGTGTTCCCGCTTCTTTTTATCCGAGTTGTAGGTTCTCATATTATTGGGATGCAACAAAGATAAGGAAGGAGATCCCAGATCTTGCTTGAGATATAATGGTAAGTATATCTCTTACATTGAAAGTGATTAAGGGAATAAACTTTCAATGTTGACATGGCAAGACAACTTTGATATAAAAATTCCTAAATCAAAGTAAAATATGTATATATAAATACATACATCTATGCAAATTTCTTATTTCAGATAATCCTTCATTAAAACCCACTCAATGAAATACTCAATAGTAACCAGTGAAATATCTTGGATTGGACTCATGATCCAGATATTGTACTTGCAATTGAACACATAATGTATGTGGTTGCAATATGCAAGTCTCCTCATACTAATGAGGAATGACAATTAAATAGATAATAGGACTACAATCCTAGGGTTTGTATGTCTCTATAGTCTTGGTATCATCAAATGTACTTTGGAAGTGACATGTTGATGATGATCATAATTGTCATATAATCCTTATAAAATCAATGAAGATTTTCTGGCATACATATGTGCTCTTGACATTTAATCATGAGTGACATGGTTTTCTGCATCATGTAGAATGGTAGCTCTATAAAGAGATGATGTATTCAAATTGTTTGAGTGCCTACCTGAACCTATGTTTTATGAGTTTAGATGGATGTAGATGATGAGTGTCATTATTCTACTGTCTATACTCTAGTCATTCATGAAGCTTCATAGTATTCATATTGTGTGAATTTAATGAAGCATAAATAAATGTTGAAATACTCTTATTTTGAATTCTTTTGAATTTATTGTAAGAGATCCTTAATCTTAAGCAATGGTTGCTTATAGATAAAGGGAGCGCAATGGAAGCATGGGTTGGACCCAAGAAAGAAGGAAAGTCAAAAGGTTGACTGGACTTCTGTAACTTCCATATGACATCCAAAGAGTTGGATGAATGCCAATACTGCAATAAGTTGATGTGTTGATAGTATGACTATTAAGTCTGTCTAGAATCCTTAGAAAAGGACTCGGATGGAGCATCAGAGTAATCTACATAAATCATTGATATTGACTTACTTATTGAATAAGATAAAGTCAAATAATTGTATCTCAATCTTCTGATGACATTCGCAATGGGTTGCATATGTTTTAGAAGACTGGAAAATTTGATCTTAAAGGTTTATAGTTGTCCACGTGAATATTGATGCAATTGTTGCAACAATCTCTGTTGGATTAATAGACTTGTTAATTTCAGTGGGAGAGCCCTTAGTCTTAGAGAATGTCTCTGTGACCTAGATATTAGAATACACTCATTGTTTATTTCTAAATGTTGGAAATAAACGTGAATTCTGAGATAGAACTATCATAAAGAGTTATGATGAAGATATTTCACATAGTAATCTAAAATCTAGTGGACTCCACTAAATTAGAAAAATTAATGAATGGTTCATTAATATTTCTAAATACTGAAATTAAAACCTTTATAAGATCAATAGGAGGATGAAGATCATTTGACAATGATCTAGCATCGAGCCTTGGACATTTGTCTATCGATTTGTTCAATAGACTAGTAAGAGATGAAACTTTAGAATGTCTAAAATTTCAAAACTTACATACTTATGAATATTGTATTCAAAGTAAAATGTCCAATACACCCTTCTTTGGGAATGGTGTAAGATGCCAAGGTATTCAGGATCTCATACATATTGATGTATGTGGATCATCTATATCATTATAAACATCGTGGATATGTGATATCTATTGATGATTGTGTATGATATGAGATTTCTTCTCTTCACCTAAGAAACCTTTGAAATGTTCAAAGATTTCATTAATTTTGGTTTAGAACCAAAGTTTGAAGGAAGATAAAATGAATTTGATCTAATCTAGGTAGCAAGTACCTACTAGATAAATTCGAAGAATACCTTACGGAGATATGAATATCATTTCTATCTCAATCCTCCTAACACACCTTAACTCAATAGAGTTATAGGTAGATACAATTGGATCATGTGTGACATGATCTTATCAATGTTGAATTTTAGCATAATTATCCCTTAGTTTCCAGGTATATATGTGTAGTAGAGACTACAATGTATATCCTTAATAAGGTTCCATGTATCTTGGAATCTAGCACTTGAGAGTGCTGCTTCATTAGGAAAATAAAGGATGGTATTGGATACCTACTTTATGACCTTGAGATTCTTAAAATATCTCATCTCCGAGAATGTGATTCTTAGAGGTTGAGACTCTTGAGAATCAAGATGAAAATGAAGTGTAGGAACTCATTTATAATGAGACTCCTGAAATTGGAAACTAAAAGGACAATTAAAGATGAAACATTAATACCTCTTCAAATGAGTTTGAGGATGGATTCCATGTGTTCTGACAATGATCGAACTTCATGTGATGAAGCTTCTGAAGATCATAGCATGGATAGATGGATAGCAGTAAAAGTCTAATGTAGACTTCATATACAAGTGTTGTATATGGACCCTCGAGGATCCACCTATATGGGTAAGACCTGTAAAGGTGTAAATGGATCTTCAAGAGAAAGGGAACCTGATGAGAAGGTAGAGACCTTCAAAGCACGGTTCGTAGCCATAAGCTACACACTGGAAGAGAAGACATTGCTTGCAATGAGACTTGCTCTTCGGTGACCATGCTTAAAACCGTCAGAATATTGCTAACCTTAGCTACACAACTTGACTATTGCATCTTCAAGATGTAAGTCAATATTGCATTCCTCTATGAATACCTCTTTGAGGATATTCACATGAAGTAGCCCCAGGGCTTCATGGTTGAGGAAAGCAAGGTGTGCAAGTTAAGGAATCCATCTATGGACTCAAATAAGCTTCTTGAAGTTGGATCATAAGATTTGATGAAATTATAAATGTTATGATTTCAGATAAAATCTTGATGAGCCTTCTGAAGCTTAGTGGGAGTGCCTTTGCATTCATCGTGCTAAATGTAGATGATATCCTAATCATTTAAAATGATAAAAGGATAATAATAAGTGTTTTATAGACTGGCTATTCCATATCTTGAAATATGATTTCAAAGGTACCTCTTAGATCTTAGTTCTGAAGTTGTTCAGAAGCCAAGAGAAGAGGATAATTGGACTGTCACATTTGTAGTACACCTTGGACATATTCTATTCATAGAAATTCCAAGAAAGGCTTCCATCCCTTAAGATATGGTACTGACCTATCTAAAGGGATAGCACCTCAAAGAGTTGAGGAAGTGAATGCTAGAACTACTTGCCCTTGGGCATTAGTTCTAAGAAGCCGGGTGTGTGCTAGATGTGTACAGATGGCTGCCATGCAGTGGGAGTAGTAAACTGTTATTAGTCCTACTATGGAAATAAGACACTTGGTTGCAGTAACAACAAAATCTTCATAGATGACAAGATTTTTTGAGATAGTGATCTCAAAGTCTTATCTTCAAAAGTTTAAGACTTTATAGATAGTGATCTAAAAGGTCTTAACTAAAGATACCTTAGGAGATAGAGATCTCCAGAAATAAGGATATTCTAATAAGGATTATGGAAATACTGGTTATGATAATTGTTAAGCTGTAGTGTCAAGGACACTATAACTAACAAGATTGAGTATTAGTTGCATAAGATGCAACATTCGCATTGGATGCGAGCACTGTTACTGGGGATATGCAAGTGCCGTAAAAGGACTTGGCATAGTCTCGCGGGAACAGAGTGACTGATCAGCTTACCTAGCTATTTTCTAAATAGCCTATGATTGTCACATGAGTGCGGGTTTAAATGATTAGCCCATTAATGGCTCTCTGGGCTAGTGGGAGATTGTTGGAAATGCGAGCCCACGGCGAGCCATTATGCAATAAATGTTATTGCACATATCATTCCCTGATCTGAAATGAAGAATGAATAATTTGTATAATAGGTCCCTTAGTACAATTAGGGTTATGTACCATGGCCATCTTAATAATCATACAGCTGTTGATTCAACTGTTGAATCATAGAGGCTGGTGCTTGGATGAATATCTAAAGAGTTAGATTGAGGACTCATCAAGCACCGTAAAATGATTATTAAGAGATGATCTCCAGCCTGAGTAGGAGATGGCAATCCTATCTCTGAAGGCTGATATCTGACCGACCTCTTGATGCAGGTCCTCTGCATAGGAATAGAGATTCGGAGGTGTCAGATTAGTTAGGTCAAAGAGTTGACTTAACGAGATCGAGATAACCAAAGTCCTATATCACATGCTGTCATGATATAGGCACGCATCCTCTGACCGGAGACAGATGTGTTACTATATGTCTGAGTGTGAACATTTGGCAGACCAATAGGTTGATGACCTAATCAAGGTCTATACACCGGCGCGCTGGTGTGCATATAAGGGCATATGAGTAATACGATCTCTCAAAGGGATCATACAGGTTCAGTTACTGAACCGGAAGACATGAGCTCACTCATGAGATATTGGGAAGAATCAAATTCCATGCGCATGGTTGTCTCGCTTTGGAAGCTTGACTGAATTTGTAGGTTTGATATATACTTTTAGTATATGATCAAGACCTAGGTATGATATACACTTTTGGAAAGTGTATGATCGATACCAACTCCCAATGATCGAATGAGAAACTTACTGATAAAACCATGAAGTAGACAGTATAAAGTTGATCCGATACTTCGGGTTTAGTCTGAGTCTTCCAGTATGCAGGATGTACAGGTATTGGGAATACCTGAGGGTGATTTGATCATAAACGATTGTATAACCATGACACTTCCATTCCAAGGGAGTGATGAAACGGGTCTGGATTTTAGTGACTCCTCTCAGTAGAGAAGTGATCTGATCTTGGTCCAAGTGTTGGACATTGATCTGAATGTGATTCAGATACAATGAGAAGATTAGTTTTACGGTCTTGATTTAATCAAGCATCTATGGGAGGCCCGCGATCTGGATTTGAGATATGATCTCAATATCCATGTCACTATACGTGGAACAATACAATCGCCCTGTACTTATCTCCAAGTATCTGCGGAGAGATTGCATTATTCTTGAAGGGTTCAAGAATAATTCCATAAGATCTAAGCAATAAAGAAATAATGATTAAATGTGATTTAATCATCTTGATGTGTGAAGAAATTATCCAATTTAATTAAATGTGATTTAATTAATGTGGATAAGAATAATGTGGATAGAAATATCCAATTATTCATAATATATTATAAATGTGATTTATAATGTATTAGAGAGAGCTAATTATAATTTATATGTGTTGATTAATTATTATGTGTATTAGATACACATTGTGTAATTAATTAACAATGTAAATTATATGTTGTTTTGGGTTGTGAATATGATTCACAATTCTTCCATGGAAAGATTGCAATATTCTCAAATATAATTGTGAATTATTTTTGAAGAATAAAATCCAACAAATTTGTTGCAAATAAATAAGAGAGAAAAATCAAGGAGATATGCAATCTCATGGGAATCCATGAGATTGCCTCCTTGGACTCCCATAGTGGGCGGCACACCATTCCTATATGGAATGGGTGGCCGTCCAACATGGAAGGTGCATGGAGATGAAATCTCCATACACATTCTTCCTTATTTGTTGGGTTGATTTAGGACTAAATTATATTTGATTTTTTCAAATATATTTTAACCTAAATTTGTTGCTTTTGACAACAACAATCTTGGCCATTGGATTGACACAAATCAATCTCACCCATTGATTTTATGTGTCCCATGGATTGAGATCCATGGATCCCAAAACCCTATAAATAGAGAGGCATACTATGCTCTCTAAGGACTTGCAAGATTGGAGCTCTCTCTCTCCCTCATTTCTTCATACACGCCAGCCCTCTCTCCCTCTCTTGTTGGTGACCGTCCACCATACCCTAGAGAAGGGAATCGTCGTCGCCATCGCCACCGCGCTGCCGCTTCGACGTTCTTCGGTTTCTCCGTCTTCTTGGTGTGCTACGCCCACGAAGGAGACGTTAGATCTCGTGTGACGAGATCAGGAGCAACCATGCTTGGATCATCTTCTTGGATTGCGAGGACAACGCGGTTCATCCCCGCGCTCGCAAGCAGTCTCGCCGACGATCGGACTTGAGACAGGAGGTCTCTTCCTTTAGAGACTTGATCAACCACGCTTCAAGAGGTATTGTATTATACTTGTTGTGGTTATAGATGAAACGATCTGAGAATGGTTCTCGGATCATGTGGTTTCATCGAATAAAATTTTTTAAATTCCGCTACACCGAACAACTAGTACGACTAGTCGTTCTTCATCGTATCCGATACGACGATCACGCTTCCGTGATGCGCTTGAGGATAATTACCATATCCTTCACCGACTTCTCCATGAAGCTCAAGCACAAGCTCCGTTCCTCCCTTATCTCAGGTAATCTTTTCTAACTTCTCTTGCATTTCTTGTCCTTCTTCTCGACATTAATTTGGTCGCAAGCTTCCATTTTCGCTGTCCATGGTTCACCTCTCAAGCTCCACCTCGCATCCCCCTTTCACGCGTCGATCTCCGTTCATATTCTTCTTCCTCCACACCCCTTAACGCCTCCGACCCAACTCCTTTGTGTTCGCCGGAGAAGAACCACGGTCACCACCTGCTTCGCCCCCATCACGGCCGTCCACTTCGTCCCACCTCCATTCCATGTGACGCATGTGCATGCCTCGGCTATTGGATTGACAATGCAGGCACTTTCTCAAATGGACGGAACCATCACCAGAGCTGATTTCACAAGATTCGACTCTGGCATCCACACCTCCGCCGACGCTTTTAGGTCTTCCAGACGCTTCACGGTGGATTCTAGCCATTCAGAAGCTACTGGATACTATCATCGAGCTTGAAAGGAGGTGGCAGAGCTCGACCTCCTTCGCGGAGCTCGAATTCGCTGTCGGTCGCATCTGAGGAAGGAGATACAGTGGTCGTTGGATGGTCTTATCTCGTTGACCATCTGACGGCCCAGATTAAGCCATGTCACGCCGTCAGAAACGTCCAGCAGCCATTCGTTCGTCATGATCGGATGGTTCACATTCGTCCACGTGTCTTAGCATGGATCTTCACCGAGCCCCCGCACCAGAGCTCTAGGCTTGGATGTCTCGAGCCTCATCCGAGCCCAAGCCTAGAGGCTCGAGTCGTTCGAGCCTAGCCAAAGCTGTTCTGACCCTCTTCCGAGCCTCCGAGTAGTCCCGAGCCTGGAGAGCACGTGCACAGCGCGTGCGATCTGGAAAAATTTCAGGGAGGCCCACTGAAGTCTTCAATATTGCAGACAGGTCCTGTATCACGTGCCACCCACGCGCGTTTGGGGTATTTTGCATTGTTACCCTCGCGGGTTTTAATAATTGCAAATATGCCTCACGCGTGTGGGTTATTTACAGGGAAGGCCTCGCAATTAATTTTTATTGCATTTTAGTCCCTCCCAGGGACCTGTTTGTAGTTATCTTTCATGTTTTCTTTCAGTTATGCCCTTATCTTCTTTCATGCATATTTTGACCATCATATTTCCGATTGAGTTGATTTCAATTTCATTTTAAAGCTTGTTTGATGAACTTTCTAATGGCATGATCATTTCTTATTGTGGACACATTAATTTTGATGTATTATTTTGGTATCCATGTGTCTCTTATTACTTAATATATGCCTTGTTCAAGTTGTCAATCAAGTTTGTCATCTAAATTAGACCAGAAATTGACTCGTTGTTAAATTTGCTCATCATTCCGATCTAAGGCATATTATTGGTGTTGCATTTCATCGCATTTATTTGCATGATTAAAATAAAATAAAAAATGCATGTTTCATATTCGCTTGATGCATTGTCTTGTCTTCTTGCATATATTGACCTACGGTTCTTAAACTCAACACTTAAATAGATGAATAAAAGTCTGAATAATCACGAGAGAGGCTCGTGTCCCTGAGCTCGACCTTGGTTACTTACCAAGTAAAATAAATTAATGACCATCTGATTTCTTGATATATCCAAATGAGGTGGTTTTTGATAGACTGAATTCAGCCCGACTGCAACATTCTTGAGTGTTAATTCAACATTATTAAAAGGGTCGAATTTATGGTTTATCAAATGGCGTCGTTGCCGGGGACACGGCTCATTTCTTGTATCCTTTGGAATTTTATTTATTTAGTTAAGTGTTCCATTTTATAGGTCAATTTGTTCATCTATTTTGCATTATAAAATTTTCTTTTTTTATTTGATCTCTAACCTTTGTCGCTGTGGCAGGGCCCTTGATCATTCAAGGAGGCGAGGAGCTAGTGTTTCTCGCTGCGAGGAGCCGCAGGAGCATGCTTGGAGCAAGTAGAAAAAGAAAGAAAAAATGTGTTATTTTGCATCATGTAATAATCGTCTTTACAG
The DNA here is from genome assembly GCA_037367405.1 of Ottelia alismoides. NCBI lineage: Eukaryota > Viridiplantae > Streptophyta > Magnoliopsida > Alismatales > Hydrocharitaceae > Ottelia > Ottelia alismoides. The sequence goes on along the minus strand of JAZKJV010004381.1, from coordinate 510,438 downwards.
CGGTCTTCGATCGAAGGCTCACGATTGTAAAAGAACGATATATGTGGTTGTGTGGGGATCGTCCCCACTTGAGTGTCGTCCTAGGACCAGGCACGTGGCTTTTCGAGCTTCTTTCATCATTTTAATTTTTATTGCTTGCTCATAGGTAGGACACACCTTAATCCAAGACGCACGTAGCATCGCTTCACTTAGTCAAATTTAAAAGAGATTCTTCCCTGCTAATAGAAGCATGTTAGGTTTGGCTTTTTGATCGACTTGCATACATGTTTTTGGTTTTAAAATAGTCCAAGTTTTTTAGGTATTTTCGTCAAGTCACTGCATGTTTTATCTCTTAGCCTAGATCATGGTTTATCGAATACATGTTTTTTCTCGATTTCCCCTCCTAACTTGATCACCTAGGTTAATGGAAAATGGGAATGAACGGTAGACGATGATTGCTTTATTGATGTGCTCACCTTAATTCAGTTACAACCTTAAATAGCTGAACTGTTAAGTGCAAGTCAATCTAAAAATGGAGTAAAATATTGTTTTGGGAGAGCAACACCCTTGTTTACGCAATCGATTTTATTTAAACACTTTTTTCCTGCGTAAAGTTAAAATGTTTTACTCGCCAATAAAATCGACAAGATAATAAACCAACCTCGTTTGGTTTCATGTGTGAGTTGGTGAAATTGTAGGGTCTTGCATGTTTGATTGAGCCATGTTTGCTCCGAAACCCTCCCCTGAGCCTTAGTCGCTCCATTAATCTCCATAGAATCATCCACTCATTTGTATATCCATCTTTCTTCTTCGTTCACCTCGTGTCTCTGCCAACATCAAATATCCATCTTTATACTTAGGCTACTCTCAGCCTAAATATAGGGGGGACCCGAGTCCCTGTGATTTCTCTGCTCATCTTTCCTTACTTTATACTTAGGTTATCTCTAACCTAAGTATAGGGTGAGCCCCCCTTGGTTCCCGTATATCTCTCTGGATCTATGGACTTGTATCATCTAGTGCTATGAGGACATAGCAAACTTTAAGTATTGGGGGTATACCGTATATACAGTATACTTACTTTAGCTATAGTCTGAAAATTTTGAAAATTTAAAACTTTTTGGCTAAAGTAAAATCCTTTGAACTAAGTGGACTCAGTGGTTTTCACGGCTTTCTATATTATGTTACACTATTTTTATAAAAATATTTTCGAAAATGATTTGAAAAATTTTATTTGTGTGACATGGTATTGAAATTTTCTTTTTGATTTCAAGGAAAGTTGAGTCTAACCAGTGTTCTAAGCTTTAATTAAAAACCATAAAAATGAGAAAATCCCAAAAAATCCTTTAAGAGTCATTTGTGACTACTAAGCCCAATTAAGTAGCCACGGTCAGTGAGGGTTCGCCCTTAGCATATTGGGTGGTTTAGAGGACATCGCGTAAGGTCCCGTCCTCAAGAAACGGGCTCCGGCCTGTACTTACACCCATACTGGTTGAATGCATATGCATCTACTTAATTGAGTTTAGGCAGCCCTATTATCTCTTGAAGTCAAAAAAATGTTTTTGAATGAAGGAGTTGGATTAATCATCTACTTTCACACTTCCACCCAGGATCTGAAATGTTCAAGGAAACTTAGTTTTATGAGGTCTTGAGATTTTAGGTTAACCAGCCTTAACCATCAGGGTCTTAGACTTAATCACCCATATTCCCTTAGTTTTCTAGATTTGCATGCTATATTTCATGCTTGGTCTCAGACAATAAGAATATGATCAGCACATCACATGCACGACTGCGGTTTCGATGAGATGAGTTGGCTCTTCACTTAAGGGACTGGGATGAGGGATTCGAGTCTGGACTTGATCTAATGATGCTCGAGGATGGGATAAAGTCTTTGAAGGCATCATGAAACTTGAGTGTCAGCAACTTTATCCAGTATGAGAACTTGGTTCTTATACTAATCTCTTGACATTGACCTAAGTACTAGGGTGTGAAATAAATAAAAAAATTTTGATCAGTGTGTGCCAACTCTTTGTAAAAGCAGAGGAGCTAGCCAAAACTACTACAAATCAATGAAATGTCAAAGAAAATCTCTCATTCCACAAAGTCAAATATCAAAGAGCTTCCACCAAAGGTGAGCGCTCCCAACCATTTTAAAATGTCCACTTGGACCACCGCTATTAGGACCAGGAGTCTGGCTTGCACCAAAAAAAGGGCTCTGCATCGTAAATGCTACAAGTCTGGGTGTCGAAGGTACGATAGGTACTCAAAAAAGACACACCCCGGTGTATTCCCAGGAAAACAAGTGCAGACGGCTCCAACTTCTCTTGACGGACGCACTGATCAACACCAAAAAAAAATGTGTTGCGTAATAAGGCACTGGAGAGAATCCTTGTTCTAATGCGAGGGAGAGAAGAAATGACATAGCCCCATGCCCTCCATTACTAGCCTTCCATCTACATTTCTAAGTCTGACAACTAAAGAGACGGTGGACTGGATGCAAGATTTGATTTATTCCCTAGTGTTGAGGATTGGGTCCTTAGGAGAATTTCTTGGACCAAAACCTTGGGTGATGTTTTGACTCTACTCTCGGAATCGCAGTCAACACTAAATGTCATACTCTTAGTCTATATGTACATCAAAGAGAGTCTAGATAATTAGAGGAATTGGGTGCCTCTTGACTAAGGCTGGGTTGAGCTCTAGAATTTTGGAACTCTAAAGTTGAGTGGACTTGAGCGGATTGGATCATGTACTCACCTACACAAGGGGGTTAATCCAATTCATTCATTTTCTTAATGCTCGGGGACGAGCATAGTTTAAGTATAGGGGGGTGATGAAACTCGGTTTCATCATCATAATTTGCCTATTTTAAACCCCCTTGCTTAATGGTGTATCAATAAAAACCAGATAAAGTCATGTAATTATCAGAGTCTTGAATACATTAAAAATTACAAAAAAATTGTCAAAATTAAAAATTGTGGTATTTTTAGCCTCGGCCATTTGACCCCTCATATTTCATTATTTTTATTGGAATAATCTGATTGGGCCACGTGGCTCGTTCTGGTTGAGCCACGTGGCCCGGCCACATTACCCCGGTCGCCCTTGCATCCAACAGTTAGATCTCCTCCTGATCCAACGTCTCCACTCCTTCCACGCTTCCTCTTTTTCTCCGTCATTCGATCAACGTTGGCTTCTCATCATAGACACACGCCAGCGCCTGTACCTCCGTGCGCCACGTGGCGGCGTTTGAATCGCCCGATCTTCACCATCCTAGCCGCTCACTTCACTTATATCCGCAACCCTCCGATCTCTCTCTTGATCTGATCTGGGCCGACCGCTTCCGCTGGCTCATGCTCTCGACACGTAGCGTACCCAATATCCCTTCGATGTGCCCCAACTGATAAAATCTTAGCCATCCTTTAGCGCTCAAACTCCAGCATTGGATCTCAAGATCCAACAACCAGAACACCTTCTTCCACCTCCCGCTACCCTCTCTCTCCCACGTTCTCCATTCCGCAAAACCACCTTCGCCCTTCCTTTTCTCCCCGCGTCTCCGGCCATTCTTTCCACGATCTGAGTAGCCCACGACCTTCACCCATCTCCCCTCATCCTCGCGGACGCTCACGCCATCCACGATCCTCCTCCACTCACTCCACATCTCCCTCAAAAGTCGAGCTATCACACGGCAACCACCGAGCTTTGACCTTCAAATACTTCGCCCCCTCCACTGATTCTCATCGTCCACCTGTACGTGGGGCACCTCCTAGCCCCTCTCCTCCTCCCCGTGATAGGGGGAGGGACGATCGAGGCGCAAAAATGGTGTTTAGCCTCCGGTGTTGACCCCTGGCTGACGATGGCCAGGCATGCGGTGCTCGACCACCGCCAAGATGCCCCAAGTAGCTGATGGGGTCAAGCGATGACCTGAGCTTCTCCATGAAGCTCAACCACAAGCTCTGTTCTGCCCTTATCTCAGGTAAGCTTCTCCAACTTCTCTTACATTTCTTGTCCTTCTTCTCGACATTAATTAGGTCGCAAGCTTCCATTTTCGTTGTCCATGGTTCACCTCTCGAGCTCCACCTCGCATCCCCCTTTCACACGTCGATCTCCGTTCATATTCTTCTTCCTCCACACCCCTTAACGCCCTCCGACCCAACTCATCTGGGTTTGCTGGAGAAGAACCCCGGTCACCACTTGCTTCGCCCCCATCACGGCCGTCCACTTCATCCCACCTCCATTCCATGTGACGCATGTGCATGCCTCGGCTATTGGACTGACGATGCAGGTACTTTCTCGAATGGACAGAACCATCACCGGAGCAAATTTCACAAGATTCGTCTCCGGCATCCACGCCTCCTCCGACGCTTTTAGGTCTTCCAGACGCTTCGCCAAGACTCCACGGTGGATTCTAGCCATTCAGAAGCTGTTGGATACTATCACCGAGCTTGAAAGGAGGTGGCAGAGCTCGACCTCCTTCGTCGGAGCTCGAACTTTGCCGCCGATCGCATCCGAGGAAGGAGATACAGTGGTTGTTGGATGGTCTTATCTCGGTGACCATCTGACGGCCCAGATGAAGCCACGTCACGCCGTCAGAAACGTCCAGCAGCCATACGATTGCCATGATCGGATGGTTCACATTCGTCCACGTGTCTTAGCATGGATCTTCACCGAGCCCCCATACCAGAGCTCTAGGCTTGGATGTCCCGAGCCTCATTCGAGCCCAAGACTAGACGCTCGAGTCGTCTGAGCCTAGCCGAAGCCATTTTGACCCTCTTCCGAGCCTCCGAGTAGTCCCGAGCCTGGAGAGCACATGCACAGCGCGTGCGATCTGGAAAAATTTCAGGGAGGCCCACCGAAGTCTTCAATATTGCAGACAAGTCCTGTATCACGTGTCACCCATGCACGCCTGGGGTATTTTGCATTGTTACCCTCGCGGGTTTTAATTATTGCAAATATACCTCCGTGTGTGTGGGTTATTTACAGGGAAGACCTCGCAACTAATTTTTATTACATTTTAGTTCCTCTCAGGGACCTGTTTGTGGTTATATTTCATGTTTTCTTTCAATTATGCCCTTATCTTCTTTCATGTGTATTTTGAGCATCATATTTCCGATTGAGTTGATTTCAGTTTCATTTTAAAGCTTGTTTGATGAAATTTCTAATGGTATGATCATTTATTATTGTGGACACATTAATTTTGATGTATTATTTTGATAGCCATGTGTCTCTTATTACTTAACCTATGCCTTGTTCAAGTTGTCAATCAAGTTTGTCATCTAAATTAAACCAAAAATTGACTCGTTGTTAAATTTGCTCATCATTCTGATCTAGGGCATATTATTGGTGTTGCATTTCATCACATTTATTTGCATGATTAAAATAAAATAAAAAAATGCATGTTTCATATTCGCTTGATGCATTGTCTTGTCTTCTTGCATATATTGACCTACGGTTCTTAAACTCAACACTTAAATAATGAATAAAAGTCTGAATAATCACGAGAGAGGCTCGTGTCCCTGAGTTCGACCTTGGTTACTACCAAGTAAAATAAATTCACGACCATCTGATTTCTTGATATATTCAAATGAGATGGTTTTTGATAGACTGAATTCAGCCCGACTGCAACATTCTTAAGTGTTAATTCAACATTATTAAAAGGGCCGAATTTGCGGTTTATCACCTACGAGGTCTCATCTAGGTCAAAACCAAAAGGAATGAACTCATTAGTGGAAGTAGTCGAATCATTTTCATCCTCAAGAGTCTCAACTGGATAATCTTGCTCAACAAAAGGCATGAATCCTGAATAAAAGCAACGAGATCGAATTCGTCCTTAGTCTCATCAATATTTGCCCTCCGCTCAATTGTGTTAATCGTGTAGATCATGCGGATGTCATAAACGCATCGCCAATCACAAGAAGAGGAATCACCAAGGCTACACTTTTCGAATCTTCCTCCTTGGAGAGGAATTCCCATGTCTCATCATCGATCATAAAGAAAGCCTCTATGATATCAACATATAGATCATAGGCCTCGGGGTTGTCTAACACGGGCACACACTCGTGGGATGTGGGTCTCTGGTCAGTGGTAGGTGTGGTGATCAACACATCGATCCCGACATCAGAACAAAAGCGAATCTCTCCTGATCTATAATCTATAACGGCTCTCGAAGAGGCGAGAAAGGGTTGTCCTAGGATGATTGGAGGACGCTCCACAAGGGTGGAGATCTCCATGGGAAATACAACCAAATCTGTAGTGAAGCTCATGCCCTGAATCAGAATGACGACATTCTCAAGAATACCCTTCGGCCTCTTTATTGATCCATCAGCAAATTATAAGATCATCCTGGTTTTCTTGGGAAACCCAAGATGAATAGAATGTACCAACGAGAAGGGTATTATATTGATTGATGCATTGCCATCAAGGAGAGTGTTATCACATAAATGTTAAGAGATGGTGCAACTCACGAGAGGTGTGACAGTGTTCCTTTTCCTAGAAAAATGACGGTGGGTGATGGCGTGGGCAGTGGTATGCTCCTCCGCTTTCTCTTCTTATGATGAGGATCATATGATTGGGTCATGTCCTGGTGAAGTGGGCATCAATGATCTCATGAATAGCGGCCACCATTTTGGGTTCAGTCAACATTTTTAAAATTTTTGGATATCCTCCATACAAGGGAGAAGATCGGAATCATCATCTACACGAGGAATGCCAACAACAGTTTATACAACGGCATCCTCGGGGTCAAGGGTGGGACAAGATGTGAGTGGATGTGTGATCAAAGGGTCTGGCAAGCGGTACCTCTACTCACAGTCTAGATCAACCAAGTGTCTCCCGAATGCTTTTTATATTTTTAAATTTTGCTCATTTTTATATTTTTTTGCAATTGCAAGCTCTCATAGGAATCCTCGAGTGAATACATATCATCAAATGGTGGAGTATCATGATCACTCTTATTTATACTAGTGAGGTCGGCAATCCTCTGTCTCATATGCTCCATCATCTAGGTCAAGTGCTTAAAGGTGGACTCCATGGGTGACTCCAATAGATCACTCTTGGGTGGATGTGAAGGGAAATGTGAAGGTAGAGGTGGAAAAAAATCTGAGGGTTGATATGGTGGCTGGGGCAGATATGTGCAAAAGTCAGGAGCAAAGTCCTCTTGGAAATAGGGAGGTGGACCGACTGGAGGGTACGAGGGATCCGCAAAGTCCGAATAAAAAGCACTCCAGCCGACCATCTCCGAAACCAGAGAAAAATATCAGGAGAGCACGACGATCAAGTCAAGAGAAGTGGAGAAAAAGGCACAAATGCGCAGAGCTGATCCGTAATGCACACAGACAAACACAAATAAACACACACAAGATAAACCCCCTCAGTTCACCTATTCACTCGACAAAGATCGTAAAAGTTTAGTCTTTTATCTTGTTTGTTTTAGAGTTAGGTGAGAAGTCAAAATTTTACTAACGCTTAGGAGGATGAATGAGATTTGGGCACTACTCCATCGTATGTACGTATAAAATGAAGACAATGAGGGGATTACTCGCCCCAAGACAAATATTTTACTTTTTGGTGTATTTTATGGTCAAGTAATATTAGAAATCCCAATTTTATTATTATCACTTTTTTAGATTTTAGTGAGAAATGTGTGTGCCTAATGAGGAGTCAATTTTACTTAGCACTGATGACCGAAAAATCATCAAGATCCGGGTAAAGGTAAAAATAAGGGTCGTTGCGACCCGAACCTCCGAGCTCGATCAATCAAGAAACTAAGACCACCAAAATAGAATAATCAGTCAAAAAGACGAACAGTGGTCTCGCTATTTATTTATCCTGGTACATCGATCAGGGACGAACACAAAAAGCACGGTTTGGCTTAAAAAGCCTACGAAGTAGTCAAAATTCAGAAAATAAAATAAGAAAATATTTTTGATGGATTTTATGAATTTTAATTTTTTTTGTGATTTTATATTATGAAGAAAATACAAAACATGCCAAAAATGGCACACTCAACAAATTATTTAACACATCAAAATAAATACAAAAACTACAATAAAAATATTTTTGGGTTTTATGAGTTTTTAAATGTTTTTGGTAATTTTCCCAGAATTTTATGATTTTTAGTTGATTTTATAAAAATGAAATAAAGAAAAAACAGGAAGCTACCGTGCAGCCAGATTTGAAAGGCTATTTAAAAATAGATAAATAGCCTTTAAAAATCTGGAGAAATTTTATGATAAACTAAAAATAAAACTAAACTACAAAAAAATAAATCGCATTTTTATAGAATTTTTAATGATTTTTATGAGTTTTTTAGAGTTTTTCAAATTCTAGGTGTTTTATAAATCTAATTGAAGCAAAAATTGAAATGACGCAAGAAGAGAACAAAACAAACAGTAGCTAATTTTTTTATAATTTTTGGAGGGTTTTTAATCTTTTTAGTTGATATTATATTCAAACAGTGGCAAAAATGAAGGTTTTTAAATTTTTAAAAATAGAAAATCAAAGCAAAAATGTTCTAAAAAATTGTTGAAATTTTTACACAGTGGCAGGAGCCACGTCTCCAAATTTCAGTAGATTTGGAGTTGATTTGATATTTTATTTAATCAATAAGAAAGGCACAGCACAAAGTGACCTAAGTGAAAGAAAAATAAGTTCTAGGGGCTTAGATAAAATACGTACGTAAAGTATAAGGGGCTCAATGTATATTCCCCATCAAATCCAGCACATGTTAGAATTCAACACTCACAGGGGCATAAATGCAAATATTAAAATTAAACTTTCATTTCATAACATTCATAAACCCAGCCCAATACATGCAAAAAGCCCAAAATATCACGTGTCGAAGCATGTGCTTCACAACTGGAGGGACTATAATGCAAATATTCAAAAGTCTAAGGTCCACAGTGCAATTATTCCAAATTAAAAACAACTACGAAAAATATTTACAGGACTCAAATGTAAATGCTAAACTAAGAAGGGCCTAAGTGATAATTACCCTTTTATTTAAGATCCGACGGTTGTAAGGAATCCACTCATGATCTAATGGCTCTGGATGGTGGATGCCCCTTCGGAGATCTACGTCCTGGATCTTATCCGAAGATGGATCGAACGGTCAATAGCCACTTGCAAACGGATGGTGGAGATAAGACCTGGCGCGAGCGACTCGATCGAACGGCTATGGAGGCTCCTGGAAGAACACTTCGCCGGCGAACTTCGCCCGGCCGTTGCGCGCAGTAGGGACCTCCTCCGATGCTCCTGAGATGGGGAAAAGGATGCCGATGGTCGTCCGCAGCGATTGGACTGCTCCGATGAGGCCGGGAGGACCTGGAGGGTCCCCGGCGATGATGAGTAGCTGGAGCTATTGTGCTTCGCTGTTAGGACCTCCAGATGAGGTCCTTAGGCCTTCAATCCTGCACAGAAAGAAAGAGGGGTCGAGGGAAAACTAACTCGACCAGGTTAAGGGCGAAGGGGGTGATCGGAGGAGTCGACGCGTGGGTCTCCGGTGAGCAGAGGCAGAGGAGATCCGATAGCCATGTTCCGTGGCGAACCAGGGTGATCGGATGGGTGAATAAGGTAGGGAGAAGTCTCGTGAAGGTGTATGTGTAGTCGGATGGGTGAATGGGTAATCGGAGCGACGAAACCTAAAATCTGGAAATTAAACTAAGCTACTGGGTATCGAGTCTACCTGATGATCGAGGTCATCTATGCTGGAGGTCATGGTCCTCCTGGGGTCCTTGCCTCGATGGAGCGACGCCTCTAGAGGCTCTGGCTTCGCCGGTGGCGGAGCTCGGCGATGCTGATCGCCGGACCTAGGGCAAAAGCCTCCAATCGCTCGCTGCAACACGCTCCTGCACTCGCTGTCACTCGCGGAGGAAGGTGGAGGTCACTGGGGTCGAAGACGAAGGCTAAAGGTACGGGAAAAGGCGGCTGGAGGTGAATCTATATAGGAGTGAAGGTCCGAGAAGATGGGAGTCGGGCACACATCACGAGGCTCGGATACCTAGATGGAATGGCGGGCGTGAATCACGGATCAATGAGCAACAATCGGATCTCGAGGTTTAGGTAAATGGTAGGCAGACCAATTCAAGAAAATTGGGAGAAGTCGGGTCGAAAACTAGGTCCGCGAGAAGTGGTCCAGGGGGAGCAGTTGACTGGGGGTCAATACTCCCCCGTGGACCAATGAGAATTCAACATTTCATAATTATTTAGAAATTAAATTAAAAATAGTAAATGATTTTATTTCAAAATATTTCCAACATGAAAAATGTTTCTTATTTTTCAAATTATTTTTTAGTGATTTTTATTTATTTTTTTGAAAAGTAAATTAGTGTATATACATAATATAATATGATGTACAGGGATAAATACATAGGTATTTTTAATTTTTATTTTTATTAGTTTATTTTTGTACAATTATCCAAATTTTATATTTTATTTATTCACAACATAAAATTTGGGAGATAAAAAAATTTTATTTTATTTTTATTATTTATTACAGGGGTAAAATAAATAGGTGATTTATTGATATATATATGATATGTACAAGGGTAGGAGAGAGAAATGACTTTTTTTATTTTATTTTTCTCATTTTTATTTTATTCTTAAAAATATATAAAAATTATGAGGAACACATATATATTTTTATTTTTGGAAAATAAAATATATACATGAAGGGGGAATATATGTACAATGATGAATGGCCATATCTCTCTCTACTTGTTTATTTTGCGGTCAGGCCAACGATTGGCCCTCCCTTGGGTTCGGGTCACTCAATATTTATTCTAAATATTTCCCTATTTTTCTTTATTTATTTATTCTTTTATTTTTGCACAAAAACATGCTAATTATTGTTATTTACATAAAGCATGCAGTTTGAAAATTTATTGTATTTACAAATATTTACATGGTATTTTGCAAAGATTTTTAGCTAAAATAAAAGAATAAAGAGGGATGAATGTGGACTCAACAGGCACCTAGGTGGTCAAAATCAGAGGGAGAGTCTGACAATGCAAAAGCGGCAAAATGATGATGACTGCTAAAGCGTAAATTCTCACCTTGCCTCCAACACTCTACATGTAAAGATGCCCAGCAGAATTGAAACCTATCTATATGCAAATGCAAGCCGATGAAATCACCCTAAGTTCAGAAATTGTTATTAGCATGAAAAACCAGTGCTAATGACTCAGAATAAAACCTAAGGGTCCGACCTCGACACTGGGTCTTGCAAGCGTTGTACGCAGGACTCTCATGATGTGTGGTTCAAAGACTGAGTGAGGAGCAGTTTAATCTTTGACTAAGTCCAAACTTATCTATAAGAGCATGCAATGGTTGTTAGGTGTGTGGCCTTAATCTATCGACAAGAAATCATAAAGCTAAGGGCTCAATCACACAAAATAAATAAAACAAAGCTGAGAAATAAAATAAAAAATGAGAAGAAAACCGTTAAACAACTAACGAGGCCCCCAAGGGAACAATCCCTCGGGCACTGGACGTCGTGAAGTGTAGCAGTGTCCTGAGAGTCTTGTTCAAGTTATTACAATATTAATGTCTCTCTCTCTCTCTCTCACACTTATTATACAAATAGATGCTACAAAATGAATTGAATCCTTGTCTTCGAAATTCCCTCCTAGTCCTTCCTTGATGCTAGGCCCAAGTTGCCTCACGTGGGTGCGTAGGCGCTCTTAGAAGAGAGTGCCTCTCTCGATCTGTGTCCCTTGCAGCAAATACAAACAAGGAGAGTGATTAGACAAGTTAAACAATTACATCAAATAATTAAAAATAAATAAATGAAGAATATAGATAAATAATCACAATCAAGCACAAATCCATGCTATGCGTTGTTGCTCCCCGGCAACGACACCATTTGAAAAACGATAAGATGGGAGTCGCCAAATAATGACCTCACAAATCAGGCTCACTGTTGCTGAGGCAACTACTCGATTCCTCTCGTTGTTTCAACAATTAACCCACACATGTAATAAAGCAATTAAGAGAATGAGTTAAAATTTATTATACCCTACTAAGAATGTATAATGGCAAGCAATTAGCGATCAAACACATGAAGAAAAGGAATAGCGCTGGTAAGATATGAAATCAAAGCACAAATTATCATTCAATTACTTAGCCAAGATGCAATTTTGTGGGGTTTTAATTTTTTTAATATTTTTATTTTTATTTTTTGATTTTATATTTCTTATTTTGATTTTTTTATTTTTTTATTTTTTTATTTTCTTTTTATATTTTAATTTTTTGTTTATATTTTTTCCTTTTAATTTATATATAAAGCTATATATAAGATATTCATACAATATAGGCTAGGGAATATATAGATAATAATAAAAATTTAAAAATGGAACATTCTTAGGTTTTCAAATATTTTTTACTACTATTGTGATTTTTTTTGGAATTTTCAATATTTTTTATATTTTTTAAAGTTAAAAATGTCGTAAATCAGAGTTTAGATTAAATAACCGAAATTAAATAGAGAAGAAAAATAGAAAACCGAATCAAAATTTCTCTAATCTAATTTTAAAATAAAGATAATAATATATAGAAAATTCGGAAATGGGGAACATAATTTTTTTCAGTATTTTATATATTTTATAAGGATTTTAGGATTTTTAGATTTTTAGGAGTTTTCTTTTGTATCTATTAACGATTTTTGATCTAAGGGTTAAAAGCACATAAATAAACAAAATATCTTTTTGAGAATTTTTTGAAAATTTTTTATATTTTTATGGGTTTTCTATTGCAAATAGGGACAAAAGGAACACTTTTTGAATTTTTTTAAATATTAGAAGATCCTAAAATTGCATATTGAAAATGTACGTGAAACTAGATGAAATTAGAAGAAAACCACCTATCTTTTTAGATTTTTTTAGAAATGTAGCTATATGAAATAAATACAAGAAACAAAGAGAAACTACATTACTGGTAGGGGCTTTAATGCAAATAAAATAAAGTGCATGGGGCCAACTTGAAAATTTTCCAAATATTTATAACTCAATATAATTGTTCCTGTACTCAAGCAAAATAATCGAAGCCACAAGGGCCCTCCTGCAAAAATTCCAAGCTTACGTATAAGAACACGTGAGCCACGCTGGAGGGGACCTGAAAGTAATTAATCAAAATCAAGGGGCATGGATGCAAAATATATTTAAAATATATAATTTAATACCCAAAATTTCAGACTAAACACTAAATAACCAAACCCATAAGGGCTTGGTCACAATTGTTCCATGTTCTATCGTCTGACTCAACACATGGCTAATATGCAAATAATGAAAAGTGTAAGGTTCTTTATGCAAATATTATAAGATTTAATATACTGCAAATGAAAGATTCTAAATTAAAAATTAAAATGCAAAGTTTGTTTGGGTGAAATGGCAAAATACCCCAACAAAGGCGCGAGCGAACAATGGATCCGGATCCGCTAATACACTTGTCAGCCTTACGTTCGTCGATACCCCTTAGGTGATCTACGGCTACAATTAGATGTCCACCACGGATCTGATGATGCTAAGCGAGGTTGATCGGACGGTTGCTGGAGCATGCCGACAACAGGGGATGATCATGCAACCCTCGATGAAGGAGGAGACGAGCTTCGATCTTCAAAATCTCCTCGAGCAGCGGTCCTGCATCGTCGTCGGTGGCCCAAAAAGACTCCCAGGCCCCTCCCACATTGAGTGGATGCTTCAGAATGCCCCTAAGGCTCCAAAGACAGTTGGCGGTGGAGTGGTCCTGGAAGGTGTTCTTGCAGGTCGCCAAGGCTCAATGGGCATCCTTTCTTCTTTGTTTCCTGTAGGGTTAGTCTATGAACAAAAACGAAGTCTGAGGTAGATTCAGAACTGGGGATGAATGTAGGGGGTGACGGAATGGTGTTCTCCGGAGAACTATGGAGGGAGGAGAACGACGACTCGTGTTCTATGTAAGAAAATGATGAATGAAGTGCGTCGAATAGAGAGAATGCAAAGGGGAAGAGGATGAGGTGGGTTGGTGAGGCGGAAGGTTTTGGAGACAATCGAAATCAACTGGCGAAGCTAGAGCTCCACTGGACGAAGATCATGGATTTACACTAAGTTTGATTAAATCAAAAGGAATAAATTAGAACTAGAGGCTACTGCAACACTAAGGGGTGAAAAAATCGTAAAAAGAAGGAAGAACTCATCGGGAGGAGGCAGTGGACCCACTATCCACTCAATTCGACACCCACAGTTGAGCCGATTCATGGTATCACCGGGAGGACCCTCGAATTATTAGGTTTAGGGTTTAAAGGTGGAAGAGCTAACAATTTTCAAATTTGGTCAAAGGTGATACTTTATATCGGTGACCCAGGTGATGAGAAGACCGAGGTGCATCATGTGCCTCAGTGATCCATAGCCCAAGGAGACCTATTCGCGTGAATCATCAAAGATCGAGGAAGAAAAGGAGAAAACAAAACCAACCCAAAGGACACGTAGATCTTTGAGGGGAAAATCAAGAAATATAGGTCAAAACCCAGGGGACGGGTCGGAGCGTTGACCCATGGTCAACCCTCCTCGCCATGTGGTTGGTCCACGTGGACCAACCAGGAAACATATCCGGGAAATTAATTAGAAAATCAATAAAAAATAATAATTGATTTTATTAATTTTATGTTATAAATTTAAAAATACTTATTATTTTATAAAAACTTTTATAATGATTTTTATTTAGTTTTTAGAGCTTTGTAATTACAAGTTAGTTTTTCGGGTTAAAACATAGGTACATTCATCTATGTTTTTATGTATTTTACTTTTATTTTATTTAGTTGATTTTATTATTTTAATTTATTATTTTATATATTTATAAATTATTTTTCTATGCTTAAATATATTTTATTGTATTTTTCTGATATATTATACACACTTGATTGAATGGATCTATTTATTATATAAGTATAGATACAGGTAATTCATTTATGTATTTTCTTTACCTATTTTATTTTAATATTTTTTTATTGTTTTTATTTTTATTTTAATATATACATATTCTATAAATAATATTTAAAAAATATATAAAAATATAAAAATAATAAATAATAAATAAAATGAATATTTTCATCAGGTAAACTATACAATAGGGGTCCAAAACCTAACTTTCACAGCTTAAATCCAAAAAATATGAAACTACCTTCACTAAATGGTTTATTAAAAGTTATATACAATTAAAAGTGATTTATAAATTTTGAATTTTTGTTTGATAGATATGGATCTGGGAAGTTGGGATTTTGGACTCTTATTCAGACTGTATTTTGTAAAATTTATATTATTTTGTGTGAACTCAATTTTGTATTTTTCTATATTTTATTATATACAACCTTCACGTAAAAAGTTTACTTATTTGAAGTATAAAAAGTAGAACTAAAAATAGGTCCTAAAAATGAATAAAGAATGAATAAATAAATAAAATTTTAATTGTGGTTTGGACCCTTATCTCTCCCTACTTTATTCCATGTCGACCTAATCATCGAGATGCCTAGGTCTCGGGGTTTAGGGTCATAAAATATCTATGATATTTTATTCTTTTTTTCGTTTCTTTATTCTATAATTTGGCATTAAAAACTGTATTTTATACACTATTTACACAACAATGCATGAATGCTAAAATGCATGAATTAAGGGTATTTACACGTATTTACTAGGATTTTTAAGATGATAGAATAAAGGTGATGAAATATGCATTCATCAATACCTTGTAAATATCCATACCAAAGGGAGATTCTGAAGTTGTACAACATGTCTTCCGAAATTATTCATTGGAGATCAATGAACATGAGATTCGTATGAATCTAATTCCTATGAAGTTGAGACAGTTCGACATTATAGTCAGAATGGACTGCTTGAGTTCATACCATGTAGTGATAGATTGTCAGAAGAAAGAAGTCACTTTTCGAAAGTTTGGAAAAAAGGAATTTACTTTTTATGGCGAGAGAAGATTATATACTCTTTGTGTTATTTCTGTTATATTGGCTAGTAAGTTAATTAGAAAGGGTTGCTTAGCCTTTGTTGCTTTTATTTATAATATGGAAGTTCAAGCTATCTCATTAGAAAATATTACCATAGTGAGAGATTTTCCAGAAGTTTCCCAGATGAACTTTCAGGACTACCCCCTAATAGGGAAATTGAGCTTACAATAGATCGGATTCCTAATACAACACCAATACACTTTCACCATACTGCATGGCTCCAGCTGTATTGAAAGAACTTAAGGTTCAATTACAAGAACTACTAGATAAAGGATTTATTCGAGCTAGTGTAGCCATGGGGGGAACCTATTCTTTTTGTTAAGAAGAAAGATGGGACTCTCAGGCTTTGTATTGATTATCGAATGCTAAACAAGTCGACGATAAAAAATAATTATCCTTTGCCTCAAATAGATGATTTATTTGATTAGCTACAAGGGTCTTCTGTAGTCTCAAAGATTGATTTGAGATCAGGATATCACCATTTGAAAATCAAGGAGACATATATTCCCAAAATCGCTTTTTTGTACATGCTATGGACACTGTGAATTCATGATAATGCCATTTGTATTGACCAATGCACTAGCTGCTTTTATGGACTTATGAATCGTGTCCTTCACCCTTATTTAGACAGATTTGTGATTGTGTCATTGATGATATCCTAGTATATTCCAAAAATGAAGAGGATCATAAAGAGCATCTAAGAATTGTGCTGAGTACTTTGAAGGAAAACAAACTACATGTCAAATTAAGTAAATATGAATTATGGTTGCATAAAGTGAACGTTCAAGAACATGTCATTTGAGGGGATGGTATCTCGGTAGACCGTGCTAAAGTTAAAACTGTTATAAATTGGGAGCATCCAACAAGTGTTACAAAAATTCAGAGTTTTCTTGGACTAGCAGGATATTATCGAAGGTTCATCGATAACTTTTGATTATTGGGGCTCCGTTAACCAAATTAACTAAGAAAGATGTGAAGTTTGCATGGAACGATGACTGCGAAAAGAGTTTTCAAGAACTCAAAAGATGGTTGACTTCAGCCTCAATTCTTAGCCTACCATATGGAAGTTGAGGATATGTGGCATATAGTGATGCCTCGCATCAAGGGTTAGGATGTGTTCTTATAAAACATGGAAAAGTCATTGCCTATACTTCTAGGAAGCTTGAAAGACATGAAGTGAACTATCACACTCATGATCTAGAATTAACGGCAATTGTGTTTGCTCTCAAGATTTGGAGACATTATTTATATGGCGAAACTTGCCAGATTTTACAGATCACAAAAGTTTAAAGTATATTTTTAAACATGAGGAATTAAACCTCATACAGAGAAGGTGGTTAGAGCTAATCAAAGATTATGATTGTATGATTTATAACCACCCAGGAAAAGCAAATGTTGTTGCAGATACATTAAGCCAAAAGTCCAGTGGAAGGTTGAACTATATGAGGAATGAAAGTACTTAAAACAATTGCGGTCATTAAGGACAAAGTTGGGCATCGATGATTGCGGAGCACTTTAGCAAACCTGCAAATAATGTCGACACTCTATAATGAGATTCAAGCGGCTCAGGAGCATGACACAAAAATTTTGGGAATGATAGAAAAAGCTAAGAATGGGGAGATAGCTCAGAATATCCTTTGGATGAGCAAAGGGGTTTTGTGTTTTAAGCAAAGGCTATGCATTCCGAATTCCTTGGAAATAAAAGGAAATTTTTTGGAAGAAGCACATAATTCCTTATATGTTATGTATCTTGAAAGCACTAAAATGTATAGAATACTGAAGGGTGTCTATTGGTGGCCAGAAATGAAAAGACAAATAGCTGACTATGCTGCTAAATGTATAGTATGTCAACAGGTTAAGCCAGAACGTCTAAAACCATCGGGTATGTTACAACCTCTTTCGATTTCCTAATGGAAACGGGAACATATTACCATGGATTTTATTACAAGACTTCCTCGCAGTTCAGGAAATCATGATGCAATATGGGTCATCATTGATAGATTAACTAAGTCTACACACTTTTATAGCAATTAATGTGAAGTATACTCTTGAAAAGCTAGACAAACTATTTGTTGATGAGATAGTTCGTCTGCATGTAGGACATGTTACTATTACTTCAGACAGAGATCCTAGATTCACTTCTAAACTTTGGTCAAGTTTGGAGAAAGCGCTTGGTGCAAAATTGAACTTTAGCACTGCATTCCACCACAAACTAATGGTCAGTCAGAACATACTATTCAAACCTTAGAAGATATGCTTCTTTCATGTGCTCTGAGTTTAAAAATAATTGGGATAAGCACTTATCACTTATGGAATTTGCCTATAATAATATCTCCCATTCTAGTATCAAAATGGCTCCATATGAAGCGTTATATGGAAGAATGTGTAGAACATTGTGTGTTGGACTGAAGTGGGAGTACGAAAATTACTTCAACCCGAATTGATCCAAACTAGTGATGAAAAAATAGAAGAGATCAAAAGACATTTAAAAGCAGCAAAAAATTGCAGAAAAGCTATGCAGATAAATGAAGGCGAGATCTAGAATTTGAAGTTGGTGATCAAATATTTTTGCATGTTTCACCTTGGAAGGGTCTTCTAAGATTTGGTAAGAAAGGAAAGCTTGCTCCAATATATATCGGACCTTATGAATTAATTCAAAGAATCGGACATGTGGCATATCATTTATCGCTCCCACCAGAATTGGCTCGAATTCATAATGTTTTCATGTCTCTACACTTAGAAGATGCATTCCATATCCCTCACATGTTATAGAGGCCAACAAGTAGAACTGAAAGAAGACTTATCGTATGAAGAAAAAGCCCATGGAAATATATTAGACCATAAGGTTCATGCGAAACAAAGAGATGTGATTGGTCAAGGTATTATAGAAAAGTTATGCTATAGAGGAGGCAACATGGGAAGGAGAGGATGAGATGATATCTCAGTATCCACATCTCTTCACATATATAGGTACGTAAAATTTGGAGGACGAAATTTCCAAAGCATGGAAGATTTGTAACGTCCATACCCTTTTATGATATTAAATTTCATATATCAAAAAAATAGATATTAATTGAAAAAAATATAACTATAATTATAATATTTTTATAAATGATATAACTATAATTGTAATAGATATTGTCTCCCATATCTAAACTAAACAAAGGAAGGTTCCATGCATTCCTTGTACCAAAGGACATATACCTATTTTAATCTATACATTGTTGATCATTATCCATAATATACGTAGGGAGATATGTATAGCCAACCTATGAAAATACAAGGAGACATATGTGGTGTTTTTGGGACCCACGTGTAAGTTAGAGGAGATGAATATATCATAGCCACTCATATTAGATGATACATATTTAACGGGTTTAGACCTTGCATGTCGTGGAATATACTAGAAATTTCCGAGGGGTGTATATTTAAAACTCATCATTTCTTGTCGGTGTGCAACTTCTCGCGTATCTCATATTTGTGATGCATGTGAACGCTAGTCGTCACCCAGAAGAGTGCTCTCAAGGGAGAATCTATAAGTGCATACCTTCTCTCTTTTATATTTCTTTGTGTGTGATTGAAGTCCATGTTTCAAATATCATATGATTAGATTAGGGTTAGGGAGATGGAGTCTACTTATTTGAAATATTATATCAAATCGGAAATAAACTAGATGGAAAATAAGGATGATGTATTGTGGTTGATGTTCAACTCAAGATGTTCTAAGATTTTGTCTTTAAATTTTCTTAAGGCAACCGATATAAAGTTGTGGATTGATACAAGAATGGATAATTCATACAAGAAGGAATCATAGGTATCCTCCTACCAGTGGGATATAGGAAGAAATCACAGTAACTTTTTCTCCTTTTTACAATCAAATGGTTGTTAACTAAATTATCCTATGAAATAATCCAAGCACAATGTTATCCATGAAGTCGATAATGATTTTATTTAGTAACCTGCTAGAACTAGATCAGGTGAAGAACTTTAACGTAATATATATATATATATATATATATAGGGGGCCTTTCAAATAGGATGCAGTCCTTCCTGAGCTAAGGAAGGCCGCCCTTTTTTGTATAAAACAGGGCACTTTAGTAGAATACGTATATAGTTTGTATTATAGGTGCACGTTATAAATACAAAGGCGCATACAAAACTGCGCATTATAATACAAACATTAAAACTGCACATTATAATACAAAACTGTACATGTATTCTACTAAAGTCATCCTGTTTTATACAAAAAAGGGGCTGGCCTTCCTTAGCTTAGGAAGGACTGCGTCCTATTTGAAAGATATCCTATATATATATATATATATATTACATATTAATAGTATACATAGGTAATAAGCGTGTGATATGATTGTTGATCTCAATTTAGATGATGCATTGACATTCTACGGATTTTAGGGAAAGGTGAAGAGCATATAGGAATGTCTCGCGATAACTCAAATAAAAAGGGTGGAAATTGAATCTGATATATCAAGGTGAGTGGTTACAAACTTCTATTTACATCATCAAGTTTCAAATATGTCTTATTTTATGTTCTGTTTCAGAATTTATGGTGCTAGTATTAGTATTTCAAATTTATCATTTGTTATATTTTTCAAATTATATGTCTATATATGGGATTTTGAGATTTATGATTTTCAAGTGGCATATATGAAAAGGATAATATGTATATTTTGAAAGCTTACACACTAGACCCATCTAAAAGATCGTCATGAATAAGTAAAAGGGCTTTGAACCCGTATTCCGTATACATATAGGCTTTGGGTTAAATGTGATGTGCCCTTGATCTTTGGGGTTGTCTACGCGTATGACAGTAAGATAAGGACATAGGTTAAGTTCGCTTGCCAAGGCAATAAGTATGTAAGGCTAAGGGATGCGTAACATCTCCCTAACAGTATGGTTCATGAACCCAGTAATATTAGATGTGAATGGTGGTGCATATTTATGCTCATATGAAGTGAATATATATATATATATATATATATATATATGTATATATTATTTCTTGGTAAAAGAACTTTGCTTATTATGTTCCTTTTATGCAAAGTAGATTACTTTATTTTAGGTTGTCATTTTGTAATCTCTGCTTAGAAATTTTATATATTTAGCACTGTGAAATTTATATTTAAGTGGTAAGTTTTTCCAGTACATTCGAGTTATTTTGCTTATATGGAAATATCTTACTTTCATTTTAAAGTTTGGACCATTCACTAGGTCTAAACTCTTTATTCGGGTTTAGACTCACCACTGTATTGCTTATTATATTTACAGACATACTAGAACAGAAATCATAGGACTGGGGACATCACTGATCTTGTTGGAGGTTGTTGCCATCGTAGCATTTTTGACCCTTTGGTAAAAGATTTTGGATCATCCAGATAAGGTTATGTATGACATGGAAATTTTTGGCGGTAAAAAGAAAATATGAATCATCTGAGATAGTGCGGTGAAATTTTTGTTCGTTGTGGGTTATGATATTATGGATAGTATGTGTGTATGGATGTTAGATATGGACTTTGATTGGGGTTGATGATGTTGTTCATAAGGTGGGATTTTGTGAGAATGATATTGATTGTAGGTAATA
The DNA here is from genome assembly GCA_037367405.1 of Ottelia alismoides. NCBI lineage: Eukaryota > Viridiplantae > Streptophyta > Magnoliopsida > Alismatales > Hydrocharitaceae > Ottelia > Ottelia alismoides. Next base: position 488,887 of record JAZKJV010004381.1, on the reverse strand, counting down.
TATCATTTCTGTACAGATCAGCATTTTGGGAGAACTCCAAATTATAAAGGAATTGATGCTGAAATCTTATGCACATTTTAATTAAGATAAGGAATATCATGAGAATACTTGCCACGCTCGTCTCAACTAGTAGAACGGATCGTGACAGTAGCTCTAAGCCTCTAACTACTTTCCAAGGGAAATGTTGTTGCAGAGACCCCTTGTGGAAATGCCTTGCTATAAAAACAAGGACCGGCTGTTGTAGAGGGGATATGATGAATGAACATCATCTTCTTCTTTCTATCTCCAGTTCTCCTCTTCTCTTTCCCTTCCTCTTCCTGAATATTCTTCCCTTTCATTCCTCATTCAGCTTAAAATTTGGCTATTACTCGATCTTGGAGCAAAACCAATCCTTCTCATCCTTCCTACAGAAATTATGAACCTAACACCTAATTGGTTAATCGATCTTCTCATATAATCGAATTTGAATACATTGAGCAGACAGGGTCCGAGTAGCTTGTATCTTCCAGAATGGAAACTTCCCAACTGAAGAAGAAAATGATTAATTGTGCATACATTCCAAGCAACCAATATTTAATCGGAAACTTCCCCATAAGATTCCAACACACGACAAAGACACGGATGTGAGGTTCATTTAATTAAAGAGAGGGGGTCCCAAGTTGCAGAATGCTGACGTTTGTTATGTTATTTAAAGAGGTGTCAGCTGGCAATCACAAGGTCATTTATTCCGAACCACTACCAATTTCAAGAGATAGAGAGAGAGATGAAGGCATCCTCCTCTCCAGGGCTCGCAGTGTTCTTCTTACTGTTAAGTTTCTTATGCTTAGCTTATATATCTGAAGGTAGAGATTTCTTTGTTGGAGGGAAAGAAGGTTGGGTGCAGAACCCATCTGAGCCCTACAATCAATGGGCGGGGAGGAACAGATTCCAAGTCAATGATACTCTTGGTATGTGATCTTCATCGACTTTACCTATCTAATTCGCTATCTGTTCCAATTCGAATGTTTATAATAGAACCGAGATTAGCAACCAGATTGATATTAGAGTGGGGAATCATGCTAATCCCTTGTTGAGTCGAAAGTAATTCTGTCTCTCAGCAACAAAATCCCTTGTGTTCGTACAATTACCTGTAACCTAAACCTCTCTTAATTAATTCATAACAGAGAATTTGATGAAATATACACCCAAATTAGATAGAAGGTCGTCTTGTCTTGACGTCTGCTACTTAATCAGGTCGTAAATAGGATAAGCATATTACTTTTTTCGACTCGTTTTGTGTGTAGAGGTGAATTTCTCGATTTTGTCGAGTTAAATCATCGCAAATATACAAGGAAAAATATCTTGTGAACTAAGAACAGATGTATTCCGATCACGATGTAGAATTATGTCGAATTCCTGCCTTGGAAAGGTCTTGATTCCAATTCGCTTTCGGTTTTTTTAAAAGAATTTACCAATAAGAAAAGTAAACGTGTGGCTTCCACTTTTTTATTTAAAAAAAACAATGGGAGCGATTGTCCGCAGTTTGCGTAGATAAATAGTCATAAGGGTACTTGAAGTTTTTAATTCAGTAGGACAGATCATTATACAACGTTGTAATCTTTAGCATATCCTTTCGAACTCAACTCCTAACCCGGTGTTTTTACCGTCTTTAATCAGTTTTCGTCTACGACAAGACGCAAGATTCGGTGCTAGTTGTGACAAAGGATGGTTACTCGTCGTGCAATGCCTCCTCTCCCATCGCGAAGCTAGACACCGGCAGAGACTCCTTCAAATTCGATCGAACCGGTCCTTTCTACTTCATCAGCGGTGCACCGGGCCACTGCCAAAATGGTCAGAAGCTCATTGTCGTCGTCCTCCATATCAAAGGAGGAGTCACATCACCTCCATCTCCTCCCCCCTCTAGTCCTCAGCCCTCTCCATCTTCTCTTCAGCCGTCTCCATCTCCTCCAGGTTCGCACCCGCCACCATCCACATCGCCTGGGAAATCGGGGTCCTCGATGAAGAAGGCTGGTGTTGGAATTTCGATGGCATTGTTTGTGAGTGCAGTGTTCATGTGAGTGCATGTTGTGTCTGCATTGGTTTGGTGTTTGCTTGTATGTGTGTGCTGATACTGATGATGATGGTGGCTGGAATTTATCTTTGCTTTTGTAAATCACACAACATTTTCAATAAATTCTCCTTCTCGTGAGTGAAAATTGATTCTGCGAGACATTTAAAAATGCTTCAAAGGTGTGTCGAGCACCTTAAGGCAGAACTTAAGGACTAGTCTGATAGTAGTGCAATGTACCTACACCTTAACAAATCTGAGTATGAATCTCAAGAGAGACGTTCTGGAACCTCAAAATTACTGGACCTATTATTAAAAAAAGATTTTAGACAAGGTAGATGTATTAAAGTAACAAAGAGTTGAACCATGACCTCCTGAAATGTTTGTTTATTGTTCAATAAATGTTTGTTTATTGTTTATGTTTGCTTTCTTAACCTTGTCGATATTGGCTGTCTGATGGTTGGAAAGTCGACTTTATTAGGGAACATGCATGTTCAAACGTAAGGTAGGTCCGAGTCATACGACAAGTTGGTGAAGAGGGACCCTCTCTGCAACAAATCCTCATCAGATTATATATTAAAACTCAGATTAGTAACCAGTGGGATATCCTTTGATTAATCCATCCCAATCCTTTGATTAATCCATCCCACAGGCTATATAACAATTTAAAAAGGAAGGGGAAGGTGGCCTGCTGGCTGCGCGGTGTCGAATGAGGGGAGGCGGAAGGATGGGCTCCACCCAAAGGCGGAGCTGCTAATGGCGGTGCGGTGTCAGATGAGTGGAGGCGGAGTTAGGGGAGCGGGAAATGGAGACAACCAGTTTGGTCTCGAGGTGGAGCTACTAATGATAGTTGGATCGGGGGCTCCTCTACTAAAGACAGTCAGATCGGGGCTCCTTGGTTGGAACTGCAGTAGACCTATGGACCGCTCGATCGTGATCGAGCGGTTTACATGAATTCGTTGGGTACAGGTCCACAAAAAGATTGAATTCGTGTGAACCGCTCGATCATGATCGAGCGGCCCACAGGTCTTCCGCAGCATATGTTGCAGCAGACGATCCACTTTGTCGTTGGCTTGCCTGTCAATATAGGTGAAGGACAGTGATCCAACCATAGTGGAGCTTCACGCCGAGCTGGAAAACGGGCCAATTCTTATTAGCTGCAATGGAGAGAATAGTGTAAATTAAGTTCATCTAACTACATGAGCAAAAGTGTAACGTCCCAGGCTTAGGTCCCCAGTCCGTTATCGAGGAAAACTGGGCCTGACAACTTGTTGGGTACGGGTCCAAATGGACCCGTTGACAACCACCCAAAATGCTTAAGCCCAAGTTGACAAGTAGTAATTCCCACCACTTATAAACCACACCCATACTTTGTGAGCTTTCTATATGGTACTATGTTTGGGGTTGGGGTGTTACAACCCCCCACTTATATTCGCAACGTCCTCGTTGCGACATGGCCCATCAATTATTCACAGTGATAATGGTGGTTGCACACTCCCGGCTTAGTTCCCTTCGGGTAGCCCTTTCCACTATCAGAGGGAATGTGGCTCTGATACCATTTGTAACGTCCCGGGCTTAGGTCCCCGATCCGTATTCAAGGAAAACTGGCCCTGACAACTTGTTGGGTTCGAGCCCAAATTGACCCGTTGACAACCACCCAAAATGCTTAAGTCCAAGTTGACAAGTAGTAATCCCCACCTCTTATAAACCATACCCACAATTTGTGAGTTTTCCACGTGGTACTATGTTTGGGTTGGGGTGTTACAACCTCCCCCACTTATATTCGCAATGTCCTCGTTGCGACATAGCCCATCACTTATTCCCAGTGATAATGGTGGTTGCACGCTCCCGGCTTAGTTCCCTTCGGGTAGCCCTTTCCACTATCAGAGGGAACCCACTCTGATACCATTTGTAACGTCTTGGGCTTAGGTCCCCGGTCCGTTATTGAGGAAAACTGACCCTGACAACTTGTTGGGTTCGGGTCCAAATGGACCCGTTGACAACCATCCAAAATGCTTAAGCCCAAGTTGTCAAGTAGTAATCCCCACCACTTATATACCACACCCACACTTTATGAGTTTTTCATGTTGTACTATATTTGGGATTAGCGTTGTAACACCCCAACCCCAAACATAGTGACATATCTAAAACTCACGAAGTGTGGGTGTGGTATATAAGTGGTGGGGAATACTACTTGTCAATTGGGCTTAAGCATTTGGGGTGGTTATCAACGGGTCCATTTGGGCCCAAACCCAACAAGTTGTCAGGGTTAGTTTTCCTCAATAACAGACTAGGGACCTAAGCCCGGGACGTTACAAATGGTATCAGAGCCAAATTTCCTCTGATAGTGGAAAGGGTTACCCGAGAGGTGGAGCCACCCCTACAAAGAGATAGGAGGAAATGGCTACCCGGAGCGTGCATCCGCCACTGTCACTAGGAATAAGTGATGGGTCATGTCGCAACGAGCACGTTGTGAATGTAAGTGGGAGAGGTTGTAACACCCCAACCCCAAACATAGTGCCATAGCTAAAACTCACGAAGTGTGGGTGTGGTATATAAGTGGTGGGGAATACTACTTGTCAACTTGGACTTAAGCTTTTTGGGTGGTTGTCAACGGATCCATTTGGGCTCGAATCCAACAAGTTGTCAGTGCCAATTTTTCTCAATAACGGACCGAAGACCTAAGCCCGGAACGTTACAAAAAATCTCAAAATTGTTCACTTCATAGGTCTATGTTAAACCCATTGCCACAACTAACTATCAGCTATTAGGAGACCTATAAGAGAAAGCACTTGCCATGTAACAAATATATATATTTCCATTCGCAGTCTCAACATTGGCTCATGTATTATTTTCTAATAAGATTTTTCTAATATTTTTCTTTAATAAGACAAAAGATCTTGAAATGTAAACTCAGTTAAAATATGGATTTTTACACCAAGAATTTCAAAACTTTGCCAATTAACCATGTAACACCATGACTCCTGCCTTCGATTTAACTCTTCTTGAGTTAATATGTTGAGTTAATCTCGATTCAATCAACAAACTAAAGTGAAAAATCTAATGGTTGAGTGTGAGAGGGGTCATCTCTCCTTTATTCTTCTCTCCATTTTCTTCCTCCTCTTCCTCTCCCTTCCACCACCAGACATGGTGGTCCTTCATACATCGATAATTTATTTTTAAAATAATAATCAAGAACATCGCAATAACTCACATTCAGAAGTACAAGAATGTTGCAATGATTATGATTCATTGCAATTTTCAAAATATGAGAATTAATTTTAGATATGTTTGTGTTAAATGTTTTATATGGAACATTTCGAAATAAGGCTGTAACCAAAATAACTTTCCTTACAGATCCATTTTGTTTGTACGAGAAGATGAATTGTGTTGAATACGTTGAGGCATATGTAGTTATAGCTACCTATACCATTAATTCGGGTTCAGATCGTGAGTTGTGTGCATTGGGATGGAAATGGATATGGATATATTCATGTGTATTGATGGATAAGTTAGAGGTCTCGAAATAAGTTGAAATTTGAATGATGCGATGCTGATATATTGTGATTTAAATCATCCAAGGATTCAATTCAAAAAAATCAAAAAAAATGAAGAAGAAGAAGAGACGGGTTAAAAAAGTTACCTACACATGGGTGTAGGTTTCCCCCCCCTCCCCCCCTTCCCTCACACACACATACATTTATGTATTTCGAAATATGGATCGATATCCGTTTTAAATTGGATACGGATATGGATATCACTTTGGTATCCACAAACAATTGTATCCATGTATCCGTATATAAATATGGTTGTGGATTTATTTTCAATCATATTTAACATAATTTTTGTACCTTCTTTCACCAAATTCGATATAATTATTATGATATAAACACATTTAGTATATATTCTAATAAATGTATATTTAAGCTAATATATTGTGTGTTCCGTAAAAAAATTATTATTAAAAAAAGTTCAATGTTTCATTAATTTGAACTCAGAAATCAAAAGCTTATTTTAAAAGGCGTGGAAGGAAAGACTAGAAGCAAATAAAACTAAATCCAATGCAGTGAAGGAAAGACAGTATTTATAGGAACGTGGTGGATATGATGGTCAGCAACCATAAAAAACTATAAATCATATCTTGAGATATGCTTTGAAGAATCAACACATTACGATATATTCTGTAAATGGATTTTGGCAAAGTCGATTAACAGGTATGGATTTTTAGGAATCCATTAAGATTCACTTGGAAGGGAGATTTGATCTTACACGTCATGGAATCCCGGAATAGATGGATCAAATATGAAAAACGTGAACCTCATCATAGGCAAGAAAAAAAAGTTAGGATTCCATTAGTATCCATTTTGAGCTAATAGCTTTTTCGGAAAAGATGTTCTGTCGCAATACTAAATCACATGGATATGAAAATACTTTAGTCACCACTACAAGAAAAATAAGTTGTGGCTACAGAACTAGAACTATGCCCACAGATATGGGGTTTGTGGCCATAGAATTGAGCTCTGGTCACAACACGTCGTGACTAGTAGCCGTAGCTACAAGTCTCATCGCGAGAGTTCTCTAACCATGAATATGACATGGCCACTACAAGTGACCACAGAAGTTGTCGTGACCACAACTCTTATATGAAGACTTTGACCACGGATTGTAGCTACGAGAAACTAGTGGTCACAGAATTATTGTTGCCTCAAGTTTCTGTAGCCACATTCCATGGCCACAATTTATTTTTCTTGTAGTGCACGTTCCGCAAATCACATGAGTAAGGGAATACATTGATGTGAGTAGTCTCTAAAGAAAGAAGTGAACTGAGTTCGATCCGACAAATGATGCGCTCTCCCGCACTATGATGAATCATGAGTCTTCCGTGAATTTCAGAGATGATTCCCTCCTTCGTATCCATGACAAAAGTGATCTAGATGATCATGATACTCTTCGATTTCAGCTCATGAAATGCTCTTCTCTGTCTCATACACGAGGTACGTAGAGAAAGATAAAACATTAGACATTGTCAACACAGAGAAAGGGAGAGTGGCGAAACTTTTTGGTACTTGAATCCCATATTAGCGGCAATTATGCCTTCCCTTTCCCCAATCACGTTGCAAAACTTTTTTTATTTTCGCTTTCCATATTAACGTTAGTAAAGGTCCATCACCCCTTTATATGGATAAACATGTCGAAATGCCTCGTCGTTCAATTGTCCGAAAGTTCCTTGATTTGGACCTAATTGAGTCTAGAGAAAGTTGATCATACGACCTTACATATTGCATGTCTTTATTAGATAACTCTATATTTAATTAGTCAAAATAAAGTTATTGTTGACTTGCATGTGCCTATGCATAGCTCTCATGTATGAAGGTTTTATTACCCTCTTTGTTTGTTATCTGTCATGTTATCTCAAAAAGTCTCACTTGATCCATCATCTCTCTTAGCGCAGAATACAAATATGCAATACTTCAGCATATACTACACGAACTGTATATATAAAATTTTACAAACTTACATGCTTATTTTTCAACTGAGACAAACTTGTAACACCCAATGTGTGGGTAGGAGCAGGAGCTTTACTCATGTTGACCTTGTTCTTCACAGATGTATTCTAGATTCACATAGTTAAAATAAAAATAATTATAAAACCTTTTAAGATATCGATTTTATATATTTATCATTACCTTGAACTCCTCACTTTACCAACAGGTAACCACCGCATCCCATTCAGCAGGATACCATTCTTCAAATGTATTGGCTCTCGCTTCAGCCGCAGATGGGAACCAGTTGAAAAGCTTCAATAGGTGCATGGTTGTATATACATAAACAAAGATGTATAGTGAGCATCTAAACCATAAAAAACAAACAGACGTACAGACTGATACACATACACGTAGATAACCTAACCTTTTTCCTCTTAGCATGTACATTACAATGAATTTTGACCGCTCGATGCAAAATATCATCCTCTATCTTGAGTGCATAGCCCCAATGCATATCCAAAAAATACAACTCATATACAAGCATATGTTAATTTCATTTAATTTCCTTTCCATATACATACCTTCATGTCAGAGATTATAACATCATTTAATGATGATGGAACTTTCCTAGTCTGTTGTCCTCATAGAGATATGCATCCATGATTAATAAGAGATTCAACCTATTATTTATTAATTATTATTCTCTTAGCTTAAAAAATCAATAATATCTAGCATTAATTCACTAATATTAACAATTGACCCTTTATTCATAATTAACCCTAATTATTAGATATATATTTAACATCTTTTTATTTTCTTTATTTTCTTCTTATTAAAAATTCTTAAAAATAGATAATTATTGTATATATTTATTTTGGATTTTTCTATAAATTAAAAATACAAAAAATAGTAAAATAACTAAAATCAAGTGTTTTATTCATTGAAAATGCTTCCAAAAATTGTAGTTTGTACATATAATTTATTTTATTTTGGTTGTTCAACATGATACTTGTAGATCTCATCGAGATCTACAATTCTATTTTCTTGTATTTTTTTAAATTCAACTTGTATTTATTTCTTTTTTTATTTTTCTTTGATTTTTGTATTTTCTAATAATCATATTGAGCCATGTGGCATTCCTTGTTCGCTCACGTAGTCCTCTTCTTATGCCATGCTCCTCCATCTCCCAGCATCTGATGCGATCATATTGATCGCATCAAAGATGTTCCTCTCCGCCTACTCCTCAACCCTTAGATCAGATCTCCAGATCTGGTATGTATCGCATATACTCGCTTCAATCAGCATCGTCAGATTCCTTCCCATCAGACACATCCTAGCGTTCCATTTGCGTCTTCTCATTGAACGTTGGATCGCTTGATCCAACAGCCAGATTTTTGTTGTCAACCTTCAATAATAGTCCCCCTCGGCATGCTTACCTAACCAATTGAAGGATATGGAAAGATCCTTAAGCGCATCATGGAAGCGTGAGGATCGTATCGTATATGATCGGGAGCGACTAATCTAGTAGCTCGTGGCAACTGAATTTAAAATTTGTAAACCAATGAGATCACATGATCCAAGAACACTTCTTGGATCATTTCATATAAACCACAAACAAGTAGTAGGTTTACCACTTGAAGTGTGGTTGTGATCGAGTCTCTAAACGAAGAGACCTCCTATCTCAAGTCCGATCCGATGGAGGAGACGCCTGCGAGCGCATTGATGAAACATGTGCTCCTTGCAATCCATGTTGATGATCGAAGTGACAAATCCCCTAATCTCATCACATGAGATCCGATGTCTTCTTTACGAGTGAGGCGCATCGAAGGAGATGGAGATCCACGAGCAGGCATTCCGACAACATAACAACGATGTGACGACAACAACGATCTCTCTCTAGGGCATCAAGGTGGAAGACCACAATAGAGAGAGGGAGAGAGTCTTGGTGTATAGAGAGAGGGGAAGAGAGCATATTTCCCTTATCTCTTGTTGTGTCTTGAAGAGCAAGGCGTGCCTCTCTTTATATAGTATTTTGGGAGTCCATGGATCCCAATCCTTGGATAACACAAATCAATAGGTGAGATTGATTCGTGTTTCTTTCAATAGCCATGATCTTGTTGTAAAAATACAACTTCAATTAATCTAATTAAATTAAATATATATTGAATAATTAATATAAAATAACTTCAAATTAATCAATTATCCTTGGATATGATTGGGAAGAAAATTAGCCTCATCCCTTAAAAGGGGGGACGACCACCCATTCCATTTAGGACTTGGTTGTCGTCCACCACCTTTAATTGGACAGAGGCAATCTTGTTCCAATTCATGAGATTATATTATCTCATTAAAATATCCAATATTTACAACAACACCTGTTAAAATTATTTCACAAAATAATTCATAATTATCTTGTGAACATTGCAATCATGCCATTGAAAATTTATGAATGACATTTACAACTTAAACTAAAATGTAAATTATATTTTCAATTAATTATCCAATGTGAATCTAATTCACGGCAATAATTAATCAACAAATATAAATTACAATAGGATCTCTCTCTAACGTGTATTATAAATCACATCTATACTATATAAATGATTAATATAGATAGTATTATCCATATTATTTATATCTATGATAATTAAATCATATTTAATCATCTTGAATCTCTATTCTCATGTGCCTAAATAATATGAATCACATTCATATTATTCACATCTTTGATAACTAAATTACATTTAATATCTTAGATAACTCCTGATATGAATCAAATTCATATTATTCATGATAATTAAATCACATTAAATTACCATTTCTCGATGCTCGGATACATATATCAATAGTGAAATTATCCTTGAAATCTTTCAAGGATAATGCACTTTCTCCGCGGATAATTGGAGATAAGGATAGGGTGATTGTACATTCCACGTATAGTGACTTGGATATTGAGATCAAATCTCAAATCCAGATCTTGCAGACCTCCCATAAATCAAAATCGTAAATTTGATTTTTTTCATTGCATCTGAATCACATTCATATGATTGTCTAACATTTGAACTAAGATCAAATTACTTTTCTATTGAGAGGAGTCACCAAAATTCAAACATATTTCATCACTCCCTCAGAATGGAAGCATCATGGTTATACAATCGTTTATGATCACATCACCCTCAGGTATTCTTAATACCTATACATCCTGTATACTGGAAGACCTAAATTAAACCCGAAGTATCATATCTCATTTAGACTGTCTCCTTTAGGGTTTCATCATATGTTTCTCATTTGATTATTGGGAGTCGATATTGATCATATACTTTCCAAAAGCATCTATCATACCTTGATGTTGATCATATACTTTCTAAAAGCATATATCAAACATTACAAAATCAGTCAAGCTTCCAAAGCGAGACGACCATACACAGAATTTTATCCTTCCCAATACCTCATGAGTGAGTTCGTGTCTTCTGATTCAGTAAATGAACATGTATGAACTCTTTGAGAAATTGTATTACTCATATGCCCTTGCATGCACACCAACATGCCAGTGTATAGACCTTGATGAGGTCATCAACCTATTGGTCTGCCAAATATACATACAAACATATAATAGCACATCTGTCTCCGTCAAAGGATGCGTGCCTATATCGTGACAGCATACGATATAGGTCTTTGGTTATCTCGATCTCGTTAAGTCAACTCTTTTACCTAACTTATCTAACACCTCTGAATATTTATTCCTATGAAGAGGACATGCATTAAGAAGTCGGTTAGATATCAGCCTTTAGAGAAAGGATTGTCATCTTTTTCTCAGGCTAAAGATCATCTCTTAATAATCATTTGATGGTGCTTGATGAGTCATCAATCTAACTCTTTAGATATTCATCTAAGCACCAGCCTTTATGATTCAAAAATTGAATCAGCAGTTGAATGATCATTAAGATGGCCATGGTTCATAACCCTAATTGTACTAAGGGACCTATTATGCAAATTAATTATTCTTCATTTCAGATCAAGGGATGATGTTTGCAATAACATTCATTGCATAATGGCTCGTCATGGGCTCGCATGTCCAACAATCTACCACTAGATGAAAGAGCCATTAATGGGTTAATCTTTAAACCCACATTCATGTGACAATCATAAGCTATTTTGTAGCTAGGTAAGATGATCAGTCACTCTGTTCCAGAGAGACTACTCCAAGTCCTTTTACAACACTTGCATATCCCCCCAGTAACAGTGCTTGCATCCAGTGCGAATGTTGCATCTTATGCAACCAATACTCAATATTCTTAATTATAGTTTCTTTAACACTACAATTCAATAATCATTATACCAAAATGTAATTTCTATTATCCTTAATAGGATACCCTTATTCCCAAAGATCTCTATCCCCTAAGGTATTTGCAGTTAAGACCTTTTAGATCATTATTTATAAAGTCTTAAGTTCTTGAAGATAAGATTTAGATATCACTATCTTGAAAGTCTTGTCCTCTTTGAAGATATTATTATTATTATTGCAATCAAGTGTTTTATTTCCATAGTTAGATTACTAACAGTTTACTGCTCCTACTGCATGGCAGACATCTGACTTTTGTACATATCTAGCATGCACTCGGATTCTCATAACTGTTGTACAAAGGCAAATAATTTTAACATTCACTTCCTCAACTCTTTGAGGTGTTATCCCTTTAGATAGGTTAGTACCATATCTTAAGGGATGGAAGGTTTTCTTGAAATTTTCCAGAAAATGGAACATATCCAAGGTGTATCACTAATGTGACACTCCAAATACCCTCTTCTCTATGCTTCTGAACATCTTCATAGCTAAGATCTTAGAGGTCTCCTTGAGATCATATCTCAAGGTATGGAAGAACCAGATTATAAAACACTTATTATCATCCTTATATCATTCCAAATGATTAGGATATTATCTACATTTAGCATGATGAAAACATTGGCACTCCCACTAAGCTTCACACAGTTCATCAAGATTCTATCTGAAATCATAACCTTTATAATTTCATTAAATCAGATGTTTCAAATACAAGAAGCTTATTTAAGTCCATAGATGGAGTTCTTTAGCTTGCACACCTTGCTTTCCTCAACCATGAAGCCCTGGGCTACTTCATGTGAATATCATTAAAGAGTTATTCATAGAGAAATGCAATATTGACTTCCATCTTGTAGATGTCAAAGTCAAGTTGAGTAGCTACGGTTAGTAATATTCTTATGGGTTTAAGCATGGTCATTCAAGAATAAGTCTCATCGCAAGCGATGTCTTCTCTTTGGTGTGCAGCTCATGGCTACGAGTCGTGATTTGAAGGTCTATACCTTCTCATCAAGTTCCCTCCTTCTCTTAAAGATCAATTTACACCTAATGGATTTGACCCCTATAGGTGGATCCTCAAGGGTTCATATACAACACTTGTATATGAAGTCTACTTTAGACTTTATTTATAATATCTATCTTTCCATGTCATGATCCTTAGAAGCTTCATCATATGAAGTCAGATCATCGTCAGACTTACCTGACACCTGGAATCCATCCTCAAACTAATGTGAAGAGATACTGGAGTTTCATCTTCAATTGTCCTTTAGTTTCCAAATTCAGGAGCACCATCATCTTCTCAAGATTAAATGAGTTCCTTCATTTCATTTTCATCTTGATTCTCAAGAAAGTCATCCTCTAAGAATCACATTCTTAGATATGAAATCTTTTAAGGATATCAAAGTCATAAAGTAGGTATCCAGTACCATCCTTTATTTTCCTAATGAAGTAGCACTCTCTTGTGTTAGATTCCAGTGTACTTGCATCCATGACAAAGTTATGGACCAAGCAACTCTAAATCCTCAAGTATCCAACAATAGGCTAGGTTCCAAACCATAGCAGGGTTTGGGGGTTTAGATTTACATGGACTCTTATTAAGGATATATATTGTAGTCTCTATTGCATATATACCTCGAAACTAAGAGGTAATTATGTTGAGTCATCGTTGATTAAATCGTGCCACATATGATCCAATTGTATCTCGCTACAACTCTATTGAGTTAAGGTATATTAGGAGGAGTGGAATAAGAATGATATTCATATATCCATGATATATTATTCGAATTCATCCAATAGGTATGGGCTACTTAGGTTAGATCAAATTCATTCCATCTTCCTCCAAACTTTTGTTCTAAACCAAAATTGTCAAATCTTTGAACATTTCAAATCTTTCTAATGTGAAGGGAAGAAATCTCATATCATAAAAATCATTAACTGATATCACATATCATCAATGTTTATTATGATATAAGTGATCCACATACATCAATATGTATGAGATCTTGAATACCTTGCCATCTTACATCATTACCAAAGAAGGGTGCATTGGACATTTTTACTTTGAATACAATATTCACAAGCATGCAAGATTTGAAATTTCAGAAATTCTAAAACTTAATTTCTTACTTGTATATTGATCTCATCAACAGACTTATGTCCAAGGCTTGATGTTAGATCATTGTCAAATGATCTTCATCCTTCTATTGATCTTTTAAGGTTTAATTTTTAGTATTAGAAATGTTAATGAACCATTCATTAATTTTTAATTTATTAGAATCCTTTAGATGTTAGATTGTTATCTGAAACATATCCATCATAACTCTTTATGATAGATTTATCCCAAAATTCATGTTCATTTCCAACATTTAGAAATAAACAATGAGTGTATTGTAATATCTAGGTCATAGAGACATTATGTAAGACTAAGGGCTCTCTCACTAAAAATATGAAGTCTATCTATCCAATAGTAATTGTTGCAACAATTGCATCAATATCCATGTGGATGACTATTAAATATCAAGATCAGATTTTCCAGTATTCTAAAACATATGCAATGAATTGCAAGTACTATTAGAAGAATGAGATATAGTTATTAGACTTTGATATTATCTAATAAGCAAGTCTATTTCAGTGATCAAATGTAGAGTATTCTGATGCAGTATTTGAGTCCTTCTTTAAGGATCCTAGATAGTCTAGATAGTCATACTATCAGTACATCGGCTTATTGCAGTATTGGCGTTTATCCAACTCTTTGGATGTCATATGGAAGTCATAAAAGCACAATCAACTCTTTAAATTTCCTTCTTACTTGGGACATGCCCATGCTTCCACTGCTCTCCCTTCATCTGTAGATAAACATTACTTAAGATAAAGTATCTTTTATGTTGGACTCCAAAGTATCAATATAAGAATATTTCAACATATATACATGCTTCATTCAATCCATACACTATGAATATTAGGAAGCTTCATGAATGACTTGAGTATAGACAGTAGAATGATGACACTCATCATATCTACATCCATCTAAACTCTAAAAGACGATTCAAGTAGGTACCCAAATATTTTGAGTACATCATCTCTTATCGAGCCATCATTCTGCATAATGCAGTGAACCACGTCATTCATGATTAAATGTCGAGAGCACATGTGTAAGCAAAAATATCTTCTTAGATTTTATAAGGATTATTTGAAAATTACAATCATCATCGACGTGATACTTACACAGTACACTTGATGAGAGATCAAGACGATAGAGACATACAAACCCTATGTTGTTGTCCTATTGTCTACATAATTGTCATTCGTCATTATTATGAGGAAAACTTACACATTGCAACCACATACATTATGTATCCAACTGCAAGTACAATATCTTGATCATGGATCCAATCCATGATAATTTTTTTGGTCATTATTGAGTATAGTATTGAGTGGGTTTAATGGGGATTATCTAAAATAAGAAATTTGCACATATGTATATTACTTTGATTTAGGAATTTTTTATATCAAAGTTATCTTGCCTTGTCAATAATGAAAATCCATTCCCTTAATCACTTTCAATGTAAGAGATATACTTACCTTTATATCTCAAGCAAGATCTGAGATCTTCTTTCTTATCTTTGTTACATCCCAATAATATGAGAACCTGCGACTCGGATAAAAAGAAGAAGAAAAACATTCTGCCTTGCAAGTACAACTTGCATTCCCAATTCGATCTTTAACACCCGGATCCATCAGCCCTAAGGTGATGTTGATCCGTCGTTAATTGAACCAACATCCACAGGAATAATACTAGCTATGCCCAAACCAATATCACCCCAATAATACGAGGACCCGATATTCAGGTCACTACGTATATGGCCTTACTCTTTCGAGAAGCAAAGAGCCCCGATCCAGATACACTTGTATGCAGGAGCTATCACTTCGGACAGATGTCTCCTATATACAATCCCTAGCGACAGAACCCTTTGTCTTGATGGGAGACCATAGATATCACTTATGTGATCCTTCATATCATGTTCAAATTCTGATTTGTTTTATGAATCATATTCACATAGTTAATTCTTCCATGGGAATCAGAACTCTATTCATAATAGAGTATTTTAATTTTATTGGATTCTAATTAATCTAATCATATTATATTAATAATCCAATTAATATTTAACAGACATTCTTTATTGTTACTTGAAATATGATATTATCTCAAATACGTATTATTTAAATTTTAGTAATTAGAAAAATACATCATGATCGCTTCAAGCATTATCCTTTCCCTACCCGTTGTCATGGCTAGTACTGATGGGAGTGGGAAAGACCGCTCACGGAGCAACCTGCTACCCCAACGCTCTCCGAATTTGATCATTTTGTATTTGAGAGGATAATCAGTCTTTCAACCGAAGTTATACCATATATAATATTCATCAAAAATATTTTGATAATATTATAAGGAATTTGCTAAGCAAATTCTCAATCATATTCAGGCAACTTTATTTATTGAAATTGTTGTAACCAATTTGTGATCAAGATCAATTATCTTATCATATTTGTTTTTGTCAATGTCACATAAGGAAATAATCATCATCAAATATTTCATAAATATTCATCAATAATTATTTCAAGAAAGTAACCATTAATTTCATTTAGTTGATAATCACAAGGTTTTTTATTAGGAAAGTAATTTTTAGCAGTGACCATTACTTACTAAATGTAGCATATCTCAATCAATTTAAATCCAAATCATGAAAAGTAAGTTTTCAAAGTTTGCTAATTCGTTTTATAACGGAACCCAAGTGTACGCATCTAGGTATTTTAAAACTACAATTAACTCTTTAATTACTTCAAGTTTCACCATCCCCGAAATAGAGGATACATGTTCATTAAAAAGATAATAACTTGAGAAAATAGATTCCAAATCACACAAACTCAAGTCCCACAATTTCCTTATGTAATGGGAAACATAATCCAACAATAACCTTTTGTTTTAACACTTTTAAACAGAGAGAAAAAATCACACAAAACAGGGTTGCACGAACAAAATGCAATGAAAGTTCGCACAACCAAAAATGCCCAAGTCATCTTCGGCTTAAAGATCATACGTAAACCACTGACATATGGATCTAATACCACTTGAAGGATATGGAAAGATTCTTATGTGCATCATGGAAGCATGAGGATTGCATCGTACGCGATCGGGAATGACTAGTCGTACTAGTTACTCGTGGCAGCGGGAATTTCAAATTTTTAATCCGACAAAACCACGTGATCCAAGAACACTTCTCGGATCATTTCATCTAAATTACAAACAAGTATTAGGTTTACCTCTTGAAGCGTGGATGCGATTGAGTCTCTAAATGAAGAGACCTCCTGTCTCAAGTATGATCCGACGGAGGAGACACTTGCGAGTACGTTTATGAAACGCATGCTCCTCGTAATCCATGCATATGATCCAAGCGATAAATTTTCTGATCTCATCACACAAGATCCGACATCTTCTTCACGACGAGGCGCATCGAAGGAGACAGAGATCCACGAGCAGTCGTTCTGGCAGCACAACGGCGATGCGACGGCGACAACGATCTCTCTTTAGGGCATCAAGGTGGACAACCACAAGAGAGAGAGGGGGGGAGAGTCTTGGCATGTAGAGAGAGGGGAAGAGAGCATATTTCCATTGTCTCTTGTTGTGTCTTAAAAAGCAAAGGTGCCTCTTTTTAATAGTATTTTAGGAATACATGGATCCCAATCCATGGACAACACAAATCAGTGGATGGGATTGATTTGTGTTTCTTTCAATGGTCATGATCTTGTTGTAAAAACATAACAACAATTAATAAAATCAAATTAAATATATATTGAATAATCAATATAAATTAATTTCAAATTAAACCAATTATCCTTGGAGATGATTGGGAATGAGATTAGCCTCGTCCCTTAAAAGGGGGGACGACCACCCATTCCATTTAGGACTTGGTGGTCGTCCACCACCTTTAATTGTAAGGAGGCAATCTTCTTCTAATTCATGAAATAACATTATCTCAAGAAATATCCAATATTTACAACACTTGTTGTAAATTATCTCACAAAAATAATTCGTAATTATCTTGTGAACATTACAATCTTTCCATTAGAAATTTGTGAATCACATTCACAATCCAAAATAAATTGTAAGTTATATTTTCAATTATTTATCCAATGTGAATCAAATACACATCAATAATTAAATAACAAACATAAAATACAATAGGCCCTCTACTATATATTATAAATCACATCTATTATATATAAATGATTAATATAGATAGTGATATCCACATTATTCATATACATGATAATTAAATCACATTTAATCACTTGGATATCTATTTTTATGTGCCAAATAATATGAATGACACTCGCATTATTCACATCTTTGATAAATAAATTACATTTAATTATCTTAGATAACTCTCCTAATATGAATCAAATTCATATTATTCATGATAATTAAATCCCATTTAATTATCCATTTCTCAATGCTCGGATTCATATATCAATAGTGAAATTATCTTTGAACTCTTTCAAGGATAACATGCTTTCTTATGGATGCTTGGAGATAAGAAGAGGGTCATTTCACATTACACATATAGTGACTTGGATATTGAGATCAAATCTCAACTTCATATCTTACAGACCTTTCATAGATGTTTGATTAAATCGAAATCGTAAATCTAATCTTTTCATTACATCTGAATCACATTCACATCACTGTCCAACATTTGAACCAATATAAGATTACTTCTCTATTGAGATGAGTCACCAAAATCCAAACCCATTTCGTCACTCCCTAGGAATGGAAGCTTCATGGTTTTACAATTGGTTATGATCACATCACCCTTAGGTATTCCTAATACATGTACATCATGCATATTGGAAGACCTAGATTAAACCCAGAGTATTAGATTTCATTTAGACTATCTCATTCAGGGTTTCATCATTAAGTTTTTAATATGATCATTGGGAGTCGGTATCGATCATTATGTACTTTCCAAAAGCATATATCATACCTAGGTATTGATCATACTTTCCAAAAGCATATATCAAACCTTACAAATTCAGTCAAGCTTCCAAAGCAAGATGATCGTACACGGAATTTGATCTTCTCACTATCTCACGAGTGAGATCATGTATTCCAGATCAGTAAATGAACCTATATAATTCGTTTGAGAGATCATATTACTCATATGTCCTTGCATGCACACCAATGTTGCCAGTGTATATCCTTGATTAGGTCATCAACCTATTATCCTTCCAAATATACATACTCAGACATAGGACTGGCTATCGATCCCAATGAGCCGAGCTAGCCCCTGGCTCAAGCTCGGGCTCAATAAGACCAACCGGGCTCGAGCTCGAGCTCGGGCTCATTCGAGCCCAACAAAGCTGGCTCAAGCTTGGGCTCGACGAGCTCAAGCTCCTTATCGAGTTGGCTCGGTCTCGATAAGGCTCGAGTGGAACCCCTTATCGAGCCTGAGCTCCTTATTGAGACTGGTCTGAGTTCGAGCCCAAGTCAGGATCGTTAACGATAATGAGATCTTTTTGGCAGAAAAGTGTTTTACACAGGTTCAAACTCACGACCTACTCTATCACGAGAGTGTTCCTAACCAGTAGGCCGCTATCCAAGTTGTGTACAAAATCTTAATTATAATATATATATATATATATATTAACATTCTATTTGCTTATAAAAAAGAAAAAATTACCAATTTTCTAATGTGTGGGCGGGGTGCAAATGTGTGGGGTGGGATGGGATTTTGGGAATTGGATTATAACTCATGACTCGTGGGAGGAGCAAAGTTAGTGGAGGAAATTTGCAAAGGGCTACTTTTATTTTGTTTGCATTATATATAAATATATAAATATTATATATATTCCTTATCGATCCCCTTAGTGAGTTATCGAGCCCAGCGAGGCTCGGCTCAGGCTCGACTTGTTAAGCTATCAAGCCTAAAATGTTGGCTCGGGCTCGACTCAATTGCCTAATGATACAGACTCACGAACCCTTATCGAGCCGATGCCGAGCCTGGATCATTGAGCTGTGACTCAATAACCAGCCCTACTCAGACATATAGTAACGCATTTATCTCCGATCAGAAGATGTGTGTCTATATTGTGATAACATATGTCATGGGCCTTTGATTATCTCGATCTCATTAAGTCAACTCTTTGACCTAACTTATCTAGCACCTCTGAATCTCTATTCATATGTAGAGGACCTGCATCAAGAGGTCAGTTAAATATCAACCTTTAGAGAAAGGATTTCCATCTCCTTCTCAGGTTGGAGATCATCTCTTGATAATCATTTGACGGTGCTTGATTGATCCTCAATGAAACTCTTTGGATAATCATCTAAGCACCGACCTCGGTGATTCAACAATTGAATCAACAACTGGATGATCATTAAGATGGTCATGGTACATAACCCTAATTGTACTAATAGACCTATTATGTAAATTAATTTTTCTTTATTTCAGATCAGGAAATGATATTTACAATAACATTTATTGCATAATGACTTGCCATGGGATCACAATTCCATCACCGACCACCTCCCTACTCCCATTTCCCCCCTCATCTCACGTAACCTCTCCATAATCCCACACCACCTCGACGTTGACCATTTGTCCTCCTTTCATACGAGACCCTTAATGCTTCACCTCTTACTCCCTAGGGCCAGCTATAGTGGTTACAACTCATCGATCCATCTTTCGCAACCGTCAGACTTCCTCCATAAATCCATCTCCTCTTCCCATTTTCTGCCCGTCCACCTTTACGTGGGCTTAGACCTAGCATCTCTCTACCTCTCTATGACAGAGAGAGGTCAGATCGATAATGTAATGATGACTACGAGCCCCGGTGAGACCTATACTTTTAGGTCATGCCACGACCATCTTTGACCATCGACTTGCTCCCCATGGATAGGGAGTCCAGTGAAGACTAAAGCTTTAGTCGGAGCTCGGTCCAAGCCATCTTGTAATGAACCCGATCATCCGAGAATGATGCAGAAGCGAGAACTCTGCGGATATTTCGTGATCATTACTCATAGCATTAATCATAACAATAGAGAAGTAAAGAAGCGAATAAAAAAACTTTTCCTTAATAAAGAGGATAATTGTCCAAGATTTTCTTAAATAAAACAAAAGATAATAAACTAAATGAAATCGTATCTACAATTTCCTTATTCAATGGGCATAATGACATCCTTCTAAATCGATCCAACCGTAGTCCCATACTGATTCTACTTCTTGAAGACGGTGAAGTCTCCCTTGAGCCGTAAATAACTTAATCTTTACGTTCCCCTGAAAAAGAGTAACAATACATGTTATGAGCTTAACGCTCAATATGTGTCGAGTTAGGGTCAAGCTGACTAATGTAGAAATCAAGTCACAAGTAATTATTCTATCAATAAAGACTTATAATATCTGTTCTACTTCTTTGATATGTTGCATAAAATAATTGACATGACACATGTAAAAACATCATGCAGATCTTTACTTAACTTAACTATGCATACGGAGTATATTTCTTTCATATACATGCATCGCGTACCATACTTGTGTACATATCCTTAAATTTTACCATATTTACATGTATGCCCATAACATTAATATAAATTGCACATATACACATAACAATAACATAATCGCACATGTACCCTTAACATTACTATAAATTATGCATATGCACTTAACATTAACATAATTGCATATATGCCCATAGTATTAACATAATTGCATATATGCCCATAACATTTTCCATGTTTAGAGTTGTCTTCATTGTTAGTTCTTAGGCGACTTTGATGGCTTTGATGCTTTTACCACTGGCACAAGCAGTCCATACAATACATAATCATGACAGTGTAACTACAACTGTAGAGAACTTATCTTTTGCCTCTTGCCCTGGTAGGCGTTGGCCCTTTAGGCCCTTACAACCCCTTAGTTCGAATTGGTGTGAGAAATATTATCACGACCCCGATTCCCGGGCCGTCGGATCCTCCCATATCCGGATCGGGTTACTCATCAATAATTTATTCAGCAATCACAACTAACATTCAGAAACAGACTGCAAATAAAAATACTCAGAAGAAAGTATTTCAACATTTTTTCCATTCACAAAATAAAGTTCAGATGATACACTGTCCCCCTATAACCATTTACATGTACATCAGCTTGAAAGGAAAATATACAAAAGATTACTAACTACCTTAAAAAGTAAAGCTACTGTGGTTGGCTGGATGTCTAGTATGTAAGCTGGATGAATTTTTAAACTCCTTGCGATGGCTCACCGATACCTGTTGGGTTTTCCATAAATCATAGGATAAAAAATTAGCGAATGCTAAGTAACGAAGAAGAGAATTGCAAACAAATTGGGTAATTTTTCAAAACTTGCTATCACAAAAATTTCATTACTTTTCATTAATTTAAGTCCTATTCCTTTCTATTCCACATCAGGAATTAGTCCAGGGGAATCCCACCATTCTTGGACTCTGAAGTTGCGGACACTTCGGGATTGGAGATTGTGTTGATCTTGGTAAGCTTATGTCGCTGCACGTCGCCTCGACCAATCCTCCAATACTACCTTGACAATTTCCTTTTCTTTTATTAAACAGGGTCTCAACCCTCAGCCTGGAAAAACAAATGAGCACACCGTGCTAGAGGACTCGGTTGCTTAAAACCTCAGGCTAACATTTAATCATATAACATAGCGGCTTTAAATACATGTTATCGTGACCCAGACGCTATTGAACCACCCGTGCCTCCACATGGCACGACCACATCTTCCATTGTTCAACCCGACGATATTGGCTCCCGGTATCACGCGTTGCAAAACATTCATTTCGTGCGTACTTAACATAAGAGGGCAATTGTGTACCACCTAGATAGGGAAATGCCAATACGGGTTCCTTACGACAAACCTACAGGTTGCATGCTCGACTTGTAGTACTACTCCTGGTCATCCTTAATGTGACACACAATCCTTTTCCGGATCCAACTCAAACCACATTAATTTCCATGATGTAATTCTTTCGTTAAGTCTTCGACTTGCATTATCAACAACACTTAGTATAGACTCACATATATATATTATTCATAACCATATATACTCGTATTTGTACCTATTTTAACTCCCAAATCCTAACTTTCAAAGCCAATACATCAATTTGATGCTTACACCTTATTTTAGTGGGAATCACAAAGCAATTCTTCAGTCTTTTTCAAAAATAGCCAAAATTAGGTTTATTCGTAACAAAGAACACAAAATCAAGAATTTCAATAATTTCGTATGAAAACCTAACAGCAAAAGGAAGGATTTCGTTACCTAATCGAGCTCTCTCCCGTGTATGCAAGGCTTTATCGTGTTTTGTTTTTAGAAAGGCTATTTTAAGGCTCCTGAAAAGATCGAATTTCATTTTCGTATCAAAATGTTAAGAACGTGTCAAGAACGCGAAGAACGAACGAAGAACGCAAAGAACGTGAAGAACACGAAGAACGCGGAGAACGCGAAGAACATATTTTCTCTTAAAATTTCGGCAGAGTTTCCCCTTATATCGGGACATATTTCTCTGGAAATTTCGGCAGAGTTTCCCCTTATATCGGGACATATTTCAAAATAAAAACGAAAAGTGTTTCCTCTATAAAATCAATCGAGAGGAAATAACAACGAAACTGAAAGAATATACTCAAACAACAAGAGATGAAGAATCGGTAGACACCACACATCTTAGGTGAGTGAACATGTGACGAATCACAGGGTCACTGACGTGCATAGCCGCCCGCACCTAAGTAGGGTATTACACAGATTTCTCCATCAAAATAACTATAAAAGCATAACAGAAAGAATAGAAACATAAACGATGGAGAATCGGTAGACACCACGCATCTTAGATGAGTGAACGTGTGACGAATCACAGGGTCACTGACGTACATAGCCGCCCGCATCTAAGTAGGATGTTATACAGATTTCTCCTCAAACTACAACAGAAAAACGAATCGGAAAGAAAGATGAATCAAGAACAAAACTTGGAAGAACAAGATGATGAATTGAAAGCCTAGCTTACGAAGCAAACTAAGAGAGGATTGTACCTTTCTCTTCCTCGTTCTCCCGGCAGCGCTTCGCTAGCGCTCCTCCCTCGCCTCCCACTCCTCCTCCCGACCTCTCGACCCTAGCCCTTGGGGTGGTGGTGGTAGTGGAAGTCGTAGAGAATGAATGGATGGGGGGTCTATTTATAGGTCCCGGAAAACCACTAACCATGGTTAGAAAACCATGGTTTAGGCCTTAACCATGGTTTAGCAGCCCATGGTTTTGACCCATGGTTTTGGCCAAAACCTATCCCAAACTTGGGGCTTAAGTTAGAACATTCCAGAGGATTCTAGATTCGCTAATGATGCTTAATTAACACTAATCGTAATTAATTTTCACTAATCACGATTTAACTTTTGCGGCTTACTCTTATCTTTTGCTAACTATTGATTAGTGTTTACTAATGATCATTAGTAGTTTTTAATTCGTCATTAGTTTCTTTAATCATGTTTAATTAGTCTTAATGACAGTCATTATGGGTTAATGACATCTTAGCCTTCCTTACTTCTCTTTCTTCCGAAAATCATAACAATTCGAAACGAAGTCTGATTCACACGAAACAAATTTCGTTGGTTTTCTCTTGACGAGCCGGATCTTATCATATAGGATCCGAGATATGCCAAGTTCAAGGCTTTACAATTATAACAACCTTAAAGGAAGTCTCGTCCTCGAGACTAGAAATGCAGGCCTAACAACCTTAAAGAGGTTTGAAACCATAACAACCTTAAAGAGAATGAACGTCATTTCATTTATAAAGAAGATATACAATATACAGTGTTATTACTCAAATAAGTAGGGGTATTTCTCTCTCATTTCTGTCTCTGGATCCCATGTGGCTTCTTCAAACTCTTGGTTCCGCCATAATATTTTAACAAGAGGCACCTCTTTGTTTCTCAACTTCTTGATATCCCTTTCAAGTATTTGCACAGGTATCTCTTGGTATGTCAAGTCTGGCTCAACATGTAAATCATCATAACTTATCTTATGCTCTGGATCCCTAATGTACTTTCTCAGATTTGATACATGAAATACATCATGTATTGCTGAAAGATGTGGAGGAAGCGCAAGTCTATAGGCAACTTTTCCAATCCGTTGAATAATTTCAAAGGGACCCACGAACCTGGGTGCTAACTTCCCACGCAAGCCAAACCTCTGAACACCCTTCATAGGTGATACTTTGAGAAATACAAAGTCACCTACCTCAAATTCAAGGTCTCTTCGCCTGGTATCACTATAACTTTTCTAGCGACTTTGAGCAGTCAATAGTCTTTTTCGAGAAAGTTCTATAGCTTCCTGTGTCTCTTAAAGTCTATATGAATCATAAAGGTTTTTTATTCCGACCTCTTGCCAACACAAAGGAGTAGTACACCTTCGTCCATATAGTGCTTCAAACGGTGCCATGCCAATACTTGTATGGTAACTATTATTGTAGGTGAATTCTGCAAGAGGCAAATGTTTAATCCACGATCCCGTCCATTCTAAGGCACATGCTCGTAGCATATCCTCTAGTGTCTGAATCGTACGTTCTGACTGACCATCTGTTTGTGGATGATATGCTATACTCAAGCATAGTTGTGTACCTAAGGCTTTCATGAAGTTCTCCCAATAGTGTGAGGTAAATCGTGAATCTCGATCAGAAACTACTTCCTTCGGGATACCATGGAGACGAATCACATGTGTAATATATAACTCAGCAAGCTGGTCTGGAGTGAAAGATAAGTTTATCGAAATGAAGTGTGCTACCTTTGTCAGACGATCTATTATAACCCAGATACTATCTTTACTATCAGTCGTCTGAGGTAAGCCAGTAACGAAATCCATGGAAATGCTTTCCCATTTCCATTCAGGTATAGAGAGGGGTTGCAATAATCCCGATGGCTTTTGGTGTGAAGCCTTTACCTGCTGACAAGTGAAACATGAATTCACAAACTCAGCAACATCTTTCTTCATTCCCGGCCACCAAAAGTATGAATGAAGATCCTTATACATCTTTGTAATTCCTGGATGAATAGATAATCTTGAACAGTGCGCTTCTCGTAAGATGTCTTTCCTTAGTTCAGGTGTGTTTGGTACACATATTCTGTGATGGTTATACAATAACCCATCTTGTATCTGAATCCCTCTATCTCATGCTTCTCAAGTTGTTGTTTCAAGTCTTTAAGGACTAGATCATCCTCCTGTCCTTTATTTATTTTATCCCAGATCTCTGGTTTGTATCGATGAGGAATAGTTATAGTATCAGCACTATTATCAAATGGTTTCCATTCACTTAACGTTGATAGTAAACCCCAGAAGTGGATAGCACTCACTAACCCAAGTGAATAAGTTCTTCTGCTAAGGGCATCTGCTACAACGTTCCCCTTACCAGGGTGGTAGGAGATAGTGCAATCATAGTCTTTCAACAACTCTAACCACCGTCTCTATCTCATATTGAGTTCCTTCTGATAAAATAGATATTTCAAGCTTTTATGAACAGTGAAGATTTCAAAAGTAATACCATAGAGGTAATGTCTCCATATCTTTAAAGCAAAAACTACAGCAGCTAATTCAAGGTCATGTGTTGGGTAGTTCTTTTCATGTGTCCTGAGCTGTCATGATGCATACGCAACTACCTTACCATGTTGCATAAGAACAGCCTCAAGTCCTTCTTTAGATGCGTCAGTGTACACTGTAAACCCTTCACTCCCAGAGGGTAGAGTAAGGATCGGTGCAGATGTTAGGCATTCTTTCAGTGTCTGAAAACTAGCTTCACATGTATCTGACCATAAGAATGGGACCTCCTTCTGAGTTAGTCTAGTCATTGGCAATGCTATTCGAGAAAAGTCCTTCACGATTCTTCTATAATATCCAGCTAATCCCAGAAAAGAGCATATTTCTGTGACAGTCTTCGGGCGTTTCCAACTCATCACCGCACTAACCTTTGTAGGATCAACTGATATACCTTCCCCAGAAATAACATGGCCTAATAAAGATACTTCAGATAGCCAGAAGTCACATTTGCTATATTTAGCATACAGTTTGTTCTTCCTTAGAGTTTCAAGTGCCCACCTGAGGTGGTGTTCATGCAGATACTTATCCTTGGAGTAAATAAGCACATCATAAAAACTACTACAAAGTGATCTAGGAACTCCTTGAATACTCTATTCATGAGATCCATGAAGGTTGCTGGGGTATTTGTTAGTCCAAAAGGCATGACTAAGAATTCATAATGCTCGTATCTAGTTCGAAAAGCTGT
Source organism: Ottelia alismoides (assembly GCA_037367405.1). NCBI lineage: Eukaryota > Viridiplantae > Streptophyta > Magnoliopsida > Alismatales > Hydrocharitaceae > Ottelia > Ottelia alismoides. The sequence goes on along the minus strand of JAZKJV010004381.1, from coordinate 461,669 downwards.
CTTGGGAATATATGTATCTTTAATTTTCAACTGATGGTATCCAGATCTTAAATCAATCTTGGAATACACAGTTGAACCCTGTAACTGATCAAAGAGATCATCTATTCTCGGCAGTGGATACTTATTCTTTATTGTCCTCTTGTTTAGTTTTCTATAGTCAATGCACAACCGCATCGACCCATCCTTTTTCCTAACAAATAAGACAGGTGCACCCCATGGTGAAGTACTAGGACGAATGAATCCTTTATCTAACAGTTCTTGCAACTGTACCTTTAACTCTCGTAACTCAGCTGATGCCATCCTATACGGAGGGATAGAGATAGGCTGAGTATCAGGTATGAGAGAGATTTCAAATTCAATCTCTCGCTCAGGTGGTAATCCAGGTAGTTCCTCTGGAAATACATCAGGAAACTCGCACACTATAGGCACATCTTCTATCATTCTTTCTGACCTTGATGTTGTGGATACATAAGCTAAATAACATTGACACCCTTGCTCTAACAACTGTTGTGCCTTCAATGTAGAGATATATTTGATATTATCATTGGATGCCTTTCCAATGAACTGGAACTCTATCGAGTTTGGAAGGTGAAACGTTATTGTCTTCTGAAAACAGTCAAGACATGCATGATGCCTTTCTAGCCAATCCATCCCTAGGATAAGATCAGTCTTCCATTTCTATCAGTAGTAGTTGACGAGTCACTAAATACGATATTTAATTCGGATACGTTGTAGTACGTGTACTTAGCGATTCAATCAGAACCGAGGCAAGATCTACGTGAAGAGTGTCTCGGCTTAATTTATATCCTGGGCAAGTCCGGGGTCGAACACAAGGAGGCAAAGGAACAAGTTCGGGGGTAATTTGAAAATTAAGTTTTAGATTTCCAATGCGGTTTTTTTATATATTTTTAATGCATAAACAAATGTAAATGCAAATGCGGCTGAATTAAAACACTAAGAAAGTATACAACGTAGCCAAATTAATTTTAATATCAAATCAATTCAATTTAGCTAAATTATATTTTTCCTAGAATCCTAATCCAGTGATGAACACCAAAAACATTTTTTTGTATTTTTATGGGTTAAAATGCAACAATGAAAAATACACACTTTTTATGGGTTTTTTCGCAATTTATCACACAAACAGTAAGCAAAAATTATGAAAAATTTATTGGAATGAAAACATGATGCAAGGCGAGTACAGTAATTTTTTTGGAATTTTTTGATAATATATGATTTTTTATGGATTTTTAGTGAAAATAGAGTGACAGTGAGTAAATTATTTCTAATAAATCCACAATGTCAAATTAATCAGAGTGCAAATTATCTCAAGTCGATATTTTCATGTGGCATACAAGAGACTTGGAATTTTGCGAAAATGATGTATTTGGATTTAATTAAAAATCAAATACTAAAATCACTCTATAATTTATTTCAGGTACAAGATAACTCCATTTTAGATGAAATTTGGAAGTAATTAAAGTACATTTCAAGGCATCATCTCAAATTTTTGGAGATTTTTTAGAGAGATCAAGAATGATATATGATTTTAAGAGCACTGATTGGGTAAAATATGTAGAATTTCAGTTTGACAATTTTAATTAATTCACAATAACTCACAAAAATATAAATAAATATTCAAAAGATAGAGAATTAGTTTCTCAACATCAAACCATTTTTCATTAAAACAAAGATGCATAAACGAGGTCCAAATTAAAGCACAAACACAAGGTTATCCGTGCAAAGATGAATTAAACAAGAACATAACAATACATGTACGAGGACCTGTTTGTAATTACAGAAACTTGACGGGAAATATGTGCAATATTTATATTAAAAAAATTAGAAAGAAAAGAGACCTTCTTCTTCCTTTGTGCGTAGGAGGAGGAACCCAAAGAGGAGATCGGTGGCGCAGCCGTGCACGACCGTACGCGCAGCGACGCTCGTCGGAGGAGGAGGCGGCAAGGTCGGGTGGAGGTGCAGCCCGCGGCGCTCGTGCGGAGGGATGGCGGGGCCGCGCGGACCTGGAGAGGTGCGGTAGGCGAGGGGCGAGGGCGGCACCTACGGGTGGTTGCGGGCTGAGAGAAGGCCGCTGCGGTGGGATGGCGGGGCCACGCGGCCGCACTGGCAGCGGTTGGCGGTGCACCTGAAGGAGAGGGCGGCCGGCGATGGAGGAGGGGGAGGTGGGGTGGCGGCCGTCCTGCTGCAATTTTTTTCTTTTTTTAAAATTTTTTTTAACTATTGTAATGTGTGTGTTTTTTATTTTAGTTTTTTTTAATTTTTTTAATTTTGATTTCTTAAATAGGGAACAAAAGTGGATATGTGCAACAAAGGGAAAGATGAAAGTGATAGTGATGATATGGTGTGATAATGGTGGTGAAGGAATGGTGAGGATGGGGATGAAATACAAGGAAACAAAATATGAGATAAACAAAACAATAAGGGATATGAGAATAAATACTTACCTAAATCTTCGCCGGATTGGTGGAGCAGCTACGCTGGACTACTGTCGTCGCCTCGATCCAATTGGCGAAACAAAAATCGGAGAAGCTATGCGAGCTCGATGGAGAACTCGTGACACGGCGATGGTGGTCGTCGCGAATCTCGCCTGAAGGAGGTCTTCGCTTGAGGAAGATGCTTCACCGCTGTCACCAACAAAACATTCCAAGCTCTCTCCTTATTCTATTAGAATGGCAGAAGAAAACGCAAGGGCAGTGGCCGCTGCAGCCGCCCCCCTCCTGCTTCCACTGTCGGCCACAAGCAGCCACCGCAAGCGGTCGCGCTCTCCCTAGCGGCGCCGTGATGAATCCACATTTCATCATCTTTATTCTTTCATTTTGGCCTCAAAAACCCTAGCAAATGCCTGTAAATACCCTTTATTTCATCATCTTAGCATTCATGCATGTACCTGTAAATAGTATATAAAATACTGTAATTAAAGCCAAAATTATAGAATAAGTAAAAGAAAAGAAAAATAATAAAATATTGTAAATATTTTATGACCCAAAACCCCGAGACCTAGGCATCTTGATGAATAGGTCGACAAGGAATAAAGTAGGGGGAGATAAGGGTCAAATACCTATATTATTCTATTCATTTTTTTTATTTTTTGGACCTATTTTTGGTTCCATTTTTTATACATCAAATAAAGAAACTTCGTACATGAAAGTTGTAGATAATTCTATAAAGAAAAATACAAAATTGATTTCACTAAAAAATAATGTACAGTTAAAAAGTTATGGTCTGAATAAAATTCCAGAATCCCAACTTCCCAGACCCGTATCTCACAAATGACAACTCCAAATGCAGCAAACTCACCTTTAATTGTATATAGAATAAAATAATCTGTTTAATGCGGTGGTTTCGCATTTGTCGGATCTACGGTTTGAAAGTTAAGTTTTGGAACCTCACTTTACAGTTGTACTGATTAAAATATTCAATTTATTCTTTATTCATTGTTTCTATAACTTTACATTTTCGTAATTTTGTAAATATTACTGATAATAATTATGTGTATTAAAATTAGAATAAAAACCTAAAAGAAACACAAAATAAAAATACATGTAAATAAAATACATAGATACCTTACCTATATTTATACCTATACATTTTATACTTACATTTTATTAAATATACAAAATACATCAGAAAAATAAAATAAAAATATATTTGTTTGTATAACAGTATTTTATGATTTTATAAAATACTAAATAAAAATAATAAAATGAAAATACACAAAATAAAAATAAAAGACTAAAATATATAGGTATTATACCTATATAGGGCTAAAAGACAACTTGTAAAAATATACTTCATAAAAATAATTAAAAATCATAATAAAATACTGCATAAAATAACGAATATTTTTTATTTAATAATCATAATTTAATTCGGCCTTTTTTCTATTTTTAAATGAATTAATAAACCATTTTTTAGGGTTTTTCCTGGTTGGTCCACGTGGACCAACCAAGGGGCGGTCTTTGTTGACTTCGGTCAACTGTCTGCCTCCCGCCCATGTGCGTCTGTCAGAGTGCATTGGACCTCGTTTTGGCCGATTTTTCCAGGTCACATCTTGCACCAATCCATGATGGAATCTTCATGACGTTTTCTCCTCGATTATCAAGCTTGCTCGCCCTATGTTCATCTCGAGGATTGGATCAGTGTGCTGCCCAATGCACCTTGGTCTTTGTGCTCCTGTCACCTTAGGTCAAACCACTTAAAACGACCCCCCAACTTTCCATTCGAAGGAGAGTCCCTTCGGTCCACCCCTCTCCTCCTCTCTTGTGCTCTGAAGCTTCCTGGAGGTGACAGCTCCACCGCGAGCTCATCAGCCAAGGAGTACGAGGTCGAAGGCGTCTCCACCACCTCCTGCAACTCCAGCGGTCGAGGTTCTTTTCTTCCTCTGGCTCCGGCCATTGAGGGCCTCCTCCCTTCTATTTTTCATTCGCAGTTTACTCCTGTTATCTCTAGGAACGAAAACCCTCAAAAATACCTAAGGATTGTCTCCTAAATCGACTAATCCACCAACTTGGCCGGAGCGCACCTCCGGCCATTCACCGCCAAGTCTCGTTACGCATCGCCACCACCATCTTGAGGTCCAGGCATTTTGCCCTGGACCTCCTCACTCGTTTTGCAGGTCTCAGCACTCTGATTCGCACCTGGAAGCTATTTTGGAGCTTCACCGGAGTTCGCGAAGCCCCCCAGCTCCGCCGGCCGCCAGCGAGCGCCTCGGCCGTCGCCGAGGTCTTTTGAAGCCCCCAGGAGGAAGAGGAGACCCCCCGGAGTCTCCACGTCCATTTTGAAGCTCCATCGTCGCCGGAGGACGGAGATCTTGGACGGCGAAGCTCGCCCTCGCCGGCGTTCTTCGCTGTTCTTGGTCCTAGCCTCCCAACCATCGGATCGTGGAGGTCTCCCAGATTGCACAGCGTCCGTTCGATCTTCCAGCGCCTTGACCGTCCGATCTTGCGAGGAGATCTGATCTCGGTCGTGCATCGTCGAAGCGTCATCGACCGTTGGATTCACGCCACATGTTTAAGTGAAGATCCGCAGTCGTTGGATCCACGCGCCAGGGTTTTGCTCTTTTAACCCCGCGCATGTTGTATTTATTATTTAGTCCTTAAATTGTCGTCTTTAGCGTAAAAACTTTGTAATATTTGCATGTAAACCCCTCGTCTTTATTTTATTTGCATTCAGGTCCTGCGCCACGTCACCTCACGTGCCTGTGCGCGTGAGGGGGTGGGCATTTTGCAAGGACCCCCCTGGGGTTTGGTTATTTCACTTTAGTCCCAAAATCTTGTTGAACAATGTAAAACTTTGGGATATTTTGCATATGTACCCAGGAAGTTTTTGAATATTGCAACTAGGTCCCTGTCAGGCCCGTGTATAGCACGTGCGGGGTGTGGGTAAATAGTATCGAAACCCTTCCGGGTTTTGTATATGTTATTTAATCCATTAAATACAAGTTTAAGAAGGATATTTTGTGGAAATTTTGCATGCTTGCCCCTGGTTGTTTATTTATTTGCATTTATACCCCTACCAAGCCTAATTAACTTTGTGTGCTTGTTTTATTTGTTTCAAATATAATTTTTCCTCGAAAAATTCCACAAAAAATGCACAGAAGCTCCTGTTAACTTGTATTTGAGAGCAATATTTTTGTATTGCATTTTTCTGCATTCTTATATTTATTAAAAATAAAAACATGCATTTATTTTACTGTTTGCATTAGAAAATCCATAAAAAAATATAAAAAGATTTTGAAAAAGTCCAGAAAAAATATATTTTGTGTGTTTCATCATATATTAGTGTCAATCCAAAAACTACTAAAAATTTCAAAAGAAAAACCTTAAAAATTTCAAAACCTCTAAAAACTTCATAAAAATCTATAAAATCATAGAAAAATCACAAAAATATAAACTCAGTTGCTATGCTTCCCTTGTTTCATTATCTATATTTTAAAATAAATTTGGGAAAATTTTGCCACTGTTTGATATTTTTAATTCCCATTTTACCCTAAACCAGTAGCTAATTCCCTGTTTTCCTTTATTTCAGTGTTTAAAAATACCAAAAATATTTTGAAAAATACCCGAAAAAATCACAAAAACAATAGAAAATCATAAAAATACCAAAAAGGTTTTATTTCTGAATTTTTGATTTTTTTTGCTTATTTTTATAAATATTTCATCACCCCTTTTATTATCTTGTCTTTATATTCCATTATTGAAAAAGAAAAAAATATAAAATATAAAATTAGAAAAATTAGAAAATTAAAAATTAAAATACAAAATTAAAAATTAAAATAAAAAAATGAAAAAGATTTTAAACCCACAAAAATATTCGCTTGCATAGTGTAGACAACACTCACATTCACTCACACACATTAGTTTGTTCTACCCTGTTTGCTCCCTGTGTTCGAACTCTCTGCATACTTGCTTGCTATACATCTTTTGTGCAGAGTTAAAAATAAATTTTAACTCTACATTTATTTCTTATTTCTTGATCTATAGTGTGGGTTAATTGTTGATTAAATACAGTTTATTGTTGGTCACCGCAGCGACCTCGGTTGTCTCTGCCTTGTGCGAGACATACTATTTAGACCTTCGATAAATTGTGTTTATCAAATGACGTCGTTGTCGGGGAGCAACAGCGAGTAGTTCATCTTTTTGTCTGTTTATGTTTGTTGTCTACCATTGCTCCATTTTATCTCTTTTGCATTTTTGATATATATTGATTGAGCTTTTTGACCACTCTTTTTCTTGTCTTCTTGCGAGGGACCGTGGAGCGAGGCGTATCGCCTAGGGGATCCGAAGCAACCACGTGAGGCGGAGCTGGGTTTTTTTTAGCCAAGCCGACAGGAGAGAGCAGGAGGAGTGAGAGAGTGCTTAGCTTAGCTTGCATTTTATTTTATGAGAGAGTGATTCATTATTTGTAATAATACAGGGACTTGGACACTCAGACTACCAGGCCTAATTTCCGGGTGTTTGTTCACCCGGGGGCTCACCGCAGTTTTCATCGCGTTTTTCACCGCTGTCATTTGCCGGTTTTGATTTCATTTTCACTTTCTTTTGTGGATTGAGCCCTTAGTTCTAGGCTTTTGCTTGATCTAATAGATTAGGTCCAAACACACTAATAACCTTTGCATGTACCTATAGCTCGTATTTGGACTTAGTTTAATTAAACAGTTAACTCATCATCTTAGATCCGCCGAACCGCGAGCCCTTCCCATCAAGCGCTACTCCTGAACTTGATGTGTCGAGAAGAGGAGGGGGGTCTAGACCGGACTCTTAGGATCGAGGATTGGTGATTAACTTGTGGTTCTTAACGCTAGTAGTTGCCTATCTTAGAACCATTTCCGCATTGCATACCGACATGTAGATTAGGTTTATAAATTTCTGCTTTGCATCCCGCATGGAGAGAGCTGGGATTCGCTGTAAGTCTTCTTACTTTGCATCCATCATTTAGGCACAAAGGTGAGATTTCCATCTTTGTGTCGACTTGCACGGCTTTTCCGACTCTATTCTCCCTCTGTTTTTGGACAAAGTAGGATCAAGAAAATACAAAAATCGTTAGGCGCTTGTTTGAATCTACTCAAAAGAAGCGATAACACAGAAAAATTAAAAAAGGGACTGCTAAGAAAACTTTGACCTAAATAAAACTTGTAATTGGATTCATTGCTTGGGGAGAGTAACACCCTCACTTGTTTTCAGGTTGCATGGGAAGGTCTCCTTCCAAGTGAGTTGAGTGCTTCGTAAGGATTAGAGCCAAAAACCCAGCTTGTGGCTGCCTTGTGTATCACCTGGATTTCCGAAGTATTGGCGCTTCTATCGTACGTGGACGAGTAGGGCTTGGTCAACATTGGTGACTCTCTATTGTGTAGAGCATCGACCTTGTCCGAAGTATCGAGCCTAGGCCATGCCTTCACGGGGGTGTCTGTCTCATCGTCTCGCGTCCGAGTAGGTTCTTGCACGCTCACGGGTGATTCCATTGCGAGCGAGATCCGAAGTATCGGTTTCACCTATTGGCTTCCTTTCTCTATTTCTTTGGCTGAGTAGGGATCCAGGAAGGGTTACAAGGACCTCAAAAAGCGCAAGCTACAGGTTACACAGGAGGAGGACAAGTACGGGATACTCTTCCGGCAGTACTCTCTCTCCTTTAGGCGTAGCGCTCTAAGGACTCGTTACAAGATAAATTCCCGAATTCAAGCTAAAACTGACAGGATAAAAGCCGAGCCTTCACGGCTTCATGTGTTGAGTTGGTGAACTTACCCCTGTTTTGTGTTTGATTGCTAGTTATATTTAGGTCAAGATCAAAAACACAGCACAATCGTGCGCAATTTTGCCCCCTCTTCCTCATTTCTCAAAGCCTTCCTCTTCTCAATAATCAAGATGATGGGATGGAGATCTCTTAGGCCGACCTTGTCGGCACCGCTATCCAGCACTCCTCCTCATTGATCTAGGACAACCTCGGAGAGTCCTCTCTCCGAGCCTGAGTTTACTTCCACCCTGTTCCCCCTCGATCACCCTTCTCATTCTCCTACCATCAGTCCAAGAGTTTCAGAGTTCAGTGCATCACAGAGCTCAGATCATTCGACAGCACCTGAGATGGCCTCTTTTGCTTTTTCAGAGAATCTCGAGATGGCTGACAGAGGCGAGCATCCAGATGACCATGATCACCCTCCATACTTCATTGATCAAGCCGCAATCAACAATTCACTTCTTGCATCCTTGGAGACCATGCAGAGGCAGATTCGTGACCAGGGTACTTTCATGGGTGATCTCATGAGAGAAATAGCACAGATGAGAGAGAACCGACGTGGGGGCGATGGCGGAGGTGGAGGAGGAGATGGACCTGATGCAGGAGGAGGTGATCCAGATGCTGAGAGGCCGCCGCAGACCATCAAACGAGAATTGCACAATCCAACAGCTTCCCTCACTCACCGATGGATTCGACTTCCGCCTATCCATGGAGATTTCGAGCTTCGGCCCCATACCATTCAGCTTCAACCCAAATTCCATGGGTTGCCGACCGAAGAGCCATACCTCCACCTCCAAGAGTTCGAAATGATCTGCAGCACAATCCATGATAGGCTGATAACCGAGGACACTATCAAGATGATCGCCTTCCCTTTCTCCTTGGTTGATAGAGCCGCATACTGGCTCAAGCACTTAGGGCGATTCGTCGATACGTGGGCAGATCTCCGGACCGCATATCTGAAGAAGTACTACCCTCTCGGCCGGACAAATGCAGCTAGAGCCATGATCGGCAACTTTGTCATGATCCCGAATGAACAATTCCATGAAGCCTGGGATCGATTCAGAGAGCTCATCGACCGGTGTCCACATCACGATATCTCCAAGCCCAATGTAGTCCAGAGCTTCTTTTGTGGGCTGACACCGGAGCTACAGGGGCTTGTCAACGCTTCTTGTGGTCGATCGTACTTTTCCAAGGGTGAAGACGACGTATGGGCCATCTATGAAGGCATGGCAGAGAATTCTACTGTGATGACCCAAGCCAGAGTCTACATGCAACGAAAGCCACCTCAAGGAGGAGGATCATTCCAGAGGATCGCCCGCATCGATGCCGGTCCCAACACTTCGTCGGCAGCTGCAGCACAAGCCGAATCAGCAGCAGCCGATATGGGAATCATCAGTGAAAAGTTGGACCGCATGGAGATCCTCGAGAAGAAGAAAAACCAAGGTCTTGCCCAGATGGACCTTCTTATCAAAACCATGAGTGACCTGAAGACTCAAATTCTCTGCATTCAGGAGGCATAGTCATATACTCCGCAGCCTCCCAGGTCACGGGCCGATCCGAGCAGTAGTAGCTCCACCCAGCCCTCTGCCCCACACCGTCAGGTCAACCACATCCAGGCAGAGTCGGTCCAGTTGCTACAGTACCACCCAGCACAACGACCATCTCAGGATACTCAGATGGTGGTATATCAGCCGGACCAGCCACTGGCAGTTCTACGACCACCTTCCTTTGAGCAGGACCCATTGATGGAAGTCAATGGGATTTGGTACGACCGGTTCCCTCAACCCGGGATTCGTTGCGATCACCCCGGATTCCGTTGGGGCAACGGTGGCTCCTCTTCCCAGCAGCAAAATCCAGCTCAAGGATAGTAGAGCAGCCAGCAACCACAGCAGCAGCAGCCCCAGTACGCCCAGCAGCATTACCAGCAGGGTCCTCATCCTGCCTATCTGGGACAACAGTGGAGGCAGCATCAACAGCCTCATTTCCCGCAAGGGAACCCATCCGGTTCTCAAGGCCCTGCTTTTGAGAACCTAGCTCTCGATGATCTTGCCCGATTGCTCTCCAAACAGCGAGCATCCTTCAGGCAAGAAATGGATGAATTCCGGCAGGAGATGAGGGAAATCATCAAAGACAAGGCCTCCATACCCGCTCAGATTGAACCTAACCCGAACAATCTGAAAAGAAAGTCTAAGCAGGTAGAGTTTACAGAAGATACCTCTCCTAGTGACTATTTGAGTGATATACCTCTCTCTTTGTATGATGCTGATTTTGTGACTACTAGGAGCGGTAGGATGCCAGCCGATGGCACCTCTTCTGAACGACACCTACATGTTGGATCAGGAGCGCCAGAGGAGCAGAGTAGCGGTGTTGATGCCTCTAAGGATGATGTTGAGGACGGTGGTGCTGATACCACCAATGATGGAGTCCCAGACGACGGTACTGAGGCCGTCGTAATACCAGATGCAGACGGTGGTGCTGATGCCACCATTTTGGATGCTGAGCCAGAGCGCGGTGCTGATGTCGCGAAGATAGGTGCTGGTGGTGGTACTGAGGCCACCACATCTACTTTTGTTGAGCCTCCCTCTGTGACGTTACCACCTTTTGTATCTCTGGACTGTGGTAACAAAAAGAAAATCAAAAATATGAATAAAGGAAAGGTTTCTGTTCACATTACGGATCCATATGTGTTGAATGATAATGATTGTATGGATTCTCCTCCTTTACAGGTACAGGGACCTATTCCTAGCCCTCCATCTGAGGAGGCCCCTACCATCCCCTTCCCTGAGGCACTTCGCCGAGCGAAGGGGAATAAAAAAGAAAATCCTAAAAAGACCCAGCAGGTAGAGATCAGCAACCAGATGATTGATAGATTCCACATTCAGTTGACTCTACAAGAAGCACTTGAGCACATCCCCTTCCTCAAGAAGAACTTGAAAGAGGAAACTACAGTCCGCAGGAAGAGGAGATATAGAGATCAGATCCATGTGCTCACCCATCACACTTGTTGCACCATTCAGAACACATTGTCAGCCAAGAGACCTGATACAGGAGCCTCCTATGTCAGATGCGAGATTCATGAGCAGCAGTTTGATCGTACTCTATTAGACAGCGGCTCTTCTATTAACCTTCTTCCGGCAGCCTTACTCGACCCATTCGAGTTTGGTCCCCTTCTTCGGAGCGGGACGGTCCTTCAGTTTGCTGATAGGTCGATTAAGAGGCCGAAGGGGTTATTGAAAGACGTGGTCGTTACCATTCAGGGCCTGAAATTCCCCGTGGACTTCGTTGTGTTGGACATGGAGATCCCTGAGTTGGTAACCGATACCCCCATCATACTTGGACGCCCATTCTTGGCCACAGCCAAGGCGGTGACCGATCATGATAGCGGGAAGGTATGCTTTCGCATAGAGGGCGAAATCATACAAATAGAGACGATTGATGAGACCAGAGCGAGAGAATTAGCATGCTCAGAGCAGTCCAGCGAAGCCGCGCAGATGACAGAGGACGAGCTAGACATCCACCAGGAGTGCGACTTTGTAATGATAGATAATGAATCCACTTGGACAGATCCCGTAGCACAGACCCTCATCTTGCCTAAAGATTCCCTGTATTTAAAGCTTATGGCAGTTGAGAGCCTGGAGAGCACACCCCTGGATGAGGATACAGTTGAGACTGACAGTGTTGGGATGAGTGGTGATGAGTTTCAATCATGTTCTTCGAATTCAGATCCCTCGGATTTAGACATTGATTGGGATGACTTTTATGAATACTTACCAGGTCTAATTCCTTTTGAGCTAACAGCTAGGACGGAGTGCGAGCCAGTACAGTTCATTGATTCAGCATATCGCCCTTCGTCAGAAATTCATGCAGAGCGAGAGTTCTCTCATGTAGACCTGGTCGCCTTCACACAGACATATCAGAAGCCAGATCTACCACCTCCCAGTTGTCCAGAACGGAAACCTCTGCCGCAGTCGATGAAGTATAGATTCCTTGCGGGTGAGGCAGACATGCACCCAGTCATTATCTCAGCAGATTTGACTGGAGAACAAGAATCTCGTCTGATGGAGGTTCTTGAAAGAAACCGCAAGGCAATAGGATGGAGTATAGCTGATCTCCAGGGGATTAGTCCAGCTCTGTGCTCCCATCACATTTATCTTGAGGAGGACGCTAGGCCGTCGCGTGAGTTCCAGCGATGGTTGAACCCGAATCTTCGAGACGTAGTCATGAAAGAATTTTCTAAGTGGTGGAGCGCCGATTTTATCTACCCTATCTCCGACTCTAAATGGGTTAGTCCGTTACATGTGGTGCCCAAGAAGACGGGCATCACTACAGTGGTGAATGAGTCTGGAGAGGAGATCGCTACCCGAGTACCCACTTCTTGGAGGGTCTGTGTGGACTACAGACGATTGAATGAGGCCACCAAGAAGGATCATTTCCCGCTACCATTCATTGATCAGATTATCGAGAGGCTAGCTGGGAAGAGTCATTACTGCTTTCTTGAGGGGTACTCCGGATATAATCAAGTGGCCATTGCGCCTAAAGATCAGGAGAAAACGACATTCACCTGTCCGTTTGGGACTTATGCTTTCAGACGGATGCCCTTTGGTCTATGTAACGCTCCAGCGACATTCCAAAGGTGCATGTTGTCCATTTTCTCGGACATGGTGGGTGACTGTTTAGAGGTCTTCATGGATGACTTCTCGGTCTATGGCGATGGGTTCGATGCTTGTCTTGACTGCCTAGACTGTGTGCTTCAGCGCTGCATAGAGGTCAATCTCGTATTATCTTGGGAGAAGAGTCACTTCATGGTGACTCAGGGGGCGGTCCTTGATCATATCATCTCCAACAGGGGAGGAGGTCGATCCGGCCAAGGTGGACATCATTAGAAAACTCAATCCACCGTCCAATCTGCATCAGTTGCGGTCTTTTCTGGGGCTTGTCGATTTCTACCAACGGTTCATTCAGGACTTCAGTCATATTGCCCGACCGCTTACTGACCTGCTGACGAAAGACATCGAGTCCGTTGTCAATGATAAGTGTCTTGCGTCTTTTGAGACTCTCAAAAATATGGTTGTTTCAGCTCCTATCCTTCAGCCACCTGATTGGTCTCTCCCATTCGAGATCATGACGGATGCTTCAGATTTTGCCGTTGGGGTTGTGCTCGGACAGAGAAGGGATGGTTTACCGTTTGCCATTTACTACGCCAACCGGACTTTGGATGCCGCTCAGCGGAATTATACTGTGACTGAGAAAGAGATGCTGGTCGTAGTCTTTGCTTTGGATAAGTACCGATCTTATATTCTCGGATCTAGAGTGACTATTTACACAGATCACACCGCCATTCGGTATTTAATGGCCAAGAAGGATGCCAAAGCTCATCTTACCAGTTGGATCCTTCTGCTCCAAGAATTTGTCATTGAGATTAAGGATAAACCTGGAGTTAAAAATGTGGTGGCGGATCATCTTTCCAGATTGGAGAATCTTGAGGAATCTGAGCCCAGCGCACCTATTACAGAGACATTCCCAGACGAGGCGATCTTGGCAGTCACCTCACTCCCATGGTATGCCGACTTTGTAAACTATCTTGTTGCCAAGACGGTCCCTCAAGGTTGGCCCAGGCAGAAACTTGAGATCTTCCTAGCTAAGGCCAAGTTTTATCATTGGGAGGATCCCGTCCTTTATCATGAAGGAGGGGATAGCATCTGGAGGAGATGCATTCCTCAAGAAGAGCAGCAAAGCGTCCTCACATACTGACACAAGCTTGAGACAGGAGGACATCATTCTGGAAAAAGTACAGCACAGAAGGTGCTTCAATCCGACCTTTGGTGGCCTACTCTCTTCAAGGATTCTGATGAGTTCGTGAAGAGATGTACTGACTGTCAGAAAATGAGAACCTGCGGACAGAGAGACATGATGCCCATGCAACCCATTCACTTTTGTGAGGTTTTTGATGCATGGGGGATTGATTTCATGGGCCTATTTCCTAAGATTCAGGGATTCGAGCATATTTTGCTCATTGTGGATTATGTCAGCCCATGGGTTGAGGCCATCCCTGCCCGAGCCGCAGATGCTAAAACCGTATGCAAATTTTTGAGGAAAAATATCATTTCACGGTTCGGGGTACCAAGAGTCTTGATTTCAGACGGGGGGTCTCACTTCATCAATGACAAGGTTAGGACCCTTGCAGACGAGTTCGGCATTGACCATCGGGTTGCCACGTCGTATCACCCTCAGACTAATGGTCTTGCCGAAGTATCGAACCGTGAGATAAAAACGATCTTGCAGAAAGTTGTCTGCCCAGACCGAAAGGATTGGTCACAGCTTTTGGACTCGGTCTTGTGGGCCTATCGGACTTCTTTCAAGAATCCATTTGGGACATCTCCCTTTCGACTCGTCTATGGCAAGCCGTGCCATTTGCTAGTGGAAATCAAGCACAAATCCTTTTGGGCAGTCACTGAGTTACTGTTAGATCCCGAGAGCATAGGAGAACAGAGAAGAGCAGAGTTGGCAGCCCTGTAAGAACTGAGAGATACAGCCTTTTCTAGCAGCCTACAGTACAAAGAAAAAGTGAAAACATGGCACGATTCCCATATCAGCCATAAACAGTTTGAGTCAGATCAGAGAGTATGGTTGTTTGATTCCAGGCTGAAATTATTCCCAGGGAAATTACAGAGCAAGTGGAAAGGTCCATATGTGGTCAGGAAGGTACATGACAATGGCAGTATTGACATATCCGAACCGTCATCTTCCTCTACCTTCCGCGTAAATGGTCAACGCCTGAAGCTATATCTAGATCATAATCCGCCGACCATTGACGTTGCCCCCATTCTCCTGGTATGAGATGTGTTCTTTGACTCACATCATCTGCATCACATACATGGTGATCAATTCCATCTTCCGCTGCACAGATCCATCTGTTCATATCACTCTTTCATCTGTTGATTTATTTTCTTCTTTTCTTCCTTTCTTCCTTTCCTTCTCTATCTTCTATATCTAGCAGAAAGGTGTCGCCCCTTTGTGTCAGACTTCTATACTTAGGATGTACTTTGTCCTAAGTATAGGGGGGTGTACACCCCGAGTTTCTTCTATTCATTTCGATCCTCTCCATTGTCTCCTCTTCTTGTCTATACTCAGGGATATCTTACCCTAAGTATAAGGGGAGACAACCCGAGTACGATCTGTTCATTCCCACTCTTGACCCTCCCTACGTTGTGTACAGTCTGCTATACTTAGGATTATTTGATCCTAAGTATGGGGGGACGGTCAATTTCTCATTCGTTCATTTATTCCTTTATTCTTTAGACTTGCCTATACTTCGTACGAGTTCTCTCTTCTCTTTTCTCTCCGATCTATGAGGACATAGCTCAATCTAAGTATAGGGGGGTCGTATATACTGTGTATATACTTTAGCCATAACTCGTACTTTCGTATTTTTCTAAAAACATGGCTAATAATTCTTTAAAAATTCATTAAAAACCATTAATAAAAAGGTGTTTTGTTCCTCAAATTCTTTTTGTATTTACTGATTAATAAATCAGGTGAAAATGTTTTTTGCAAAATGTTTGAAAAATAGTTTGAAAATCTTTGTGAACATCTATTGAAAACTATTTTGAAAATATTTTGTTACAAGTTTTCCACCTGTGTAAAAAGGTGTGGTTTGCAAAATTTATTTTCTTTGTGTAAAATAAAATGTTTGAAAAATGATTTGCAAATGGTTTGAAAAATGGTTGCAAAAATATTTTGAAAAATCTATCTATACCGTTTGAAAACCTTTGCAAAATGATTTTCAAATGGGTGTACATGTTTGTAAAAACTGTTTGTAAAAATTATTTTGGACTATAGTTTTCACAAAAAAATTGTGTGAAAAGCTTGTGTCAAATAAGTTTGAGGAATACATACATCTCACCAAAATCCACTCTATATTTATAAAACTGAGCACTTACCCTGTAAATTCTTGAAATCCACTTCTTGTAGATATAAGAAGCACTCCTGTGTACATAGTTTTCACCTAACTTTTAGCCAAAAACTTTTTGTTTTCAAAAATCCCAAAAACATTCGCAAAATTAAAATCCAAAAAAACTTGAAAAATATTTTTGAAAAATACAAAAAAATGCATATGCATCATCATCATCTTTTCAAAAATCCATAAAAAGTTCAAAATCCTTGAAAATTGCATCACAAAAATATTTTCTGCATCACATTGCATAGCATGAGCATTTTTCGGATTGAGTTTGATAGTTGAACGAGTCTAAGTAAAATCCGAAGATTGGAGCTTGGTTGGACCTTAAAATCTACCTAATAACAGGAACCTTATAGGGACTGAGTTTGAGGTACTTCAGGTCTAGTTGACTTAATTCTTTGAGGATCACGAGACTTGGTTCAATGGCTTCTTGACTGCCTAAGTAGAGTATTTCGGAGAACACGCACGACTCTTGTTGATAATGACCTAACTTGGACACCTGCACCTTTCACATGGCTCAACTCAGTTGAAGTGGTGAGGAGGTTGGATTTGCCGGTACGAGACGCACACAGGTGGAAACACTTGTCCTCCGCTAGGGAGGGAAGTGCACCCCTACCCGTCCAGTAATGATGAGTTTCGAGGATAGGAGATCGTGAGTTGCAATAAAGCTTCAAAAGAGGGATAGTCTACTGGCTCAAGAAGAAAAACTCCCTATGTAAATGTTGTTGTATATAGTGTTCAAAAAATTGCAAAAGCAAAAACTCCAAAAAAGTGGACAGGCCTGTACAAAAATAAAAATGCCTGCCGGAGTGTACATATGTTGTAAAGTCAATAAGCAAGCTTGAGCTTCAAAGTCAAATTATGTGAGCATGTAGCTGGATGACTTGACTACACTGGTCTTGCATCCTAGGATAGGTAGCTATACTGGCTACCATCCATTCTTCTCTTCACCCCCTCCTCTTGAGCTGGTTGCCACTTGAACTTAGAAGGGAATACCCTGCTCCTCGAGGGATGCGTTGTTGGATTGGGGAATCATTGGGTTGTCATATTGGAGAAGTCATTCTCTTTGTCATTTCAGTTGGGGAGAGCCACCATCACTTACACTGTACGAGTCAGACTCATAGTCGTAAGGGTTTGCGTATGAATTGAGATATTTCTGACCTGGCTATTAAGGGGACTTGAGCAGAGTTTTGGGATTCTCAAGGACTGTTGGATTTCAAAGTCGGTTCTCATTAAGGTTCCGCCCGCACTAAAATTACAAAGGTCAGACTTAAGCTCCAAACTTTGATTTTGTGAAGACAAGTTTGATAATCAAATAAAAACCAAGTTCTTCTTTTTCTTTCCTTTCTTTTCTTTTTGCACTAATTGCATAAGTGTTTGCTAGGGACTAGCAAAGGTAAAGTATAGGGGGATGATGAATCCACATTTCATCATCTTTATTCTATCATTTTGGCCTCAAAAACCCTAGCAAATGCCTGTAAATACCCTTTATTTCATCATCTTAGCATTCATGCATGTACCTGTAAATAGTGTATAAAATACTGTAATTAAAGCCAAAATTATAGAATAAATAAAAGAAAAGAAAAAGAATAAAATATTGTAAATATTTTATGACCCAAAACCCCGAGACCTAGGCATCTTGATGAATAGATCGACGAGGAATAAAGTAGGGGGAGATAAGGGTCAAATACCTATATTATTCTATTCATTCTATATTCATTTTGGGGCCTATTTTTGGTTCCATTTTTTATACATCAAATAAAGAAACTTTGTACATGAAACTTGTAGATAATTCTATAAACAAAAATACAAAATTGAATTAACTAAAAAATAATGTACAGTTAAAAAGTTATGGTCTGAATAAAATTCCTGAATCCCAACTTCCCAGACCCGTATCTCACAAATGAAAACTCCAAATGCAGTAAACTCACCTTTAATTGTATATAGAATAAAATAATCTATTTAATGGTGGTGGTTTCGCATTTGGCAGAGCTACGGTTTGAAAGTTGAGTTTTGGATCCTCATTATACAGCTGTACTGATTAAAATATTCAATTTATTCTTTATTGATTATTTTTATAATTTTACATTTTTCATAATTTTGTAAATATTACTTATAATAATTATGTGTATTAAAATTAGAATAAAAACCTAAAAGAAACACAAAATAAAAATACATGTAAATAAAATACATAGATACCTTACCTATATTTATACCTATACATTTTATACTTACATTTTATTAAATATACAAAATACATCAGAAAAATAAAATAAAAATATATTTGTGTGTATAACAGTATTTTATGATTTTATAAAATACTAAATAAAAATAATAAAATTAAAATACACAAAATAAAAATAAAAGACTAAAATATATAGGTATTATACCTATATAGGGCTAAAAAGACAACTTGTAAAAATATACTTCATAAAAATAATTAAAAATCATAATAAAATACTACATAAAATATCGAATGTTTTTTATTTAATAATCATCATTTAATTCAGCCTTTTTCTATTTTTAAATGAATTAATAAATCATTTTTTAGGGTTTTTCCTGGTTGGTCCACGTGGACCAAGCAGGGGGCGGTCTTTGTTGACTTCGGTCAACTGTCTGCCTCCCGCCCATGTGCGCCTGTCAGAGTGCATTGGACCTCGTTTTGGTCGATTTTTCCAGGTCACATCTTGCACCAATCCATGATGGAATCTTCACGACTTTTTCTCCTCGATTATCAAGCTTGCTCGCCCTATGTTCATCTCGAGGATTGGATCAGTGTGCTGCCCAATGCACCTTGGTCTTTGAGCTCCTGTCACCTTAGGTCAAACCACTTAAAACGAACCCCCAACTTTCCATTCGAAGGAGAGGCCCTTCGGTCCACCCTCTCCGCCTCTCTTGTGCTCTGAAGCTTCCTAGAGGTGACAGCTCCACCGCGATCTCATCAGCCAAGGCGTACGAGGTCGAAGGCATCTCCACCACCTCCTGCAACTCCGGCGGTCGAGGTTCTTTTCTTCCTCTGGCTCCGGCCATTGAGGGCCTCCTCCCTTCTATTTTTCATTCGCATTTTACTCCTGTTAGCTCTAGGAACGAAAACCCTCAAAAATACCTAAGGATTGTCTCCTGAATCGACTAATCCACCAACTTGGCTGGAGCGCACCTCCGGCCATTCACCGCCAAGTCTCGTTACGCATCGCCACCACCATCTTGAGGTCCAGGCATTTTGCTCTGGACCTCCTAACTCGTTTTGCAGGTCTCAGCACTCCGATTCGCACCTGGAAGCTATTTTGGAGCTTCGCCGGAGTTCGCGAAGCCCCCCCCAGCTCCGCCGGCCGCCAGCGAGCGCCTCGGCCGTCGCCGAGGTCTTTTGAAGCCTCCAGGAGGAAGAGGAGACCCCCCGGAGTCTCCACGTCCATTTTGAAGCTCCATCGTCGCCGGAGGACGGAGATCTTGGACGGTGAAGCTCGCCCTCGCCGGCGTTCTTCGATGTTCTTGGTCCTAGCCTCCCATCCGTCGGATCGTGGAGGTCTCCCAGATTGCACAGCGTCCGTTCAATCTTCCAGCGCCTTGACTGTCCGATCTTGCGAGGAGATATGATCTCGGTCGTGCATCGTCGAAGCGTCATCGACCGTTGGATTCACGCCACGTGTTTAAGTGAAGATCCGCAGCCGTTGGATCCACACGCCAGGGTTTTGCTCTTTTAACCCCGCGCATGTTGTATTTATTATTTAGTCCTTAAACTGTCATCTTTAACGTAAAAACTTTGTAATATTTGCATGTAAACCCCTCGTCTTTATTTTATTTGCATTCAGGTCCTGCATCACGTCACCTCACGTGCTTGTGCGCGTGAGGGGGTGGGCATTTTGCAAGTACCCCCCTGGGTTTGGTTATTTCACTTTAGTCCCAAAATCTTGTTGAACAATGTAAAACTTTGGGATATTTTGCATATGCACCCGGGAAGTTTTTGAATATGGCAACTAGGTCCCTGCCAGGCGCGTGCATAGCACGTGTGGGGTGTGGGTAAATTGTATCGATACCCTTCCGGGTTTTGAATCTGTTATTTAATCCATTAAATACAAGTTTAAGAAGGATTATTTGTGGAAATTTTGCATGCTTGCGCATGGTTGTTTATTTATTTGCATTTATACCCCTACTGAGCATAATTAACTTTGTGTGCTTGTTTTATTTGTTTCAAACATTATTTTGCCTCGAAAAATTCCACAAAAAATGCGCAGAAGCTCCTGTTAACTTGTATTTGAACACCATATTTTTGCATTGCATTTTTGTCGCATTCTCTTATTTATTAGAAATCAAAAACATGCATTTATTTTACTGTTTGCATTAGAAAATCCATAAAAATTATAAAAACATTTTAAAAAATTCCAGAAAAATTATACTTTGTGTGTTTCATCATATATTAGTGTCAATCCAAAAACCACTAAAAAGTTCAAAAGAAAAACCTTAAAAATTTCAAAACCTCTAAAAACTTCATAAAAATCTATAAAATCATAGAAAAATCACTAAAATATAAACTTAGTTGATGTGCTACCCCTGTTTCATTATCTATATTTTAAAATTAATTTGGGAAAATTTTGCCACTGTTTGATATTTTTAATTCCCATTTTACCCTCAGCCAGTAGCTAATTCCCTATTTTCCTTTATTTCAGTGTTTAAAATACTAAAAAAATTTGAAAAATACCCAAAAATCACAAAAACAATAGAAAATCATAAAAATACCACAAAGATTTTATTTATGAATTTTTAACTATTTTTGCATATTTTTATAAATATTTCATCACCCCTTTTATTATCTTGTCTTTATATTCCATTATTGAAAAAGAAAAAATATAAAATATAAAATTATAAAAATTAGAAAATTAAAAATCAAAATATAAAATTAAAAATTAAAATAAAAAAATTAAAATGATTTAAAACCCACAAAAATATTCGCTTGCATAGTGTAGACAACACTCACATTCACTCACACACATTAGTTTGTTCTACCCTGTTTGCTCCCTGTGTTCGAACTCTCTGCATACTTGCTTGCTATACATCTTTTGTGCAGAGTTAAAAATAAATTTTAACTCCACATTTATTTATTATTTCTTGATCTATAGTGTGGGTTAATTATTGATTAAATACAGTTTATTGTTGGTCACCGCAGCGACCTCGGTTGTCTCCGCCTTGTGCGAGACATACTATTTAGACCTTCGATAAATTGTGTTTATCACGCCGCACCGCGTCGCTCCGCGCCTCTGATCTGGCGGCCGTGCTCCCAACAGCTCCGCCCAGCCACTACCCCGCCACGCTGCAACTCTCTCAGCGGCACCGCCCCGCACCTCGCCGCCAGCTCGATAGCTGATCTCACAGATGGTGCACAGTCTCATGTGGTAAATGGACATCTGTTGAAGCATTTTGTTGATTCAAAAGAGCAGTTAGTCCAAGTTGAGGTCATCAACTTCATGCAGAGCGAGCATAGAGCAGATACATCACATTACTCATCATGAAGATGCAGCATCAAGATTCGACATCTTAGAAGATTCATTCCTCTTGTACATTCACCCTTCTTTGTATATTCTCCAGATCACATCGGTTCTTACACTTACTCTTGTCCTATACTTAGGCTTACCAAGAGCCTAAGTATAGGGTGAGTCGATGCCATCCATGTGTATATACTCATCCATTTCTCCTCTTGACCTCGTCCGCCCCATTTTTGCTCTTCTTCTACACTTTGGCTGACCAGAGCCTAAGTATAGGGGGCGGATCGACTTCTATACTTTTTATTATTTTAGTCATCCTACGCTTAGCTGAGCTATGTCTTTTTCTCGCTTCTTGTTCCATGAGGACATAGCACATGCTAAGTATAGGGGGACGTGTAATATTACATATATACTTTACCCATAGCTCGTACTTTCACGTATTTTGTATATATTATATAATAATTAGGGGGTGGGTAAAAAAACCTTAAAAAAACTTTAAAATAATTGTGTGTTTTTTGTTCTCTTTCCTTTATTTGCTTTAAAAAACTTTTTCAAAAAAAAAGAAGTCCTTTCTTATTTACTTATCTTTTTCAAAAAAAACTTAAAAAAAAGAGAGCAAAACTTTTTCAAAGAAAAACTTTCCTCTTTTCCTTTGTTTTTCAAAAAAAACAACTCTTGAAAAAAAACAAACCTTTTGAAAAAAAACTCTTCTTTGCTTTTGTTTGTAAAAAAACTTTTCGAAAAAAAAACTTTTCTAAAACTTTAAAAAACACAAAAAAACTAACTAATAAGTTGGTTTAATCCCTGACACAATTCACTTTCACACAAGACTAGTGATGTTCAAGAACACTTGGTTTATGAGCTCTTGAGATTTTGAGTTAACCAGCCTTAGTCATTAGGGTCTTGGACTTAATTATTCACATTTCCCTAGTTTGAAAGATTTGTGTGCTATATTGCATGCTTAGTCTCTACCTTAAGAATATGATCAGCACCTCACATACACGACTGCAGTTATGATGAGATGAGTTGAAATTTCACTTGAGGAGCTGGGATGGGGGATTTGAGTTTGGACTTGATTTAATGATGCTCGCGGATGGGATAAAATCAATGAAGGCTTCATGAAACCTGAGTGTCAGCATCTTTAGCCAGTATAAGAACATGGTTCTTGTACTATCTCTTGACATTTACCTATGTGTCAGGGTGTGATAAAATAAAAAAAAATGTTGATCAGTGTGCGCCAACTCTTGGTAAAAGCAGTGGAGCTAGCCAAAATACTACAAAGAAATGAAATGTCAAAGAAAAGCTCTCATTCCACAAAGTCAATTATCAAAAGAGCTTCCACCAAAGGCGAGCGCTCCCAACCATTTCAAAAGTGTCCACTTGGAGCACCGCTATTAGGACCAGGAGTCGGGCTTGCACCAAAAAAAGGGCTCTGCATCGTAAATGCTACAAGTCTGGGTGTAGAATGTATAATAGATACTCAAAAAAGACACACCCCGGTGTACTCCCAGGAAAACAAGTACAGACGGCTCCAACTTCTCTTGATGGACGCACTGATCAACACCAAAAATATGCGTTGCGTAATAAGGAACTCAAGAGGATCCTTGTTCCAATGAGAGGGAGAGAAGAAATGACACAATCCTATGCCCTCCATCAACTGGCCTTCCATCTACACTTTTAAGTCTGACAACTAAAGAGATGGTGGATTGGATGCAACAAATGGTTTATTCCCTAGTGTTGAGGATCGGGTCCTTAGGAGAGTCTCTTAGACTGGAACCTTGGGTGACGTTGTGACTCTACTCTTGTAACTGCGGTCAACCCTTAAAGTCATATCCCTACTATATATGTATACAAAGAGAGTCTGATGACTAAGGAAATTGGATACCTTTTGACTAGAGCTTGGTTCAGCTTATAATTTTAGGATCTCTGAAATCGAGAGTTCTTGAGCGGATCAAGTCTTGCATTCACGTGCACATTCAGGGGTTAATCCAACTTATTCATTCTTTATTTGCTCGAGGACTATCAAAGTTTAAAGTATAGGGGGGTGATGAATCCACGATTCATCATCTCAATATCCTGATCTTAGAAAAATCCCCGAGTAAAATCCCAGAAAAATGTACATAAATTCATTAAATTAACAAAATGTCTCTTGTAAATAAAATACACTAATTAATGTATATTAGATTGTACAAAATAAATTACAATAAAAATCCACAAAATCAAGGGAGTTTCTCACCTGTAAATAGTCCAAAACTTTATGTATTTTTAATAATTTCATTTCAACTCCTTTTTGGCTAATTCTTCCTTCAACTTGTTCATAACCATGTATATAAAAATACAAAAATACAAAACAAATTTTAGCTCAAATAAATGCTCCTAGATCCCAAAGAGAAAAAAGCCGTAAAGTCCAACTTCCAAGCCAAATTCCCACTCCGTATGAACTCCAAATTCACCAAACTCACTTTTAAAGTTCAAGTTAGAAAATTTTCTATCCAACGGAAGTGATTTCATTAAAATCGGAGTTCATTTGTAAAAGTTGGGTTTTGGGACCTAGATGTACATTGTATATTATGTATATATTCATTCTTTCTTCATTTTTTATTTTACCTTTCTTAATTATTAAAATACAAAAAAAATTATGCTTGTGTTATATTTTGATTATAGTATTTTATTGTATTTTTTTGCTATAATTATCTCTTATTAAAAAGATAAAAAAATACATAATAGAAAAGCAAATAAAAAATGTACATGTTGTATGTATTCCCTTGTCAATTCTCCACTATTTATTTTCTTCTCTTTTATTCTATTGTAATTAAAGTAGCCAACTTTATTTTATTTATTTATTTATTTTACATTCTCTACAATAACCACCATTCAACTCATTCTACCACCAACCTCCATTCAACCCCACCATTCTTTAAAACCTCCCATTCAACTCCATTAATAAAATAACCTCCCACCACTTTAATAACCTCTCATTTCATCATCTATTTATACATCCCATCCTCCTCAATTTGCATTTGATCCATCTTTATGTGAGGAGAGCCTAGTTCCCAGAGTTGAATCGGTGACAGCGACGCAACCGCGGTCGAGCGACGACAGCCCTCTCTCCGGTGAGATCCGTTGGCTTTTTGGCCAACATCACAGCCGCAACCACGCGCTGCTCAAGCTCATTGCGCGCCGGCGATTCGAGCGAAGACCATGCTCTCGTGAGCACATCATAGGCGACCGTCCAATCTTAGGTAAGTTTATTTTCATCTTGTCATCATTTGTTTCTTTGCAAATTTTTTTAGCACATCACATTACCACCAACCTTCATTTGTTTATATCTCTATCACTTCACCACCAACTCATCATCTTCCTCTTTTGCATACATGTTTTCCCCCTCCAGATGAGAGTGAACTGGGGGTGGTGTATAGGCCCTGCTGGCCATCTGTGAGCGGTTAGTTTCAGCCATCTGCTCGAATACCCTCCAGACGGTATCCGCTCCTCGAGATGTATAACTGCCTCCACAGGCAGCACTCACTAAACCCTGCATCTCAGGGTTGAGACCAGTAAAGAATGACTGGACCAAGATGTTATCATCTAGTCCATGACAGGGACACTTCTGCAGGATGTCCTTGAATCTTTCCCAAGCATCACAAAAAGCTTCATGGGGTAATTGGGAAAAACTCGTAATGCGCATCCTCATCATGTTAGTTCTACTCAAAGGGTAGAACTTCTTCAAAAATAGGTCCTTGAACTGGGCATATGTGGTGACGGCGATCCCAAGATTCTTTAACCAGTAATCAGCTTTGCCACCCAAGGCAAATGGAAGGGCTTTGAGGCCTAATATAATCCTGGCTAACATTTTGATGGTTAGGTTAGCGCAGATGAGCTCAAAGTCCCTTAGGAATGCATATGGTTCCTCATAAGCATTCCCATCAAAGTGTGTCAACAGGTTCAGAAAATGTGGCTTCAATTCAAAATCAACCTCGGGTTCGGCCGGACTCAAGAAGTTCCGAATTTGATATTGTCCGGGGTTATACGCCGCATCCATTGGTGGTTGGACCCCAACATTCAACTGTCCTAACTGAGCTCTGAGAAGTGCATGTTGCTGCTCAGATGCAGCTAATCTGGCTAGTATCATTCTCATTGGGTCTTCCTGATTCTCTTCTTCATCGTCTTTCTTCTTTGGAGGCATTTTTCTTGTGTCTTCTTTAGGTCCTGAATCAGCAAGGTGTGCTTGATTAGAAGAGGATTTATGAATCAAGGTATTCTCATCGAGGCGAAGGTCTTCCTCGGTGAGGTGGGAAGAGAGAAAGGGAATGGTTTGAGAGTAACCATCCTAAGAGTGAGTGATCCTGGGCTCAAGAGAGTCATGAGTCCAGGTTGGTCCACGTTGCGCATGGGTCTGTGAAGACATACTTATTGGAGGGTTCAAAGGGAGATTCGCAAAGTCCGAATAATTATCCCCCCAATCAGTCATCTTCGATGTCAAAAAGAACTGATTTAGAACACGATATTTCAATGAGGTGCTAGTTCTACGGTGCACGTAAATGTGCGGAGTAAACTCACACAATACAAACGCAATTCAAACCCTCAATTTCACCAACTCAACACATGATGACCGTAAGAGTTCGGCCGAATTATCTTGTCAATTTTAGTTGGTGAGAAATACAATCTTGGAAAGATTAACGAGCTGTTAGGTGCCCGTATTTTCCTATAAACTGACCCGGTTCAAAGAACCAGTAGTAAGTAAGAAATCCAGACTTGGCTCTATCCTAGGGTCGTCTCTCTCTCACATGCAAGTAAAACAAACAATGAGGGCTTTATGCACCCGAGAACAGGGGTTCTTTTTATTCCAATTTTTTTAAATCGACTTGCTCAATTCAGTCCCAATTTTATAGTTAGGTTATCACTTGAAATTTATGTGAACACACAAGCACGTCTACCGTTCAGTCCCAATTTCCTTTTGACTTTAAGTTATAAAACAAGAGGGGAATCGGAAATCAGAATGCAAACAAGAAACTATGATGCATGCTCAGAAGAAGGTATACTTACAGTGAATCCCAGCACTCTCCATGCATTATGCAAAACTGAATTTGTAAATATTACACTAAATGCATGCAGATCGAGAAACCGCACCTAAACAATATACTATTAGTGGGGAAGAATTGATTTAATTTTGAGCTAAGTAGTATGTGTTTATGTGCGTCTCATTATGAAACTTATAAGATATGTGAATCTTCTAAGATATATGTGTGGCCTAAATTACGAGCACAAGCAATAAAATATTCTAATAAAAATATGCTCTAAGAGCCATGAGTGCAAGTCCTATTCTACGTCAAGCAACCACACGACCACAAGAGGGTCCAATGTCCAGTTCGGATACACGCGCGAGCTCTCAAACAAGAGCCGCTGGAAAGTGTGAATTACCTAAATTATTACAATAATCACAAAAACTCCCTCAAAAATAAACTAATTCTCCTTGATCTTCAGCAGCCGACGCGCGTCACGTCCGTCGACCTCCGATGCACTCCAAGTCCACCGGGCCCTCGTAAGGAAAATGATATTTATATTAGAGAGATAAACAACAAAATATATACAAAAATATGTAAAGAAGAATGACAGAAAATGAACTAATTACAAAGTGGCTCGAGGGTCAGACTACCCGAGTAAATGAAATCTAAATCCAAATTTTTAAATTAGTCCCTAAGCCGTTTGCCTCCCCAACAACGGTGCCATCTGACGAGTCGCTAGATACGATATTTAATTCGGACACGTTGTAGTACGTGTACTTAGCGATTCTATCAGAACCGAGAGAAGATCTCCGTGAAGAGTGTCTCGGCTTAATTTATATCCCGGGCAAGTCCGGGGTCGAACACATGGAGGCAAAGGAACAACTTCGGGGGTAATTTGAAAATTAAGTTTTAGATTTCCAATGCGGGTTTTTT
The DNA here is from genome assembly GCA_037367405.1 of Ottelia alismoides. Lineage (NCBI taxonomy): Eukaryota > Viridiplantae > Streptophyta > Magnoliopsida > Alismatales > Hydrocharitaceae > Ottelia > Ottelia alismoides. Next base: position 434,049 of record JAZKJV010004381.1, on the reverse strand, counting down.
ATATTTTTTAATGCACAAACAAATGTAAAAGCAAATGCGGTTGAATTAAAACGCTAAGAAAGTATACAACTTAGCCAAATTAATTTTAATGTCAAATCAATTCAATTTAGCTAAATTATATTTTTCCTAGAATCCTAATCCAGTGATGAACTCCAAACACATTTTTTTGTATTTTTATGGGTTAAAATGCAACAATGAAAAATACACACTTTTTATGGGTTTTTTCGTAATTTATCACACAAACAGTAAGCAAAAATTATGAAAAATTTACTGGAATGAAAATATAATGCAAGGCAAATACAAATTTTTTTTGGAATTTTTTGATAATATATGAATTTTTTATAGATTTTTAGTGAAAACAGAGTGACAGTGAGTAAATAATTTCTAATAAATTCACAATGTCAAATTAATCAGAGTGCAAATTATCTCAAGTCGATATTTTCATGTGGCATACAGGAGACTTCGAATTTTGCGAAAATGATGTATTTGGATTTAATTAAAGATCAAATACTAAAATCACTCTACAATTTATTTCAGGCACAAGATAACTCCATTTTAAATGAAATTTGGATAGTAACTAAAGTACATTTCAAGGCATCATCTCAAATTTTTGGAGAATTTTTAGAGAGACCATGAGTGAGATATGATTTTAAGAGAACTGATTGGGTAAAATATGTAGAACTTCAATTTGACAATTTTAATTAATTCATAATAACTCACAAAAATATAAATAAATATTCAAAAGATAGAGAATTAGTTTCTCAACATCAAACCATTTTTCATTAAATAAAAATATGCATAAACGAGGTCCAAATTAAAGCACAAACACAAGGTTATCCGTGCAAAGATGAATTAAACAAGAACATAACAATACATGTACGAGGAACTGTTTGTAATTATAGAAACTTGACGGGAAATATGTGCGATATTTACATTAAAAAAATTAGAAAGAAAAGAGACCTTCTTCTTCCTTTGTGCGCAGGAGGAGGAACCTAAAGAGGAGATCGGTGGCGCGGTCGCGCACGGCCGTACGCGCAGCGGCGCTCGTCGGAGGAGGAGGCGGCGAGGTCGGGTGGAGGCGCAGCCCGCGGCGCTCGCGCGGAGGGATGGCGGGGCCGCGCGGACCTGGAGAGGTGCGGTAGGCGAGGGGCGAGGGTGCCACCTGCGGGTGGTTGCAGGCTGAGAGAAGGCCGTTACGGCGGGATGGCGGGGCCGCGCGGCTGCGCTGGCAGCGATTGGCGGTGCACCTGAAGGCGAGGGCGGGCGGCGATGGAGGAGGGGGAGGTGGGGCGGTGGCCGTCCTGTTGCAATTTTTTTCTTTTTTTCTTTTAATTTTTTTTAACTGTTGTAATGTGTGTTTTTTTATTTTAGTTTTTTTTATTTTTTTAATTTTGATTTCTTAAATAGGGAACAAAAATGGATATGTGCAACAAAGGGAAAGATGAAGGTGATAGTGATGATATGGTGTGATAATGGTGGTGAAGGAATGGTGAAGATGGGGATAAAATACAAGGGAACAAAATATGAGATAAACAAAACAATAAGGGATATGAGAAGAAATACTTACCTGAATCTTCGTCGGATTGGCGGAGCAGCTACGCTGGACTCCTGTCGTCGCCTCGATCCGATTGGCGAAACAAAAATCGGAGAAGCTATGCGAGCTCGATGGAGAACTCGTGACGCGGCGATGGTGGTCGTCGCGGATCTCGCCTGAAGGAGGTCTTCGTTTGAGGAAGAAGATTCACCTCTGTCACCAACAAAACATTCCAAGCTCTCTTCTTATTCTATTAGAATGGCGGAAGAAAACGCAAGGGCAGTGGCCGCTGCAGCCACCCCCTCCTGCTTCCACCGCCGGCCATCAAGCAGCCACCGCGGGCGGCCGCGCTCTCCCTAGCGGCGCCGCACCGCGCCGCTCCACGCCTCGCCATCAGGCGGCCGTGCTCCCAACAGCTCCGCCCAGCCACCACCCCGCCACGCTGCAACTCTCCCAGCTGCGCCGCCCCGCGCCTCGCCGCCAGCCCCCCCGCACGCGCGTTTTCATCCGCCATTCTAATAGAATAAGGAGAGAGCTTGGAATGTTTTGTTGGTGACAGCGGCGAAGCGTCTTCCTCAAACGAAGACCTCCTTCAGGCGAGATCCGCGACGACCACCATCGCCGCCTCACGAGTTCTCCATCGAGCTCGCATAGCTTCTCTGATTTTTGTTTCGCCAATCGGATCGAGGCGACGACAGGAGTCCAGCGTAGCTGCTCCACCAATCTGGCGAAGATTCAGGTAAGTATTTCTTCTCATATCCCTTATTGTTTTGTTTATCTCATATTTTGTTCCCTTGTATTTCATCCCCATCTTCACCATTCCTTCACCACCATTATCACACCATATCATCACTATCACTTTCATCTTTCCCTTTATTGCACATATCCACTTTTGTTCCTTGTTTAAGAAATCAAAATTAAAAAAATTAAAAAAAACTAAAATAAAAAAACACACATTACAGCAGTTAAAAAAATTTAAAAGAAAAAAATTGCAGCAGGACGGTCGTCGCCCCACCTCCCCCTCCTCCATCGCCGGCCGCCCTCGCCTTCAGGTGCACAGCCAACCGCTTCCAGCGCGGTCGCGCGGCCCCGCCATCCCGCCGCAGCGGCCTTCTCTCAGCCCGCAACCACCCGCAGGTGCCACCCTCGCCCCTCGCCTACCGCACCTCTCCAGGTCCGCGCGGCCCCACCATCCCTCCGCGCGAGCGCCGCGGGCTGCGCCTCCACCCGACCTCGTCGCCTCCTCCTCCGACGAGCGCCGTTGCGCGTACGGCCGTGCGCGACCGCGCCACCGATCTCCTCTTTGGGTTCCTCCTCCTACGCACAAAGGAAGAAGAAGGTCTCTTTTCTTTCTAATTTTTTAATGTAAATATTGCACATATTTCCTGTCAAGTTTCTGTAATTACAAACAGGTCCTCGTACATGTATTGTTATGTTCTTGTTTAATTCATCTTTGCACGGATAACCTTGTGTTTATGCTTTAATTTGGACCTCGTTTATGCATCTTTTTATTTAATGAAAAATGGTTTGATGTTGAGAAACTAATTCTCTATCTTTTGAATATTTATTTGTATTTTTGTGAGTTATTGTGAATTAATTAAAATTGTCAAATTGAAATTCTACATATTTTACCCAATCAGTGCTCTTAAAATCATATCTCAGTCATGGTCTCTCTAAAAATTCTCCAAAAATTTGAGATGATGCCTTGAAATGTACTTTAATTATTGCCCAAATTTCATCTAAAATGGAGTTATCTTGTGCCTGAAATAAATTATAGAGTGATTTTAGTATTTGATTTTTAATTAAATCCAAATACATTATTTTCGCAAAATTCCAAGTCTCCTGTATGCCACATGAAAATATCGACTTGAGATAATTTGCTCTTTGATTAGTTTGACATTGTGGATTTATTAGAAATTATTTACTCACTGTCACTCTATTTTCACTAAAAATCCATAAAAAAATTCATATATTATCAAAATTTCCAAAAAAATACTGTATTCGCCTTGCATCATGTTTTCATTCCAGTAAATTTTTTATAAATTCTGCTTACTGTTTGTGTGATAAATTGTGAAAAACCCATAAAAAGTGTGTATTTTTCATTGTTGTATTTTAACCCATGAAAATACAAAAAAATGTGTTTGGTGTTCATCACTGGATTAGGATTCTAGGAAAAATATAATTTAGCTAAATTGAATTGATTTGACATTAAAATTAATTTGGCTAAGTTGTATACTTTCTTAGTGTTTTAATTCAGCCGCATTTGCATTTACATTTGTTTGTGCATTAAAAAATATAAAAAAAACCGCATTGGAAATCTAAAACTTAATTTTCAAATTACCCCCGAAGTTGTTCCTTTGCATCCCTGTGTTCGACCCCGGACTTGCCCGGGATATAAATTAAGCCGAGACACTCTTCACGGAGATCTTCTCTCGGTTCTGATTGAATCGCTAAGTACACGTACTACACGTGTCCGAATTAAATATCGTATTTAGCGACTCGTCAGATGGCGCCGTTACCGAGGAGGCAAACGGCTTAGGGACTAATTTAAAAATTTGGATTTAGATTTCATTTACTCGGGTAGTCTGACTCCCGAGCCACTTTGTAATTAATTCATTTTCTGTCATTCTTCTTTACATATTTTTTGTATATATTTTGTTGTTTATCTCTCTAATATAAATCTAATTTTCCTTGCGAGGGCCCGGTGGACTTGGAGTGCATTGGAGGTCGACGGACGTGAGCGCGTCGACTGCTGAAGATCAAGGAGAATTAGTTTATTTTTGAGAGAGTTTTTGTGATTATTGTAATAATTTAGGTAATTCACACTTTCCAGCGGCTCTTGTTTGAGAGCTTGCGTGTGTATCTGGACTGGACATTGGACCCTCTTGTGGTCGTGTGGTTGCTTGACATAGAATAGGACTTGCACTCGCGGCTCTTAGAGCATATTTTTATTAGAATATTTTATTGCTTGTGCTCGTAAGTTAGGCCACACATATATCTTAGAAGATTCACATATCTTATAAGATTCATAATGAGACTCACATAAACACGTACTACTTAGCTCAAAATTAAATCAATTCTTCCCCGTTAATAGTATATTGTTTAGGTGTGGTTTTTTCGATCTGCATGCATTTAGTGCAACATTTACAAATTAAGTTTTGCATAATGCATGGAGAGTACCGGGATTCGCTGTAAGTATACCTTCTTCTGAGCATGCATCATAGTTTCTCATTTGCATTCTGATTTCCGATTCCCCTCTTGTTTTATAACTTAAGATCAAAAGGAAATTGGGACTGAACGGTAGACGTGCTTGTGTGTTCACATAAATTTCAAGTGATAACCTAACTCTAAAATTGGGACTGAATTGAGCAGGTCGATTTTAAAAAATTGGAATAAAAAGAACCCTTGTTCTCGGGTGCATAAAGCCCTCATTGTTTGTTTTACTTGCAAGTGAGAGAGAGAGATGACCCCAGGATAGAGCCAAGTCTGGATTTCTTACTTACTACTGGTTCTTTGAACCGGGTCAGTCTGTAGGAAAATACGGGCACCTAACAGCTCGTTAATCTTTCCAAGATTGTATTTCTCACCAACTAAAATTGACAAGATAATTCGGCCGAACTCTTACGGTCATCATGTGTTGAGTTGGTGAAATTGAGGGTTTGAATTGCATTTGTATTGTGTGAGTTTACTCCGCACATTTACGTGCACCGTAGAACTACCACCTCATTGAAATATCATGTTTTAAATCGGTTCTTTTTGACATCGAAGATGATTGATTGGGGGGATAATTATTCGGACTTTGTGAATCTCCCTTTGAACCCTCCAAGAAGTATGTCTTCACTGGTCCATGCGCAACGTGGACCAACCTGGACTCATGACTCTCTTGAGCCCAGGATCGCTCACTCTCAGGATGGTTACTCTCAAACCATTCCCTTTCTCTCTTCCCACCTCACCGAGGAAGACCTTCGCCTTGATGAGAATACCTTGATTCATAAATCCTCTTCTAATCAAGCACACCTTGCTAATTCAAGACTAAAGAAGACACAAGAAAAATGCCTCCAAAGAAGAAAGACGATGAAGAAGAGAATAAGGAAGACCCAATGAGAATGATACTAGCTAGATTAGTTGCATCTGAGCAGCAACATGCACTTCTCAGAGCTCAGTTAGGACAGTTGAATGTTGGGGTCCAACCACCAATGGATGCGGCGTATAACCCCGGACAATATCAAATTCGGAACTACTTGAGTCCGGCCGAACCCGAGTTTGATTTTGAATTGAAGCCGCATTTTCTGACCTGTTGCCACACTTTGATGGGAATGCTTCTGAGGAACCATATGCATTCTTAAGGGACTTTGAGCTCATCTGCGCTAACCTCAAACATCAAAATGTTAGCCAGGATTATATTAGGCTCAAAGCCCTTCCATTTGCCTTGGGTGGCAAAGCTGATTACTGGGTAAAGAATCTTGGGATCGTCGTCACCACATATGCCCAATTTAAGGACCTGTTTTTGAAGAAGTTCTACCCTTTGAGTAGAACTAACATGATGAGGATGCGCATTACGAGTTTTTTCCAATTACCCCATGAAGCTTTTTGTGATGCTTGGGAAAGATTCAAGGACATCCTGCAGAAGTGTCCATGTCATGGACTAGATGATAACATCTTGGTCCAGTCATTCTTTACTGGTCTCAACCCTGAGATGCAGGGTTTAGTGAGTGCTGCCTGTGGAGGCAGCTATACATCTCGAGGAGCGGATACCGTCTGGAGGGTATTCGAGCAGATGGCTGAAACTAGCCGCTCACAGATGGCCAGCGGGGCCTATACACCATCCCCATGTTCACTCTCATCTGGAGGGGGAAACATGTATACAAAAGAGGAAGATGATGAATTGGTGGTGAAGTGATAGAGATATAAACAAATGAAGGTTGGTGGTAATGCGATGTGCTAAAAAAAATTTGCAAAGAAACAAATGATGACAAGATGAAAATAAACTTACCTAAGATGGATGGTCCTATGATGTGCTCACGAGAGCACGATCTTCGCTCGAATTGCTGGTGCGCGATGAGCTCGAGCAGCGTGCGGTTGCAGCTGCGATGTTGGCCAAAAAGCTAACGGATCTCACCGGAGAGAGGGCTGTCGTCGCTCGACCGCAGTTGCGTCGCTGTCACCGATTCAACTCTGGGAACTAGGCTCTCCTCACATAAAGATGGATCAAAGGCAAATTGAGGAGGATGGGATGTATAAATAGATGATGAAATGAGAGGTTATTAAAGTGGTGGGAGGTTATTTTATTAATGGAGTTGAATGGGAGGTTTTAAAGAATGGTGGGGTTGAATGGAGGTTGGTGGTAGGATGAATTGAATGATGGTTATTGTAGAGAATGTAAAATAAATAAATAAATAAAATAAAGTTGGCTACTTTAATTACAACAGAATAAAAGAGAAGAAAATAAATAGTGGAGAATTTACAAGGGAATACATACAACATGTACATTTTTTATTTGCTTTTCTATTATGTATTTTTTTATCTTTTTAATAAGAGTTAATTACAGCAGAAAAAAACAATAAAATACTATAATCAAAATATAACACAAGCATAATTTTTTTTTGTATTTTAATAATTAAGAAAGGTAAAATAAAAAATGAAGAAAGAATGAATATATAATAATATACAATGTACATCTAGGTCTCAAAACCCAACTTTTACAAATGAACTCCGATTTTAATGATATCACTTCCGTTGGATAGATAATTTTCTAACTTGAACTTTAAAAGTGAGTTTGGTGAATTTGGAGTTCATACGGAGCGGGAATTTGGCTTGGAAGTTGGACTTTACGGCTTTTTTCTCTTTGGGATCTAGGAGCATTTATTTGAGCTAAAATTTGTTTTGTATTTTTGTATTTTTATATACATGGTTATGAACAAGTTGGAGAAAGAATTAGCCAAAAAGGAGTTGAAATGAAATTATTAAAAATACATAAATTTTTGGGCTATTTACAGGTGAGAAACTCCCTTGATTTTGTGGATTTTTATTGTAATTTATTTTGTACAATCTAATATACATTAATTAGTGTGTTTTATTTACAAGAGATATTTTGTTAATTTAATGAATTTATGTACATTTTTCTGGGATTTTACTTGGGGATTTTACTAAGATCAAGATATTGAGATGATGAATCGTGGATTCATCAGTAGTGAAACATGTAACTGATGTCCCGCTATCACTACTATGCAATTATCTAAGATTTCTTGGATTATAAATACTTGTCCTCCTGGTCTCTTGATCAGATAGGACTGTTGTACCTTTACTGGTATCTTACCCAAAGTGGGTACTAACCGTCGAGTAATAAATGAATGTGAAGCACCAGAATCAAATAAAGCATGTACTGAAAAACCATGAATAGTAATGGTACCTCGTACGACTGTGCCTGAATTGTAGGCTTGTTCTTCAGTAATTGCATTGAGCTGACCATTAGGAATAGGCAAGCTAGAACCCGCAACACTTTGTGGTGGTTGTTGTGTAGGAGGCGCTCCTTTTGAGCCACGACCTCTACCATGTCTTTGTTGGAAATGCGAGCCCACGGCGAGCCATTATGCAATAAATGTCATTGCAGTTCACTCCTTAATCTGAAATGAAGAATACATAATTTGCATAATAGGTCCCTTAGTACAATTAAGGTTATGTACCATGGCCATCTTGATGATCATACAGCTGTTGATTCAACTATTGAATCATAGAGGCTGGTGCTTGGATGAATATCTAAAGAGTTAGATTGAGGACTCATCAAGCACCGTCAGATGATTGTTAAGAGATGATCTCCAGCCTGAGTAGGAGATGGCAATCCTTATCTCTGAAGGCTGATATCTGACCGACCTCTTGATGCTGATCCTCTGCATAGGAATAGAGATTCGGAGGTGTCAGATTAGTTAGGTCAAAGAGTTGACTTAACGAGATCGAGATAACCAAAGTCCTATATCGTATGCTGTCATGATATAGGCACACATCCTCTGACCGGAGACAGATGTGTTACTATATGTCTGAGTGTGTACATTTGGCAGACCAATAGGTTGATGACCTAATCAAGGTCTATACACCGGCGCGCTGGTGTGCATATAAGGGCATATGAGTAATACGATCTCTCAAAGGGATCATACAGGTTCAGTTACTGAACCGGAAGACATGAGCTCACTCATGAGATATTGGGAAGAATCAAATTCCGTGCGCACGGTCGTCTCGCTTTGGAAGCTTGACTGAATTTGTAGGTTTGATATATACTTTTGGAAAGTATATGATCAAGACCTAGGTATGATATATGCTTTTGGAAAGTATATGATCGATCCCGACTCCCAATGATCGAATGAGAAACTTAATGATAAAAACATGAAGTAGACAGTATAAAGTTGATCGAATACTTCGGGTTTAGTCTGAGTCTTCCAGTATGCAGGATGTACAGGTATTGGGAATACCTGAGGGTGATGTGATCATAAACGATTGTATAACCATGACGCTTCCATTCCTAGGGAGTGATGAAACGGGTCTGGATTTTAGTGACTCCTCTCAGTAGAGAAGTGATCTGATCTTGGTCCAAGTATTGGACATTGATCTGAATGTGATTCAGATACAATGAAAAGATTAGATTTACGGTCTTGATTTAATCAAGCATCTATGGGAGGCCCGCGATCTGGATTTGAGATACGATCTCAATATCCATGTCACTATACGTGGAACAATACAATCGCCCTGTCCTTATCTCCAAGTATCTGCGGAGAAAGCGCATTATCCTTGAAGGAGTTCATGGATAATTCTATTGTTGATATATGTATCCGAGCATTAAGAATATGGATAATTAAATGTGATTTAATTATCATGATTAATATGAATTTGATTCATATTATAAAGAGAGCTATCTTAGATAATTAGATTATCAAAGATGTAAGTAATGTGAATATGATTCATATTATTTGGACACAAGAGAATAGAGATCCAAAATGATTAAATGTGATTTAATCATCATGGATATGAATAATGTGGATAGCAATATCCATATTAATCAAATATATTATAAATGTGATTTATAATATATAAGAGAGAGATGTTTGTAATTTACATTTGTTAATTAAATGTTAATGTGAATTGGATTCACATTGGACATTAAATTGAAAAAGTAATTTACATTTTGTTTTGGGTTGTGAATGTGATTCACAAATTTCCAATGGCATGATTGTAATGTTCACAAAATAAATTGGATTTATTTTTGTGAAATAATTTGCAACAAAAGTTGTTGCAAATATTGGAGAGAATCATGAGATAATATAATCTCATGTAATAGGAAAAGGAAGCTCCCTTCCTAAAAAGGAGAGGGGACGGCCACAATTCCCATGAGGAATTGGTGGCCGTCCACCCTCCTTATGGAAGGAGGCTTGCCTCCTTTCCTATTTCTCCATTGGAGATTAATTTGATATAAAATCAAATTATATTTATTGTATATTTGATTTTTTATTAAATTAATTGTTGTTGTGTTTTTAGCAACAAATCATGACCATTGAAAGAAACACAAATTAATGTGGACCATTGGATTTGTGTTGACACATGGATTGAGATCCATGGATCCCAAAACCCTATATAAGGAGAGGCACCCCATTGCTCTTCTTGACACACACATAAGTGGAGGCAACAAATCTCTCTCTCTCTCATTCTCTCTACACGTCCTCTCTCTTTCTCTCTCATGTGGCCGTCCATCATGGATGCCCTAGAGAGGTTCTCCATCGCCGCGGCATCGTCGTTATGCTGCCCGATGGTTTGCTCGTGGATCTCCGTCTCCTTCGGTGCGCCCCGCTCGTGAAGAAGACATCGGATCTCGTGTGTCGAGATCAGGAGATCTGTAGCTTGGATCATCAACATGGATTGCGAGAAGCACGCGGTTCATCCCCGCGCTCGCAAGCGTCTCCTCCGTCGGATCAGACTTGAGACAGGAGGTCTCTTTGTTTAGAGACTCGATCGCAACCACGCTTCAAGAGGTAAACCTAATACTTGTTTGTGGTTTAGACGAAACGATCCGAGAAGTGTTCTTGGATCATGTGGTTTCGTCGCAAGAAAATTTTTTAATTTCCGCTGCATAGAACAACTAGTGCGACTAGTCGTTCTTCGTCGTATCCGATACGACGATCACGCTTCCGTGATGCGCTTGAGGATCTCACCATATCCCTCAAGTGGTATCAGAGCCTTAGGTCGGTGGTTTTGGATACGATCCATAAACCGAGGACGACTTGGGTTCATTAGGGTTTGCGAAAGTTTTCTTGCATTTCATTTTCGCATCTCTGTTTTGATATTATTTTCGGCACTGTTTAAGTTGTTTAAACACGAAAATAATAATTGTATTTTGTTCTCCATTAAATAAGGAAACCGTAGGATCTGAGTTTGCGTGATTTCGATTCCGTTTGCTCTAGATATGCTCATTTTAGTAAACATGTATCCACTGTTTCGGGGACTGCGGATCATGACGTAATTAAGATGTTAATTGCGGATTTGAAACGCCTTGAAATGCGTGAAAATCTCTTGGGTTCTGTTGTAAATCAAGTTAGCAAACTTTAGAAATTTATTTTGCTTAATTTGGATTTAAATTGATTTAGATATGGTATTTTTAGTAAGTGAGGGTCACTGCTGAAAATACTTTCCTAATCAAGAACCTAGTGATTGTCATTTAATTAATTAGTGAAATTAAATTGTTTAATTTCCTGGAATAATTATGCATAAATATTTGTGAAATATTTAATGATAATTATGTCCTTAAATGACTTTGCCCTAACCAACAAATGATTAGATGTGATCTAGATCAAGATTGGTTACATAATCTACATGATCAACATTCCAACAAACATGTTGCTTGAATAGGACTTGGGATTTGTTTAGCAAATCTCATTATAATGTTAATCAAAATTGTTTTGATTATTACTATATGGTATAATTTCGGTTGAAGAACCGATGATCATCTCAAGTACAAATTAATCAATTTGGCATTATCCTTTCCCGAGGCGGATATGGTGCCTAGTCGGAGAGCATTGGGGTTGCGGGTTGCAACGTATGTGGTCCGTCCCACTCTCGTCGGTACTGGCCATGACAGCGGGTAGGGCCGGGATAATGTCCGAGGGATTAAGATGTATTTTTCTAATTATTAAAATTCGAAATAATACGTATTTAAGATAATACCATTATTCAAGTAACTATTAAAATGTTTGTTGGATATTAATTGGATCATTAATTTAATATGATTAGATTAATTGGAATCCAATTAATATTGAAATACTCTAATATTATTAGAGTTAATAATTCCCTTGGAAGAATTAATTATGTGAATGTGATTCACGATAATTAATTAAAATTTGAATATGAGGTGGAGGATCACATAAGTGACATCCATGGTCTCCCGTCAAGGCGAAGGGTTCCGTCGCCAGGGATTGTATGTAGGAGACGCCTGTCCGAAGTGACAGCTCCTGTATGCAAGCGCATCTGGATCGGGCTCTTTGCTTCTCGAAAGAGTAAGGCCGTATACGTAGTGACCCCAATATCGGATCCTCATATTATTGGGGCGATATTGGATTGCGTATAGCGAGTACTATTCCTGTTGACGGTTGGTTCAATTAACGACGGGTCAACATCGCCTTAGGGGTGGTGGGCCCGGGTGTTAAAGACCGAATTGGGAAATGCAAGTTGGACTTGCAAAGCGGAATGTGTTCCCGCTTCTTTTTATCCGAGTTGCAGATTCTCATATTATTGGGATGTAACAAAGATAAGGAAGGAGATCCCAGATCTTGTTGAGATATAATGGTAAGTATATCTCTTACATTGAAAGTGATTAAGGGAATGAACTTTTAATGTTGACAAGACAAGACAACTTTGATATAAAAAATCCTAAATCAAAGTAAAACATATATATATTTATATATTTATGCAAATTTCTTATTTCAGATAATCCTTCATTAAAACCCACTCAATGATATACTCAATAATAACCAGTGAAATATCTTGGATTGGACTCATGATCCAGATATTGTACTTGCAGTTGGACACATAATGTATGTGGTTGCAATGAGCAAGTTTCCTCATAATAATGAGGAATGACAATTAAATAGATAATAAGACTACAACCCTAGGGTTTGTATGTCTCTATAGTCTTGATCTCTCATCGGATGTACTTTGGAAGTGACATGTCGATGATGATCGCAATTGTCAAATAATCCTTATAAAATTTATGAAGATATTCGGGCATACATATGTGCTCTTGACATTTAACATGAATGAGATGGTTCACTGCATCATGCTGAATGGTGGCTCTATAAGAGATGGTGTATTCAAATTGTTTGAGTACCTACCTGAACCTATGTTTTAAGAGTTTAGATGGATGTAGATGATGAGTGTCATCATTCTACTATCTATACTCTGGTCATTCATGAAGCTTCATAATATTCATATTGTATGAATTTAATGAAGCATGTATAAATGTTGAAATGCTCTTACATAAGAGATCCTTAGTCTTAAGCAATGGTTGCTTATAGATAAAGGGAGCGCAGTGGAAGCATGGGTTGGACCCGAGTAAGAAGTATGTCAAAGAGTTGACTATACATCTGTGACTTCCATATGTCATCCGAAGTGTTGGATGAATGCCAATACTGCAATAAGTTGATGTGTTGATAGTATGACTATCAAGTCTATCTAGAATCCTTAGAGAAGGACTCGGATGGAGCATCAGATTAATCTACATAAATCATTGATAAGATAAAGTCAAATAATTGTATCTCAATCTTCTGATGACATTTGCAATAGGTTGCATATGTTTTAGAAGACTGGAAAATTTGATCTTAAAGGTTTATAGTTATCCACATGGATATTGATGCAATTGTTGCAACAATCTCTGTTGGATTGATAGACTTGTTAATTTCAGTGGGAGAGTCCTTAGTCTTAGAGAATGTCTCTATGACCTAGATATAAGAATACACTCATTGTTTGTTTCTAAATGTTGGAAATAAACATGAATTCTGAGGTAGAACTATCATAAAAGGTTATGATGGAGATATTTCAGATAGTAATCTAAAATCTAGTGGACTCCACTAAATTAGAAAATTAATGAATGGTTCATTAACATTTCTAAATACTGAAATTAAACCTTAAGATCAATAGGAGGATGAAGATCATTTGACAATGATCTAGCATCAAGCCTTGGACATTTGTCTATTGATTTGATCAATAGACTAGTAAGAGATGAAACTTTAGAATGTCTAAAATTTCAAAACTTACATACTTATGAATATTGTATTCAAAGAAAAATGTCCAATACACCCTTCTTAGAGAAAGGTGTAAGATGTCAAGGTATTCAGGATCTCATACATATTGATGTATGTAGATCATCTATATCATAGTAAACATTATGGATATGTGATATCTGTTGATGATTATGTATGATATGAGATTTCTTCTCTTCACCTAAGAAACCTTTGAAATGTTCAAAGATTTCATTATTTTTGGTTTAAAACCAAAAGTTTGAAGGAAGATAAAATGAATTTGATCTAATCTAGGTAGCAAGTACCTGTTAGATAAATTCAAATAATACCTTATAGAGATATGAATATCATTTCTATCTCAATCCTCCTAACACACCTTAACTCAATAGAGTTATAGGTAGATACAATTGGATCATGTGTGACATGATCTTATCAATGATGAATTTTAGCATAATTATCCCTTAGTTTCCAGGTATGTATGTGTAGTAGAGACTACAATGTATATCCTTAATAAGGTTCCATGTATGTTGGAATCTAGCACTTGAGAGTGATGCTTCATTAGGAAAATAAAGGATGGTATTGGATACCTACTTTATGACCTTGAGATTCTTAAAGTATCTCATCTCTGAGAATGTGATTCTTAGAGGTTGAGACTCTTGAGAATCAAGATGAAAATGAAGTGTAGGAACTAATTTATCTTGAAAAGATAATGAGGCTCCTAAAATTGGAAATTAAAGGACAATTAAAGATGAAACACTAATACCTCTTCAAATGAGTTTGAGGATGGATTCCATGTGTTAGAGAAATCTGACAATGATCGAACTTCATGTGATGAAGCTTCTGAAGATCATAGCATGGATAGATGGATGTTAGCAATAAAAGTCTAATGTAGACTTCATGTACAAGTGTTGTATATGGACCCTCGAGGATCCACCTATATGGGTAAGACCCGTAAAGGTGTAAATGGATCTTCAAGAGAAAGGGAACCTGATGAGAAGGTACATACCTTCAAAGCATAGTTCGTAGCAATGAGCTACACATGGAAGAGAAGACATTGCTTGCAATGAGACTTGCTTTTCGGTGAACATGCTTAAAATCATCAGAATATTGCTAACCTTAGCTACACAACTTGACTATTGCATCTTCAAGATGTAAGTCCAGATTGCATTCCTATATGAATATCTCTCTGAGGATATTCGCATGAAGTAGCCCCAGGGCTTCATGGTTGAGGAAAGCAAGGTGTGCAAGATAAGGAATCCATCTAAGGACTCAAATAAGCTTCTTTGAGTTGGACCATAAGATTTGATGGAATTATAATTGTTGTGATTTCAGATAGAATCTTGATGAGCCATGTGAAGCTTAGTGGGAGTGCCTTTGTGTTCATCTTGCTGAATGTAGATGATATCCTGATCATTTAAAATGATATAAGATTAATAATAAGTGTTTTATTCTCTGGTTATTCCATATCTTGAAATATGATTTCAAAGATACCTCTTAGATCTTCATTCTGAAGTTGTTCAGAAGCCAAGAGAAGAGGATAATTGGACTGTCACATTTGTAGCATACCTTGGACATATTATATTTATAGAAATTCCAAGAAAGGCTTCTAACCCTTAAGATATGGTACTGACCTATCTTAAGGGATAGCACCTCAAAGAGTTGAGGGAGTAAATGCTACAACTACTTGCACTTGTGCATTAGTTACGAGAAGCTGAGTGTATGCTAGAGTGTACAAATACCAGATGTCTGTCATGCAGTGGGAGTAGTAAATTATTACTAATCCTACTGTAGAGATAAAACACTTGATTGCAGAAATAACAAAATCTTCATAGATGAGGAGATTTTTGAGATAGTAATCTCAAAGTCTTATCTTCAAAAGTTTAAGACCATGTAGATAGTGATCTATAAAGGTCTAAACTTTAGATACCTTAGGAGATAGAGATCTCCGGGAATGAAGGTATTCTAATAAGGATTATGGGGATACTGGTTATGATGTCAGGGACACTCTAACCAACTAGATTGAGTATTGGTTGCATGAGATGCAACATTCGCATTAGATGCGAGCACTGTTACTGGGGATATGCAAGTGCCGTAAAAGGACTTGGCATAGTCTCGCGGGAATAGAGTGACTAATCAGCTTACCTAGCTATTTTCTAAATAGCCTATGATTGTCACATGAGTGCGGGTTTAAATGATTAGCCCATTAATGGCTCTTTGGGCTAGTGGGAGATTGTTGGAAATGCGAGCCCACGGCGAGCCATTATGCAATAAATGTCATTGCAGTTCACTCCTTAATCTGAAATGAAGAATACATAATTTGCATAATAGGTCCCTTAGTACAATTAGGGTTATGTACCATGGCCATCTTGATGATCATACAGCTGTTGATTCAACTATTGAATCATAGAGGCTGGTGCTTGGATGAATATCTAAAGAGTTAGATTGAGGACTCATCAAGCACCGTCAGATGATTGTTAAGAGATGATCTCCAGCCTGAGTAGGAGATGGCAATCCTTATCTCTGAAGGCTGATATCTGACCGACCTCTTGATGCTGATCCTCTGCATAGGAATAGAGATTCGGAGGTGTCAGATTAGTTAGGTCAAAGAGTTGACTTAACGAGATCGAGATAACCAAAGTCCTATATCGTATGCTGTCATGATATAGGCACACATCCTCTGACCGGAGACAGATGTGTTACTATATGTCTGAGTGTGTACATTTGGCAGACCAATAGGTTGATGACCTAATCAAGGTCTATACACCGGCGCGCTGGTGTGCATATAAGGGCATATGAGTAATACGATCTCTCAAAGGGATCATACAGGTTCAGTTACTGAACCGGAAGACATGAGCTCACTCATGAGATATTGGGAAGAATCAAATTCCGTGCGCACGGTCGTCTCGCTTTGGAAGCTTGACTGAATTTGTAGGTTTGATATATACTTTTGGAAAGTATATGATCAAGACCTAGGTATGATATATGCTTTTGGAAAGTATATGATCGATCCCGACTCCCAATGATCGAATGAGAAACTTAATGATAAAAACATGAAGTAGACAGTATAAAGTTGATCGAATACTTCGGGTTTAGTCTGAGTCTTCCAGTATGCAGGATGTACAGGTATTGGGAATACCTGAGGGTGATGTGATCATAAACGATTGTATAACCATGACGCTTCCATTCCTAGGGAGTGATGAAACGGGTCTGGATTTTAGTGACTCCTCTCAGTAGAGAAGTGATCTGATCTTGGTCCAAGTATTGGACATTGATCTGAATGTGATTCAGATACAATGAAAAGATTAGATTTACGGTCTTGATTTAATCAAGCATCTATGGGAGGCCCGCGATCTGGATTTGAGATACGATCTCAATATCCATGTCACTATACGTGGAACAATACAATCGCCCTGTCCTTATCTCCAAGTATCTGCGGAGAAAGCGCATTATCCTTGAAGGAGTTCATGGATAATTCTATTGTTGATATATGTATCCGAGCATTGAGAATATGGATAATTAAATGTGATTTAATTATCATGATTAATATGAATTTGATTCATATTATAAAGAGAGCTATCTTAGATAATTAGATTATCAAAGATGTAAGTAATATGAATATGATTCATATTATTTGGACACAAGAGAATAGAGATCCAAAATGATTAAATGTGATTTAATCATCATGGATATGAATAATGTGGATAGCAATATCCATATTAATCAAATATATTATAAATGTGATTTATAATATATAAGAGAGAGATGTTTGTAATTTACATTTGTTAATTAAATGTTAATGTGAATTGGATTCACATTGGACATTAAATTGAAAAAGTAATTTACATTTTGTTTTGGGTTGTGAATGTGATTCACAAATTTCCAATGGCATGATTGTAATGTTCACAAAATAAATTGGATTTATTTTTGTGAAATAATTTGCAACAAAAGTTGTTGCAAATATTGGAGAGAATCATGAGATAATATAATCTCATGTAATAGGAAAAGGAAGCTCCCTTCCTAAAAAGGAGAGGGGACGGCCACAATTCCCATGAGGAATTGGTGGCCGTCCACCCTCCTTATGGAAGGAGGCTTGCCTCCTTTCCTATTTCTCCATTGGAGATTAATTTGATATAAAATCAAATTATATTTATTGTATATTTGATTTTTTATTAAATTAATTGTTGTTGTGTTTTTAGCAACAAATCATGACCATTGAAAGAAACACAAATTAATGTGGACCATTGGATTTGTGTTGACACATGGATTGAGATCCATGGATCCCAAAACCCTATATAAGGAGAGGCACCCATTGCTCTTCTTGACACACACATAAGTGGAGGCAACAAATCTCTCTCTCTCTCATTCTCTCTACACGTCCTCTCTCTTTCTCTCTCATGTGGCCGTCCATCATGGATGCCCTAGAGAGGTTCTCCATCGCCGCGGCATCGTCGTTATGCTGCCCGATGGTTTGCTCGTGGATCTCCGTCTCCTTCGGTGCGCCCCGCTCGTGAAGAAGACATCGGATCTCGTGTGTCGAGATCAGGAGATCCGTCGCTTGGATCATCAACATGGATTGCGAGAAGCACGCGGTTCATCCCTGCGCTCGCAAGCGTCTCCTCCGTCGGATCGGACTTGAGACAGGAGGTCTCTTTGTTTAGAGACTCGATCGCAACCACGCTTCAAGAGGTAAACCTAATACTTGTTTGTGGTTTAGACGAAACGATCCGAGAAGTGTTCTTGGATCATGTGGTTTCGTCGCAAGAAAATTTTTTAATTTCCGCTGCATAGAACAACTAGTGCGACTAGTCGTTCTTCGTCGTATCCGATACGACGATCACGCTTCCGTGATGCGCTTGAGGATCTCACCATATCCCTCAGTCTTCCTCCGTGTGTTGCTCCATTGCTCGAGGTGGATGTTATACTGTTAATTGGGGTTGATTTAAACCCTGAAGCTCTCAACTTCGGACAATCTTTCTTGATGTGGCCTTCCTGATGACAGTAAAAACACACACGTGCTCCTGTTTGAGCTGAAGATCCAGCCACAGAGGTGCTAGCTCCTGCTGTTGAGTCGCGAGGATATAGTGGAGGTCAAGAGAAACCCCTTCTTCCTGAAAATTCCTGACCCAAGGTCTGTGGTGAGCTTATATTGGAACCGGCTGGATGATAGCGACGATCTCTACGATTATAATGTGCCTTGCTTGTGGGTGGTCCACCATTAAAGTGGAAACTTCTTCTTTGGCAGTTTTCATCCCTCTCCATCTCTATACGAGAGGCGATGTCCATTGCTTCATCTACGGTTGTGGCTCTAAAACCAGCAAGCTTTTCTCGTAAATCTCCTTGAAGACCGCCAACAAATTTGGTAAGACACTCTTGTGGTGAAGCTTCTAGAGCTGGTGAGTACCGTAGTAGCTCAGTAAAGTGGATATGATAATCTCATACGGTCTTAGAACCCTGATTCAGAGAAGCCAACTCTCTCCTCTTTAATTCTTCCCAATGAGAGGGACAGAAGTGAGCTCGGAACCTCTCTTCAAAGATATCCCATGGAACAGGATTTGTTAACTTCTTGGAAATTGCTCTCCACCATCATCGTGCATAAACTGCTAGGGAGTAATCAGCAAAGTGCACCCAGGTATCAATTGGTGCATGGATTATCCTCAACATCTTAGTAACATCATCAAGCCATAACTCAGCCTCAGCAGGTATCTCTACACCTTTGAATCGAGGAATTTTTCCCTTTCGGTAATTATCTAGTAATGTTAGGTGTCTAAGAAGGGCCTTCTCCATTGCTCCTTCAACCGGGGTAGGAGCAGACTCAGTTGAAGGATGGTAACTAGATTCTTCCTCAGAAAGATGGACAGAACCTTCAATCCTGGCATCCAGGCTTACATGCCTCGGGTCTCTCAGCCTGTGCATTGAGCCTCTCCTCCAATGCCTGTTGCCTTTGCCCTATGTCTTGGAGCATTGCAATCATAGCCGTTAATTGTCTAGACACGTCTTGGTCTGCCATGATCCTGGGATGAGTCAAGGTCAAAGGTCAGTTACTATATGTCTTAGCATGATGTACATAAGGGACAATGACTTGTGAATGGTACTGCAGTCAGTTATTAAGATCAAAGGATCTTAATACAACCTTAGTTTTCTGAATACCGCTCATAGTTGATAATTACTAAATAAATTACTAGAGTAACCTTGCTCTGATACCAATCTGTCACGACCCCGATTCCCGGGTCGTCGGATCCTCCCATATCCGGATCGGATTACTCAGCAATAATTTATTCAGCAATCACAACTAATATTCAGAAATAGACTGCAAATAAAAATACTCAGAAGAAAGTATTTCAACATTTTTCCATTCACAAAATAAAGTTCAAATGATACACTATCCCAATATAACCATTTACATGTATATCAGCTTGAAAGAAAAATATATAAAAGATTATTAACTACCTTAAAAAGTAAAGCTACTGTGGTTGGTTGGATGTCTAGTATGTAAGCTGGATGAATTTTTAAATTCCTTGTGATGGCTCACCGATACCTGTTGGATTTTCCATAAATCATAGGATAAAAAATTAGCGAATGCTAAGTAACGAAGAAGAGAAAAGCAAACAAATTGGGTAATTTTTCAAAACTTGCTATCACAAAAATTTCATTACTTTTCATTAATTTAAGTCTTATTCCTTTCTATTCCACATCAGGGATTAGTCCAGGAGAACCCCATCATTCTTGGATTCCGAAGATGTGGACACTTCGGGATTAGAGATTGTGTTGATCTTGGTAAGCTTACGCCGCCGCATGTCGCCTCGACCAATCCTCCAATACTACCCTGACAATTTCCTTTTCTTTTATTAAACAGGGTCTCAACCCTCAGACTGGAAAAAAATGAGCACACCATCCTCGAGGACTCGGTTGCTCAAAACCTCAGGCTAACATTTAATCATATAACCTAGCGGCTTTAAATACATGTTATCGTGACCCAGCCGCTATTGAACCACCTGTGCCTCCACATGGCACGACCACATCTTCCGTCGTTCAACCCGACGATATTGGCTCCCGGTACCACGCGTTGCAAAACATTCATTTCGTGCACACTTAACATAACAGGACAACCGTGTACCACCTAGGTAGGGAAACGCCAATACGGGTTCCTTCCGACAAACCTACAGGTTGCATGCCCGACCTGTAGCTCCTAGTCATCCTTAACGTGACACACAATCCTTTTCCGGATCCAACTCAAACCACATCAATTTCCACGATGTAATTCTTTCGTTAAGTCTTCGACTTGCATAATCAACAACACTTAGTATAGACTCACATATATATTATTCATAACCATATATACTCGTATTTGTACCTATTTTAACTCCCAAACCCTAACTTTCAAAGTCAATGCATCAATTTGATGCTTACACCTTATTTTAGTGGGAATCACAAAGCAATTCTTCAGTCTTTTTCAAAAATAGCCAAAATTAGGGTTCTTCGTACCAAAGAACACAAAATCAAGAATTTAAATAATTTCGTATGAAAACCTGATGAGCGTGAAATTCACCTCTTTAATAATCGATAATTGTAGTATAGGAGGCAAATTTCGGTCGATCAAAAACCACAATCTTTGAATGTTGTGGAGTATTTTTTTTACTTGGCAAGTCTACCAAGGTCGAACACAGGGAACAGCGATTCTTAGTTGCGTGGTCATAAATCAAATTAAGTAATCAAATTTATGCTCGATTAATTTTCGTGTTGATAAAATATACAATGCAATGCAATGCAATGATGAAGGGTACAATATGGAGAGAGTTAAACAACGAGAATGAAGCATCGGATCTGTGATTTAGTGATATTTAATCCAAATAAGATTAATAAATAATTCCTCCAAATATATCACAGATCAAAAAGAAATTCAAAATGTAATCTATCCAATCAAATCCAAGTTGCAAGGAGGGTATTGAATTATCCCGTCAGGACTCCTTGTAATTCGCTCCTCAAAAGCACAATTTAAGCAAAGAAGTGATAAGGAAATTAATTAACTTCTTACTCGATCTAGCCTCCTACACAGATTAATTTATTGGGAATAAACCATAAAGACATCGAGAGGTTGATCAAATTAAAATCCTCAATAGAACTCCTGCAAAAGAAATCATCAATCTTTCCAAGGTAATTGTGGCACAAATATGTCAAAATAAGCCTGCATAAGCCAACAGATATCCTCAATAATAATTCTCAATAAATGACCTTATATCTTTTCATAAGCTATGCTAAATGGTAGCGGGGTATGTTTGCAATTTCAGAATCTTTTGGGGGCTTGAGTGCAATTTTCCAAGACACGAACGTGCGTTGCACGTGCACCTGGAGGGTTAGATGCGAAGCGGAGGCTCGGAGATCCCGAGCCTGTGGTTCGGCCCGGGGCTGAGGCTCGGAGCTCCGAACCAGAGGCTCGGTGGGAGGGAGAGGTTCGGAGTGCCCGAGCCTCTAGGCTTGGGCCTAGGCTCGGGAAGGAGCGCGTGGCGGCACAAGCACCGTTGGATCAAGGGCCACCGTCGCCCGATCCAACGGAGCCTGTATGTCGTGATGGAGGGCGAAGGTGTCCGTAGGAGGCGGTGCCGCCCCTCGGCCGACACACGGTGCGAGGGCGGCTCAGGTGCGGTCGGAGGGCGGAGGCGAACGGCGAATGGGCCGGCCGAGATGAGGGGTGCGGCGGAGCGGGTGAGGTGGCTCTGACTGACCAAGGGCGGAGCGGCGGAGTGCGGTCGATCGGCGGTAGCAAAGAAAATGGAGGGCGGCGCTGTGAACGCCACGCAGTTGCGCGTGGCTGAGGCTCGAAAGGTGGAGCGCGGAGGAGCTTTGCGTGAAGGAGGCGAGCAGAGGCCGAAGGCGATGGCGATCGAGGCGGCCGGAGATGCAGGGGGTTAAGGCGATGGTGAGGCCCTGCGAAGAAGTGTACTTGGAAGTTGGAGAAGGCGGAGGCCTGCTTCCGATGATCGCCTCAGAGGAGCGGCGGGTACTCCTCGAAGCTTCTGCTGCTCGCAAGGAGGCAGCGGCACAGCAATGGGTTGTCGTGGATCACGCCACAAGGAGGGTTGCGTCGTTGTCACCGGCGAGCTTGGAGAAGGGCGGATGAGTTGTGCGGTCGGAAGAGGTGGCTTTTATAAGAGGAGGGTGGCGACGGTTGGTGGCAGGAGCGTTACAAGGAGGAGGCGATAGTTATGGCCGCGCATGGCGGCGGCGTTAATGGTGGGAGAGGGGATCGACCGCGGGGAAGGGGAGGGGGTAACGGCTGAATGGGGAAGAAGGTGGGGTCACATGCTGGGCACGTGACCCGGGATGGCGTGGAGTGAAGAAAGTGGGGTGCCACGTGGCACGCCCAGGAGCTGCCACGTGGCGCCCCCAAAAAATTTCAACTTTGACGATGGAGAAGAAGTAGAAGGAGATCTCAGATCGAAAAATTTTCTTTACGAAATTGTTCGTCTCGTCGAGATCTACAACTTTCATGAAGGACCTGTGAGCGAAAAAGGTCACGTGTGCGAAGTGGTATTTTTGGTGGTTCTCCATGTGTTTGGAAAACCGTATTTTTGGGATTTTGTATTTTTTTGGTGGTTTTAGAAAGGATAAAAAATCTAAAAAGAAATACGATAAAATATAAGAAAATTAATTACACACTAATATATTTTTTTTGTATTTTTAGTAAATAAGAAAATAGGAAAATAAAATAGAAGTCGGAATCACACAACTTTTGTACAGACCGACAACGAACACTTGGACTCGGTCAGTTTCTTTGATTTCAGTTTTGATCTGGATCTGGATTTTTACGTCGCTTAATAAAACTTTCATCAAAGAACACAAATGAAAAAGAAATAAAATTAAAAGGGTTAATTATGTAGTAAAAACCTCGGTCAAAAATAGCAAAAAGTTAAACTGCGCAAAAGAGGCCCAAAACCCAACTTTCACATATGAGCTCCGAATTTTATGAAATTGGTCTTGTTTTGAAGGTATTTGAAAATGGGGTATTTTAAAAGTGAGTAGACCAAAGTCGGACACTGTATGTGGGAGATATGCTCATTTTATTCTGTCAGATGTGAAATTGGACTTTGGGATTATTTGACACTTATTGAGGTTAGTAATTTTTTTGTATTTTTTTATTTAATAAGGTTAGTAATATCTATACAATGGAGGTAGTTTTGGGTCAATCGGAGTTAGGATGAATTATTTACAAATGTGAGAAGTTAGCGGCTTTTTGGGATAATTTACACTTGAAATTTTTAATGCAATTATGCATGATGAAATGCATATATTATTTACACATGTATGAATGTTAATAGTGCTCTATTAATGATTAATTACAAGTGAATGATGGGGAATAGAGCCTAAATGACCAAATTTAGCATGATGAATACGAGATTCATCAAAACCCAACAGCAAAAGGAAGGATTTCGTTACCTAATCGAGCTCTCTCTCGTGTATGCAAGGCTTTATCGTGTTTTGTTTTTAGAAAGGCTATTTTAAGGCTCCTGAAAAGATCGAATTTCATTTTCGTATCAAAACGTTAAGAACGTGTCAAGAACGCGAAGAACGAAGAAGAACGCGAAGAACACGAAGAACGCGAAGAACGCGAAAAACATATTTTCTCTTAAAATTTCGGCAGAGTTTCCCCTTATATAGGGACATATTTCTCGGGAAATTTCGGCAGAGTTTCCCCTTATATCGGGACATATTTCAAAATAAAAACGAAAAGAGTTTCCTTTATAAAATCAATCGAGAGGAAATAACAAGGAAACTGAAAGAATATACTCAAACAACAAGAGATGAAGAATCGGTAGACACCACGCATCTTAGGTGAGTGAACGCGTGACGAATCACAGGGTCACTGACGTGCATAGCTGCCCGCACCTAAGTAGGGTATTACACATTTTTCTCCATCAAAATAACTATAAAAGTATAACAAAAAGAATAGAAACATAAACGATGGAGAATCGGTAAACACCACGTGTCATAGATGAGTGAACGTGTGACGAATTACAGGGTCACTGACATGCATAGCCGCCCGCACCTAAGTAGGGTGTTACAGAGATTTCTCCTCGAACCACAACAGGAAAACGAATCGGAAAGAAAGATGAATCAAGAACAAAACTTGGAAGAACAAGAGGATGAATTGAAAGCCTAGCTTACGAAGCAAACTAAGAGAGGATTGTACATTTCTCTTCCTCGTTCTCCCGGCAGCGCTTCGCTAGCACTCCTCCCTCGCCTTCCACTCCTCCTCCTGACCTCTCGACCCTAGCCCTTGGGGTAGTGGTGGTAGTGGAAGTCGTAGAGAATGAATGGGTGGGGGTCTATTTATAGGCCCCGGAAAACCACTAACCATGGTTAGAAAACCATGGTTTAGCAGCCCATGGTTTTGGCCCATGGTTTTGGCCAAAACCTATCCCAAACTTGGGGCTTAAGTTAGAACATTTCAGAGGATTCTAGATTCGTTAATGACGCTTAATTAACACTAATCGTGATTAACTTTCACTAATCACGATTTAACTTTCGCGGCTTACGTTTATCTTTTGCTAACTATTGATTAGTGTTTACTAATGATCATTAGTAGTTTTCAATCCGTCATTAGTTTCTTTAATCATGTTTAATTAGTCTTAATGGCAGTCATTATGGATTAATGACATCTTAGCCTTCCTTACTTCTCTTTCTTCCGAAAATCATAACAGTTCGAAACGAAGTCTGATTCACACGAAACAAATTTCGTTGGTTTTCTCTTGACGAGTCGGATCTTATTATATAGGATCCGAGATATGCCAAGTTCAAGGCTTTACAAATATTAACTTATTGAACATAACTGCTCAATCATCATTATTCATTAATTGGTAGTATATTCATAAAAATCAAAACTCGCATTACCAACTCCCAAATAAAACACCTTATCTGATTACTTAGATAGGTTCTTTTTTATACTTCCGTTTCTTGGTTCTAATTAAGGCATGTTTATATTGCGGATTTCCATGATGAAAATTACGGATACAAGTGTCCTATGGCAGAAGGTAAGAATTTCCTAGGTTCATTTCCTATGCTCCTAAAATTAAATGTAACTTATGCCTGTTTTGTTATATACTTCGATTGTATAACATCATCTTTTCTTAACTACTAAGAGACAGGCCCTAACAGGCCCTAAGAGACATGATTACCTTGTAGTAAAATGAAAAGTTCTATATTGCTAAGCAATTCTATGTCGACAGTTGAATAGAAATAAGCAACGGAGAATCATTATCCCTGGAGTTAACAGAGACGATTGTATATACAAGAAATACAACTTCCTCCACAAATTTTCCCCAATACAATCTTTCCTAAATCAAATTATTTGCTGGAATATACATGATTAAGAATAGATGCAAGCATAACATAAATAAAACACCTATCACAATACATACTTATAGGTTCCCCAAAGATTCGAACAGTAAAGCTACATACATAGAATGGTATGATTATTTGTCTTAGAAATAATATTTTACTTAGATCCAATTTGTAGATTATTATCTCGTACTTTGATCATTAAAACCTCCAACATTTAAGATAAAATAGAAACTTCGTAAAAGGTATAGAACAAAGCTCGAGTCGTATCAAAAGGCGATTGAAAAAGTTATGTACTCTTTATACATAGTAAACATATTTAAACATTTTTTTAGTCCAGTATCCATCATCCTTTAATACATACGATAATCGTCCATCGTTAATGGTAACTGCGACTATATACTTAAGATTTGAATCAAAGGCATCTATGAAAAAAATCTTATCGAATGATCCTATGGACATATACCATGCTTGCACGGATGCCGACAAAACACCTCGATCTTGCCTATCAAACCATTATCGGCAATGTCAATCCTCCTCTGATTTCGTCGGATCAAAACTTTGATGATGAGGGAGAAGGCTATTGTTGTTGGATTCAAGAACGATGCGACGAAAAATGTCACCGACGGTCTCTATCTCTCTCACTCTTTCTCTCTCTCTCTCTCTCTAGAACTCTACATCTCTCTCACGTCTATTGGAAGATGATGAGATTGTTGGAGGAGCTTCATGCATTTTTAAAGCACCATCAACAAGATAATTACTAATAATAAAATGGATTTAATTAATGGATACTTGTGATAACTAAGGGTGTTGTAATTTATTATCTCTTTCCTATTAATAATAATAATAATTTATTATCTTATGAACAGTGACATTGGAGTTTGTTGAGGCATTTTTTTCAATTTTATTATTGTTTTAATAAACAATCATCCGTTACAATCTACCTCCATACAGAAATTTCATCCTCAAAATTTATACTGTAAAAAGTGATTTACCAAAAAGATGCGGATAATGTTGGCACATTTCGTCCTCTAACTCCCAAGTCGCTTCTTCCCTTTGATGGTGTTGCCAAAGTAGTTTGACCATCAGAACTATGTGACGACGCAACAGATGCTCCTTGCGGTCAACGAAACATAGTGGTCTTTCTTCATACGTCATATTCGGCTGAATGTCCAAAACTTCATGCTCGATCACGTGCGATGGACCGAGATTATACTTCCTTAGCATTGATACATGAAAAACGTCATGTAACTTGGAATAATGAGGTGGAAAAGCAACCCCATATGCTACTTCTCTCACTTTCTTTATTATCTCGAAAGGTACCACATACCTAGGACTTAACTTTCACTTTTGTCGAATCGCATCACACCCTTAGTAAAAGAAATATTTAAAAATAGATGGTTGCCTACTTGAAAATCAAATTCTCATCTTTGACGATCAGCATAAGATTTCTGTCTACTCTGAGCGGCTAAAAGTCTCTTTCGAATCACTTCTGCACCCCCATGCATGCTTGGACTAATTTCGGTCCCAATATATATATTTTCACCTACGTTGCTCCAGCACAACGGTGATCTACATGTCCGCCATATAAAGCTTCAAAAGGAGCCATCTTAATGCTTGCATGATAGATATTGTTATATGCAAATTCAACCAACGGTAAATATCGATCCCAATTTCTGGCAAAGTATAGGACACAAGCTCTCAATGTGTCTTCTAATGTATGGATTATTCTTTTAGACTACCCATGGGTATGAGGATGAAATGATGTGCTCAACTTCAAATTTGTACCCAAAGCATCCTGCACGCTTTTCCATAATTGAGAGGTATATCTCGTGTCTTTGTCTGATACGATTGATACTGGAACACCATGCAATTTCACTATTTCATTCACATACAATTCAGAAAAGGCTCTTTGTAGAGTGATCCAATCGAATGGGTAAGAAAAGAAATGTATTGACTTATTAAGCGATCAACAATCACCCAAATAGTGTCAAAGCAACATTTCTTTGTCTTTGGCAATCCACTAACAAAATCCATGGTGATATGCTCCCATTTCCATTTAGGGATCTCTAATGATTGCAGAGGGACTGCAGGCTTCTGATGCTCAATCTTTACTTGTTGACAAATAAGACATACTGACACAAATTTTGCAATGTCCTTCTTCATCTTTGACCACTGAAAATTCTGTTGTAAATCTTTGTACATCTTTGTAGTACCTGGATGAATGGTATACATAGACTTGTGAGCCTCTTCAAGAATTTCTTGCTTTAATTCACTATTATCCAGAACCCACAATCTATTATGGAACCTCAATGCTCCATCTACACTGATTGATAAATCAGATCTTCCTTTTTTAGAAGCATTTATCAATTTGTGAAGGTCATTTATCATCCTTTTGAGCCAAGATAACCTTCTCTACCAATGATGAGTGGATCTTCACTCCAGCCATAAGAACTCTAGTCTTTCATTCAATAAAAGGGTTCAATTACTCTAAATCTTTCATTAGTTGCCATTGCAATTTCATACTTACAAGATTCCCTTCATATTTCCTGCATGTAGCGTCAGCAACTGCATTTGCTTTTCATGGATGATAGTCAATGGAAAGATCATAATATGACAAAAACTCCAACCATCGTCTTTGCCTCATATTTAGTTCCTTTTGAGAGAAGATGTACTTGAGACTTTTATGATCAATAAATACCTCAAATTTCTCTCCATATAAATAATGACGTCAAATTTTTAGTGCAAAAACTACTGTTGCGAGCTCTAGATCATGCACCGGATAATTTCTTTTAGCTTCCTTCAACAGTCGGGATGCATAAGCCACAATTTTTCCATATTGCATGAGGACACATCCTAAATCGGAACTTGATGCATCTGTGTAAACCACAAATCCACCACTAACCGATGGTAGTGTGAGCACAGGAGCAGTCATCAATCTTTGCTTTAACTCTTGAAAGATTTGATCGCACTTTTACGACCATTCAAACTTTACCTCTTTTCTTAACGATCAAGTCAGAGGTAGGGAGATCTGAGAGAAATTCTGAATGAATCTCCTCTAATACCCTGTCAATCTCAGAAAACTATGAATTTCTGAGACATTATTTGGTTGAATCCAATTCAAAACAGCCTCCACCTTTGCGAGATCTACAGAAATACCATTCTTGGATACAACATAACCAAGGAATGCAACTTCCTGAAGCCAAAAGTCATCTTTGGATAATTTAATATAAATGTGATGTTGCTGCAATATCTCAAGAACTAATCGGAGATGTACTTGGTGTTGTTTCATGTTTGCTGAATAAATCAAGATGTCATCAACAAAGACAATCATAAAGTTGTCTATGTATTCTTGAAATACCTTATTCATCAAATCCATAAATACAGTAGGCGCATTTGTGAGGCCAAAAGGTATCACTAGGAATTCATAGTGCCCATATCTTGGTCTGAATGTTGTCTAATGTCTTCATCTCTAATCCTGAGTTGATGGTAACCATACCGAAAATCAATCTTGGAGAAGACTAATGCTTGCTGCAATTGGTTGAATAGATCATCAATTCGATGTAACGGGTACTTATTTTTTATGGTAACTTTATATAATGCTCTGTAATCAATGCAGAGCCTAATCCATCCTTGTTTTTGACGAATAAGATAGGAGCACCCCAAGATGAAACACTTGGTCTCAAGAACCCTTTATCCAATTGTTCTTGCAACTGTTTTTTCAACTCATCCAATTCTGCATGAGCCATTGGAAAATCTTCTGTTGGAAAAAGCCGGAATTTGGGATTCTAAAACTCAATTCGGATGGAGCTTCTAAGGGCAACCCAGGGATTGCAGGGGGAGGAGGTATTATTAGGAACCATAGAGGGGAGATGGTAATTTCGTTCTCTTGTTTCTTGGGAATAGCTACGAATATGGAGGCTGAGCTTAGAGCTGCTGTAGAGGGACTGATCATCTGCAAGAGGTACAATTTCAATAGAATTTGGATGGAACTTGATTCTGAGGTGTTGGTTAAGATGGTGGAAGATGGTGTTTGTAGAATTCTTAATCTTAGGAATTGGTGGGATGAGCTTATTTCTATTAAACATCTCATAGTAAGAGTCTCCCATGTGTACAGAGAGGCTAATGTGGCTGCAGATACCTTGGCTAACCTTGCAATCAGACAAAGAAAAGATCAGATTTTCTATAATGATAGTCAATTACCATTGAAAGTGAAAGGGTGTATTACCCTGGATAAAGAGCAGCTTAATTATGTTAGATTCAAATGAGGAACAGAGTTGTTTTTTTGTTGGTGTCAAAGAAGTTTGCTGTCTTTTTAAAAGCATCAGGCTTCATTCACTCCGATTGCTGATTGGGTAAGGAAAAGTTGGAGTAATGATGGCTTTAATACTTCTACTGCTGGAACAGGATTTTGAGCAGATGATGATACCTTTTTGGATCTTTCTCGAGAAAGGAAATCATGTTCTCATTTCTATATATATGCAAATGAGGATCCCTTTATCTTCAAACACTATCTCTAGAATGGCGTGTTCAATATTGTTTGGGAGGCAACTGGAGGGGGCGACTTTGCATCGACAGGTCCTAAAAAATGAAGCTCTTTTTTTACTCCTTGATTCTTCATATTCTTTTCTTGCTTTGGCTTTGGATGAACTGGAAAAAGAAGAGGATGATTTCATGTTTTTATTCAAGAAACTTTTGGAGGCTGAGTCCAGATTCTTCGATATTATACACCCCTTTAAACTGCTGGCTTCTAGATACAGAAAGAGCTGTATTAGGCAGAGGGATTTCTTGGATTCTCTTTTGATTTTGAGCAAAGTTTCTGTTACATTGATGAAAGCAAGTGTTGATTATTGGAGCTACAATTTTAACAGAGATGAAAGTTTATCCTTGGTTACATATCAGTTTTTTGAACTCATGAACAGGACTATTTCGTTGTTGGTTGCCCAAACTAAGTCTGCTTGGGGTTTGTATTTGAATGTTGGTAGTGTGTATTTGAACTTATTGGAGTATTGGTATGAAGTTTATAATGCAGATGTAGGTCTTATGACCTCTATTTACATCTACCAGTTTTATTGGGAGCTCTTAACTGAATTTGATATTAGGAGTAACAACAATTATATTCAACACTTGTTGACTCCTGATTTATATGATTTGTTAAATTGTTCTCTCTTGAGGGAAACAATTTATACTCCAGTGAAGGAAGGGGTTGTTTCACCAGATTGAATAATTTGAAGAATTATGAGAACTTTCATTTTTCTATCAAGGGTGTTCCCTGTCAAAGGAGCATCGAATTCTTTCTGGGTAATACAACTGAGAGGAAGTTGCTGGAATGGAAATTAGAAGATGCAAAAAGAATCTTAGAAGAAGTATTTGAAGCATTGCTATTCCTTCAGAATAACTTCTTGAATAACTTCTTGGATGCAGAAGGGAAAATTATTATCCGAAGCTATACCTTAGTTTGGTTACTACAGATCAATTGGGTCCAATTTATGAGGAGTCAGAGCTGGATATACGATTGGCTGGAAATTAAAAAGTTACTGAAGAGGGGTCTTAAAAGAAAGAGAACCTTTTAAACTGCTTTATTTTTGGGTGCTTAAAAGCCTGGATACAATCATTGGCGAGGGATTAAGGAAGTGCACGCATCCTTTTGGATGTGTGCATAGAAGCTAAGTACCCAATTTACAATTTTGCTATATCTAATTTCTGATAGAGTTTTGAAAGGGTCTTAATATTTTGGTTGTTTTCTTTTTGGCATAAGAAAAGGCTTTGAAGAAATTCTGTTCTACATCTCCTTTTCTCTACGGCTTTAAAAATGGAGGGGAGCAATTTTATGTGGATTTGGTGCATGAATTGGCGCGTCTCTTATCTCTACGGCATGAAGATTGGGTGTATATACATCTTTTTGTGGATCTGGAGCTTGCAAGAGTATATTTGTGATACTTCACTTCTGTGGATCATTAAAAAGGGAAAGTCTGATGAGCTGCTTTGGTGATTGGGGTACTTAAAAGTCTGGAAATATTCCTTGGCGAGGATTTAAGGAAGTGCACGCATCCAATTGGATGGGTGCACAAAAGCTAAGTACCCAATTTACATTTTTGTTATATCTTTTTTCTGATAGAGTTTTGAGAAGATCTTAATCTTTTTGGTTGCTTTCATATAAAAGGGTCTTGAAGAAATTCTTTTTGAATTCTCCTTTTCTCTACGGCATCAAGATTGGAGGTGGAGCTGCTCTTATATGAGGAACGGGTGCATGAATTGGCACATCTTTTTCTACAACATGAAGTTTGGATATATATACATCTCTTATCTCTTTTATTGAAGAAGCTCTTATGGAACTGGCGCATGCAAGATCACTTCTTGTATGTGAAAGATTTGCTGAATGGTGGAGATATCTCTTTGTTCTGAGATCTGAAAGGAAAGTCAATTAGCTGCTGCAGTTCTGATGGTTGGTCAAAAATCACAAAGTTGCTAAGTTGCTGTCCGAAGATGAAATAGATGGCATTTTTTCTTCTACCTTGTCCTACTTTCTGTTTCGATGGACTTTACTTTGTAATTCCCCTTGAAGGGCCCTTCTTGTTCAAATACTTTTTAGTGAAATATATGCAGCTATCTAGGCCGCAAAAATCAGGTTTTAAAAAAATAGTACTTTTCCCTTCTTTATCTTCAAATCAACAGAACAAGTATAAACATTACTTCTCAGATATCTCCACATTATTCTTGTTTCTTATCCTCATCTGAACATATAAAAAATATATTATAATTATATTTTTTTCAAAGAGACGAATCCTTATTAGTCTATTTTTTAAAAAGATGAAGATGAGTTAAATAAAGAAAAAACTAAATGAATATTTATTGTAATTGCAGACACACACATATTTCCATTTCTCTTCTCTTCACCCCCTCTTACTAGATAATTCTTAAGTTTGATATTCGCTTAGGTTCGATTCGTTTCAAAAGAGGTTCGATTCGGATTCACTTCGAAAATAAACGAACCGAACCTGAACACAAGTTTGGGCTCGATTAAATAAACGAACCAAACCTAAAAAATATAGGTTCGCTCAGGTTCGGTCCGTTTACACCCCGAATAGAAAGAGTACCTTCCGCTGTAGCATGCCCATCTTCCTCTTCTCCAGTAGGTAGAGCAAACATCCTTCCTTTGGCATGTTTCTTTTGATCCCCAGAGTTTTGTTCCTTCTTCTTAGGACAGTCTCTAATGAAGTGACCTTTCTGTCCGCAAGCCAGAGAAGCTCCTATAAACTTATATCACTCTCAAGTGTGCCTTCTATCACAATGAGGGCATAAGGGATACACTGGCTTATCTTTTACAGCATTCTCGATTCGTGACTTCTTTCCTCCATCCTTATCAAACTTGCCCTTCTTGTTTCCAGTAGAATGGGGATGTTTCCCACTGCCTTGTTGAAGTTGACCTCTTATATGCTGAGTCAATCTCTACAACTGCAGAGACTGCATCTGAAAAAGGTTGAGGACCTCTAGTGAGCACCTTCATGCACAATCTTGAATTCAAACCTTCTACAAATTTCTTAGCATGATGTCTTTCATTTGCACATATCCCTTTTTCCATACTTCCCCAACTCTTGAAATTTGGAAGCATATTGATCCATTGACAAACTCCCTTGTCAAAGCTCAATGAATTCCAATATCTTTACATCTTGAGCGTGCTGTGGAATGTAACAATCAGTGAAATGCCACACAAAGTCTTTCCAATGATTGGTAGTTGCATCAACAAAGTTTACTTTTGCAAGAAGTCCACCATTCTTTCGTATTATCCTGCAGTTGATAGGTATCAAATATCACTTTCTTTTCCTCGGAACAATCGGCTACCTCAAAGGCAAGTTCCCTTTCACTCAACCAATGCTCAACTTTCCGACTCAGGTTCTTTCTTAAATATCAGAGGGTCATGCTGAATGAAGGTCTTCAGGGTAATGCTTTTGCTGCTGAGTCATCATAGTCATCAATCCCAGCATTTGTCACTGCATGTCCATAGTCATGTCGTGGGTAGACGAAGAGTCACAATCTCCATTCGTCTCATTCCCACGATGAGGGGCCATCTGCAATGACCAAATGTAAAATTTACGCTCAAATGCCTATATTTTCTAAAACTAGTGGATCTAAGTTTGATCTGATCGGAAATCTAATGCTCAGAGGAACTCTTGCTCTCATACCGCTTGTAACGAACCCAATCGTTCAGAATGATGCGGAAGCGAGAACTCAGCGAACATTTCAGGATCGTTACGTATAGCATTAATTATAACAATAGAACAATAAAGAAGCGATTAAAAAAACTTTTCCTTAATAAAGGTGGCAATCGTCCAAGAGTTCCTTAAATAAAATAAAGATAAATAAACTATATGAAATCGCCTCTATGATTTCCTTATTCCAGTAGGCATAATGACATCCTTCCAAATCGATCTAATAATAGTCTCGTACCGATTCTACTTCGTGAAGATGGTGAAGTCTCCCATGAATCGTAAATAACTAAATATTCACGTTCCCCTGAAAAGAGTAACAATGCACATTATGAGCCTAACGCTCAGTATGTGCCGAGTTGGGATCAAGCCAGCTAATGTAGAAATCAAGTCGCAATTAATTATTCTATCAATAAACACTTATAATTTTCGTTCTACTCCTTTGCCATGTTGCAAAAAATAATTGACATGACACATGTAAAAACATCATGCAGATCATTACTTAACTATCAATACGGAGTATGTTTCTTTCATATACATGCATCGCGTACCATACTTGTGTAATACCCTTAAGTTTTGCCATATTTACATGTATGCCCATAACATTAATATAAATTGCACATATGCACATAACAATAACATAATTGCACATGTAACCTTACCATTATCATAAATTGCACATATGCACTTAACATTAACATAATTGTATTATGTCCATAGCATTAACATAATTGCATATATGCCCATAATATTTTTCATGTTTAGAGTTGTCTTGATTGTTAGTTCTTAGGTAGCTTTGATGGCTTTGATGCTTTTATCGCTGGTACAAGCGGTCCCTAACAATACATAATCACAACAGTATAGCTTCAACTGTAGAAGACTTATCTTTTGCCTCACGCCCCCCGGTAGGCATTGGCTCTGTAGGCCCTTACGAACCCTTAGTTCGAATCGATGCCAGCAATCTTAACTTATACTTAATGAACATAACTGATCAATCATCATTATTCATTACTTGGTAGCATATTCATAAAAATCAAAATTCGCATTACCAACTCCCAAATAAACATCTCATCTGATTGCTTAGATGGGTTCTCCTTTTTTTATACTTCCGTTTAATTCAGGTATATTTATATCACGGATTTCCATGGTGAAAATTATGGATACAAGTGTCCTGTAACAGAAGGTAAGAACTTCCTAGGTTCATTCCCTATTCTCCTAAAATTAGATGTAACTTATGCCTATTTTTCTATATACTTAGATTCTATAACATCATCTTTCCTTAACTACTAAGAGACATGATTACCTTGTAGTAAAATGAAAAGTCATATATTGCTAAGCAATTCTATATCGACAGTTGAATAGAAACGGAGAATCATTGTCCATGGAGTTAACAGAGATGATTGTATATACAAGAAATACGACTTCATCCACATTTCTCCCCATAATATAATCTTTCCTAAATCAATTTATTTGCTGGAATATACATGATTAAGAATAGATGCAAGCATAACATAAATAAAACACCTATCACAATACAAGCTTATAGGTTCCCTAAAGATTTGAACAGTAAAGCTACACACAAAGAATGATATGATTATTTTTCTTAGAAATAATATTTTACTTAGATCTAATATGTAGATTATTATCTCATACTCTGATCGTTAAAACCTCCAGCATTTAAGATAAAATAGAAACTTCGTAAAGGTATAGAACAAATATTAGCTCCAGCCTATCCAAAGGCAATTGAAAAAGTTGTGTACTATTTATACATAGTAAAATATTTAAGTGTCTATTTTAATCCAGCATCCAACATCCTTTAATACATATGGTAACCATCCATCGGTAATGGTAACTGTGATTATGTACTTCAGATTTGAATCAAAGGCATCTATGAAAAAAACTCATCGAACGATCCTATGGGTTCAACACATGCTTGCACGAGAATTCCGCCGACAAAGACACCTTGATCTTGCATATCAAACCATTATCGACAATGTTGTTCCTGCTCCGTTTTCGTCGAATCAAACATTCGATGACAAGGGAGAAGGCTATTATTGTCGGATTTCAAGAACGACGTGATGAAAAATGTCGACGATGGCCTCTATCTCTTTCCCTCCTTTTGTCTCTCTCTCCCTCTCTAGAACTCTACCTCTCTCTCACGCCTATGGGAAGATGATGAGATTATTGGAGGAGCTTCATGCATTTTTAAAGGCACCATCAATGAGATAATTACCAATAATAAAATGGATTTAATTAATGGGTAATTGTGATAACTAACTAAGGATGTTCTAATTTATTATCTCTTTTCTATTATTATTATTATACTATCTTATGAACGGTGACGTTGGAGTTTGTTGAGGCATTTATTTTTTTAATTTTATTATTGTTTTAATAACCAATCAATCCGTTACACATCCCTCCACTCTCATATTTTCTTTACTGCTCTAGGTAACTCTCTCCATTTCTTTTTAATTTTATTTTCTTCAAATTAATTAGGCGCTCACCAACACCATCACCTTCCATTGATCGACCCTTAAGCTTCGTCAAACACCATCCACTTCGCACCACCTCCAAATCACCTTATTCCCTCTCCAGACCCTTCCCCGCTCCGATCACTTTCCTCTTCCTTTCAGGGAGGAGGAATCCCATTAGGGTTGTACCTCCTCATATCGATAGCCCTCCAGTCACCTCGTCTTCGACTCACCTTCATAGTATTGAACGCTTCGGCTAGACTCCTAACCTTGCAGGTACCCCCAAACCATCCATGATCGGAGCTTCGGGAGCCATTATATTCTAGAGCACCCTCTTATACGTCATGACGATGATCGAACTTTGCTGACAGCCACACCTCTTCCTCGACTAACTAGCATCTTCAGTAGCCTCATACAAAGATTCCCCTCCCTTCACTGGTATTCCAACATGGCGGCAGAGCTTTAAGGACTTGTGCCCCGTATTCCTCCTCTTTTCTCTTACGTGTGCCCCGTGTTCCCCCCATTTTCTCTTTTCTAGGTGGCAATTCAAAATCTTGAGTGTGATCGTCGTCGTCGGTATGGTGAGGGCTACCATTCCTCCTCTCTGCGAAGACACAACACAAGAAATAAGTCACGACTCAAAGCAAAAAATATTAAAAAAAAGCAAAAGGAAAAGAAAAATAATGGATTTTGCTTGGGATTTAAATAGGTTAAAGAAGGACCCATTACATCTTCGCTCAAATGACCAGCGAGCTGGAGCTCTACACAAGTGAATATACATGATGCAAGGTCCTCGAGGACCTTTAATCCCTCCTCAATCTAGTAGGGTTGCTCCCAATGACACCCTCGTTGTCATTGAAGAATTGTGTTGGTTTCTTTACCTAGTGGATGGTATGTCACAAAGGATGGATAGCCAAATTCAAGGACCAATATCTTGTAATAATTTGAGGTAAAGATCGTGGGATGGTTCAATAGAAATATTATTCCATGATCTCCAACTTTTGTCCAGGAATCCTGATCAACAGATAAGTGGGACAATTAGAAGCATGCACGCTTCATCAAATATAATGAGTTAGATTGTGGGGGTTTGTTTCTGAGATAGAAGGATCGTGGGGCCACTTTATTTTTTTGGTGAAGAAACGAGATCGGGAGGGATCCACAAAGATGGATGTCATACATGTTCTCCATGTTCTAGGGTAGTTGCTGAAGTTTCAATAAGGGTGGGGTTTGATACGTGTCACTCCCAGTTGATCCATGGCGATGGAAGCACAATTATGAGTGATCTTATAGTTAGGGACTGACTCTAAGAGACGCAAAACACATAAGTTGTAGGAAACTTTCATGAAGACAACAATTGCTAATTCGACCCAGAATTTGAGATATGATTTTTTTGAGGTCAAATAGATGTTTGAGGTACGTGTATTTGATCATTTTTTTATTTTTTTATTCTATGGAGGATTTTTACATTTATTAATAAATATAAATTTTAATGTATATATAGGGTTTTTTTATTTTACCTTTTGAGTTCAGTTGAACCTTTATATAAAATAAGAGAATAGTAAGCATATAGATGTAATATATCTATTACATGGGTTTTTATTTTTACTCTTTTTCTATTTTTCTTGATTTTGTGATTTTTAGATTTTTGATGGGTGTTATATATATACATGGAACATAAATATATATATATATATATGTGGATATTTGCATATGTTCTATATTAATAATACATACACGACTGATTAATATATATATATATATATATATATATATATCAACATCACATGTACATAGTGGAATCAAGTCCAAAAAATCGACTATCCATCGACTTATTCCCCTAACCAATATATCCATTAATATATATATATATATATTTAATGTTCAACTGTAAAAGTGAGTAGGGTTTAATCATAGTACATATGCTCAAAATATTCAGCTTTTATTTTTGGCATTTATGAAATCGGAAATGACATATTACTTGAGACATGCACACCTTGTGATTTTTATCTTAGTAGTTGAGTTTGATGCATTACAGGGTGTAGAAAAAGATCACAAAGCCAATGATTAATAAAAAAAGTTAAACGATGCAATAATTCACACTTTTCAATCACGTATACCAATATAAAAATGAGATGCACTACTACAGTGTATGTAATACATGTAAGAGTATATCTTAATCCTCAAATTATGGTTACCCAACATCAATCATGAATAGTGTACAAATATATTGTGATGTATTGGACCAAACTTGAAAAATGAATAGAAGAATCAATAATTTGTGATTGTCTTTTAGGGGGTGTTCCGTTGGGGGTTACCCCCACTTTGGATGGGCTACCCTCTAAAATCCATATTTCAAATCCACTAGTGGGCACCACTCTCTTTCCATATGATCAACTAAACACCAAAACACAAAAATGAGATATCCTCTCCCTGATAACCCATGAACCAAACATATCCTTAAACATAAATTGGAATTTGTGATTAGAGAGAGCCTGAATATTAATCCTTGACTATGCATAAATTTTTTGATACGATAATGTAAAATTTCCTTCAAAATTATTCAAAGGATTCTTTTAGTAGAGCTTAACTAAGATTTCTGTACTTTTTTTGATCGGTAAGATTTCCATACTCATCATTGTACAATAAAAACAAAAGATTTACATAACCATACTGTAAATATTGTGTTGGTTCGAACTTCGAAGTTGACACAAGCAAGTTGCATGCTCGTACCAATCCGACAAATTATCTGGATACCCGATTACCCGACTCTACTTCCAAACTTCATCTCCACTTCTATTAGGGCTAGGGTTCTTCGTCGCTATCCCCCTGCGCCGGCGATCGTCACCACCATTCTCCAGCCACGATGGTAATCGAGTTTTCTGCATTCTTGCTGCATTTTTTCTTTTTTCGGTCGCCTCTGTTGATCTGATGTTACTGTGCTTGTTTCGATCCACGTGCAGCCGTCCCACAAGACCTTCCTGATAAAAAAGAAACTGGCGAAGAAGATGCGCCAGAACAGGCCCATCCCCCACTGGATCCGCCTCAGGACGGACAACACCATCAGGTAAATCCCTCAAAATCGCATCTTGCGGTGTGATTTTGGTAGTTTGGTACTCATTAGGGTCGAAATATCGCATCTTTGTAGGTACAATGCGAAGCGCAGACACTGGCGCCGCACGAAACTCGGATTTTGAGGGGAGTTCGGTCTAGGATTTCTGCTTTCCTTCGCTGTTTTGGATATTTAAAGGATTTTTGTTGCTTATTGGTAATGAATGTGGTTTGAAAAGCTGTTCTCTTTATGTTTTGATCCTTGTTGAGAATAATACTAGAGATTCTGTTATGTCATATTCCTGTTTTTGTTAAATTTGATGCAATGTTCTACGATGTCTACTTGTTCATGCGTAATGTCTAAATTTCTTTGTGGTAGTTAATTTTTCATATGAAGGTGGTAGAAACTGTTTTGGATCAAGTTAATTTCTTGCTATTATTATCATTTAGTGACAATGGCTCCTGCTATATGATCTCCATAACAAATATAAGTGTTTGTGCAAAGGTTACTGGAGAGTTGCCCTCTTATTTTAACATATTATTTCTTGTTACTGTAAGAGGAACAAAAAATAGTTTTGTACTCTCTTTTCACCAGTGATCTTGAAAATGCTTCGTGTATAACTCCTTGCATAATGTGCCAGATGCTCAAAGAAGTGTCTAAAACAAGAAAAAGTAGATATAAGTTAACTAGGTACTTAAGGTGAGAGGTTGAGGCAAAGAATGGGCTTCTAACTGGGACTTGGCATTTTTTAATCTAATTTTAGTTTCTTGGGTTAGTACTATACACAGACATGTACAAATACATATACACTCACAAACATGTCATTTGCCTACAAATGGCCACACATGCAGCACAGAGGGAGAGGGGGAGGCAACCCCTACACACCATAACTACACATATATTCACATATTTGTTCTTAGTACTTCACATACACACACATAGATACATATACATAGACATACACATGTGCACACATGCATGCATTACGGCTACACAAACACACATTATATACATACATTCATTTGAGAATTCTAATGTGTGTTTGTAGCACTTAGTTTTTTTCTTGGGAGTCTCTGGTGAGCATAGTTTTTTTCTTGGGAGAGTCTCTGGCGAGCACTTCGGAGGTTTTTGGAAACACTCCATTTTCAAAAAGTGCAGCTTGTTATGATGATGTTGATTTCATGCTTATTGTGGTTCTTTTTATAAACTATCTGTACTGAAGAAAACGGTTATCAGATTTGAATCTTATAACAAATACTAGGAAATATGCGTTCGTAGTGTAGAAGGGCTGTCTTCTTATTGTAAGCTATTGCCTGTGAGAGGCGAAAATTTGTGTTATACTCCTTTTTCTGCACATGCAGTCTGTTATGCTCTCAGCACAAGCTGATACTATTTTTCTTCGAGCATGTGCTTGCTGCGAGTGGTGGGATGTTGAGCCGGCTAAGAGAGGGCGAGGACGGCCCAAGAAGTGTTGGAAAGAGACTATACGAAGGGATCTTAGTTTTTTGGATATAAGTCCGAGATTGGCCCAAGATAGATCTGAATGGAGGCGAAGAATCCATGTAGCCGACCATACTTAATTGTGGGAAAA
Source organism: Ottelia alismoides (assembly GCA_037367405.1). Taxonomy (NCBI): domain Eukaryota; kingdom Viridiplantae; phylum Streptophyta; class Magnoliopsida; order Alismatales; family Hydrocharitaceae; genus Ottelia; species Ottelia alismoides. Next base: position 392,592 of record JAZKJV010004381.1, on the reverse strand, counting down.
GGCTTTGTTGTTGTTGTTGTATGTGCTTGCTGTGAGGTATTAGAAGTTCTATAGCCTATATTTTGCTTCTTCCATGTTATTTTGAATGCATCTTTTTTTATTTACAATCATGCTTTCCTGCATGTGATCATCCCCATAAATAAAGCCTTTTGTGGTTGTTCTCTTTTCTGTCGGTTATTCTTCCTGGTTTTCTTTTCTCTATGGCTAAGTCAGATCTATCAATTGACGTCAGAACTGCCAATTGATTGGTCCAGGTGATCATTGAGTATCTAGATGATATATATTACGTAATTCTTGCCTGAGTGCCCCATTCTCTAAAAATCCTTGGTTAACCATGCCGTCAAACATAGTGGCTGTGTGTATGCTTGTGTGTTTTAGTTCCAGAGATGGAATCGTTGTGTATGCTTGCATGTTTTAGTTCCTGAGATGGAAATCGAGGGGTTGCTCTGTTCATAGCTGCAAATGTCACAAAACATTGGTGAAATATTGACGATATTTTGTTTCACCAATGTCCCATATTTAGATACTATGTATATCCTATTCTAGTATGTTGTCCAATATTTCATTCCATATGTTGGAGAATTTTTTTATGATATGGGCAAACTATGATCAATCCTTGGTAGCATCTGATATCTGTTTTGGCATGGGAGAGATCTACCACTTCACCGAATCATTCTTTTCTTTTGGAGAGGGTTATCTTGTTTCTGCTCTTTTGTTGTATTCTCTAGCTTATATAAGAAGTGTGAGATCCACAGTTTTTTAACCTACAGTGTATCTGCCAAAGTCCTTTACCTGAAAATAAAAGCCACCGAAGTCCATGTCGATACTTATGTTCATGCCAAAAAATGACGGGTTATATTTGACATATAATGACAACTTATTTTTTAGTTCACTTAGCATCATTTTCCTTCAAAAAAAAATAAAATCATTAACATCACCCCATCTAGTGATGGAACTGTATTCCACAATTTCTTTGTAGTCTGTACTCTTGTTGGATTGAGATGTGTGCTTCTATTTGATCTTTCTCTGCCGATCTAGCTAGTGCCCATTTTTTGACACGGTGGTATCTTGTTGTCAAGGCCTTTTCATTCTTGAAACAGGTTATTAAAATCACCTATTATAACTGAAACAATGCCGATGACATCCCACGTAGAATGCATAGATCAGAAATGTTGGCTTACTGCAATTAGTAGTTATGCTTACATGCAGATATTTTGTTGATAAGGAAAAAACGATTCTTCCAATTTGCTTCATCCATCATGGGTTTTGTATTGATGGTTTAATACATTGGAGCATACTGTTCTGCCATCCACTTTTTTACAGTTTAAGCTGTATTGCGCTTTATTTGCACTATATGAGGAGGTGGAGTCAGTTATTGCCTCTTCTTACTAGAGTCGATGATTATTCTACTTTTTGTCCATGGACTTGGCATGCCTTCATGCGGCCCTGTTCGTTTGGGGTATAAGGAGGAATGGAATAAGGGGAATAAGCCTCCAACACGCTTCCCCGTGGTACGACTATTCCCCATTATTTCATCTTATTTTACTCTTATTCCTATCTTTATCCCACCTTACCTACCTTTATTTCACCTTATTCTCCTTATTCTTATCTTCCAGCCGAACGGAGAATAGACCCTTATTCCCCTTATTTCCCATCCTTATTCCTGCTTATTCTCCTACATACTGTTGTGCTTTTGCTATTGAGAGCTTTTTGACATTGATGGTGTGCATTTATTGTTCTGAAGATTCTCTTGTCCACATACTTTAGGATAGATATGCTGATGTAGTTGCTGGTGGCCACTGTGATTTTCTTTTTTCACGGTGATAACTTGTTTTGATTATTTGTCAAACAGCCAGCAACCTTTACGTCACACACTCTGTTTTAATGGTAGTGCATATTTTTTTTCCACCGCCAAACTCAGTGACCTGCAATTACAGAATCTGCTGTAGCTAAACGGGATTGAATCTTACCATCTGTTGTGATGAATCCTGTATCCAATGCTCTGAGTACATCTCTTAGTTGTATTGCCATTGTGCATGCCTACCTTTATATCAGAAGCAGCCCATACGTTCTTTAATATTGTGGAATCTAGAGGAAGCTGTTTGCCTTTAAAGTTCCGTTGCTAGTACAAGATTGCACGATGCTTTCATGATAAATTGTTGGTAGATATCCAAAACCATGGTCTTATTTCCAAAGGAATTGAAGTCTCCACATAGGTGATACTTTTGAAGACACTTTTATCCTATGTCTTACTTGGAAGTGGCATTCGTCCATTATATAAGAAGATTTGAAGATAGGCATCATCATATATAGATGTAGTAGGGGGCATGACTCAGATATCTATTGCCATCTTCAAGTTCTTCCCCAAGCATAGAGGTGAGAAAATTGCTATCGTGGACTAATGCTTTCCACTGACCCCCACTAACCATATGAATCAGAGACAATCAGGGGAGAAAGCCTTTTCACCTATTGGAGATAGAGTTATTCTCTTGCTTTGCTATTAGCTATCCCAAACTAGATCTCGTATTGAAAATGGCAAGCTGATCTTGGTGGACAAAGTCATGGTGGGGTGTGGAGTACTAGAAGTCCTCTTTAGAATGGGAAGAATACAACAACTCCAATTTATCGAGGGGTGAATTGAATATTGATATTCAGGGTTCCCAAAATGGAGTCGAGAGGTCTGCTTCGGGAGGATCGACCATGGAAAATTGGACTTTCATTGACATGTCGAGTTGTTTGGAAGGCTCTTTCCCCAAGCATCAGTACTCCTAGTTGGGCAGTTACTTCCATCGTACTTCAGTTGCGGAGAACCAGACCGAGGAGGTGACGTTGTCCTCAAATCAAACAAGTGGGGATCTTCGCTTTGGAATGGGCCCCTCCTGGCGATGCAACTAGCCCTATTCGATTCGTTTGAGTATCGAAGACCCCTGTTTCTAGAAATATATAGACGAGACTAGGGGTGCACATGGATCGGATAAAATCCGCAATCCGATCCAATCCGTTGTCATTGGATTGGATCGGTTTGGATTTATAAGTCTAATGGATCGGATTGGATTGAGAGTTTACAAATCCATTCATTTATGGATTGGATTGGATTATCATCAAAATCCGATCCAATTCAATCCGTTAATCTGTTGATAAAAAATAATATATAATAATTTATTTCTTATCGTTAAAGCGTATTATATATTCAATTTTACTCGAAAGCTATGTGTAAATATCCAAGCTACTCTTTTTAGAGTTTAAACCCATTCCAACTCAAGCTTTACCCCACAACACTGGTTGTAAACCCCCTTGTCCCATCTCACTTGTTGGTTAAAAAAAGCAATACCTACCCACAACGTCCTTCAAACCCTTCCAGTTTTATAAATGAAACACCCTTCTTAAAAAATACAAAGCTTAAACCTCCTTGGTACCATTCTAAACAAAACATCCACCCACGTTGCACCTCAGGCGCACACATCTCCACAGGATGCCGTCTTCGTCCCCAGTTGTGTGCATGCACAACCATATCTCCCTCGCACATGTACAATCATACCTATTCCTCGGCTCCCCTGGACCTCCCTCATGCACATGTATCCATATCTCCTCAACCAGCTACCGTGTCGTCATCAACAACACCCTCCTTGTCCCCAGTCATGCGCACGTTTAGCTAGATCTCTCCTGCGCTTATGTAGACATACCTCATCTTCAGCTCTCACAGACCTCCTTCGCGCACACACATCCATGAACCTCGGATATCTCCCTCCCGCACCGCGCAATTGTGCATGGTTCGTGTCCCAAACCTCCTTCGTGCACAGTCCTCCCTCTTGCACCACGTCACTAAGCGTGTTAGTTCTACTTCCTATTTGATATATACAAACTTGAAATTTATTCAAACTCAAGTTGCTTCTATGGAATCTCTGGATTACATGCATGATATTTATATTTAGTTATACAATGATTGTTCTAACTAAATTCATAACAAGCATATATGTATTTTCCTTCCAAAAATTATCTATCATTTTCTTTATATTTATCTACAATCTCAATTTTAGAACCATGATTTTAATGTTGAGGTTTAGTGTGCTACAAACTTAATCTTAGATTAGCAAGTATTAAAAATCCGAACCAATCCGATCCAATCCGTAATCCGGTGGATCGGATCGGATTGGTTTTGCATGTTTAATGGATTGGATTGGATTGGCAAAATAAAAATCCATTAAGTGTGGATTGGACCTGGATTAAGCCAAAATCCGATCCATGTGCACCCCTAGACGAGATCCCCAACTAGATACTCAGCAAAATCACAACTCCCGTATGTTCGGTATCTTGCTCAAGAATTACAGGATCGAGGGGCATGGCAAAAACAAGTATTGAACTGGACTTGTGGACATCGTGAACCCAATTATAGATTATCGAGGGTGTCCCAGGCATATTTGTTATTTGTCTAGGAGCATCTTAGAGTGGTAAATAATGCCACCATCTCCATATCCTTTCATATCATCCTTCTTTGACCTTGGGTAGTTGATATAAAAAACGAGATCGAGGAGCACAAGATGTTAATGGCCGCACTCAAGAATTACAGATTCAGGCACAAGAGGTTAGTGGCCTCACTCAAGAATTACAGATTCAGGCACAAGACGGCAACGATGCTGGCCTCACTCAAGAATTACAGATTCAGGCACAAGATGGCAACGGTGCTTCTATGGTCAATGGCCATCTGATAGGCTCACTCCATCCACTCTAAGGATGACAAAAGAACATCACCTTTTGTAGCCCGAACCATATTCGTATGTTCTTTTTCCTTTTAAATTTGTTTATCACGAAGATGTGACACTTGTTTCTTCTATATTCTTCTCTGAAAATGCCCTCTCAATCTGCTGTGGCGAGCATTGATGGATGCTTGTATGTAACCCATTCTCGTTGTCAAGAGCCTTCAGTATATGCATATTGACCTGTAATTTTCAGAGTTTGAAAATAAAGACATCACTTTTACCTTGTCTGATGGTGAGGTACGGGGACAGTGGGCCAAATTGGATAGTCTTTTGTAACTAGGGATGGCTATTGAGTCACGGCTCGATGAGCCAGGCTCGGGACTGGCTCGATAAGGGCTCGTGAGCTTGGCTCATTAAGCTATTGAGCCGAGCCCGAGCCAGATTTTTGGGCTCGACAACATATCGAGCCGAGCCTGAGGTGAGCCCTGCTCAGCTCGATAACTCAATAACGGGCTCGATAAGGAATATATATATATATATATATATATATATTCTATTTGTGAAACTACATGATTTTTATTTTTATTTTTATTTATATTAGTTTTGCAACATTATAAATGGTGGATTATGTGTTTATGTTGTTTATATAACAATGTTGGGTGGACTATGTTGTAGACTTGGATTTTCTACCTTTCATCTATGTTAATCTAGGGTATAGTTAGATATTTAGTATTTTTTCTTTTTTATTAACAAGCAGAATGTTACAATATATATTATAATTTAACTTTTATATACTACTTGTATGGTGGCTTACTGGTAAGGTGGATGATCTTAAAAAAGGAGGTCTCGGGTTCGTGCCCAGACACAATACTTTTTCACCAAAAAAACACCTATTTCCTTAACGAGCCTAAATAGGCTCGAGCCCGAGCTTGCTCGAACCGACACTCGATCGAGCCCGAGCCCGAGCCTAGTTGGGCTTATCGAGCCCGAGCCCAGCCCTAGCTCGACTCGTTAGGCTCGATAGCCAGCCCTATTTGTAACATTATCCTTTCAGTATGTTCCTGATTCTCCCCCTAAGACAACTCTTTTAAAACCTACTAGATCCCTCCGAATTGAGCCACTGTGGCTTTACAAACTCTTTTTTTTAAAAGATCTAGTCTGAGGCATCTTGGTGTTGGACGACCCATGTCACTCATGGTTAAGTAAAACAAATCATACCAAGGTCTTGATCAAATACTCGAAAATCAGAGAACGCTCCCAACCTAGAGAAGGAAAGATGCCGGTTGGATTGTGAAATAGCTATATTGAGGGGAATCAGGATGAGAAGCAGGAAGACATGACATCTCCAAATTATAAGAATGCTGAAGCATCTCAAATTCCCGGGTACGGATGCTTTGTTTCAGAATATTATTTAGGCCTTTTGGCCCTTTATCATGAGTGACTATAAACCTCATTCACCATCTTTTTTTATTACTAAAAGTTCTGACATTATGTGGTTTGGGTAATCACTTTATTTGATCAAAATCGAAAACTTACAGACGGACCCTTCCAGGAGTATACGCATGCAAATGATAAAAGGTAAAGATGTATAAACCATGACTCAAATTTAAACTGATTTTCCTTTTTTTCTCTTGCATATTTGAAGCTTGATTCCTCTTTGATCAGCATCTTCTACATTCTCCAAATTCTTGCATCTCAAAAATCCAGCTCTTTAAATCCCAATACCTGAGCTGTCCACTGTAGAAGTACCAATTCTGAAAGCAGATCAGCAACGAGTTGATGTCGTGTTTGAAATCTTTCTTTGAGTTGGATTTGTGTTTCTGCGATCTTCATTTTGCATCCTTTTCTATCTCGCTTTCAATTTCCATCTTCAAATATTCATTTGCACCCTTTGAACTACAGTATCCTTCAGTATTCATCTTTCAAGCGGTCATTTCGTATTTCATTTTGTGCAGCTTCTATCTTTGCTTACTGAGCTTCCAGGTGCATGAAGCTGAACAATTCCACAAAATGCACCAGATTGGCACATCTTCAAAATTTTGCCTTAACATGTTTTAGGCCATATTTCTGTTTGGCCGTGGGTGAATTCCCTCTATCCGGGTGCAGGGTTGAAAGGCGAAAATCCTATCACTCTCATCACAGACTATTGTTGAACTCGTTCCTATCATCACTTATCCTCCTATTGGGTTTCACTAAAATACCTCTTAAAGATCCTTAGGGCTTGTTTGGTAATTGGGTTGGGTTGGGGTAACCTCTTGTGAATAGTAGTTGTTTGGATGGTTAGTAGGGTTGGAATGATAAATGTGATGTCACATTAATTGTGTTATATTAACTTTTTAATGATTATAATATGTTTTTTATGTTAATTTTTATTTAAACATGGTTAAAAAATATTATTACCAAAGAAATTGTAGGCTCCACACAAGTAATCCCAACCCAGAAATGTAGGGGTAGAGATGGGGTTATCAGGGTACTTCGGGGTACTCTGACAACCAAACATGCCCTTTGGGCGACAAATAATATTAAGATGGACTTGTGGAACACCAACACCCAATCAAGGAAGAGCTATATGGTGTCCTGGAAAAAATATTCCAAATGACTGAGATTCTTTTGGATAGTCACACTTCTTGAGCTTTCCTCATCCTCTCATAACCGGCTCAACATCCCAAATCTCGCACTTCTAATTGGTGCATCAAGCAACCTCCTCGTATCATTTCGAATCTGATCTTTTCTTACACACGCACCTACCTTAGTATTTTCATTTATGCTACTGTCATTCTTTGCAATATATATGGATCCCATGTCATCATTTTGATACATACAACACAATAGGTGTCATGGCTACTTTGTAATACTTTCCTTTGACTTTCAAAGGGATTTTCTTACCACAAAGAGCAATGGAAGCTCCTCTCCACTTTAGCTAATATGCATTTATTCGGTAATTAGCATCTCCATCAATCTCCACATCCTATTGTAAAATAGATCCTAAATATCTAAAAGAATCCTTTTTCTAATTGATATCATCTCCAACGTTCACATTGAGTCCTTCACCGTTGTTTACGTCAAATGTGCACTCCTTTTGTCTCCAAGGATTGTCTCAAAACCTCCAGCTTCTCATTTATTCCATTTCTTGTCTCATCAATCAACACAATATCGACGAACAACATGCACCACGGTATCTCATATTGAATATGACTAGTCAACTCGTTCATAATCAAAGTAAAAAGGAATGGATTCAAAGGTGAACTTGAATTTTCTTATATTTATTCGGTAATTTTCTTGATGCATATTGATGTTGATGTTAATGTTAAAATAGTTAGTTTTCCCAGATTGGATTCTTACATAAGATGAAGCTCCATCAAGCATATCCTTTATAAGGTTAATGTATAGAACATGTACTTGTCTCTTCTCCAAACCCTCAATAATATGTTTGTAGGATTGAATCATAAGCCTTCTCGAAATCAATAAAAAGCATATGGAGATTTTCTTTTTGTCTCTATAAATATCCACTTTCTCCTCAACAAGTGGATAGCTTCAATAGTTGAGCGACCTGGCCTTAATCTGAATTGATTTTCAGTTACTTTGGATACTTGCCTCAACATTCTTTCGATCACACGTTCCAAAATTTCATAATATGTCTCATCAGCTTGATATATCTATAATTCAAACAATTTCGAATGTCTCCTTTATTCTTATAAAGATGCACCACAATGCCTCTCCTCAATTCTTCATTCATTTTCTTGCTTCGTCAAATAACATTGAATAAAATTGTGAGCCAAGTCAAACCTCATTTACCTAGAACTCTCCAAACATTTATAGGAATGTTATATGGTGCTATCCCTTTCCCAAGTTTCATAACCTTTAAAGCCTCCTCTACTTCATTTCTTTGTATCTATCTATAGTTTGCATGATTCAGGTAACTTTCACTACTAACTAGATCTTTCAAAATGATCACTTTATTCTCTTCCCATATAAAAAGGCTTATGGAAATACTACTTCCATCTCGTCTTTATATCATTCTAAGTGACATGCATATGCCATCCTTGTTGAGATATTATTTATCTTTTATTTTTTTTTGTATTCTAGATTCTTTCCATCTTCTTTATGTAGTATGCCCAATGGATCTCTCATCAATATAAGAGAACCTTAGGAACCTCATGAATAAACAAGTGGTTGTTTTCTCCCAACATAGTATTGGATCGAAATTCTAGTACCCTACATGTGCCCTAGCCCCAACCTGCCGGCCTTTGCGTCGATCCGTGCTGTCGCAGCAACGTCATAACTACCCTAGCACCACTGCAACAATACCACAACAACCCCAACATTATCGCTACAGCGCCACAACATCCACAACATTGTCACGACGCCTCTGCGTAGTTGTTCATCGGCTTCAGCATCATCGCAACACCTCTACGTTGCTGCATGCTGTAGCACGCCCCCTTGCGGTCCCTCGCAACTCCATGCACTTCCACGGCCTCTAGTGTATACAATCCTCGGGGTCGATTCATCTCCTCTTCGACGTCGAACCGCAGTTTGAAATGGTCTGATTTTGACCAAAAAAGGCATTTTCAGACCTATAAATCATATTTTCAGCCCTAGTGCTAATCAAGCAGTGAGAGGATGGTTGTATGAGACTATACATATAACCAATCCTCTGTATGATCGTGTAGACTTGCTCAGATCGATCTATTTCCCAGTTGAGTTTCATTTCGGTCTTCGTTTTTCATCATGTCAGAGAACAAATGTGACATCTTTTGTTCGTTCGATGCCTCCAAGGGTCCAGCTCCCATCGTGACGATGGATGAGACCAAGTACGAGTTGTGGTCCACGCAATTTTTGACCCTGATGCAGTGCCATAACAAGGAGCTCATTCTGAAAAAGCCCAAGCAGACTTATAAGAATGGGGACAATGCTTCATGGAAGCAATATAATGTGTATATGCGTTTTTGGCTCTCTAGGATCCTCACCACAGATGTTGCCAACGATATTGTGAACTAGCCCACTACCTAGGTGATGTGAGATATTCTGGCAGCTACGTATGCCCAATCAAAGAATGAGGCGAAGATTCTTCAACTTTAGTTCGATATATACAAAGCCAAGCAAAATGGTTGTCATATGCTTATCATCTATCCTTCGCTTCAAGGCATCTTTGAGAAGCTTCACATCTTCATGCCTTCTACTACTTCTAGGGAGCATAATTTGGCATATAGGAACTCCACTATGGTTGGAGTTTTCTTTGCCGTCCTGGATTCAAAGTATGAGGTCGCATGCACACAACTCGTTACCGACGTGACCATACCTCCCATGGAGGAGGCCTACAGTCATCTCATCAAGCTTCTTATCCCACTCCCTGCCACCATAGAAAACCTCCTCAACGATGGCTGCATCTCGCGGCAGGGGGGATTTTGCGCAGTTCAGAGGGTATGGTCCTCGTGACAGAGGAGGTGGACGTTAGCTCGACCCTTGCATCTATTACCGTAGTCCAGGATGCTCCGATGACACATGCTATCAGAAGCATGGATACCTCACATCTCTATTCGAGAGGCAGAGCAAATTAAGCCTCCAAACACTTTGGCTCCTCAGGCAGATTTATGCTTTGATGACATTGTCTCTCATATACGTGAGATCATTAATGCTGTTGCCGACACTGCCACAGGTTCATCAGATGTTGTAGCTGCTGCTAGAGCCTATTCGAGCTCCTAAGGTATAACATATGCTTTTACCAGTTGTAGCAGTACATATATGGCAGAGTGGATCATGGATCCTGGTGCTTCCCACCATCTTTGTGGAGATAGAGCTAAGTTTAGTTCTTACATGTCTATACCCCCTTTTAGATGGGTTGTCATTGCGAATGGAGTTTACTGACCCATCACATGACATGGGAGGTGCATTTGATGCTGTCCATGTGCATGCAGAATATTTTATATGCTCATGATTTTCATATAAACTTGCTTTCTATTAGTCATATCATGAAAGATCAGCATTGTCATGCTACTTTTGACCCTTTTCTCTTGTGTTTCAGGACATATTCATGGGCAGAGTGATTGGATGTAGTCGTGAGTAGCAAGGCTCTACAGACTAGTCCATCCTCAAGATGGTGCCTCTACTATTCCTACTTGACCAGTCTAACTGTACTTGTGGCATCTTCATTTCAGACACTTTCCTTTGCAGAAGCTGCGTCAAGTCTTCCCACAGATTTCCACGCGATCTTCCTCTAGTGCGATGCTTGCCAGCTTTGGAAGCATCACTGCTCTTCTTTTTCTGATCATCAGAGTCATAGCAGTACTCAATTATTTGAGCTTATTCACTTAGATATTTGGGGTCCGAGTCGTATTCCTGATAATCGTTTTTATCTTGTTGCTGTGAATAACTATTTTAGACTTTCTTGGATCTTTTTGTTAAAAAGTCTGAGCCTGGGTCTGTCATTGAAACCATTATTAATGAAATAAAGACCATTTTCTCTGCTACTGTTAGGTATTTGCGATCTCAATGCCTTAGAGTTCTGCACTTTATAGTTATTCGAGTTCCTTAGGTCTCTTGGCATCATACAACAGACCTCATGTACTTGCACATCTCAGCAGAACGGTGTTGCTGAACACGAACACCATCATATACTCGATGTGACCCGAACTCTTTTGATTTAGAGTCCTCAATCTTACTGAGGTGATGCGATCCTCACAACTTGCTACTTGGTGAACCGTATGCGATCCTTTTGTTTTAGGAGAAAAGATTCCTATCTCGAATGCATTTCCTAAGGACTTGTTCTCCTTACATATTGAGTGTTTGGTTGTATGGCCTTTGTGCATAATCTGACGCTTGGTCATGACATGCTCTCACCCAGAGCTGTCAAGTGTATCTTTATTCGCTACTTTCGTACCATAAAGGGATACCATTGTTTTGATCCACTTCAACGGAAATACCTTGTCAGTGCTGATGTCACATTCTTTGAGTTATGTATTTCTCTACCACTCGTGACAGATTGACTCCATCTGACTTTGGTGAGGAGGTATACATGCCTCCTCCTCCTATGGTTGCACCACCTCCAGTACCTACTATGCTTCCACCACCACCACCACCTCCAATACCTACACATGCTCTTATGTCTGCCCCTGGATTGCCACAAGTACCTTGACTCAATTTTTGCCACATGTTTTTACTCGCAGGTCTCGTACTGTTCCCCTGGTCATGGGCCTTCCCCATCATTCAACACGTCTCGGGTATGTAATGAGCACTACTGATTGCATTACTGAGTTGTCTATGCAACATGATTTTTTACAGGATGAGCAAGTGCTCTCTCAGGAGGGTAGTTTACAGGTTCATCTTGTGGCAGATGATCTAGGTGTGCCTATTGCTCTACGAAAGCATAGACGTACTTGTGCTATATATCCTCTTGCAACCCATGTCTCCTTTAGCAGATTCTCAGTGGCTTTCAAGATATTTGCCGTGGAGATACCACAAACATATCAGGAGGCCATCCAAGATAGTCAGTGGCGTCTTGCCATGGAGGAGAAGGCCGCGTTACAGTCGCATCGCACTTGAAGCATTGTTGCAGCTCCTACAAGAGCATCTGTTGTTGGATGCAAGTGGGTGCTTGCATGAAGCACCAAGTATATGGTGATGTAGATCGCTACACGACGATACATGTGTCACGTGGGTTCACCTAGATATATGTGGTGAACTATCATGATACCTTCTGTAGCTAGGCATTCTACCCTACGTATTCTTCTTTCTGTTGCAGTGACATGGAATTGACCCCCTATATCAGCTAGATGCGGCAACCACCTGTGTTTGATGCTGAGGGGAAGTGCTAGAAGGTTTGCATGGATCATAAGGTGATCTATGGCCTTAAGTAGAGTCCAAGAGCATGGTTCCAAAAGCTCTCAGACTTGATAGAGTAACATGGATTCGTGAGATCGACTGCCGATCATTCACTATTTGTACAGAGGACTCAGAGAGGTACTATTGCCATACTTGATTATATTGATGATATCTGTTACATGGGATGATGAACATGGCAGTATACATGGGATGTTAAGGATTTCCTAAGTCAACAATTTGTGACTAAAGACCTTGGCAGTATACATTATTTCCTTGGACTAGAGTTTGCTAGGAATCAGTAAGGTTTGATGATGACCCATAGAAAGTAAGTTACAGATCTTCTCTCCAAGACATACATGACAGATTGCATGCCTGCTACCACTCCATGGACATGAGCATGAAGCTGTATGATGATGACATTGAGGAGGCAGACAAGAGGAGGTAAAGGGAGCTCATTGGGAAGTTCCTATATGTGACCATCACCATGTCAGATATATCCTTTACAGTAAGCAAAGCGAGTTAATTCGTGGAGCAACTTAGACATGCACATATGGGTGCAGTCCGTATGATTCTGAGGTATATGAAGCCCTCACCTGGTACTGATCTTCTATTCGATAGATGTACATCCCTTGCCATTACAACTTGTGCAAATGCATATTATGCAAGGTGTCCCAAGAACAAGAAGTTTACCTCTGACTTTTTTTGTGTTTGTAGGGAGTTCCTTGGTGTCATGGAAGAGGAAAAGAAGACAGTGGTTGCATGATCCAGTACAGAATTAGAGTATAGGGCCATGGAACATGCTATTACATAGATGACATGTGTCAGATCTGTTCTTACAAAGTAAGTTACAGATCTTCTCTCCAAGACATACATGACAGATTGCAGGCCTGCTACCACTCCATGGACATGAGCATGAAGCTGTATGATGATGACATTGAGGAGGCAGACAAGAGGAGATAAAGGGAGCTCATTGGGAAGTTCCTATATGTGACCATCACCATGTCAGATATATCCTTTACAGTAAGCAAAGCGAGTTAATTCGTGGAGCAACTTAGACATGCACATATGGGTGCAGTCCGTATGATTCTGAGGTATATGAAGCCCTCACCCGGTACTGATCTTCTATTCGATAGATGTACATCCCTTGCCATTACAACTTGTGCAAATGCATATTATGCAAGGTGTCCCAAGAACAGGAAGTTTACCTCTGACTTTTTTTGTGTTTGTAGGGAGTTCCTTGGTGTCATGGAAGAGGAAAAGAAGACAGTGGTTGCATGATCCAGTACAGAATTAGAGTATAGGGCCATGGAACATGCTATTACATAGATGACATGTGTCAGATCTGTTCTTACAAACCTAATAGTTGAGGTGTCACATCCCATGCACCTCCAATGCGGCAACTAGGTTACTCTCTTGATTGCCAACAATCAAGCCTTCCATGAGGTGACCAATCATATAGAGGTAGATTGTCACAACACTCGAGACATGCTCCAGAAGGACTTAATCTCCACCACTCATGTTAGTTCAGGAGATATGACAACAAATGTGCTCACCAAAACCTTAACCAGAGGTTTTTTCCAGAGATGCTGTTTCAAGCTGAGCATGATTGATATCTACTCTCCAGCTTGAGGGGGAGTACTGAGATATTATTTATCTTTGTTTTCTTTTATGTATTCTCTAATCTTTCTGTCCTCTTTATGTAATTTGCTCAACGAGTCTCTCCTCTATATAAGAGAACCCTAGGGCCTCATGAATAAGCAAGTGATTGTTCTCTACCAACAATTTTTCATCCATAATACATCTCACTTGAGAAAGATCTTTCATCTTACTTTCTCTTGCTTTAATCAATATGAATATATCCTTCTGACCCTCCTTAGAGTCAAGATTTTTATCCAAAACTTCATAAGAGTTTTTGACTTAACTTCACTTACATCCTTCTTTACTTCTTCGCTATTTTGTAGTTTGTGACAATTTCCTATGTTCTATCCTTGTATATAACTTTAAAGCAAGTTCTTTCAATTTTAAGCTTCTCTTGCACCCTTTCACTCACCACTAAGTCTCCTTTTGGGTTGTAACTCCTCTCTTAAACTCGTCTAGTATCTCTTTGGCTACCCTTTGGATGCGAGATGCCATCGCCACCCGCATCTTGTTTACACTTCCATTACAATCCCAAGATAGCTCTTTTAAAACTTTCTTATTGAAGTTTGATTGCTTCAACTGGAGATTTCACTATTTAGTTCTAATGATATTTGAGAACCATCATCTTCCTTGCCAACCCTTTTATTTGCATGTATGTGACTAGGAAGCGATGTTGAGATGTCAGTCTCTCACCTAGGATTATTTTGCTATCTTTACAACACAACCGATCTCTTCTCCTCATCGTAAAGTAATCTATCTGTGTTCTAGTCGGGTCACTCTTATAAGTAATTAAATGCACCCCTCTTTTTAAAGAGAATGTTTGCTATGAAAATGCCATAACTCTTACAAAATCTAGAATCACTTTTCCCTCATCATTTCTATCGTCAAAGCCATGGCCTTCATGAACACTAGCATACCATTAGAGCTGCTAATTGAACTGAATCATTCGAATTCGATTAGGATTCGTTCGATAAAAATTCGAAAAAAGTTCGATTCGAAACCAAATGAACTGAATTTGAATTTAACTTGGGGATTCGATTCCCAAATGAATCGAATTTGAATTCTCCTGAATTCGTTCGATAATAATTCGATTCAATTCGATATTTTATATCCATACATATATGTATATATGTAACGATGTATTTATATATATAGTACATACATTTACATGCATATAATACATGCATATATACATATATACATGTAACAATGTCTCTGAGTTGATTAGGATCTTTTCTGAATTTTCTTGTGCAAGTAATTATAGCATAAGTACATCAAAAGGTTGACATGCATCTATTCGAATTCATTTGTAAATATATAGATGTAGAAAAGAATATATGAATATGTATTAAAAAGTTACTACATTTAATTTACATTGAAAGATTTAGCATTTGCATTATATCACTAAGCATAACATGTGCAAGCAACTAAAGATACTCGCAAACTAACTTACTACATTTATTAAGTGGTTAATTTTAAACTTATACTCATATCTAGGGTCCATTGATATGATTTATTGTTCACCCTTCACCGCTATGATTTTCGTACTCATAGTACCACGCTATACTGACGTGACTTGTCAATGGGTGACGTGTCACACGTGTGTATGCAACATTAGGCTCCCTAATGAGATCAAATCTCTTTCCTTTCATCTCTCTAACTAAGTTCAAGTGGTTTGATTGCAAAATATTACGAGTTAAAAATGTGGGTCCTTCATGCGTCGGTTATACAAAACATGTAAGTTCATGTCTTTACTTATTATTTTAGCCTAGTGATAGTAGCTTAGGTATGAGTTACTTTGTATAAGTACAATAATCAATCTTAGCATGCTATTCAAAATTTTTGAAGCATTAAGCATATACAAAGAACTCTAAGCCATACCAAATCTAATATGTATATATGTATGTATAATCTTATTAGTTAAAGACTAAATATCAAATATAAAAAGGGTAAAAAATATTAGTCTTGAAATCTAATAGGAAAGATAAATGTAGATTGTTATTCTAAATCCTCACCTACACATTTTCATGTTCCCACATTCCTTACACTGTCTTTTCCATTATCCCTTTCATTATCTACCAAAGACCCTAAATACCAACGATAGATTATGGTGGCCTTTCTCCTAGCATGTGAAAATGATGATTATGCTATTTCACGTTCCTTAACATTTGTCGTGATTTGAAATTTATCAACATATATCTCCTTTGCTTTTTTATTGTTTTGATTCATGGCATGACACTCCATGATGATTATCATAGTCAAGATGACATTTATCATCACGTGAGCAGTATACAAATTCTTCTCACCATAATGTAAGTTGTCCCAATGTACATAAAAAATTCATATATTTTCATTTTCATAGCTCAGTTTTAGAAAATGAAGATCCTCACGCTTAATGAAAAGGTGTTATCTTGTTAAATTATTATTTTTACTATTCTCATTATTTCAAATAACAATATTAATTTATATCAACTTTCTATATAAGTTCGATCTTGTCTTACTTTAACATGCAATGGTAATTATAATGTGTTCAGCTTTTTCGTCAATGATATTATATCTCTTTGAAAGGCTCATATAATTATATTGTATTTATACGTTTCTTCATCATTTAAAAAGAGTATATTTATATTGTAAAAGACATAATAATTATAAAAATTAGGCACTTTTATCCACTATGTTTTATTGTTTTGACATTTTCCTCGATTTTATAGTTTTTCAACTTAACTTAGTAATATATATGTCAAAATTAGATTTATACAATAATTATATTATTCTTCCTATAATATTATTTATATAAGCTCTAACACATCAAGTAACATTTCAAATTCGAAATAAAATGAATCGAATTTGAATATTCAAAACTTTAAATGAATTGAATCTGAATTTAAGTTAGTAAATTCGTTTGAAATTCGATTTGAGTTCGAATTCAGAACTTTTATAATGAATTGAATGCTCGTGAATTCGAAGGTATCGATTCGATTAGCACCCCTACATACCATGAAGCATCCTTTTTCACATGTCCATCAAAATCTCCATCTAGGCATATTATCTCTTTTTCTGGGATACTTGTACAATATTTATTCAAATCCTCCCAAAAGCTTACTTAATCCTTTCCTCTAAACCAACTCGTGGAGCATAAACCGTGATTATATTCATAACTTCTTCCAATACTAATTTTAGCAAAATATCTAATCCCCAATCTCTGTACCTCAACCACACTATCATTTAAATCTTTATCAATAATCACTCCAACACTATTTCTACCCCTCTTTACCTGAATGCCATAATTTAAAGCATGTTTTCTCAATCTTCCTTGTTTATGCCGCAATTCATTTTGTATCTTGGAGACATATTATATGAATCTCCATTCTTTCCATCATATATACTATCTCCATCGATTTTCCAAAGTGCATATATTTCAACTACATGTTCTCAACTTCTTTCTGCTATTTCTTTTGGGCTAATTTCTTTATTAGCATGCGTCCATTAACTCTTGCAATTTTTGAACTGCATCCAGGTAGTGATATAGCAGAACTAGTTTATTTACTCGCATGCATTCCTCATGCGAGAACCCTTGAAAATTTTGAACTACATCCGGGCAGCGATCTAATGGCTGTTGTCAATTTCTCACCGCATTCGGACTATACAACACATCGCTAGTAAGGATCGTCTCAACAAAATCCAAATATTTGCTTAAATCTATGTTGAAAAGATCTGATTGTCTTGAGACAAATTCTTAAATAATGTTGTCGATTGATAACACTATTTAATAATTTATCTCTAACGATTTACGCTGGCTATTAGCCATCTAACACAACCGTCCTCATCACTAAATTCTTCCGCCCTTTTCTCATATGTTAAAAGAACACCCCGTGAGGCTTATTCCAAATTTGTCAGTACCGTCGACAACTAACAGTGAGATGAAGCAATAAGAGGGCAGAGTTTCCATGATGTTTCCTGTATAGAGAAATGATTCACAAGATTTGTTTCTGCCAAATCTTAAAAAAAGCTCCTTTTTGCTGCAAAAAATTCAACCAGGGTCACATGTCTAGTGCCTAACAGGTTCAATGCAAGACTCTGGATTCCAAAACCTTGAACTGGTGCCTGATCCGTTTAATATCCAATTATTTTAGAGGAACTTTACACATGTATTGTCCTCTTTTACGCTTTTCCAACTTACGAAAATCACAGCATTGTCTTTCCGTTCGTTTCATGTAGGCGCACAGGTGTAATAACAGAATGATATTATAACACGTGTATTTTTTTATTCCTGATTAGGTTTCGTCGTCAGGGCCATTAACATAAATCCTTTTGTCAATGCCGTAGTTTTCCCCGTATTCTGAGAATGCATTTGCCGGTGCTACACTCTTGCGTGCATGGGAAACCAATCCTTCCATAGCATCAGATGCCATGAAACTGCTCACAAAAGTAGAGATCCATTCGCTTTTTTCTTTTGGTACATTCCATTCATGAGAGGTTGATTAGACTTTAAACAGTACACCCCCGTGCGTTGCACTGTTGTACTGATGGTTGGGATGGAAATGGTCGGATACGGATACAAATATAGGTATAATCATATCTTTATCTATTTTAAAATATGAATATGAAGGATACAAATATTGACGAATGTGAAAAATGTATTACCATATCCTTAAAAATGAACACCTATGCAAAACAAGCATGAATTGGATATGAATGATAACAAAAATATTCAATAGATTAACTCAAATATACATGCTTAGGATTGTTTACACACGAAATGAATATACCATGTATAGTAATTTAATTCACAACAGTTATATCAACAATGGTGAATGCACTCATAAAATGTTGTTACACATAGTTGTAAATAAATCTATTAGTATACTTTACAAATGAAAATGAATATACGAATGCGAATATTAGCGAATGCCAAAGTGATATTCATATCTGCATCCATTTTAAAATGAATATCAAAATACGTATGCAATAAATACGATAACAGATCAGGTACGACTATATTCACATTCGTTTTCATCCCTAATTGATTGTATGCAGAAAGGTAAAAAGAACGTATGCTCAGGATATATGTAACTTACACCTACATTTTCTCTCTATTTTTGAATCATTTTGAAATGAATCTACGAGGAATTTAGATCACAATATATCATCGTAGCATCATTAAATTTCAACTTAATTCGAGACTTCTATCTTATATATTAAGATAGTCAAATTTTAACAGTTCAATTTGTTGAAATCAACCGCTTCAAATGGATATGTTACGAATTTCTGTTTTACACGAAGTTTGAAACATGTATTTTTAATATTTTAAGTAAATACCATAATGATTTGTTCACAAAAATAAAAAAAGGGAAAACGAGTGGACATAGGTAAGTTGCCTACACCCGGGTGTAGGCTCTCTTATGATCTTATCCCATGCAAAAAATATAATACCAAATATAATCAAGCTATCACCATACTAAATTAATTGCTTGTAAAATCAACATTGTGCATAATACATCTTGAAATCAAATAAATTTTATCTAAATAGCAAAAGAAGCATAAAAAATAACATAATTAAAGGTATTTTTTAATATTTATAATTTTTGACAAATAGATAGTATCTTTTATGATGTCTTAAATTAAAAAATATCTTTTTATACGTTTGATATCAATATTTCAATGGTATATCAATTGATGAGATTCACTTTATAATTCCACAATGAATCTTCAACAAATATAATCATGTCAAAAAATTTATTGCAGACATCACTACAACAAAATTGATTTATGAGGATAATCTAACATTCACCTCCAAATCTCTGCTAATAAACAAATACTAAAAATTGAATTATTACTAATATTGCTAGCAACGAATCATATAACAATCATTGGTTAATTTTTTCTAATCGTTGTCAAATTAACAATGATTGGTAAAATTTTAACGAAAAAGTGAATGAACAATCATCATTTTATAAAAGTTTTGTAATGAATTTTGAACTATGATAATTTAATAATTATTTTCATGTATTTCTTAGTTACACATATAACAAGAACAAAAATTCATGGTGAACTATAATAATTTTAAATATTTAATTAAATTTCATTGTTTATTGTATAACAACAACAATTAACTTTAAAATCAATGTATAATCATCGTTTTGTAAATGTTGAGGGATAAATGTGGCATTCATTGCGAACTAAAATAAGTGAATATTTGTTTCCATATTTTTTGCATTTAAATATATAACAATAAATATTTCCATTGTCTAACTATATTTGATTATTTATAATATCAAGGTATATCATCTTCGGCAACGACTCATATAGTCTCAATTATCCATCATTTTTCTTCTAATTATTATTAAATTAATAGGATTGATATAAATTTAAATGTGAAAGTAAATGAATAATCATCATTATATGAATCCTTAGTAATAAGCATGTCATTCATTGTAAATAAAAAGAACATAAGATAATTTTGCAATGAAAAATATTCATTATGATAAATTTAACATTAAGAAACGATAATAGGTATTCAAATTACTTATTGTCATTCTTGAACCTTTGGTAATTTATATGTCAACAACTGCAAACCTCATCACCGAGTCTATCAATCATTAAATCAATTAAATGTAGCTACAGATCCATGATTCGGGATGGGAGGGGGCACCATATCTTTCTATCCTTCTTGACTCCCACAACTATTGGAAATCTCTTACACCACTTAAACTAAAGAGGAGACTCCTCTTATTCTAACTTTATATATATGTGTGTACATACATACATACATGCATACATGCATACATGCATACATGCATATGCATGCATGCATGCATGCATGCATGCATGCATGCATACATGCATCATGCATGCATGCATGCATACATGCATCATGCATGCATGCATGCATCCATACATACATACATACATAATACATACATACATACATACATACATACATACATCCATACATACATAATACATACATAATACATACATGCATGCATACATACATACATACATACATACATACATACATACATACATACATACATACATACATACATACATACATACATACATACAAATGCATGCATGCATGCATGCATGTATGTATCTCTCTCTCTCTCTCTATATATATATATATATATATATGATAAAATGGGGCTGCCCCCAGGGAGTAGCCAACTTGGCTACTCCCACCCCTATTTTTCCCTAATTTTTTTATTTTTTTGGAAAATAAAAATTTTTATATTCATCACTATGTCCCTCTCACATTCTATTAAAATTTCGTCAGAAACAGAGACTCCTAAGCCCTCCATCCAGACATCATTTTTTTAACGGTCGTAGGATTTTTTAAATCGACCATGTTTGGATGGAGGCCGTAGGAGTCTCTGTTTCTGACGAAATTTTAATAGAATGTGAGAGAGATATAATGATGAATATAAAAATTTTTATTTTCCAAAAAAATAAAAAAATGAGGGAAAAATAGGGGTGGGAGTAGCCAAGTTGGCTACTCCCTAGGGGCAGCCCCATTTACCTCATATATATATATATATATATATATGTATATATATGAGAAACTTCAAATGAGGCGGTGTCTCACCACTTTTATGGTGAGCCATCCATCTCATCCATCTATTTTCAATCGCA
Organism: Ottelia alismoides; assembly: GCA_037367405.1. Taxonomy (NCBI): domain Eukaryota; kingdom Viridiplantae; phylum Streptophyta; class Magnoliopsida; order Alismatales; family Hydrocharitaceae; genus Ottelia; species Ottelia alismoides. Next base: position 370,804 of record JAZKJV010004381.1, on the reverse strand, counting down.
CGGTCGTAATTAATGATACTTTAATTATAATACTTAAATGGTCGAAAACCCATTTTGGTCATTTTGTCATATTCTAAATATAGAATGTGACAACTAAATTGCCTAATCTCTCTCTCTCTCTTGATTAGTCAATGGCACCGATCTCCCTCCATCTCCCTCTCACACGCGCGATTGTCCAGCAGAGGCACCCTCTCTCTTGCGCGTGCGATCGACTGTCGGCGGCAGCAACATCCTCCTCCACGCGATCGTCCAGAAGATGCGGAAGAAGAAGATGCGGTGCGAGGTTGTGGTTGTCCCCTCTTCGCTATCCCAGCGCGTGCAACTCCCCCTCCAATGGCGGTGCGTAACGAGGATGATGGTGGCTCCCTCGTTTTGATGGTGACATACAATGATGGAGTAGGTATGACGAGACAATGTCATGGATCTAGATCTTGTTTCTTTTCATTTTTTTAACTTGCAGGATCGGAGGAGAAAGATGAGGAGGAGGGGTTTGACGACACCAACATCTTGCTCTATGCAATGCTCTTGGCTTCGATGGAGGGGTTCGTCGTATCCAACTTCCTCCTCCACACAACACCACTCGACTGCGGAGAGGGGGCATGAAGGACGAAGGCACACATAAGGGGCATGGCAGAGGAGAGGTGTGCCGGAGGAGAGGCCCCTTATACTTTTTTTTACAAATCGTCATTTTTTTACAAAGTTTGGAATGATTTATGCAAATATTGATTTTTTTTTACAATCGCATGTCAATTTTTTACATGTTACTAATATCTAACAGTTTACTTATTGTTGTAGAACTCTACATAAATATTATAAAGTGATCAGATAATTTTACAAAAGAGCACCTAAATTTTACAAAGTGATCAGATACTCTTACAAAGGAACGTCTAAAAATTACAGAGTGAGGAGCAATTACAGTGATTCATTTGAAATTTTACATTTATGACATTTGGATACAAATACCTATAAAGGATGCTCCAATTTTACAAATGGACATGGAAAATTTACGAAGACATACACATGTTACAAATACACAATTAATTTTTACAAAGAGGAAAATCTCATTAAAAGAAATAAAAAATTACAATTATGAATTTATTTTTTACAATGAAAACTGCAAATTTACAAAGGAAATGACTCGTTTTGCTTCATAACTATTGAATGGTAATGTAAATATATGTAATAATCAACTCGCAGATGTCATGTATAAATTCTATATTATTATATTGAAATTTACAAACATATACAAAAAATTCAGATTGTTGAGAATGTTAATGATAATTAATAAATGAATGTAGATGCCAAATCTAGACAATACTGAAATAGTAATTTGATATCATTAAATGGACTTCGAATTTAATTAAATCAAGATGATGAAAATAACCTTTTAGATAAGAATTTTTATGAAGTCGTTAGATTGATATCGTACGGATCCGATTGATGGCTCACCATAATATTGGTGAGTCCCCACCTCATTTGAAAGGGTCCCTATATATATATATATATATATATATATATATATATATGGGTAACATGGGACTGTCCTCATGGGGGAGCTAACTTAGCTCCTCTCGTCCCATTTTGCTCACTTTTTATTTTTTTTAAATTTCTTCCACAGATTTTCATCAATATATCCCTTTATTATTTCATTAAAATTTAGTGTGAAACAGAGACTCTTACGACCTCCATCCAGACATGGTCGACTTTAGCAATTCTGTTACCGTTAAAAATGTCCGTCTCGATGGAGGCCGTAGGAGTCTCTGTTTTGCATGGAATTTTAATGACATAATGTAGGGATGTAGTGATGAAATTATACGGAAGAAATTTTCAAAAAAATAAAAAAAATCGAGCTAAATGGGACGGGGAGAACCAAGATAGCTCCTCCCAGGGGGTAAAATGGGGCTGCTCCTTGGGAGAAGCCAACGGGCTGCTCCCACCCTAATTTTCCCTCCATTTTTTTATTTTTTTGGAAAAAGATATGCATATTCATCACTACATCCCTCTAACATTCTATTAAAATTTTGTCAGAAATAAAGACTCCTATACCCTTCATCCATAACATGCCGATTACAACAATTCTAAGACAGTTAAAATTACCTGTTCTGGTTGAAGGGTATAGGAATTTCTGTTTCTGACGAAACTTTAATGGAATGTTAGAGGGATATAGTGATGAATATACATATTTTTATTTTCCAAAACAATAAAAAAATCGGGGGAAAATGGGTGTGGGAGCAGCCCGTTGGCTCCTCCCAGGGAGCAACCCCATTTTACTCATATGTATGTATGTATGTATGTGTGTGTGTGCGTATGATAGGGAGTATGCACCCATGTGCATGTAATTTTATATGCACCCGGGCCTATAATCCATTTTTTTACTTTTTAGAAAAATACCGTCATATATATTCATCTATATATCTCTCTTATATGTCATTCCGAATTCGTCAGAAATAGAGACTCCTACGCCTCCATCCAGAACAACTGGATTACAGCAATTCTAAGACCGTTAAAATTACATGTTCTAGATGAAGGTCGTCTGAGTCTATGTTTCTGATGAAATTAAAATGATATATTAGAGGGATACAGTGATGAATATACATGACTATACATGACTGTATTTTCAAAAAAGTAAAAAAGTGGAAGTTATAGGTCCGGGTGTATGTAAAATTACATGCACCTAGGTGCATACTCCCTATATATATGGGGTTGATGGGGCTGCCCCCTGGGGGAAGCCAACATGGCTGCCCTGTCCCATTTTGGGGCAAATTTTTTTATTTTTTTTGAATAATATCGTCATATATATTCATCCCTATATCCCCCTATATGCCATTCGAATTTCATCAGAAATAAAGACTCCTACGACCTCCATCCAGACAGAGTCGATTTAAAAAATCCTGCGACCGTTAAAAAAATGACGTCTGGATGGAGGCCGTAGGAGTCTCTGTTTCTGACGAAATTTGAATGACATATAAAAGGGATATAGGAATGAATCTACATGGTGCTATTTTTCCAAAAAATAAAAAATGTGCGAAAAATGGGGTGGGGGCAGCCACGTTGGCTACCCCTAGGGGGAAGCCCCATTTTTCCCTATATATATATATATATATATATATATATAGGGTCATATGTGGCTGCCCCCTAGGGGCAACCAACATGGCTGCCCCCGCCTTATTTGGGCAAAAGTTTTTATTTTTTTTGAAAAATAACACCATTTACATTCATCCCTATATCCCTCCTATATACCATTCGAATTTCGTCAGAAACAGAGACTCCTACGGCCTCCATCCGGACAGTAATTTTTTAACGGTAACAAGATTTTTTTAAATCGATACCATCGAGATGGAGGCCGTAGGAGTCTCTGTTTCTGACGAAATTCGAATGGCATGTAGGAGGGATATATGGATGAATATACATGGTTTTATTTTTCAAAAAAAATAAAAAAAACGCCGAAAAATGGGGCGGGGGCAGCCATGTTGGCTGCCCCCAGGGGGCAGCCCCATTTTTCCATATATATATATATGGGGTTTATGGGGCTGCCCCCTAGTTGGCTGCCCCGCCCTATTTTTGTGCAATTTTTTTATTTTTTTAAATATCATCATGTATATTCATCCCTATATCCCTCCTATATGCCATTCGAATTTCGTCAGAAACAGAGACTCCTACGGCCTCCATCCAGATAGGGTCGATTTAAAAATCCTGCGACCGTTAAAAAATGACGTATGGATGGAGGCCGTAGGAGTCTCTGTTTCTAACGAAATTCGAATGACATATAGGAGGGATATAGGGATGAATATATATGGTGATATTTTTCAAAAAAAATAAAAAATTACAAAAAATGGGGTGGGGGCAGCCATGTTGGCTACCTCTAGGGGGCAGCTCCATTTTTCCCTATATATATGGGTAAAATGGGACTGCCTCCTTGAGGGGGAACTAACTTGGCTCCCCCGTCCCATTTTACCCATTTTTTTGAAAATTTCTTCCGTGAATATTCATCACTATATCCCTATATTATGCTATTCAAATTTCACGCGAAAACGGACTCCTACGACCTCCATCCATATGAAGTTGTTTTTAGCAATTCTGTCACCGTTAAAAAATGACTGTCTAGATGGAGGCATTAGGAGTTTCTATTTCGCACGAAATTTGAATAACATAATATATGAATATAGTGATGAATATTCATGGAAGAAGTTTTCAAAAAAAAAATAAAAAATAGGGAAAATGGGGCGCGGGAGCCAAGTTAGCTCCCCCTTGAGGGCAGCTCCATTAACCCCCCTCCCCCTCCCCACACACACACAGAGACACACACACACACACACACATAGGGATTATCCAATGAGCCCTATGCCCATTAACGTTTCGGTGAGCACCCATTTTGGGCCGTATACGTGTATTAGCAATAACTATATTTCTAATTATAGGCTATCACATATTTAAAAAAATCTTATATTCTCTATTATACAATGTCCTTAAAAATTGGAAGATGGTTTTGGAAAGAAACGTTTCAAATAAATGATTCCATGTGGATGATTAAGATCCAAACGCTATGATAGTAATAAATATAATTCAGTCAAGTAAATGCTTGTTGAGAGATCGGTAATATCAAGACAATGGTCAGTAATTTACATCCAAATAGTTACATTGTACATAATTTAGTAATATGTATAAATGGTCAAGTAAATGTGTGTTGTGAGATCAGTAATAACATAACGAATGATTAGTAATACCATTGTGTATGTAATTCACATTACATTAACAAATAGTTACTTTTTTACTTGAGCAATGCCCATGACTTACTGACCATTACTTTGTTATTACTAATCTAATAGTAGCTATTACTTTAGAATCGTACACATATTACTGAACATGTGATATAAGACATAGATATATACATTACTGAACACAAACAAATAGGATTGTTGTTGTTGTATGTTCAGTAATTTATATATCTATGTCTTATATCACATGTTCAGTAATATGTGTACGATTCTAAAGTAATCACTACTATGAGATCAGTAATAACAAAGTAATGGTCAGTAAGTCGTGGGCATTGCTTAAGTAAGAAAGTAGCTATTTGTTAATGCAATGCGAATTACATACACAATGGTATTGCTAATCATTCATTATGTTATTACCGATCTTACAACACACATTTACTTGATCATTTTATACATATTACTAAATTCTGTACAATGTAACTATTTGGATGTAAATTACTGATCATTGTCTTGATATTACCGATCTCACAACAAGCATTTACTTGATCGAATTATATTTATTACTATCATAGCGTTTGGATCTTAATCATCCGCACAGAATCATTCATTTGAATCGTTTCTTTCCAAAACCGTCTTCCAATTTTTAAGGACACTGTAATATAATAGGGAATATAGTATTTTTTTAAATACGTGGTTGCTTATAATTAGAAATATAGTTATTGCTAATACACGTGTATGGTCCAGAATGGGTGCTTATCGAAATGTTAATGGGCATAGGGTCCTCTAGATAAGTCCACACTCTCTCTCTCTCTCTCTCTCTCTCTCTATATATATATATATATCACAAAGGACAACTAAAATACAAATACAAGTTACAACATATAACACTAAAAATACATTCCGAAATTTGTAGAATAATTATAATAGGTAAAGTAACTTGACAGTTGACACTTACCATATATCGAGTTTAATGACACTAGAGCAAAATTGACTATGGCAATGAACAATTCATTGTCATATCAAACCTACAATATATTGAGATTAGTGACACTATAACAAAATCAACTATGGCAATAAACATTGTCTTATCACACCTACAATATATTGAGATTAATGATATTAAAAAAATGACTATGGCAATGAAGTATAATTCATTGCCTTATATGTCGATATTAAATTTATAACAACGAATATCATTAGTTGCACAAATCTTGTATTTGCAATAGATAGCATATCCATGAAAAATATTTATATAATGATGATAATATGTTGATAATTCATTTCTAGCAGCATATCAATGAATGTGATATTCTTATGAAGGAATAAAAATAAATTCCAACTATTAGTATTCGTTGCTAATAAATATTAAATTATTTATTTTATACATCATTTTTATTTTAGTGTGATGATGTGTGGGAGCACAAAGTCATTTTAAACTTGATGAGTTAAGAGGATATGGGAAAGCGAGAAAAAGCACTGTGAAGGATGAAATTTGCTACAAAGGAGTTGTAGAACAGTGAGCTTGACACAAAATAAGTGGCACATGGGAGCCACGAGTAAGCAGTATTGACTGGCACACAAATAAGATCCTTATAGACTCGAAAGTTCAGTCCATTATAAAAAAGAAATGATAGGGAAGAGGTGGAACAAAAAACACAATACTATACTCTATCTATCCACCATTCTCTCTATTATATAGTTTGTTAGTGCTCTTCCGATCTGGATATGCAAGAAGAAACAAATAATAGGTGGGACCCAAATGGGACAAGTGGAGAGGTAGCAACAACACTCCACTTTATATAGGGCACCTGCTGCTATTGAGCTTGTGTATATATCGGGAGAGAAGGTTTTGTCATATGAATTATGGGGTTTAGGGTGGGGGGAGGGGGAGCGTACTTTACTTGCTTTAAGCTTAGGTTTGTCCCGATTAAATGTCAGTGCACGGAAAATTCAAGCTCTATGTGAAGTTATCTGATGAAGGAATACTAACGATTTAATCCACGATACTTTAAAACAAATTATGTTTGTATTTTTAACAAAATAATAACTTCAAATGATTGATGATAAGTATATATTTTGATATCGTTGCTATCAATAATGTAGATAAATAAAATAATATCCTCAAAGTATTTGATATCATATTTAATAATATTTGACTAAATTTTCAATTCCTTTAAAAAATTTAAATATAAAAATAATGTAATAAAAATTTTAACGGGTTTCAAAAAAATTTCAATGCAATCCCAAGTTTCAACCCTGCACCATTGCCTACCCCAAATATTTAATCCAAAAATTAACCAATCAATCATTTACACTAGATGTCTATAAATCATCTTTTTCTATAATGTTAATTAGTTAGACTTTGTAGCTAAAGTAGCTGCTACAATGCCTACACCACGTGACTTAATATATAGTAAGATAAGATAGGGAGAATAAGATTCGAATAGGATATACTTAATGCTAGAAAGCATGCTTTGAATATTGTCAAGGATTTGAGCACCTTCTCCAATTCTAACAATGATTGCAGTGGTACTTGCCATTTTTGCAGTTACTTTTTGATGAATATGTGATTCATCACTCTAAAAGTTGAAAATAGAGTTTTGTTCTCAAGTAATTAGCTGTATTTCATTACTTATATTGCATAATTAGCATTCATGTATGTGTAAATAATAGCTGCATTTTAGCATTCATACTTGCATTAAATAAGGAGCCAAATTCACTTGTAAATATTCACCTGTATATTAGCCAAAATCATCTATATGTATATATTTTATACTAGCTTCAAATCCAATACAATCAACTCCATAGTGTATATAATACTAATACTAATAAAGGAAAAATATCAGAAAAATACTAACTTGTAAAATTATCCAATAAAACCCAAATCCAAGTTTGAGACTATGAACCTTAAAATGCGCATATCTCTCTCATGCAGTGTCCGATTTAGGTCTACTCATTTTAAAGTAATATACATTCAATAACCTTCAAAACAAAATTAATTTTATTAAAATCACAGATCGTATGCATTTTGGACCCCTATTGTATATTGTACTTATTGACATTTTCACCCTTGTATTTTATCCCTTCATTTGACTTAGTTTCCATTTTTGGTCAACATAAAACATGTAGATCTCATCGAGATCTATAACTTTCATGTTTTGAGTTTTTCCAAATTCGACTATTTTCACCCTCTTTTTTAAGGTTTTTCATCTAAATAATCTAATTGGGCCACGTGGCGCCGTCTGGTTGTGCCACGCGACCCGTCTCTTCGCGCGCCTGATGAATCTCAAATTCATCACTCTAAATATCATTTATTAAGCTAAAATCTCTCAAAATCAACAACATTTCTGCATATATTCTGCATAATTAGCATTCATGCATGTTTTCATAAGAACTGCATTTTAGCACTAATCTCTGCACAAAATAAGAAGCCAAAAATTTCAGCCAAAATTGACCTGTAAATAGCCTAACTTCCCTGATTTTTAACTCATTCATGTTAACTTCGAATAACCCAAAACCACTCTACTGTGTACATATCACTAACAAGAATAAATGAAAATACAAAAAAATAACTAACCCAAATAAGTGGACCAAAAACACAAACCCTAGTTCCAGGATTTCCGGACTAAAAACCCCATATCTTCCCCATCTAGTGTCCGTTTTAATCCTACTCACTTTTGAACTAATGTACATTGAATTACCTTCAAAATAAGACCAAGTTCAAGTGAATCGGAGCTCATATGTCAAAGTTGGCTTTTAGGCCTCTTCTGTACATTTTATATTTTAGCGATTTTGACCTGATATTTTATGCACATATTTTATCAATTAATAAAAATCCAAAAATTAGATTAATGTGTAATTATTTATCTTTGATTTTACCATATTTTTTCCGGATTTTTATCTATTTTAAAAATGACATAAAAATTATAAACCACAAAAATCTAGGTATTATATGTACATGGATAACACAAAAACATCACTTTTTGCATTTGATCGATTTTGATTTTGATGTCTTCATGAAAGTTGTAGATCTCATCGAGGCAAGCAATTTTCATGAAGAAATGTTTTTGATCCGAGGTCGTTTTCTATTTATTTTGCATTTTACAAAATCTTTATTTTTTTGAATTTTCTGGTGCTGACACGTGGCCGCCCCTGGGGCCGCCACGTGTCAACCATTTTGGCCTTTTTATTTACTCATTTTTAGAAAAAAATATAAATAAAAAAATTAAAAAATTAAAAATAAAAGACCACTCACGTGAAACACACTTGTCGCCCCCGCACGCGCACTGCACGTGCGTCTCGCGCCCTTTATTCCTTTGCCCGCCACGTGTAGACATCGTGGCCGTCTGATCTCGACCGATCGGACGACCACTGTTCATCTCCTTCATCTGTCCGCCTTTCCCAAATCAAAGCTCCGTCGTCACCAACCAATCCCCCCAAATTTCACCGGCCGCCTTCCATCTTCGCGCCTCCGGTCAATCAAATCTCTATCAATCAACGATCCGATCTCCCCTTCGAATCAATCGTCCCCGATCTTCCCCAATCATCCCCGATCTCGCCAATCTCTTCCGTCGACCTCCAGATCCTCCACGATTCCCTTCCATCTCTAGCAGCCTCGCTGTCCCTATAAATGCATCGCCAACGCCCAGAAGCCTTTATCCGCCGATTGCACCGCATACCACCTCGAGGTGGTGACAGCGCCGACGAGTAACTTCTGTGCGGAGAGATCCAAGGCAGCGACGCCTTGCCGCAGTCTGCCCTCGCGCGAGCTGCCCCAGCTCCAGTATCACCTCCGTCGAGCCAACGCCATTCTCGTCAACTACTCCATCGACAACGCCTTCAACCTACGCCTCCGCCATCTCCTCCGCCGCCTTCCTGGGCCAACACCCCTCCGCCGCACAACTCCAGCTCCGGTGTTCGTCACCGTTGAGCCCACGACTTCGCCAACATTGACAACCACCAACGTCATCGATAACGCTTCAGCCTCCAACCGCCACCGAAGCCCCGCCCCGTCACTGCCTTCCGCCAACGCTGCCGGATCGAGCTCGAGACCCCAGCACATGCGAGGCACGTGCGTGGGGGACGTCAGCGCCTATATCATCCCCACGGGTCACGTGCTCCGCACGTGACCACGTGGGTTAATTCCATTTGAACCCTCGGGCTCCCTCGTATTTGCGCTCCAGTCCAAGGACAGAGGGCACGTGCTGCGCACATGCCCCTCTGGGAATTTTGCGAGAAATCCCCCCAGACTCATGGTAATTGCACTTAGGTCCCCCCACTGTATTTTTTATATTTATTCTATTTATTGTAATTGCAGTTATACCCCTGTGTTTCTTTATTATTCTATACTCATACATTGCACATTTTATTTATCTAAAAATAGCAGGATGTTTGTTATTTAATTCTCTACATTCTGACATCTTGTGGACATTTTTGTGATCAATGGTTAATTAATAATTAATTGTTTTGTGGAAATTTGCGTATTTTGCCCATTTCTTGCTGTGAAATTTACAATTGATTAACCGTTTCTCTAAAAATTTCCAAAAAATCATATATTATAGAGTTGATTGTGCTCAACATTGTGCCCCAAAAGAATCTCATTTGCATGTATAATTTGTCTTGTAAAAATCATTTTGCATATTTCATTGTTTGATTTTTAATAGGTATTGGAACTAGTATTTTCAAGGTTTAGGATTTTTCTGAGGTCCATTACCTAGTAATAGATCTTAGATAATTTTGTTCCTTGAAAATAATTAGGTTTAGTATTTATTATAACTAAATATTGAAATTTAATTTGTTTGCATTTAAAAATTCACAAAAATTCATATTGCATCCAAAAATTCCAAAAAATTACAGTGCATCTGTTTCATTATATTCTGCATCGTAGCCAAGTTTCTTATTTTTCAGATATTATTTGATCGACTTTTACATTTTAGTCCCTAAAATTGGTCAAAATTGCATTTTGCATCCTTTATTGCATTAAAAATTACAAAAAAGACCGCTTTGAAAACCGCACACGAATTTTGATAGACATAATTCTAAGTTGTTCCTTTGCCTCCTTGTGTTCGACCTTAGGACTTGTCCAAGTAAAATAAACATAAAACCACATTGATTGAAAATTGATTAACTTCTTGTGTAGTTATTTTTCTTGACCGATTCCGATTGCCGCCTACAACGAACGACAAAATCATATTATTTTTTACGCACGATCATAAACACATCTTCTTAACAAGTGGATTTTAGACTCGTCATATGGCGCCGTTGCCAGGGATGCAAACGGCTTAGACTTTTGTCTTGAAAATTTTCGTTCCGTTTTCCGCATTCGGTTAATCTGACCCCCGAATTGTTCATTGTAAATTCCATTTTTTCCTGCATTTATTTTCAACATTTATTTTTCATATATTTTTGAGTCACTCTCTTACATTATCTCTCTTATTTTTCTTGCGAGGTACCTAAAGTACATGGAATGGTTTTTCAAGAAGCCGACGCTTCTTCATCGACTTCCGAAAAGCCACAATTAAATTAAGATCGAGTTGAGTTGTGGGAGAGCGTAGAGTGTAGGTTTTTAATTTCTTCAAATTTTAAGTTTCTGTAATTAATTGCCCATTTACAACGGTGTCCGTTTGGACTCTCACGTGTGTAAAAAGACCTTGAACTATTCTTGTGGTGTGTCATGGTCTGTTTCACTCTCCGGTGAGGGTGGGGCCCTACTTGAGTGGCGATTAGGATAGACCTGCACACACGACTCTCAGAGCATTTTAATTTCTTAATTGTGCTCGTAGGAATTAATCCACACTTTACTTTAATTGAGACACATAGATCGTTCAATTTAGCCAAAACTTCAACTCAATTCTTTCCCGCTAATAGAACTTTCTATTTAGGTGCGGTTTTTCATCGACTTGCATTCATTTAGAATAATTTTTCAATTCTGTATTGCATCCCACATGGAGATTGCGAGGATTCACTGTAAGTCTTCTAACTGAGCATACATCATAGTTTTCCACGTGCATCGGCTTTTCCCGAATTTCTCCCTTTTATTTTGTCACATAATTTTAAAAGGAAATCGAGACTGGACGGTAGACGTATATTTGTACTCATTTAATTCTTCAGTGATCACCTAATTAAAATTGGGACTGCTAAATATAGCCGATTTCGAATTAACCCATAAAATCAAGAATTTTTGCGGGAGAGCAACCCCGACCTTGGATGTTTCTATTTTTATGAGTAAGCGAGAGACGACACTTAACGCTAGAGCCCAAAAATCGGATTTTCATTCAGATTACTGATTTTAAAAATGATTAGCTACTTCTCAGTGAGAAATACGGGTAGCCGGTAATCGGTCTGGACTTCCTTAGCAGAGTGGGTGGTTTAAAGGACATCGCGTAAGGCTCTGTCCTTAAGTAATACAGGTAGCCATTTTACGGTTCGTACTTACACCTATACTGGCTGAAAGTGGATGCAACTAGTCGTACGAACTCGGGATAGTCTTTAAGAAAATTTCGGCACCTAACAGCTCGCTAATTTTTTTTCCAAGATTGATTTACCACCAACTTAAAATTGAAAAGATAATAGCCGAACTCTTATGGCTTCATTTGTGAGTTGGTGAACCTAGGGTTTGATTTGTGTTTGCATTGGTGTGCGTGAACCGATATCAAAGATCAATAGCCACCCATTTGATAAAATTTCTCTTGACTATCCCGTGCAATCATCTCTCTCATTTCTTTATTTAAATCTAATCATGGAACTTTATCCAGATCATAAAAATCGTTGCAGATCCAATCTTTCATTCCTTTCAACTCTTTCAAAAATGACCGAACAATTATCCGAGAATCCATCAGTGCCATACTATGAAAACAAATTCATATCGGTTAGACCCAAAACACCTCCTCCAACTTCAACAAGAGACTCTTAACCACCAACACTCTCTACAAATCCGATCTGCTTCATGAATGACAACCCCTTGTTTTCGGACCAAACAAACCAACAATCGACTGAGGTCTCTACTTCTTCATACATCATCCACTCTACTCCGATCACACAATTCATCCATCGTATTCTGTAAATGTCAATCCTTCATTTATGGGGGATGATAACCAAATGATCGAATTGAACACTTCTTCACCTCTTCCATCGACCCTGCCCTGGAGCACTAATGAACAATCATCATCTTGGATTGACCATGACAACCCCCTCTTCAGACATGATACTCATATAGAGGATTGTATTGACCACATAAAAACACATCATCCCTGTATGCTGACTCCACAATATCAAGGTCCGATTACTCATGATCAAAGGATAGAACTCTACTCGGACCAACTCCACATATATGGACCATATGAGCAGCCGCCTTCCATAATTATTGAGGAGATATTTTCAAAAAATAGTGATCATATATTGGATATTCCGAGAAACTTTCCTCTCAACACATATAGGAAAATGGAAGATGAAATTGTTGAACACATATCAACTGCTCCCATGATTGATCATGAACAGAATTTTAAGAATGATATTTTAAGGATAAATAAAATATTCGAATTAATGGAGGATAGATTTCAAAAATTCGACGACCGACTAATTTCCTTCTATGGTGGCTCAGACATAAAAATGAATGAGGAAATCATTGGATCTCATGCTAAAAATTTTGAGGATATTCAGAAACCTAAGAACGATTCTGACAGCGACACGTATGCATATTACTCCCCAAGGAATGTCTATGCTTCTGACTCTTACTCTGAATATCAAGACCCCTTCTCATCTATGGAAGACATCATATCACCACACCACACATAATATACCAAAAAAAGAAATATTCAAAAACACTAAAAAATAGAAAATCCAGAAAATTTCATAAAAATTGAGACTGAAGAAGATCTAAGGAATTTGGATCCTGCTGTACGTTAAGCATTGGAGAAGAAATTAATTTTTGAACTTCCCTTTCTTCATGCTATTGAACACTTCCCCGACCTTAAAGGATTTGTAATGGACACATTAATGATGAAAAATTCGGAAAGGATTAGAACAAAGACAGAAAGATATATCTTATCAATAGCCTCCTCCTTGGTGTTGAGTAGAAAAATCAAGAGCCGCATAGTGAAGCGGTTGCCCAGATTTGATTGTATGATCAAAGACATAATTTTTACCCATGCTTGAATTGATGACGATTCACCAATCAATATCCTTCCGACCTCTGTATTTCATGAACTCAAGCTCGAACCGATTCGGAAGATACGAGAGATTGTTCAATTGGCTGACAGATCAATAAAGCGACCGAGATGAATCATTTCTGTCATCATGAAATTCCAAAGTGCTCCGCTCAAAGTAGAATTCACGATCATTGATATTGAACATCAAGGAGAATTCACCCAGTCTCCAATTATTCTCGAAAAGCCATTCTTGGCATTGGCTAATGCAATTATCGATTGTGAGACTCGGGAAATCAATTTTAAAGCATTGGAAGCACTTAGATCTGGTTCAGTCTTTGAGGAACCACGATTTTCTGAGGCAACCCACAAAGTTCCCGACAACCGTAACCATGAAGCGGTGGAAGAGCCCTACCCCACTGTTACACCTGAGATAGCGGTTGTTGATGAGACTATTGGTTTAGAGAATCTCCCCCCTTCTCCATTCCCAGCTGCGCTCACCATGGAGAATCATGTATATGAATTATATGATCGGAAGACTTATGCATGTGCACACCCTGGGTCAACCTACTCTGACTACATGGATTACATCAACTCGACACAAGAATGCTCCAATGTCAAATCAATTGAGAATGAACATGCAGATACTCTCCCCAGTATTTCAATTCCTGCGGATCTCAAAATAGACAAATCCTTCCTCTATGATCCTGAGACATATGCATGGTCGCATCCAAGGGAAACCTACTCTGAATATATTGACCAAATTATCTCAAATCGAGAGTGTACCAACATTCAGGAGACTAAGAACAAACACGCAACCCAAAAACCAACCAAAGAAAAAATTCCAATGGCTATTCATCTGAATACTCAAGTGAACTGACATCTTCACGAAACAAGAAAAAGAAAGTCACCTTTAACCTTTTGGAAGAGGAATCAACTGATGATCCTTTATCAGGTCCGGAAAAGGTAATCTACATGAGTGAAGTCTGTTCGGCAGCTCTAAAGCCATATCTTCGCAAGGATCCAAAATTCGATTCTCGTTGGACAACACCCGTTCCTAACTACTATTCATCCAAAGCTGATGCTCCTGCCCTCTTCAAGTACATTGGTATTATTTCTTATGAGCTGACTGAGACCGGTGCTTCTGAGAATTCATCTGAGGACAAACCGCTTGATCTTAAATAGGAACGAATTTTGAGGAAACAATTGAAGAAGAAAAAAGACATGAATATATGAAGTGTGTCCACTTTCAAATACTATTCCTCTGAGGATAACTCTGATGATGGCTACCTTTCATCTGATTCAAATGTTTCATCTACTATCCATCATGAATTTTCTGAGGATGACACTAATAATAGTTGGGAATCATATGCTTTATCTTCGTCTCGTTATACCGATATCCCATCACATGCTCACAAAAGGATCAACCGAAAACCATTTTAAATCATCGGCTACCCACCCTCCCTCCCGAATACATCAGTCTCCTTGTATAGTTTCTTCCTCTACTTAGGCCAAGGCCTAAGTATAGGGGGGACCGATGCCATTCGTATATACCATTTCCCTCATCACACTCCTATCTCCCGATTGCTCTATATCCACCCTTCTTCTATACTTAGGCTGACCATAGCCTAAGTATAGGGGGAACCAATACCCATCTGTATATACTCTCCTCATTCACATATCTCGACTGCTTCATTTTTTCCGCCCTTCTTCTATACTCGAACTGTTCACAGTCTAAGTATAGGGGGCAGACCTGTATATCTTGTTCGTTTTCTTTTCCTTTTACTCTCTTACGCTTAGCCCGAGATATGTCTTCCTTATACTTATTGTGCTCTGAGGACACAACACACGCTAAGTATAGGGGGTGTTTGTATATATACTTTGTATATATTTTATCCATATCTCATACTTTCGCGTAAGTCTATGTATTTACGGGATGGGTAACTAATTTGAAAAAAAAACTACAAAACAAAAGAAAAAGAAAGAGAGTTTGCTACCAACACTGACTACGCCCAAAATTTTTGGAAAAAAGGATTCTTATTCATTTTTGCATAAAAAAATCACAACAAATGTGTGTCCGCATTTCACAACACATGCACTTCATCCAGCATCGCATTCATTCGCATGAAAAGTCACTGGGTTCTAAACCGAGTTATGAGCCGAAACCGAGAGTGGTCTGGACATGATCTTAATCCACCTAATTTTCAGAGGAACTTCACCGAGAAATAGGATTTTAGAAGCTTCAGGTATTTGACTTAATTCTTTAAGGTCCACATGACAATGTGTAACGTTTGACTCTTAGTATCTAACCTGGTCTCTTCATTCTGGGTACAACTCTGGAATAAGGAATTAATTTGTACTCTCGCACTATGCACTTAGCTCAACTCAGACGGGATGTTGGAATACTGTGTGAGTTTCTTTTTTGGTAGCGTGGAAATCTAGAGACCGGAGTACAGGTTGAAATAAAGCTTCAGAAAAGGGATGGACGGCCGGGCACAATTTTTTCTAAGACCCCAAAAAATGTATGGAAACAAAAAAATTCTATATCCGTAGGGGCACAACAAGATCCAAGCAGAACCACTAAAAAATCCAAATACAAAGAAGCATTCTACCAAATAAATATCTACTAAAAAAGGTCCAAGCTTCAAGAAACCTGCAGATCTTGGTGAAGACTCGGCTACACCGGCCAACTTCACAAGGAGAGGTGACTACACTGGCCACCCTCCAGTTCTTTTCTCCTTCTTCTAACTTCTCCCCCCAATTTGATTGTAAACACAGCGCGGTAGACCATAGAAGGAAATACCTGACTCCCCAAGGACGAGTTACTGGAGAGGAGGTTTGCGTAGTAGTATGGTATTCTGGGTGGGAAGAGCTAAAAACCTTCACACACATGAGGCGATTGTTCAATGTTCATAGGGTATGCTTTGGGAAGAGGATTGATCTAAGATGACTTCTGAGCCGAAACTGTAGCAATGATGTGTAGAACTTGAAGGCTGTTGATTTTAAAATTCTAAGTCTCACAGAAGTTCCGCCACACTATTAATCCAAAGGTTGAGTCTAGTTTCATTTTCACCTTCAGCTCATGATCTTGGTATGGAACCCAATCTCATTTCACCTCATGGCATTTCTTTTTGATGCTCAGGGACGAGCATAGTTTAAGTATAGGGGGATGCTGAATCTCGGATTAATCACTCTAAATCTCATTTATTATGCTCAAATCCATCAAAATGAACAGCATTTCCGCATCTATTCTGTATAATTAGCATTCATACATGTTTTCATAAGAATTGCATTTTAGCACTAATCTCTGCACAAAATAAGAAGCCAAAAATCTCAGCCAAAATTGACCTGTAAATAACCTAACTTCCTGGATTTTTAACTCATTCATGCTAACCTCTAATAACCCAAAACTACCTCCACTGTGTACATATCACTAACAAGAGTAAATGAAAATACAAAAAATAACTAACCCAAAAATAAGTGGACCAAAAACCCAAACCTTAGTTTCAGGATTTCCGGACTAAAAACCCCATATCTTCCCCATCCAATGTCCGTTTTAATCCTACTCACTTTTGAACTAATGTACATTGAATTACCTTCAAAATAAGACTAAGTTCACGTGAATCGGAGCTCATATGTGAAAGTTAGCTTTTGGGCCTCTTCTGTACATTTTATATTATAACGGTTTTTGACCTGATATTTTATGTACATATTTTATCAATTAACAAAAATCCAAAAAAATAGGATTAATGTGTAATTATTTATCTTTGATTTTATCATATTTTTTCCAGATTTTTATCTGGTTTAAAAATGACATAAAAATTATAAACCACAAAAATCAAGGTATTATATGTACATGGACACAAATATCACTTTTTGCATTTGATCGATTTCATTTTTGATGTCATCATGAAAGTTGTAGATCTCATCAAGACAAGCAATTTTCATGAAGAAACTATTTCGATCCGAGGTCGTTTGGTATTTTTATATTTTACAAAATCTTTATTTTTTCGAATTTTCTGATGCTGATACGAGGCAACCCCTAGGGCCGCCACGTGTCAGCCATTTTTGGCCTTTTTATTTACTCATTTTTATAAAAAAATATATAAATAAACAAATAAAAAAATAAAAAAATAAAAGACCACTCACGTGCAGCGCACTTGCTGCCCCCGCACGCGCACTGCACGTACGTCCCGCGCCCTTTAGCCCTTTGCCCGCCATGTGTAGACATCGTGGTCGTCCGATCGGCCGCTGCTCATCTCCTTCATCTGTCCGCCTTTCCCAAATCAAAGCTCCGTCGCCACCAACCAATCCCCCCAAATTTCGCCGGCCGCCTTCCATCTTCGCGCCTCCGGTCAATCAAATCTCCGCCAATCAACGATCCGACCTCCCCTTCGAAGCAATCGTCCCCGATCTTCCCCAATCATCCCCGATCTCGCCAATCTCTTCCGTCGACCTCCAGATCCTCCGTGATTCCCTTCCATATTCGGCAGCCTCGCTGTCCCTATAAATGCATCGCCGACGCCCCAGAAGCCTTTATCCGTCGATTGCATCGCAGACCTCCTCGAGGCGGTGACAACGCCGATGAGTAACTTTTGTTCGGAGAGATCCAAGGCAGTGACGCCTTGCCGCAGTACGTCCTCGCGTGAGCTGCCCCAACTCTGGTATCACCTCCGTCGAGCCAACGCCATTATTATCAACTACTCCATCGACAACGCCTTCAACCTACGCCTCTGCCTACGCCATCTCCTCCTCCACATTCCTTGGCCAACACCCCTCCTTCGCACAGCTCCGTCTCTGGTTTCGTCACTGTTGAGCCCACGACTTCTCCAACATCGACAACCACCAACGTCATCGATAACGCTTCAGCCTCCAACCGCCACCGAAGCCCCGCCCCGTCACTACCTTCCGCCAACGCCGCCGGGTCGAGCCCGAGACCCCAGCACGTGCGAGGCACGCGCGTGGGGGATGTCAGCGCCTATATCATCCCCACGGATCACGTGCTCCGCACATGACCGCGTTTTAGTTGCATTTGAACCTCCATGCTCCCTCGTATTCGCAGCACATGCCTCTCTGGGAATTTTGCAAGAAATCCCCCAGACTCTTGGTAATTGTACTTAGGTCCCCCACTGCATTTTTTATATTTATTCTATTTATTGTAATTACAGTTATACCCCTACGTTCCCTTATTATTCTAGACTCATACATTGTACATTTTATTTATCCAAAAATAGCAGGATGTTTGTCATTTAATTCTCTGCATTCTGACATCTTGTGGACATTTTTATGATCAATGGTTAATTAATAATTATTTTTGTGTGGAAATTTGCGTATTTTTCCCATTTCTTGCTCTGAAATTTACAATTGATTAACCGTTGCTTTAAAAATTCCAGAAAAATCAAATATTGTAGAGTTGATTATGCTCGACATTATGCCCAAAAAGAATCTCATTTGCATGCATAATTTGTCCTGTAAAAGTCATTTTGCATATTTCACTGTTTGATTTTTAATAGGTATTGAAACTAGTATTTTCGAGGTTTAGGATTTTTCTGAGGTCCGTACCTAGTGATAGATCTTAGATAATTTTGTTCCTTGGAAATAATTAGGTTTAATATTTATTATAATTAAATATTGAAATTCATTTTGTTTGCATTTAAAAATTCATAAAAAATCATATTAAATCCAAAAATTCCAAAAAAATATAGTGCATTCATTTCATAATATTCTGCATCATGGCCAAGTTTCGTATTTTTCGGACATTGTTTGATCGACTTTTACATTTTAGTCCCTAAAATAGGCCAAAATTGCATTTTGCATCCTTTATTGCATTAAAAAAATACAAAAAAACCGCTTCAAAAACCGCACATGAATTTTGATAGACATAATTCTAAGTTGTTCCTTTGCCTCCTTGTGTTCGACCTTGGGACTTGTCCAAGTAAAATAAACATAAAACCACATTGATTGAAAATTGATTAACTTCTTATGTTGTTATTTTTCTTGACCAATTCCGATTGCCGCCTACAACGAACGACAAAATCGTATTATTTTTTACGCACGATCATAAACACGTCTTCTTAACAAGCGGATTTCGGACTCGTCAGCGCCACGCGACCCCATTTCCCACCATCCGATCAACCTCTTCCTCTCTAGATCCAAGCTGTCCATTCTCTCTTTAATCTCAATGCTCGGATCAAGTCCACATATAGCATCTCCTCCATTCGTTCCCGCCTCGCTCTCAGCTCACCACGTGTCGTTTCCTATGCTGCCCGATCTTCTCCAAGATGCACCCATCCACACCGTTCATCCCCTCTCTTTTCCTAGCCATCAGATCAAATCCCTCAGATCGAATCATCGCCGTCCGCTTCCTCTTCTATCTTAGCTCGCCATGTGTCTTCCCATTTGCCACATGATCGTCTTCTGGTGATTCCATCGCCACCTCTCCTTCCCACTTCATTCAGACCGTCCGATCTTTCTGATTGATCAAATCATGGACGTTCTCTACCGCCCTCCTATGTGCACGACACGTGGCGCTCTCCACAACCATCTGATCAATGCCTAGAATCCATCTCATCTGCTCGCCTCCGTCTGCACCTAATCACGACACATGGCGCTCTATACGCCTTTCGATCAGCCCCTATCGATCTAATCTTGGCCTCCCATTAGCACCCGCCTCGTAGCCGTTGGATCTCAGATCCAACGGCCATGAGACCTTTGTCAACCTACGGAGACCCCCTTGCCCACGTCGCCCCACCTCTCCAACCATCCGTACCCTTTCTTTTTCCTCCACCTCTCTAGCCTTTCCTTCGTCGCGCTAACCGCCCCATGATGTAGATTGGTTGTCCTCCTTCTTCGCAGATGCGCACACTACCCATGACTCCCTCGAAACCCTCTCCATCGCTCCAACTCCTCCACGGAAACCACACCTCCCCTCACCGGAACCCCAAAGCTCCCCCTTTAAATATTCCCCCTCCACTGCTAGTCCAAGCTATCCGCCACCTTCAACGAGAGAACGAGTGAGCTCCCCTTCCACCTCGATGAGAGCGAGTGCCCATTATGGTCGAGATATAACCTCAGCTCTTTAAGGCGAGATCCGGTGAGGTCTTTGTTATCGCAGCCTAGCTCGTGCGGCTGTCTGGCTTGACTTTGGTCAGAGTCTAGAGCAAGGACTGAGCTCTACATCGAGTTCCTTCTCCCCATTCCAATATCACCCATATTCTTCAGGTAAATTATCCTCCTCTCCTCCTCTTCCATCCTACTATTATTCGACTTCTCTTTGAGCCACAATCAAATCCGAATCACACCTTCTTCTATCGTCCACTTTCTCCATCATCGCTTATCATCGACATCTTACGCCTCATGCGACCACCGTCCTGTCCCTTCGCCTTCACTCCGATCGTATGCCTCACTACGCACTCCTCCCACACCCGCGTCCTGCTTCCGCCTTCATCAAACGAGGACCCTCCATCTTGGCTCTGTAGCTCGCGAGCCACCTTGCATCGCCAACGAAGTAACGCAACGATCTCTAGTCGCACGTGCCCTTGCTCCACCCGAGTGCACTCCCGATGCTTCAACCTTTGCCTCACCTACAGTAGCTCGCGGAGGAGCTCCGTTCATAGCATGTTACAACACCAGTCGTGTGTCGATCTGTCTTCGGCCAGTTAACCACCATCGGGACTGGTCCGCTATACTTCGCATCTTCTACCATGGCCGTTGCACGTAGTACATGCGCTACTCGATTTTCATCGAGCGGCTCAGATTTGATCAGGCCATACACAACTGAGCCTCACCCTCCTGCCTCAGCTTCGGGGTCGACCGAAGCCCCCGTGACCGCCACATGGAGGTCCGTCCCGAAGTAGCC
This sequence comes from Ottelia alismoides, assembly GCA_037367405.1. Classification (NCBI taxonomy): domain Eukaryota; kingdom Viridiplantae; phylum Streptophyta; class Magnoliopsida; order Alismatales; family Hydrocharitaceae; genus Ottelia; species Ottelia alismoides. Next base: position 349,088 of record JAZKJV010004381.1, on the reverse strand, counting down.
GCCGAACCAGCCAAGCGCGTGACCTGCACGTGCGGAGGTGGGAAGTTTTGTGCCTGAGCCCCTGCAAAATCAACTTTTCACGACCGACTCCTCGCCTTCAGGGAGCACGTGAGGAGCACGTGACACCCTGGGTCATTTGCATCCATGCCCTCATCAATTTAGGTAATTGCATCTAAGTCCAGTCAATATATTTATTTTTAATCAATTTTATTTTCTGCATTACATCCATACCCCAATGTTTGCATATCATTTTAAATCTTCATTTAGCTTCATTTTGTCATTCCAAAAATTGCATATTGTAGAACATCTTAGGCTTTATCATTCTGAATGCTTGTTAAATTTTTGCGAGCTTCAACTTATTTAATATAATTATTTTAGTGGAAAATAGCATAGTTTGTCCATTGTTTGCCTTTAATTGATTATTAAATTGATTGATCTCCAAAAATTACAAATAAAAAATCGCAACAGGTAGAGTTTGAGTAGTTCTATTTTGTGCCCAAAAATCACATATTTGCATGCATATCTAGGTCACAGTAAATTAATTGATGATTTGTGTAATTCATTTTTAATTAATTCCTCACTTAGTATTTTTAGAAATTTAAAATTATTCTGTATATCTCTCATATAGACCTATCTAGGATAAATTAGTTTCTGAAAAATATTAATGTTTGCTATTTATTTAAATTAAAATTTCATAAATCATCCTGCATTCATATTTAATTTGTAGTTAATATACTGTGAGTCGAAAAATTCCAAAAAAATTAGGGTAGTTTCATTTCATCATAATTGACATTCTGGCCAAGTCTGAGAATTTTTGGACTTAATCTGATCATATTCACATTTTATCCCTCAAATTCATCCAAGATTGCGTTACATTTTTAATTACTTAAAAACATAAAAAAATATTCCCCTGAAAATCTAACATCTAGATTGACTTTAAATTAATCTACGGAGAAAGTTGTATCCTTGAGTTCGACCTTGGGATTGCCCAAGTAAAATTAAAATTGCCGCTCGATATTAATTGAAGCGATTTTAACTGACTCGAATTTATTCAACTACAACGAAATTGTTAAGTCGACATTATTAAAAGGATGAAATTCGGGTCTTTCAAATGGCGCCATTGCCGTGGAGGCACGACTTAGGTTAATTTCTAGAAAATTTAGATTTTAGGTTTTCCAATTCTAGGTATTCTGATTCCTGATTTTTCTCATGAATATTTTTCTGTGTCATTCTCTCTCTAACCATCGTTTATTTTTGTGTGAGGAACACAAGGCATCGAAGGCAATTAACCAGGTGAGATGAAGAACCTGCATCGATTTGAACTGAGTGGTTGTTGAGAGAACTTGTAAAAAAAGGTTTGCATTTACAACGGTTCCCTTTTAGATTCTCGCATGTGTAAGTAAATAATAAAAAGAGTCTCCGTGTGTTGTGTGGTTGCTTGACGTAGGATAGGACCTGCACTCACGGCTCTTAGAGCTTCTCTAAGACTGTTTTGTGCTCGTAATATCTAGGACCACACTTCACAATTAAAAGACACACTTAGACCACATAACTTAGCCAAAGTTTATGTGCTCTTTACTTGCTAATAGAACTGCCTATCTAGGAGCGGCTTTTCATCGACTGCATTCATTTAGATAAATTTCAATTCTGTTTTACTTCCCGCATGTAGAGTGCGAGGATCACTGTAAGTCTTCTTAACTTGACATACATCATCATTTTATCGTGCATTGGCTTTTCTCTACTCCTTCCCCCTTGGTTTTCGAACTTAGGATTAAAGGAAAGTGGGACTGGACAATAGGCGTGCCTTGTGTGTTAGACTAATCAAGTGGTCATCTAACTTAAAATCGGGATTGATACACAAATTGACCAAAAATCAACATAAAAATTGGAAATTCTGTCTACAGGAGAATAACCTTGACCTTGATTCCATGCTGAGTGAGGGTACAGAGTGTGTGTGCACACCCTAAGGTAGAGCCAAAATCCCCGCCTTCCATATCACATACCCCAATCCTAGCTAATATCACAGGCTGAATTCTTATAGGTTCAACTGACCAGTGCCAAGTAGCCTCCGCTTGTTTCGACAGGTAGATAGGGGCGAAGCAGCGGTGCACCGTGACAAGTTGCTAGTAACCCTTCAGGGTGAAGTTAAAAACCTTGTCAGCCTCCGCCTACTTCGGTAGGTAGATAGGGAAAGGTTCTTGAACTTCTCAGCTAGGGATAGGAGCGGAGAAAGGAAGGGCGTTGGTTCTTAGGCGACAAGTTAAACAGGGGAGACACATCCGTCTTTGAGCCAAATTCTCTATAGGCCACGTAATCCTTACTATTTGCTTGAAAAATCACACTTAAAATCAACCAGATTAATCGGATCCGGCTTTGTGTCCTTCACCATATTGACTGTGAACTCAGGGTTTGTGATTCATTTGCTTACTTCAGGTAAGAGTCAAATCCTATCTTTACACACTTGTGCTCCCAATTCTTTTTTCTACCATCAAATATGTCTGACTGGGGGAATATTTACTCAAGGTGTTCGCAAATCTCTCATTGAACCCCTCATGAAGTTCGTCTTCATCGACTCAAGCGTAACTTGGGCCAACCCGAGCTCATGACCCTATTGAGTTCGGGATCCTCCACTATCAGGATGGCTACCCTCAAACCATTCCTTTCCTCTCCTCTCATCTCTACGAGGAATACCTTCGCCTCGGAGAGCGTATGTTCATTCCTAAATCTTCTTCTAAAATAGACCACATTGTTGTACCAGGTGAAGAAGATCAACCCAAAACCAAGATGCCTCCTAAGAGACCCCTGATGAAGAGGAACACAAAGATGATCCTATGCATCAAATCCTTGCCCGTTTAGCTAGAGCAAAGCATCTGAATGTATATCTTATGGGACATGTGATTGAGGTAGGTGGAATTGACAGACCGATGGTAGATGCCTACAACCTAGCTGAGAATGAGATACATAGTTGGCTTGTACCTGAGATACCCACAGAAGCATTCGAGCTGAAGACCCATTTTCTTACTCTTCTACTGAAGTTTAATGGAAATGCCACCGAAGAACCATATGCTTTCTTGAGAGACTTCGAGCTGGTATGCAACAACCTTAGTCACCCTAGGGTTGGACAAGATTACATCAGGCTGAAGGCTACCCCGTTTGCCTTAGGAGATAAGGCTGCTCATTGGTTGAAGAATCTCAGAGTTAGATGTACAACCTGGAAGCAATTCAAAGATTTATTCCTGAAGAAGTTCTACCCACTCAGTAGGACTAACCAGATGAGGACAAATATCGCTAATTTTTTCCAAGATCCCCACAAGCCATTCTATTAAGCCTGGGATAGATTCAATGATTTAATACAAAAATGCCCTTGCCATGGTACTACCAAGGTGATCTTAATCCATACCTTGTTCTGTGGCATGACCCTAAAAATGCATGGGTTATTAGGTGCATGCTGTGGAGGTAACAATCTGATAAGAACGAAGATGCCGTATGGAAGATCCTAGAGAAGATGGCGGAAGCAGGCAGATCTTAGGCCAACAAGGCCTATCAGGTGTCTCCCTTAAACCTATATAATGAGGCATCTAGGAGGACTATAGTGGATCTGACAGATGACCTAATCCCTAGCATGGGGATAATAGTTGATAAGCTTACCATGGTAGAACAATTCCACAAGAGGGTCACTGACCTTGAGGTGCTTTCACGATTGCTGTAGCAAGTGGAGGAATTAACTGAGAAGGTAGCCAAGATATGACTACCTGCCCCTTCTGCACCACCTGTACCTATACATCGAGTTCATCTAGTACATAAGCAGGTACAGGGGCCTCAGAGCAACTGGGTTGAGGAGTAGCGGTACACTCAACAGGAGCAATACACCCCCCCTTATGTGGAGTCAGTCTACGAGGAGCCTCCGTAGGTGTTTGAGATCGACGAGTGGGGTACAACCATGACCCCGTCGGTAGACAGTTGGGGATAGGGAATGGTCAGCGGCTTTTTAGAGAATCGAAGAGTGGAAAGATTCCAGAGCATTGATCTATTGGCGCTTTCATTTCTGTTAGTCTAGTTGAGAAATGGAACTTTCAGTGAGATAGAATTCTCGTCTAACCTCTCAGTGATCATGATTGAATTGACAACTTTTTTGGAGGTCTTAAAGAGGGCCTCTCTAACCCTCTGTCCCCACACTACGCTTTGTACAATCCCGACTTGGACAAGGATACCAGCCTTAGCAGCACCAGCAACAACGCACATTCCACTCAGATCAGCAGGGCCCTCCACCACCTTACACCGCATCGTCCCCCCTCCAGAAGTACCAACAAGGCCAGCATGGCCAATATAAATCATAGAATCACTCATCCTCTAGTCAACAGCACCATGCCCCACACACTAGTGAGTTGGGGTCCCTCACCTTGGCCATCCAGACTTTGACTGATAGGGTTCAATAGATACAGAATGATTACTTGGATATTAGAACAAATCTTAACTATTTTTCACGCCACCAATATCAGCAGATGGCACAAAAGACCCCAATTCTCGCCCAAGTTCATGCCAACCCCAATAGCCTGTCATGCCAACCCCAATAGCCTGAAACAGGGACAACATCGACCACGCGATCAGGTATATTATTCGGATTACTCTCTATCTGAATACGAGATCCTTTCATACGATAATGTTAATCATATGTCCCTCAGGATCGGAAGGATCGTGACCGTACCTGATCGGGGGCAAGTACATGAGGAAGACGCCGCCAAATCTCTACATCAGGAGAACTTAGAAGCAGAGGAGCAACATCATCACCACCACCATCATCATCCATGGAATAAGAGGATTTACATGTCCTCAAAACACCATGGAAAGGAGAAGGATAGGAGCACCATCTATGAATCAAGCGAGCCTGATGAAGAGCGCGTAGCTCCATCTGAGGAGGACGCACTGGGAGTAGCAGTAGATGCATCACCTATTTTGTTCATAAATTTCTTTCCAGTTAGTTGTCAGAGTCAGAGTCCCAGTCCCATACAGAACTCAGTTTCCCGTTTGAATGAGAATCGTTCAGTTTTAGAATTTGAGTTGTCATAATAATCCATTTCCCCCGTGCCCTTAAGGGTGGAGAGAAGAAGAAATCCAAAAAACTCCAAAAAGATGACCCTGAGATGGCGGATGCAACAAATATATCAAGGTCACAACCCCCTTTGATAAGTATGTGGATATGACACATGCATTTCAAAAGTACCTTAAGGTGAGATGCACACCTACTAGGGTCAGCAAGAAAACCATAAGCCCGTGTTGAGAAGCACGTTTTGTCAGTAGCCACTACTTGCACCATCAAGAATGCGTTTCTAAGGAAGCGAAGGGACATGGATGCCCATTATGTGGTGAGTCATGTCATTGACACTACGTTTGCACGCACTCTCTTAGATAATGGATCCTCAATTAATCTAATGTCCACAACCCTCTATGAGCGGCTAAATCTAGGACCTCTTAGGAAATCTAGAGCCTTACTCCAGTTCGCAGAAATGAATCGAGAGGTCTAAGGAGAATTGAGGAACATTATCATCAAATTTTAGGGTCAGGATTACATAGTAGACTTTACAATCCTTGATATGGAGACCCCTCAAAATTGGAGAGATTCCTAGATCATTCTCGAAAGGCCCTTCCTTAGAACAACATGGGACATATTTGATTATAAGGTCGGGAAAATTTAGTTCCAAACTCCAGGTGGAGATAAGGAACCCAAGATGAAGCAGACAAGGTGGCAGAGGATAGATTCCGAATCAAGCACCGAGTACACTTCATCAGAAGCAGATTGTGTTTATGTAGACACCGTTGGGCCATGGAGACTGAACCCAGATTGCACCAATGAGCCCCTATCCGATGAAGAGAATCTTGTACATGAGACAGTTTGCGAAATCCTTAAGAACGAAGATAGTGCAGATCCTACAGAGAATGCATTCTCCTACATCTTCGATGACATAGAGGCCCAGCTGGGCCTGTCAGCCCTTCCCTCTTAGGAGAAATCAGAAGATGAGGATGATGAGTCAGATGTAGCTTACACCGATTGTTTGGATACTTTTGACGACCCGACTCCAGAGCTGAATGAGTTGGTGGCAGTTACTTCAGAGACAGATCCAGCTACTACCATCATAGAGCCTAATTTGATTGATCCAGGTTTCCTTGGTGATCACACCTTACCTGAGCTCAAACCATTACCCACAACCCTTAAGTATGCCTTTATGGGACATGAGAGGAAATTTCTAGTCATCATCAGTTCGCGATGACCGAGGAGCATGAATCTCGCTTGCTAGAGATCTTGGAGAAAAACTGCAAGGCGATAGGCTAGAGCATCTCCGATCTCCATAGGATAAATCCCATTCTGTGTTCGCACCATATCTACTTTGAGAATGAAGCTAAACCCTCTTGTGAATTCCAACGCAGGTTGAATCCAAATTTACGAGAGGTCGTGAAGAAGGAGATTGAGAAATGATATGACACAGATTTTATTCACTCCATCTCCGATTCCAAGTGGGTGGCACCTATCCCATGTTGTCCCAAAAAAGTCGGGAATTCAGACAACCACCAATGAGAACGGATACGAGATCGTGGCACGAGTACCCACGTCGTGGCGTGTCTATGTGGATTACAGATGCTTGAATGCCGCGATGAAGAGAGATCATTTTCCATACCATTTATTGATCAGATATTAGAAAGATTAGCGGGAAAGAATTCTTCTGCTTCTTAGTTGGGTTCTCGAGCTACAACCAAGTAGCTATCTCTCTTGAGGACCAGAAGAAAACCACATTCACGTGCTCCTTTGGTACATATGCTTTCAGGTGCATGCCCTTTGGGTTATGCAATGCTCCCGATACATTTCAAAGGTGCATGATTGCAGTATTCGCCAAGATGGTCGGCAAATTCCTGGAAATCTTCATGGATGACTTCTCGGTCCATGGTGATTCCTTCGATTTCTGTCTTAGAAATCTGGATCGAGTCCTCAAAAGATGTTGTGAGGTCAATCCGGTGCTTTCCTGGGAGAAAAGTCACTTCATGGTGATGAGGGGCATTGTGTTGGGGGAGAGGAATGGAGGTCGACCTTGCCAAGGGTGGACGTGCTTAGATCTCTTTCTCTGTCACCGTGTAATTTCTCTGTCCTTCATCTAATGTTCTGCTGGCATAGTGGATGGCATAGGGCGCTTTCTCTTTTTGTTGCCCAAGAACAGCCCCGACTGCAAAATCTGACGCATCGGTCATTATCTCAAAGGGAAGAGACCAGTTCGGCGGCTGTAAGATTGGAGCCTGAGTGATAAGCTCCTTCAGCTGGTTAAAAGCAAGGAGAACCGGCTGATCAATAATGAACTCAGTCTCCTTGCACAAAAAGTTCTGTCAGAGGTCGGGCAATGCGACTGAAATCCTTGATGAATCGCCTGTAGAATCCCACATGCCCCAGGAATGACCTCACATTCTTCACTGACTGAGGTGGCTGAAGATTTGAAATGACATCCACCTTTGCCGGGTCGACTTCCATGCCGCGTTTGAAAACGACGTGACCAAAAACAATGCCTTCAGTGACCATAAGTGGCTCTTTTCCCATGAAAGCACTAAATTGACTTCTCGGCACTCTGAAGCACTCTGTCTAGGTGCTCAAGACAGGAATCAAAACTATCACCATAGACAGAGAAGTCGTCCATGAACACCTCAAGAAAACTGCCTACCATCTTGGCGGAAGACTGCTAACATGCATCTTTGGAAGGTTGCAGGTGCATTGCATAATCCAAAGGGCATTCTCTTAAAGGCATAGGTGCCGAACGGGCAAGTGAAGGTAGTCTTCTCTTGATCTTCAGGAGCGATCGCCACTTGGTTGTACCGAGTACCCATCCAAAAAGCAGAAGAACTCCTTGCCTGCTAATCTTTCCAGAACTTGATCAATGAATGGCAAGGGAAAGTGGTCCTTCTTAGTTGCTGCATTGAGACGGCGGTAGTCAACACACACCCGCCAGGATGTTGGTACCCGAGTGGAAATTTCCTCTCCTTTGTCATTTGTAACCACGGTAAGCCCGAACTTCTTTGGAACTACATGCAGTGGCTTACCCATTTTGAGTCGGAGATGGGATAGATGAAGCCTACGTCACACCATTTTGTTATCTCTTTCATGACGACGTCCCGAAGGTTAGGGTTCAGCCTTCTTTGAAATTCGCGGGATGGCTTGGCATCTTCTTCCAAATAGATGTGGTGTGAACATAAGGCTGGGTTTACCCTCGGAGATCTGATACGCTCCACCAAGTGCCTTGCGGTTCTTTTCTAGAACCTCAAGAAGTCGAGATTCCTGATCCGAATTCAGCCTGCTGCTGATGATGACCGGATACATATGTTCTTCACCCGCAAGGAAAGCATACTTCAGGCCTGCAGGAAGTGGCTTGAGTTCTGGTTTTGACCTGTCCATCTTATCGGTCACTTGAGAGACTATGCTGGTGGTGGGATGTACTTCTCTGAAGCTGCTACCATCCTCATCATCTTGTTGAGATCCCAGTGAGGTGCCGAATGGTTCTGCGCTAAGCTGATCGTGTTCGGTCTGGAGTGACTGCTCAAGTAGATGCGCCTGCATCTGAAAATCTGTCTCCCAAGAATCGTCGGAGCATAAGGTGACTGCGCTTTCCAAGTCCTCCTCAAGAGTGAGGATTTCTCGGGTCCATGGATTGTCCAATGATAAGGCTGAGTCTCTGATCTCTGCAATAAAATCACAGTCTGCTTCGGACGCTGCCTGGTTCTCATCAGTTGTGACATTCGGCTCTCTGTTCATGTTTATCGTGATTTGCTGGGTATTCGAGCTGAAAGTAATCTTGCCAGACCCGTAATCAACCACAGCACCTGAAGTACGAAGGAATGGTTGGCCAAGGATGATAGGAGTCTGGAGCAAGGGTGCAGGTGAGTCCATATCAAGGACAACAAAATCAGCGGGGAATTGCATCTCCTGCACTTTAACTACGACGTCTTCCAAAAGACCTCGGGGCCGCTTAACGGATCGGTCAACGAACTGAAGGATCATGCGTGTCTGCTTGAGCGGACCCAACCCGAATTCTTGCATTATAGACGAGGGCAGAAGGTTGATGGAAGATCCATTATCAAGGAGAGTGCGCTCGAAGACCTGGTCAAAAATCATGATGGGGGCACAAATCATGATGTTCAGTCCCCCAAAGAAGTGCTGGACCAAGCTGGTCTTCGGAATATCATGATGGGGGCACTTCTCCTGCAGGTCAGTGAATCTCTCCCATGCTTCATGTATCGACTCATGGGGTCCTTGGGAGAAATTGATGATTCGGGCTCGCATCTGGTTGAGCCGACCTAGAGGGTAATATTTGTGCAGAAAGGCGGACTTCAGTTCCTCCCAGGTCGTCACAACCTTCCCCAGATGATTGACCCAATAGAGGGCCTTGTCCTGTAGGCTGAAGGGGAAAGCCATCATCTTGACAATGTCCAGAGGGACATTGGGATAGTGGGTAGTACGGCAAATGCGGGAGAATTGCTGCAGGTGAATGTATGGCTCCTCGCTGATGTTTCCATGGAATGCAGGGAGAAGAGCAATGAATTGGGGCTTCAGCTCAAAGTGAGCGTGTACCGGTGGAATTAGGATCCACTCGGTCATATGGCTGTCTCACGGATTGTATGTTTCTTTAAGTGTTGGCTTTGGTGGTGGTGGAAATTCTAAATCATCATCTGCACCACCACCTCCACCTCCACCTCCTCCTCCCCTGCCTCCTCTGCCTCTGCCTCCTCCTCCATCGTCTCGGTTCATCATATCATTCAACATGTCCTGGAAGGCTGTTTGTGTGAGGGCCTGCTCGGTCAGCTGCTGCTGGATGGCCTGGATAGAGACCAGTAACTGTGCATTGACTTGATTCTGATCTAGCACCTGTCCCTCTGGTTGGGGTGGCTGTTGACCCTTGCCCTTTCCTCCTGGAGCCATGTCAGGGTCTGAGTCGGATGAGATGAACTTCGGAGTAGTCTCCAGGGCTCGCACTTTCTTCTATCTGCATAATGAGATAGTCCTGATCAGACTACTTACAATTAATGTTCAGCTGCCGTGATGAAGCTGGAATTCAGGTCAACCCCAGCATGTTGTGAATGGAAAAGGATGTAGACTGTAATCGACTTCCATTCACAACGGCGAAAGTGGGACAAAAGTGATCCCAGTTTATTGGGTGGCCAAGAGAAAGGTAGAAAACGAGGAGTCTGGAGATCGATCCGCAAAGTCCGGATCGGGTTCTCGGGAATCGCCTCGAACTTATTGGCAGAGTTGAGTCCATGGAATCGATGTGGGTGTCGGCATGGTCCCGACAGAAACCATCCATGGATCAACTTCACGAAGTACAAGAGAAGATCGGATGTTGGATGAAAAATACGATGGTCAACGAGGAATAAAATGAGTGTAAAACAGTAGAGAGGCTCGGTTGAGCGGGGTGGTCAAAGGGAGAAACAAAATGTGCGCAAAGGCGCGGGACTTGATCTTTGAACCTTAATCTAGATCCATACAAACACAATACAAAATCGGGTTCACCAACTCACGCCATGTGAAGCCGTGAAGGTTCGGCTACTTATTATCTTTTCAGTTTTAGAGTTGTTGTTTCAGGCACATCTTATAACAAGTCCTTAGTACGCTACCCTATAGGAGAGAGAGTACTGCCGGAAGAGTATCCCGTACTTGTCCTCCTCCTGTGTAACCTGTAGTCTGTACTTTTTGGAGTCCTTGTAACCCTTCCTGGATCCCTACTCAGCCAAAGAAATAGAGAGAGGAAGCCGATAGGCGAAACCACTACTTCGGTCCTCGCTCGCAACGAAATCACCCGTGAGCGTACAAGAACCTACTCGGACGCAGGACGATGAGACAGACACCCCCGTGAAGGCGTGGCCTATGCTCGATACTTCGGACAGGATCGATGCTCTACACAACAGAGAGTCATCATTGGTGACCAAGCCCTACTCGCCTACGTACGATAGAAGCGCCATTACTTCGGAAATCCAGGAGATACACAAGGCAGTTGCATACTGGGTTTTTGGCTCTAATCCTTAGGGGTCGCACTCGCTCAAGGGAGTAGGGTTTTGGTCCCCCTCTAAGGTACCTGAAAACAATGAGGGCTTTATGAACCCGATACAATGATAGTCCATTACAGATTTTAATTAAGGTCAAAGTTTATTTAGCAGTCCCCTTGTTTTAGGTTTTTGGATTTTCACTTTTTTTGAGTCTGTTTCATACTAGCGCCTAACATTTTTGTAGATTTTCATTTAAGTCCTAGGTGCTCAAAATCAGAGGGAGATAGCGGAAAAGCCATGCAAGTTGGTTCTATGATGGAAATCTCACCATTGGACCGAATGATGCATGCTGAGTTAGAAGACTTACAATGCATCCCATCTCTCTCCATGTGGTATGCAAAACAGAATTTTTAAACCTATCTACATGGCGGTGTGCATTCGACAAAATCGCCCTAAACATTAGCTGCTATTAACGTGAAGAACCACAAGCTGGTCACTTATCTTTAACCTAAGGGTCCGGTCTTGGCTTACCCCTCCTCTTCTCGACACACTCGAGTTCAGGAGTAGCGCTTGATGGGGCTCGCTCACGGTACATGGGTTAAGAGATAAATGACCGAACTGTTTAAGTTTGACTAGATCCATACGAAGTAGACTATAGGAACATGCATTCTTATTAATGTTTGGACCTAGCTACCGAATCAAGCAACCTATATCTAGGGGCTCCAAGCACACAAAACAAAGTAAAATAAAGGCGGAAAGCACAAAACAGCGGAAAACAAAGAAAAGAAGGCGGTAGAAAACACGGAAAACAGCGATGAGGCCCCTAGGTGAACAGACACCTGGGCACCGGACCTCATTGTGAAGAGTAGAGTCCTGTTAATTATTACATACTAAAATTGTCTCTCTCTCACCATAAATTACAAAAATAATCCTAAGTGTTCTAAACCTATCTAATCCCCATCTCCTTGCTTCCTTGATGCTCTCTCCAAGTGGTCATGAGGTGAAGACCACCCTCCTCCAAGCTCGGCTGCCTTGTCCTCCTAAGAAGCCATCCTCGCGTGGCGGGCCCTCGCATCAAAGTCACAAAAAGATTGCATTAGTAGAGGTTTAATCACTCAAAATGGAGCAGATAAGAAATTAATCACAATAAATAAATCAATCAATAAAGCATGGTGATCAACGACAATAGAAATAGATGCTCACAAAATTAATGATGAATCAAAGATGTACACAAGAATGACAAAATAAATTAGGCTATGCTCATTGCTCCCCGGCAACGGCGCCATCTGATAACTGACATTTTGCGAGGGTCAACATTGTGTTGTCGCTGAGGCGACCGCCCACAAAACATCGGTTAGTCAGCAATTATCCCACAATAAAAGAATGAATGAATTAAGTCCAAAAATGTGAATTAATATTTATTACTCTACCACAAGATGTACAATGACTAAGTATGTAGAGGTCGAACCACAAAGAGCAATACAAAAGTGCAACAGCCTAAGATGTTCATGTACCACAGAGTCATCCATGTGCGAAGCCTATTTTTGTGGGTTTTTATCTTTTATTATTATTATTATAATAAAATTAGGTAATATATATATATATATATTATAGAATATAAATATATAGATGTATATGTAGATTTTTTTAAATTTTCGAGGAATATATATACAAAGGGGAGAGAGGGGTGATAAAATATTTATAAAAATATATGAAAACACTCAAAAATATAGAAATAAAATATTTTTGGGATTTTCATAATTTTTTACTTTTTTTATGATTTTTGGGTATTTTTCAGTTTGTTTTTGGTATTTTTAAATGCTGAAATAAAGGGAAAACAATGAAGTAGGTACTCGTTGTAAGTAAAATAGAAATAAAAAATAGCAAACAGCCACGAAAATTTTCCACACTATTTTTCAAATACATATAATAAAATATAGAAGAAATAGGAGTTGAGTTCATATTTTTCTGATTTTTCCTTGATTTTATATATTTTTTTGAAGTTTTTGTGTATTTTTGAATTTTTAAGGTTTTCCTTTTGAGATTTTTAGGGATTTTTGGATTGACACTAAAATAGGTCAAAATGCACACTAGGGATTTTTTTTGGAATTTTTCGAGGTTTTTTTAACATTTTTTGGTATTTTATAAGCTAGACAGTAAATAAAAGGCATGTTTTTGATTTTTAATAAATGCAAAAATACAACAAAATTAAAATCCAAAAATATGATGTGCAAGGGTACACTGATAGGAGCTTATATCCATTTTTACAGAACTTTTCAAGTTAATATGAGGCACAAAATAAATGGACAAAGCATACAACAATATATGGTCTGACAGGGGCATTTTTGCAATTAAAATATTTATCAGGGGCATCCATGCAAAAGTTACAACAGAAATAAACATTTACTTTTATTTTCGGGGCCATTTTACAGTTAATAAAGCCCGGCGGGGTTTAAGTGCAAAAATCACGCGCCTCACGTGGGTGCTGCATGTGAGGCGCGGAGGGACTAATGTGCAAATATATAAACCACAGGGAGTTGACTGCAAATTTTACACTTTATTTACAATGTGGCATGTTATTTTTGGAATTACACTATAAACACAAAAAGCGGGGGGATATGTTTGAAATTTTACGCTTCATCCTACGGCTGGTCTTCGCCCACTCATCCACGTGTCGTGCATCTGACGGTGGATACTGGTTCGCCGATGAAGGGTTCGGATTAGATGATCCTGGCGGATCTGACGGTTGGTGCGTGTCTTCATCGGACGGCTCCTGTGCAATCTGGGCCGGGCCTCCTAATCTGACGGCGCAGGAGCTCCCTGGAAGAACAGGGAGGAAGCTCGCGCTTGGCGAGCTTTGATCGAGAAGCTTGGGCTCCTCCAGGGCTCTCCCGCGCGTCTGAGGGTGTCTGAACGTAGCTGGAGGCTTCCCGCGTCGGCCGGCGGTCTTCTCAGAGCTCCTGGAGGTCCGAGGTGCTCGGATGAGGTCGATGAAGAACATGACCTCCAGGAACCTCTTCCTGGTTCGATTTGAGCCTAGATGGGCTCCTTCCTTCGCTGGACCTGCATAGGAAGAACCAGGGGAGCGAGGGCTACCTCCTCGACCCCGGGTTTTGAAGCTTCGTAGAAAGATGGAGTGGGGCGGAGGGGCTCCGGTGAACGGCAGAGGTGGAGCCCCGATTCACGAGGACCGGAGGTCCTCGGTTGGACAAAGGCGATAAATCGATGGAGAATACGATGAGAAACAAGATGGGGTGAACGAGGCGGTCGAACACAGTCAAGACCATCCGCTCCGGCGAACTTCGAATTTTTGATTTTAAGCTACGATGATTAACTAAAGGCTAAACTGACAACGGGAATGAAAATCTAACGTTAAAACCTAACTAAAAAGCGATAAAGGGACATCTCTTATACCTGGGGTCCACCAGAGAGCAAGACGGACGTCGGAGCTCCGCCGCGACAAAATCGTCCTTCCTCCGGCCGATTCGAGGCGCTGGATCACTCCCCCTGTCACGAGGAACGTCCCAGGAACGAAATCAGGTCGTTTGGATGGATTAAAATTGGCCAAACTTGAGGAAGGGACAAGCTTCTTATTTATAGACAATGGCCTGGAGCCTTATTGACCGGCGATTATTGCTTAATCCAACGAGCATCGGGTGGATCTGAGATAACAGCGGGTATTAGCAATCATCAGAGATTATTTCTTGTGAAGAAAGCAAGCCCGATCGATGGACGAGATGGCCGTAAAAAAGGGCTGAAATCCAGGGAAAAGATGTCTTAGAGACGCCAGAGCTTGGATGGGACAGTTGACCAGGCGGTCAACAAGGGCTGGCACCCCATTGGTCCAGATCGGCCGCTAGAAGACAAAATAGGAGATCTTATTCGAAATTGATTTATTTAACCCATTAAATGATTTTATTATTTTTTCTTATAAAATAAAAAATGTGTATTATTTCATGTAGTATTTATTTACGATTTTTATTTATTTTTTTGAAGTGTTTTATTACGGGTTTATTTTAATAATGTGTATATGTATGTATTTACATGTATTCTTGTGTATTTTATTTTTAATTTGTTTATTTTATTTTATTATTTTATTATCTTATTTTATAAATTTATAGCTTATTTTTATGAGTATAAATATATTTTTATTTAATTTTTATGAGTTTATTTACATTTTTAAATAAATAAGTATATGGATATGTATGTATGCTTACAGGGATTTTACCTATATATTATATACATTTTATTTATTTAATGAATTTTATTTGTTTTTATTTTGAATTTGTATTTTTAGTAAGTTATATATAATCTATACATTATTATAAAAATATTAAAGAATAAAAGAATAAAAGAATAAAATCCCTTTTTATTTATATACATATAGGTAGCATAAGTATTTTGTCTATGTATTTCATAGACTTATTTTATTTTTCAAATTCTTTTTAGGTTTCTTTTAATTTCGATATGTACATGTATTATATACATTATTTACAAGATTTTAAAAATATAAATTTATATAAATAATAAATATTGAATAAAATGAATATTTTAATCAGGTATTATGTACAAGGAGGGCCAAAAACCTAACTTCCACATATGAACTCCAAAAATTATGAAACCAATTTTATTAAATAGTTCATGGGAAGCTATATACAATTAAAGGTGAGTTTGGGTGATTTGGAGTTTTTTATTTGCAAGATATGGGTCTGTGAAGTTGAGATTTTGGCTTTTTATTTAGGGTATAAAATGTACACTGAGTATTATTTTTACACAAACTCAATTTTGTAATTTTATTTACAACATTATCTACAACTTTTATGAACAAAGTTTCTTTATTTGATGAATAAATAATTATGTACAAAATGGGTGCCAAAAGTGCATAAATAAATGCATGAATAAATGAGGTGTTTATTGTACACTGCCCCTTATCTCCCCCTACTTTATTCCTTGTCAACCAATTCCATGCTGGCCTTGGTCTCGGGGTTAGGGTCATAAAATATTTGCACTATTTTATTCCTTTTTCTTTTCTCCCCTTTATTTTATAATTTTGGCATTAAACACCTTATTTAATGTATAATTAATACAATGGATGATGAATGCTATTATGTACAATTTGATGCTATTTACATGCATTTGCTGGGGTTTTTGAGGCCAAAATGATAGAATAAAGGTGATGAAATGGAGGTTCATCAGTTAGATATCAAGGAATATAAATTCTCGCTTCAAAAGGAACCCATCTTTAGATGAAGAAATGGAAATATTATATCGTCAATTTTTTCATTGCATTTTTATTGTTGGTCTCAACCATATAATATTCATATAAACCAATTATCAAATAGTTCTTCTGATTTTTTGGGTTATCTTTCAAGTGTATTAATAAATCCTTCGGCAATAAGAAATAAAATGCTAGAGTATTCATTTCTAAGAAACACAATTACTAAGAAATTCGATACTATAGTTCCAGTTATTCCTCTCACTGGGTCATTGTCTAAAGCTAAATTTTGTAATGTAATCCGGGCATCCCATTAGTAAATCGATTTGGACTGATTTATCCGATTATGATATTATTTATCGATTTGATCGGCTATGTAGAAATCTTTCTCATTATTATAGTGGATCCTTAAAAAAATGGAGTTTATATCGGATGAAGTGTATACTTCGACTTTCATATGCTAGAACCTTGGCTCATAAGCATAAAATAACATTACATGTTTTTTTTTCAAAGTTGGGTTTAAGTTTTTAAATGATTTCTTTACGGAAGAAGAACAACTTGGTATTTGGATATTGTTCGTACCAATGACTTAGTAAAGTAAATCATTAAATGCATAAATTATTTGTATCGTTCCCACTATCACCCATCATAGAGAAAATATATAATGAGCGGGAGGTAAAAATTCCATATTTATTCGAATCAATACGCTCACATTTTTAATATGATTCCAGCCAGAAGCATACATGTACTGTAATGCGCTTCTCTATGTGTATGTGGTAACCATGTATGTAAGGGTATAATCGGTTATTTGACAATATAAGCAATAAGAAAGCCAAAATATAATAGAATTTCCAAAACTATGGGATGTGATTGATTAACTAATGTCTCAAAATTCAATATTGGTTCATCGGATCTATATAAACCTATACCCAAAGCACCTATTAAGAGAAAAATAGAAGTCCCCTGTAATGTATAAAATAAACTTTTGTAGTTGAGTAAAGACGTTTTTTACCTCCTACATATATAAAAGTAAGTAAACATAAATTAATTCTAACTCTCACATGATAAAAAAAAGTAAAAGATCTCGAGAAGAAAATGATCCTATTTGACCGTTGTACATTGCTAAAATCAGGAAATAAAACATATATTTTGTTTTCTTATTAGGAACGACTCTACAGAGAACTTTGATATCAGAACAAAAACATAGCGATATTATTATGTTCTTAACATTGAATCAAAGTCACAAATTTTATACGACAATCAAATTATAAAAATCAAATTATAAAATTATCATTATATAAAAATTTAGTAAGGAGTACAACATTTTTACTGTGAATTACAAAATCAAACTGTATTCATTATGGTATATTCAAACCCAAGAAGATGTGGTAATAGATATTGTAATTATTCATTGATTGATGTCAAATTCGTATTATTTAAAAATTTAACGAATAAAATCCAATAAGTGATATATCAATCTTATAAATTTTCAATCTTCTGTAAAACAAAGGTATGCTAACGACTAATTACACGATTCATTTTTTTACCTTCTAATGTAGAAAAACACAAAATTTACAAGATCAACGTCATGATATGAAATCTTAATAATAATAACGATATTTATTCTCAATACGAAGTGCGTAATTCTTCAATAACTAACAATTCCCATTCGAGATACCATCGATAATACGGTTTTTCCACCCGTGCAACGTACCGGTATGCACTAGTTTAATTTATGTAGGAAGCTATATCTGCATGCATAAAGAAGTAGGGGTTCTCGAATTTATCTTTTCATTGCTTCAGGGAGGGATTTGAGTAGGGTCCGACGACGACGACGTACGTTTGAATCAATGATCCTCCCCTCCCCATCGGAGGTTTATTTTTAGGGGTGGTTCACCTTGCTGCATGTCTGTCCTCATCCTCCGTGTCTCCTTTTATTGCTGCATCACGCAACTGCCGCACAGCTTGCAACCGCAGTTTTGGACTACGAGATTAGTCAACAAATACCTCGACGAGAATATTGGCTTATGCTTTTACAGATCGTTCAATTACTAAATACTTGGTCAATTCAAATGTTTAACAAATTTGTCTATTAAAATACAAGTTATTTATCCTCCTCGTGTCAGTACGATACGTTACCTTCTAGAGAAAGGAAATTAATATTATTTAAGATTTAGTACAGCTTGTGGGAGCAGTTAAGCACAATTACATATTCCACTACAAAGGGCATCAATAACACATTCCTCTGCAAAAAAAAATGGCTTATAGCATCGTATCATTACCTATATAAATATAATTACCTTCCCAGCATCCTCTGCACATAAACAAGGATTAGTCATTGAATGTCCCACATGTCAAGCAGAGGTGAAAATTATTAACCCCGGCCTCGCAAGCAAACAAAAGCTGTGTAATACAGCACTATATATAGGTATATTCTTCTCGTTGAACTTATTTTTTTTCAGACGTGCAATATGGTAAAATCTGCTTCTCCGTATATGTTTGATATTTGTCTCTGATGTTAACATTACGATCGATGGAATAGATCTGACTGCTCAGCATGATGGGGATCGGATTTCAACCAGCAAAAACCTACTAATTAAATCCATCAAGTATCAACTTCAACCTGATGCAATGATTTCCGAAACAATTTAATTGCGTCCTTTGCTCTATTTAAAATCAATAGACTGAAACAGGCAGCAGCACATGCGTCAACTCCGTCCACGTGAGATGTAGACAAAACTTGATCATGCTGTACATGCATCTGCCTGCCTCGATCTCTTCTTAATTTTATTTCCTGTCGTTGTTGTCGTTAGTAACCATCGACAGGACAATGTCAGATATTAATATATTTTTCAGATGCAATACTTCATGACAAGACAGATATGCAAGTTCATCATTAGATGTATTTCTTGATATTATTCAGCATTTTGATGTACTGAGTGAAATCCTTGTTTCTTTTGATGCTGTAGATCACACAAACATGATACATAACTTGATACTTCTAATTAACTGATCGGTATGGGATGAGTGAGGAATATCTCAGTCATTAAGAGCTGAATAACTGAAGGTCAAATATAGAAATCACGGACGACTGCTGAAGTACGGTTGTACTTAGGGGTTCGAGTTGTGAACTATACAAATAAAAGCTTCCATGGAAGGGTACTAATAACTCAGCAGCATAGCATGGCATGCCTAATGATGAAAAAGATTGGATATAGACATGAATATAGGTGTTACTGTATCATTATCATTTTAAAATCCGAATACAAATTTTATTTGAACATGTAAAATGTAAAATTATATCCTCAAAATACGAATATGAATGCAAATTAAATATTGATAATTTGAATATGGATATTTGACAAACGAATACGAATTAATATACGAATATTAGACATGTCCAAATTTACTTAAAAAACGATAAGCATTTTTGGTTCATAACAATTGCCAATATATAAAAAACATATTAAATATTTTAGTAATGAATATGTGCATAGTATAACTGAATAATAAAAGGAAACATAAAGATATAGCTTAATAATAAGAGAAACCTTACCAAACTTACTTCTTTGTGTACCATATAAATATTGGTGTCATCCAGAATTTGAACTTTCGTATTCATATTCGTATCGTATCCTTCAAAAAACGAATATGTGTATTCGTATCTTCAAAAATTTAACATATTCGTCAAAATTGAGGGTATTATATTCGAATTCGGTGAATGTTGAACATTTGTATTCATGTTCGCTTTAGTATTCGTTAGATAAAAGAAAATGGCATCCATATCCTCTATTTGATGAATGCGGATATAAACGGGCGCGCGCGCGCGCACACACACACACACTCACTCTCTCTCACACACACACAGACACACACACACACACACACATAGAGTAGTGATCCTATGAGAGCTTGCCTTTATGAGAATTTGAGAGGAGCTATTATCCACCGTTAGATTTAGAAATCTAGGAATGGTGCAGATTAGAAACCCAAGACCGAGAACCTGTAACCTCGAAATTCCCTTCCAGTCCCTTTGCCTTTTCTTTCCCTATCTCCAGCCGTTCCCCAATACCCCACTGGACCTCCGCCTTCGGAACGGCCGAACTTACCACCCATTCCGTTTGCCAAAACACCCATGGTTGGACGTCGGCAGCCATCCTCCTTCGCAGTGGTTCCATCCTCTTCCTCCCGTCCTCAACGGCTCAGCCCGCTCTGCATTGCACATCCCCCTACTTGCGGTGCAAGACGAAAATCGTCCTACAACTCCATTCTCGATCTCAGGCATCAGCGACTTGACATTTGTAGCAGCAAGGATGACTGTAGTGCGACAGAGGAGATAGGAGGCCGGTGGTGTTTTGTTTCACCGTCGGCCGAAGAGCTCGACGGCCGTCATTGGAACTTTGACCTGCTGCACAATGGAACAACAAGTACATCGATGGTATTTGTCGAGAATCAGTAGAGATTGAGGAGAAGAGGCCGACGTTCAGTTGTATCTCCTCTGTCGGGTTCACTGATTGTGAGATTTTTATGTTGGGGATCTGCTACGGCAAGCCTTCAGTTCCTGTCGATTCTTGATCTCAGAGATTGTTCTCCCAAGTGGCCTGCAAGATGGTTGTTCCTCCATGTTTGAGGGGCATTTTTTTCTTCATGTCACAAAAAAATGTAATTGGAAAATAAGAAAGTGTGTTGTGGTTCTTCAAATATATGCTTTTGGTGGTTTGTCACATTTTATATAGACATATGATCTTCTTTGTAGCCATCGAGATCTCTAACAATAGTGATTGTTTTGATCAGTAAAAATCCCCTCTGTTGCGCGTGAATGGAAAACAAAGGTGCTGAGATGGTATTATGGGTGTCAATGCTAACGCATCATGCAAACTTATCGGTGAAGCATTCACATCATTGTCAAATGGATAATGAATAAGTTGGACCTATGCACGAATGTGTTTCCATCTTGACGGTGAAGCATTCACAACATTGTCACCAATTCTAAATACTTGATTAAACATTCACAGCATTGTGACCAATTACTACTAATTCATGTATATTGGACAATAACTTTTTCATGGTTTGGATTTTACAAATGAAAGAATTTCAAGTTTACCAACAACAAAATCTGGAAAAAAATATACTCATTGTGGTACCCCCTCTATCTGATCTGGAATGGTATATCCACTTTGATGTGCAGGGGTTCGAGGACTGTTAGAATGATGTTGGTCACAACAGGAGAAGAGACCGATATTTTTGGCTCGCCTCTAATGTTGGTTAATTGATAATGGAGTTTTTCTATGTTGGGGGTCGGCTTCGTGGACCTTTGACTTATTATTATTCTTGATCTCAGAGGTTGGTTTCCCAGATAGCCTTAAGATTGTTCTCCTATCAGGTTTAAGGGGTTTTATTTAGTTTCTTCAATTCATTAAAAAGTGTAATAGGACAATTAAAAGGTGTGTTATGGTTCTTTGAATCTTCAATAAGATATGTATTAGCTCCATAAGGCATATATGGACGGATATCTCTTTGTTATGAAACTGACTCTCTAACTTTTGACATTTGGATGGTGCTGCGCAAATATCAACTCCATTGTAGATTGCTTCCGATTTTTTTTGCTTTAATCTTGAATAAACATTAACAATCTTTTGGATGGTGCCCACTGATATCATCTCCAGTGTTTTTAGACATTGTCAGTTTTACCTGTTTGTATGATTCATCCAACAAATTACTAAACTAAAGAAAGAATAACACAAATTGTACTGCATATAGTTTACTTAAAGCTGTGGACAGAGTAAAGTTTTACAATTGGATGAGAATACAGATGAGGTAATAGTGCCAGAACACTAATATAAAATCTAACTAAAACTACATGCAACTTTCGTTTTAAAAGGAGTAGAAGGATCACGATGCAACAGGTCAAAGTTCCAATGACGGTCGTCGAGCTCTTCGGCCGACGGTGAAACAACACACCACCGGCCGACGGTGAAAAAACATGTCAAAGTTCGGCCGTTCCGAAGGCGGAGGTCCAGTGGGGTATTGGGGAACGGCTGGAGATAGGGAAGCGAAAAGGCAAAGGGACTAGAAGGGAATTTCGAGGTTACAGCCTTACAGGTTCTCGGTCTTGGGTTTCTAATCTGCACCATTCCTAGATTTCTAAATCTAACGGTGGATAATAGCTCCTCTCATATTCTCATAAAGGCAAGCTCTCATAGGATCACTACTATATATATATATATATTTGTATATGTTTCATGGAGCTTAAATTATTACATGAAGCAGACTATATTCTTAAGATCTTAAACTAGTTACTGATCACTACAACAAATTTTGGCTTTAGTGACCGTTTTTTCAAAAATCTGTTACTAAATTACCCGTTTTTAAATATATAATGATGATATTAATCGTTGTGAAATGAGTTTTCGTGCTCAAAATTAGTAATAAATATCATATCTGTCGTTATATCATTAACAACGATCGATATAGCGACATTTATCCGTTGCTATTTTTCAAAATATCAACTAATCGTCGTTATTTTTTTAGTTCAAAATTTAGTGATAATTAACTAGAAGTTTGAAAAATAACAATGAATAAACATCGTTATGTGGACCATTGCTAATGATATAACGACATATATGATATTCATTGCTAATTTTGAGTACGAAAAAATATTTCACAATGAATAGTATTGTCGTTATATATTTGACAATGACTAATTTAGTTACGGATTTTGAAAAAACGGTTACTATAATTCAATTTTTTAGTAGATATAAGATCGTTTCCTGTCTAAAAATGAAAACCGCATCTGCTGTTTTAGTGTACTGTTGTTTTCGTTGTTGCTTGCTTCAGGCTGTTGCTATTTCCTTGCAACAGATGTAATGGAAGGAAGAAATCTTGCTTCGCGTATAAGTTGACAACCAATCATGTGGAACGTGAAGTAGCAAAACCACCTGTTCATGACGATGCTATCCTGCGATCGGTATTGACTACTGACGATACAGGAGCAAAAGCCTGCACGTTGCAGCAGTACAGTGTGTGTGAGGGCATACGTATCTATACTATCCTAAATTTATTTAATCTCAATTGCTTAGTTCATTGATGTTTAATTACGTGTCCGTACGATATTTTTACCTAAAAAGGTCTGGAGGTATCCTTTATTGAGCGTGCACGTGGGTCCCCTCCCCATCGCCAAACAAGTGCGTACACAGAAGAGAGAGAGAGAATGGAAAGTGGCTTGGGAAGTAGCCATGTTGCTTTCACTTTTCTTTTGTTCATCCTGATTTTACCGTGGTAAATATTTGGGCAGATGGGTAATTTAATCATTTTGACCTCTGGTTGCACGATCAGGCAGGATAAAGGAATAAAAGGAGCAATAAACTATTGAAATAAACCGATTCCATTTGGTTCTATCCCTTAGGTACAGTTTGAATTTTTGCTGTCTTGTTCCTCTCTCTCCCTCTCGTTTCTTATCCTTGGATTTTGTTTGTACTGAGCTTTAAAGTTGAAGAATGGTGAATTTTAGGTTTGAGTTAATATATGAGTTATTTTGAAAGTTATTTTTATTTGGATTGTAGGGATTAGACCTTATTGTCAGTAAAATACTCTTTGATTTTACATTTGAATTATAGTAAATTTAGTAAATATTTATTAAGGTGCTTGATAAGATAGATTGGATGACTTTGCAAGTAATTGATATTGAAAAAAATAAGAACACGAGATCTGAAAGATACTTATATAGCATTTGGTAGATTGAATTTTTTTATTGAACATTATGAATAACGTTGAACTGATGAGTTACTGTTAGAATTAAGAATTACATATTATGATGATAACGAATCCAAAGAATTTGTACTCATAATCTTGATGACATTGGAGTTGTATTCTATTTAAAAGTCCTTATATGGATAGGAATATGAGGCTTGTACATGGACTATATATAGAGTGATAGAGGCATTGCATCTGGAATAGAACAACACTGTCAAAATAACAAACAAAGAGCGCAAGAGAAGAGAGGAAGAGAGTGTAGGAATGAAAATATTTGTACTTATTTTTCTTCTTAGTGATTTTCTTTTTCTATTGATTATGAGTGGTGACCGACTACTATTATATTGTATGTCTTCCTCTTCACACGCTTTCATAAATGTTGGTTCCAAAACAATTTTTATTGTCAACGGGTTCGATGTTGATGAGGTTTGCGACGAAGCAATTGGGTATCTGATGAGACTCCATTTCATCACATTTATTCTTTCATTTTGGCCTTTAAACCCTAGTTAAATTCATGAGTATATCATTATTTTGTACAAATTAACATTCATTATTTATCATGTAAATACAATATAAAATATATTATTTAAAGCCAAAAGAAATGAATAAAGAAAAGGAAATAAAAAGTCAAAGGTATTTTTGACCCTAGACCCCAAGACCTAGGCATCTTAATTATCGGATCGACAAGTGAAAAGCCAAAAATTCTATCGATCTTGTGCTTGACACAAGGCAGGAACACAGTCGTTAAGAGATCAACGAGAACCTCGAACTAATTCAACAATTAACCCACAATATGTACTAAGTAGTGAAAAGTAATAAAATGTGTAGTTAAAATTTATTATAACTATTGAAGATATGTGTATAGGTTTAAGTACTGTAGAGGTTGAACATAGGGAGCAAATAGGAGAATGGTGCATATAAATGCAAAATTGTGTGATTCTTGTTGTTTATTAGTTTTGTGGGTTTTTGATTTTGTATCTCCTTTTATTTTTTTTATTTTTTTATTGTTTTTAATTTTATCTTTTTTAAAATTCCATTTTATATTTTCTGATTTTTAGTTTCTTTTTAGAAAAGATATATAATAATAATATAAGGCTATATATACAATATAGAATAATACATATGTAAATACATCTAAAAGGAAATCAAACACAGGAAATAAAATGTTTTTATGTTTAAATATTTTTTACTTTTTTTGTGATTTGTTAAGATTTTTGCTAATTTTTATGTATTTTTAAAGTAAAAAATATCCCAAATTAGGGAGTAAATAAATAGGCTGAATTGAAATGAAGATCGAGAATAGAAAATGATGTCAAAAAAACTTCAAATCAATTTTGATAAATAAACAATAATATAAAGAAAATTAAAAAATAGAAAATAATATTTTTGGAATTTTGATAAGCTTTTACATTTTTTATAAAGGATTTTAGGGTTTTAAAATTTTAAGAGTTTTCTTTTTGGGGTTACTTACACGACCTTTGAAACAACCTAATTCCTCCCTCGACCCTGTAAACTTACTAACCCTTACCCCTACAGACCCTGTGGTCAACCTCCATCTGTTTGCCCGTTAGATATAACCAGATTCCATTAAAAAGATATATGAATTGACCTCTTTGATTCATAAAATTACAAATTGGCATGCACCATATCTTGATCCCAGTGGTCTTCGCCATATTCTTGATCCTTGTTATCCTTACGATCTTCCCATCCACAAGTGATATTTGCTCCATGTAATCTGCAAACCCGAGTTTCCCCTCCCTGAAGTGTTTGATATTTGTGATCGGCAGGCAATTGAGTGTCTTCGTAATGAACTCGATCTCATCCCTCTGATGAATCTTCATTTCATCATCTTTATTCTATCATTTTGTACTTAAAAACCCTAGTAAATGTGTATAAATAGGCTTAATTCATGCATTTTTATCATTCATCCATTATTGTGTAAATAGTGTATAAAATACGACTTTCAAAGCCAAAATTATAGAACAAAGAAAAGAAAAAGAATAAAATATTGCAAATGTTTTATGACCCGAAACCCTGAGACCTAGGCATCTTGATGACTAGGTCGACCAGGAATAAAGTAGGGGGAGATAAGGGTCCAAATACAAAAAAATCCTTATTCATTTAATTTATTTTTATTCATTTTGGGACCTATTTTTAATTCCACTTTCTATATTTCAAATAAAGAAACTTTGACCATGAAATTTTAGATAATTAAATATAAAAAATAAAAAATTGATTTCATACAAAAATAATATACAGTGTACAAAATATACCATAAATAAGATTCTAAAATCCCAACTTCCCAGACCCATATCTCTCAGACAAAAACTCAAAATATATTAAAATCACTTTATTGTATATAACTTTCAATAATCTATTTAATGAAGCGGTTTCGTATTTTTTGGAGTTACGGTTTGAAAGTTAGGTTTTCAACCCCTATTGTATACTTGTACCGATTAAAATATTCATTTTATTTATTATTCATTATTTTTATAATTTTGTAATTTTAATTTTGTAAATATTATTTATAATATATGAGTATATTAAAACTGAAATAAAAACATAAAGAAAATATAAAAATAAAATACTTGTATAGAATACATAGATGAAATGCCTATATCTATACCTATAGAATTAGTATCTTTATTTATTTAAATGTATAGATCACATCAGAAAAATAAAATAAAAATATATTAAGTTTATAAAATAAGTTATAAATATATAAAATAATAAAAAAAATTAATAAAATAAAAAATAAAAATAAAAATAAAATAAAACATAGATAAATATACCTACATATAGCCCTTGAAATGGAACTTGTAATTTTAAACCTAGAAAAAAATAAATAAATATCATAATAAAATAATTCAAATAATAATAAATAATTTTCCTTTAATAACCTAAAATTAATAAAATCATTTATTATTTTTAATTGATTTTACAATTCCTTTTTTTCAGGATTCTCCAATGTTGGTCCACGTGGTCAGACCTCGTTTTTCGCCAACTTCGTAGCTTTTTCGGGACATTTCTTTGCATCCTTTCGTGATAGTGTCTTCATGACTTTCGCTCCTCGTAGACCGGTGGTTCATGCCCTTGCCACTTGATGACCACAAAATCGAGCGAGCGAGGTAAATCAGGTGTATCTCAAGCGGTCGTTGCGACCTCAGTCACTCGGGTGATCAATTGAGAAAAAATAGACCACCAATCAAAAGAATAAAATCGTCAAAACTCAACAATAGCGGTCTCGCTATTAGATTAACCTGGTATAACAACCTGGGTCGAACACAAGGAGCACGTAATGGCCTTGCGGCCTACGAAGTAGTCTAAAAAAGAATAAAATAAGAGAAAAGGTATTTTTGGTGGATTTTTGGGGTTTTTATATTTTTGTGGATTTTTAAATGAATTAAGAAAATAAAGAAGGCAATAAAGCAACCAACTTCAAGCAATTATTAAGGCACTCAAAAATCAATCAAAAATTCAAATAAAAATATTTTTATGATTTTTATATTTTTTACTGTTTTTGGTTAATATTTGATAATTTTCTGATTTTTATTGAATTTTCTAAAAATCAAACAAGGCAGAAATATGAAGGTGCTGTCCAGTCAGACTTGGAGGGCCAATATAAAATAGATAAGGCCCTATCAAGGTCTGAAGGTAAGTTTCCTATAAACTAGAAAGTCTAAGGAAATTTTTAGCACTGGAATTATTGTTTTTGAATTTTTAAATTGATTATTAGGATTTTTATAGTGTTTTTAGTGCTTTGTAATTTTTAAGGGTTTTCTATATCCAAAAATGACCAAAATTGGTCAAGAAATCAAACAGGGTAAAACAAGTACTGTCTATTTTTTTTGTGAATTTTAGAGTATTTTAATATTTTCTTGTGAATTTTAAATTCAGACAGTAAAGAAAAAGCTTGTTTTTGAATTTTTAAAAATATCAAATGAAATCAAAAATATCTTCAAAAATTCCAGAAAATTTTACACCATGGCAGGAGCCATGTATCCAATTTTCATCGAATTTAGAGTTAATTTGCTATTTTATTGAAAATCAAAACCAAGGTACAATGCACAGGGACCTGTACGCAAATAGTAGAAGTTCCAGGGGGTCCGGTGCAAAAATTCCAAGAAAACACGCGCGAGGCGCGTGACTTGGGCACTCAGGGACCTAATTGCAAAGAAACAAAGTTCTTGGACTATTTAATAACAAGTATTAAATGTCCAGGGGCTTCGATGTAAATAACCCACTAATAAACGCACATGCGCATAAAAATCATTCACAGGGGCATATATGCAATTAACTAAAAAGTTTCATTCATTCATTAACACCCTAGAAATACAAGGCTAAACATGCAAATAACCCAAATAAACACGTGTCGACGCACGTGATCCACTACAGGCAGGGGCATACATGTAAATAAAATAAGTACGAGGTCCTAGATGCAAAAGTACCAAAATAAAAACAACTGACAACTATATTTACAGGACTAAACATGAAATAAAGCAAACAGGGGGGCCTAAGAGAAATTACCCATTTATTAATGCGAGTGATGGATGGCTGCCACGTGGTGGATTGGATGGTGGATGGACGGGTGGCGCCTCAGCAAGGAACCCTCGGTGTTGATCGACGGCTGCGACCTCGCCACGTGGTAGATCGGACGACAGGGAAGGCGCTGTGGCTGAGCCCCGCTGAGCCGACGGTCCGGATTGCTCCTCCAAAGATCAAACGCTGCTGGTGGCTCCTCAGATGGACGGCGGAGATGCAAACTGGAGCTGGAAGGGGATCCGACGGTATCTGGAGGTCGAGGAATAACTGATGACTGGCGACCTTCGCCGGCTCGCTGCGTGTGCTCCCGACGTCCTCGCGGGCCACTGATGATCGGAGAAGAATCGCTGTGGGCTCCCGCGTCGACTAGTGTCCTCCGATGGCTCGCCGGAGCTCCTGGGAACTCAGGCGAGGCCGGCGGAGACCAAGCTGCTGAACCAGACGGTCCAAGCCCTCAGATGGGCTCAGATGTACCTGAAAAACACTCCAGCAGACTCGCAGGTCGAGGGCAAAGTGCCTCGACCCTGTAAGCGTGGGTGAAGGTGGTAGGTGCGGCGGGGCGGTCGAGCTCCGGCGAGGTGTCGACGGTGGAACTCGAAACCCCAGCTCCTGTGCGAGCTGGGTTGAATGGAAGGGCGGAGAACGTGCGCGGGGAGAAGGTGAACGTGGTGGAATGGTCCGATGATCGAATCGAAGGTGGAGGTGGCCGGAATCGACAGTGAACGTCGATGGGTCGATTTGGGGCAAAACTGAAATTCGAGAAATAGAAAGGGAAAGAGAGTTACCTGGGTGGATGAACCGACTAGGCTTGAGCTGTGGAAGCTCTGGGCCGTCGCCTCGTGGGTCGTCGAGGCCCGAGGCTCGATCTCAACCTTCAGGCGGAGTACGGCGGCGCAAGCTCGCCGGATCTGAGGTCCGGGCACCCTCTCTTCTCTGCAACACAACCAGCGGCGAGCTGTCACCTCGAGGATGGCAGTGGAGGTCCTGGGAAGGCAAGGTGGGGAGCCAAAGATGCGGAAATGGGAGGCGGAGCTCGAGATTTATACTGCCAGGGGTCTGGTTAGAATCGATCGGGTAGGGTAGCTCAGAGCGCGGACCCCGAGGCGGGCATCCCGGCGAGGGTGTCGGATCTGGCACGAACGAGAGGGAACCGGGGTTTGGGTAGATGGAGGTCGGGTCGTGACGCGAAAAATCTGAGAAATCGGGTCGGGCTTCACGACCCGTGGGAAGTGGTCCACAGGGGGGAGTTGACCGGGCGGTCAACATCCCCGTGGACCAATGAGAATCAGCTACGTCAAAATGATTTAGAAATTAGAAATAAAATAGGAAATGGTCGAATTAAAGAAAACTTAAAACATGAAAAATATTGTTTTAATTTTTTCTATTTTTTGTGATTTTTAGTTATTTTTTTGAAATAAAAACATGGTATTTACATAATAGAGCTATATATAGGTATATCTACAATATAGGGTTTTTATTTTTGATTTTAAATTAGTTATTTTTATACATTTTTATCCCTTTTTTATATTTTATTTATTTATAGCATAAAATTAGGAATAAAAGGGTATTTTTATTTTATTTTTATTATTTATAAAAAAGGATGAAATAAATAGATATGTACATGTATATACATGGTATATTTACAAAGTTATTTTTGGTTTTTAATTTTATTCTTTTTATTTTGTTTTTGTTTTTATGGGTTTTATTTTATTTATTTACACCATAAAGTAAGGAGTATATACAATTTTTATGAAAATTAATTTATTTAATTACAAGGCTAGAATAAATACAGATAAGTGGACTATGTACAAGGTGAATATCTACATGTGAATGTTTTCATTTTTCTTTTTAATTTTTCAATTTTTGTTTTGATTTTGTATTTATAAATACATACAAATATGTACAAGCACTTTTATTCTATTTTTAGAGGAAAATATATTTATTGTATTCACAGGGATATTTACACACATGAGCTCCCTATCTCTCTCTACTCTGGCTTTTATGCGGTCAGGCCCGTGCTGAGCCCTCCCTTGGGATTAGGTTGCTCAATATTTATTCTAAATATTTCCCTCTTTTTCTTTTGTCTCTTTATTCTTTTTTTTGCACAAAAACATGCTAATTATTAAACTTTATACAATCCATGCTTTTAGTAATTATTTGTATTTACAAGCATATACATGCATCTGCAAAGGTTTTTGTAGCTAAAATATAAGAATAAAGAGTGATGAATGAGTATTCATCACCCCCCTATGCTTAACTTTGCTAGTCCCTTATCAAACACATATTTGGAAAATAAGTGAAAAAGTGAAAGAAAAAGAAAAAGAGGAGAATATACATGGATTAAGGTTGATTATTAAACTCGCCTTCATTAAATTGAAATATGGAGCTCGATCAGATCTTTGGATTATTAATGTGTCGGAACCTTATTTGGATTTAAGCTTAAAACTCAACAGCCTCTAAGTTCCACCAATCTATGGACAAGACTCCTCAATAAACCAGATCAGAACAAGTCTACATACACCAACTCTAATGACCATGAATCTTTCCATGCAGTGTAAGTGATATGTAGCTCCCCCACCTCAGAAGTAATAAAGAAACAACCTCCCCCAACCTGGTAACTCTAAAACCTCAGTCTAGCAACTCTTTCCTCGAGAAGCGGGGTATTCCATTCTAAGTTCAAGTGCAACCGGCTCAAGAAGAGGGCGAAGAAGATGAAGAATGGACCATGGCCAGTGTAGCCATGTATCCTTGGGAGCCCAACCAGTGTAGCTAAGTCTCCCGCTGCAAGCTTCATGAGATGTAACATTGATACCATAAGCTTTTGCTTTATTTGACTATATACACTCCGGTGGGGTTATTAAATTTTCAATCCGACCCACCACTTTTTTGGAGTTATTTTTTTTCTTTTTGCACAATTTTTTGTGCAACTGTACAACATATCTACATGGTGCAGCATATATACAAAGAGTTTTTCCTCTTGAGCCAATAGACTATCCTTCTTTTGAAGCTTTATTGCAACCCACGGCTTCTGTCTTTAGCCTTCATCACCACTAGACCATGTTGAGGCGCACTTCCTTCACTAGAAGAAGAAGAGAGGTTCCGCCTAGAAGTACTACCCTCATATGCTACCCTAAGCCAAAGGAAACTGCCTCTTCACCACCTCATCCGTGGAGAGCTATGTGTAAAGTGCTGGTGCAAGTCAAGCCATTGTCTCTAAGAGTCATGCGTGTGTTGTTAAGTGCTCTACTTAGGCTCATCAAGATGACATATGCTCATAGCCTAGTGGACTCAAAGAATTAAGTCCCAATGGACCTGAAAAGCCTTAACCCTAAGCCCTATAAGGTTCCTCTTAGAATTAGGTGGATTAAGATCTTAATCAAGCTCCATTTCCCAATTTAATTCCAGGCCAGTTTAAATGTCAACTATCATCCAGAAAAACTATATATATATATATATATATATATATATATACAAAGATGCTATTTACACAATTTTTACAAATATGCAGAATTTTTGAAAAATGTTTTGCAAAAGTATTTACACACATTTACACAAGATTTTTGCAACTTTTTGATTTTCAAAACATTTTGGAAAAATTTTGTACTATATACATAATTTTGATAAGAAAATATTCACACAAACTTTACACCAAAAGATTTTGAAAACATTTTTACAAAAATAATTTGTACACTAGCTATGTATGTGCAATAAAAGAATAATTATTTACAGGATTTTTTTTAATTTTTGTGATTTTTAGGGTTTTTAGCCATTTTATTTATTCACACACTCACACAAAGTACGAGTTATGGCTAAAGTATATATGAAATATATACACACCCCCTATACTTAGCTCGAACGATATCCTCAGAGTGATCAAGAGCGATGAAGAAGACATAACTCGTGCTTAGTATAGGGAAGTGAAAAGAAATGGCAAGATACAGAGATGAATGAATGAATAGAATGAGGAGAACTTGGTGGTTTCCCCCATATACTTAGGATCAAATAATCCTAAGTATAGCAAGCTGTACATGAAAGGAAATCCGAGTGAAGGATGTACAGAGTCTGCCCCCCCTATACTTAGGGTAAAATATCCCCAAGTATAGGCAACAAAACAGGGGTAGCAAGAATGAAAAGAATACCCGAAGGTCCTACATCCCCCCTATACTTAGGATAAAATACACCCTAAGTATAGCATAATCATAAGATGAGAAAAGGGATGTGGGACTAAAGAATAGAGTGATATGGACAACTGGATCTATACAGGTCGGAAGAACAGTGATAATCAGGCATGAGATGCAATAGATGTGAGTCAAGAGACCACATCTCACGCAAAATGAATAGGGGCAACATCAACGACCCACGGCTCATGATCTAGAAATGGCTTGAGCCGCTGGCCGTTCACTCGAAAGGTACTCTCAGAAGACAACTCAGATATATCAATGCTCCTATTGTCGTGTACCTTTCTCACAAGATAAGGTCCCTTCCATTTGCTCTGTAGCTTCCCTGGAAATAGACGAAGCCTAGCATCAAACAACCATACTCTTTGTCCAAGCTCAAAATACTTGTGGCTGATATGAGAATCATGCCACTCCTTCACTCTCTCCTTATACTGTAGGCTGTTTGAGAAGGCGGTATCACGAAGCTCCTCCAGGGCTGCTAACTCTGCCCTCCTCTGGTCTCCTACACTACCTGGATCCAAAAGTATATCTGTGACTGCCCAAAGTAACTTGTGCCTCAACTCAACAGGTAAATGGCACGGCTTGCCATAAACGAGGCGAAAGGGAGATGTGCTCAAAGGTGTCTTGAAAGACATCCTATATGCCCACAAGACCGAGTCCAAAAGCTGTGACCAATCCTTTCGGTCAGGGCGGACGAATTTCTGCAATATAGTCTTGATCTCCCTGTTCGACACCTCGGCTAGACCATTCGTTTGTGGATGGTATGGAGTGGCTACTCGATGGTCTATGCCGAACTTGCTAGAAAGTGCCTTCACCTGGTCGTTGATGAAATGAGACCCCCCATCTGAAATCAATACTCGAGGCACCCCGAACCGCGTGATGATGTGCTTCCTCAGAAATCTGCAAACTGTCCTGGCATCAGCAGGTCGGGCGGGGATAGCCTCAACCCAACGACTAACATAGTCAACGGCCAACAGAATGTACTCGAATCCCTGACTCTTAGGGAATGGACCCATGAAATCGATGCCCCATGCGTCAAAAACCTCACAGAAGTGAATGGGCTGCATCAGCATCATATCACGCTGTCCACAAGTGCCCATCCTCTGACAGTTAGTACACCTCTTCACGAACTCATCAGAGTCCTTGAAGAGGGTAGGCCACCACAAGCCGGATTGGAGCACTTTCTGTGCCGTTCTCCTCCCAGAATGATGTCCTCCTGCCTCAAGCTTGTAGCAGTAAGTGAGGACGCTATGGTGCTCCTCCCGAGGAATGCACCTGCGCCAGACGCTATCCCCTCCTTCGTGGTAAAGGATGGGATCCTCCCAGTGGTAGGACTTGGCCTTCGCGAGGAAGGTCTCAAGCCTCTGCCTGGGCCAACCTTGTGGGACTTTCTTAGCAACAAGAAAGTTCACAATGTCGGCATAGCACGGGAGTGAGGCGATAGCAAGGATCGCCTCATCTGGGAAGGTCTCACAAATGGGATCAATATGCTCAGACTCCTCAGTTTGCTCTAAACGGGAGAGATGATCCGCCACCACATTCTTGACTCCAGGCTTATCCTTGATCTCAATGTCGAACTCCTGGAGTAGAAGGATCCATCTAGTCAGTCTGGCCTTGGCATCCTTCTTTTCCATGAGGTATCGGATGACGGTGTGATCAGTGTACAAGGTCACTCTAGATCCAATGATGTAAGATCTGAACTTATCTAGGGCGAAGACTACGGCTAGCATCTCCTTCTCTGTGACTGTATAGTTCCGCTGCGCGGAATCCAATGTGCGGCTAGCGTAGTGAATAGCAAATGGAACTCCGTCCCTCCTCTGTCCTAGCACATCCCCCACGGTAAAATCGGAGGCTTCCGTCATGATCTCGAATGGGAGAGACCAATCAGGCGGCTGAAGGACAGGAGCCTCTATTACACTCCTCTTGAGAGTCTCAAACGACGAAAGACACTTGTCATCGACAAGGAACTCGGTGTCTTTCGTCAGCAGGTCAGTCAACGGTCGGGCAACCCTACTGAAATCACGAATGAATCGTCTGTAGAATCCAACGTGCCCCAGGAAAGACCGTAACTGCCGCAAATTGGACGGTGGTGTGAGTTTTCTAATGACATCTACCTTGGCAGGATCAACCTCCATGCCCCTGTTGGAGATGATGTGGCCAAGCACCACCATGAAGTGACTCTTCTCCCAAGACAGAACCAAGCGAACCTCAATACATCGCTGAAGTACTTGGTCTAGGCAGTCAAGACAGGAGTCGTATCCGTCGCCGTAAACTGAGAAGTCATCCATGAAGACCTCCAAGCACTCCCCTACCATGTCCGAAAAGATCGACAACATGCATCTCTGAAAAGTCGCAGGGGCATTGCATAGCCCAAATGGCATGCGTCGGAAGGCGTATGTGCCGAAGGGACAGGTAAAGGTGGTCTTCTCCTGGTCCTCAGGAGCGATGGCCACCTGGTTGTAGCCCGAGTACCCATCCAGAAAACAATAATGGCTCTTCCCTGCCAGTCTCTCAATGATCTGATCAATAAAGGGCAGGGGGAAATGATCCTTCTTGGTGGCCTGGTTGAGTGTCCTGTAGTCAACACAAACCCGCCAAGAAGTGGGTACTCGTGTAGCAATCTCCTCTCCAGACTCACTGATAACTGTAGTAATGCCCGTCTTCTTGGGCACCACATGCAAAGGACTGACGCACTTGGAGTCGGAGATGGGGTAGTAGATAAAATCGGTGCTCCACCATTTCAGTATCTCCTTCATAACAATCTCTCTCAGATTCGGGTTCAGCCGCCATTGGAACTCACACGACGGCTTCGCCTCATCCTCGAGATAGATATGGTGAGAGCACAGAGCCGGACTAATCCCCTGGAGGTCTGCTACGCTCCATCCTATCGCCTTGCGGTTCTTTTCAAGAACCCCCATCAAACGGGATTCCTGCTCTCCAGTCAAATCGGCTGAGATAATGACTGGGTATATCTCATGCTCACCCGCAAGGAATCTATACTTCAACGACGCAGGAAGTGGCTTCAGCTCTGGACAACTGGGTGCTGGCAAATCTGGCTTCGAAAGAAGTTGCGTGTATGCTACCAAATCTGCTCGGGAGAATGAGAACGTACTCTCGCAAACTGGATCTGAAGAAGGCTGCTCAACTGAACTGTCTCTGATCTGCTTGGCATCTACCTCCTCCCTATCTGCAGGCTCAGTGGAAGTCAGGTCTGGCATGTAATCATCACAATCTGCCCAATCAGACTCTGACTCCGAGGGATCTGTGTCATCCAAGGTGGCATCAGTACCACCATCATCACAAAAATCTGTGTCGCGGTCGAGAATTGGCTCTGCTGCCTCTGAAGTATACTGGACCAGGAATGTGCTCTCCAGGCTCTCCTCTGCTGTCATCTCTGCATCAGTGGTGTCTGAAAATGAGAGGATGGCCTGTGCTGCTGGGTCTGCCCAAACTGCCTCATCGTTTGTGATCACAAAGTCACAGTCCTGGTGGATGTCTAGCCCTGCCTCTGTCAGCTGCTCTGTGTCTGAAGTGGTCTCTGAGCATGATCTCTCTCTGGCTCTGCTGTCCTCGACCGTCTCTATTTGTACACTTTCGCCCTCGACGCGAAAGTATACCTTCCCGCTATCATGGTCAGTCACCGCCTTGGCTGTGGCCAAGAACGGACGACCGAGAATGATGGGGGTATCAGTCACGGACACAGGGATCTCCATGTCCAACACTACGAAGTCCACGGGGAATTGCAGGCCCTGAATTGTGACGACAACGTCTCACAAAAACCCCTTCGGCCTCTTGACAGATCGATCAACAAACTGAAGGACTGTCCTGCTCTGTCTAAGAGTGCCCAACTCGAAGCGGTCGAGAAGGGCTGCCAGAAGGAGGTTGATCGACGATCCGCTATCTAATAGAGTACGGTCGAACCTCTGCTCACTGATATGATATCTGACATAAGGGGCTCCTGAGTCTAGCCTCTTGGCCGGCAGACGGTTCTGGATCGTGAAACACGTGGCTTTTGTCAGCACATGAATCTCTGAGTGGTGGTTCCTCCTCTTCCTCCTGACTGTGGTCCTGTCTCTCAACGAATGCTGAAGAAGGGGAATGTGCTGTAAAGCCTCCTGAAGAGTCAGCTATATGTGAAATCGATCTATCATCTGCTGGCTGAACTCTTCCTGATCTCTCTTTTTTTGGATTTTCTTTTTTCTTCCCCTTCCCCATCTGAAGGGCTCTAGGGAAGGGGATCACAGGGTCCTTCTCAGATGAAGGACTAGGAAAGGGTCTAGGCGGTACGATGATCGGATCCACACATACATCATGCACCACAGTGGGACCAGAAGAAAATAAACCCTTTCCTTTATTCACAGAAATGTTTCGAGATACAGGTGCAGAAGAAGGAAAAACTACATGTCTCTCAGAAGTATGGGTGGCCTCAGTACCACCATCGGTTGGATCAGCTGGAAGACTTGCGGCCTCAATACCGCGCTCTGGCTTGGCAAAATAGGTGGCCTCAGTACCACCTCCTTGAACTGGTGAAACGACGGCCTCAGCACTGCCGGTAGAGTCGACATCCTTGGTGGCATCAGTACCACCGTCGTCATCTCTAGCAGCCTCAGTACCGCTCTCCTCCTCCTCGTCGGGCGCTCTGGGTGGATCCTCATGATGTGGCTCAGACGAGGCGCCGCCTGCTGGCATCCTACTGCTCCTAAGTGTGACAAAATCAGTATCGAATAGATATCCAGTCATATCACCAAATTCATCACTAGGAGTGGTATACTCAGTACAAGCTACCTGCTCAGATTTCCGCTTCAGGCTGTTGGGGTTCGGCTCGATCTGGGCAGGGATGGCGGCCTTCCCTCTCACAATGTCCCGCATCTCCTGGCGGAACTCGTCCATCTCCCGTTGAAAGGTAGCCTGCTGATCAGTGAGAAGGCGGGCTATGTCATCCAAGACGGGGCTCTCATGGGAGCCCGACGGGTAGCCTCTCTGGTAGTGAGGCTGCTGGAACTGGTGCTGCTGCTGCTGAGAGGGATATGGGTGATGTTGTTGCTGCTGTTGGTGGTGAGGCTGATCTCGCCTCAAAGACTGTCCCTGCTGGTAGGGACGAGGACCATAGGACGACTGCTGCTGCTGTGGTGGTGGGTACACTGGGGGCTGCTGCTGCGGCTGGTGCTCTATCTGATGGCCATACTGGCCACCCTGTCCTGACGGCTGCTGCTCGGGCTGGGTACCTCCGGTCCCCCACCGGAATCCGGGATGGTCTCGTCGGATACCAGACTAAGGGCGATCATACCAAATCCCGTTGACATCCATCAACGGCTCTGTGTCGTACTGGGGTGGCGGGAGCACTGCTAGAGGCTGATCCGGCTCGTATACCACCATCTGCAAGTCTGGAGATGGTGGTGACTGGTAGGTGGGCTGCGGCTGCTGGTACGGCTCCGCCTGTACAAGATGAACCTGTCTAGGCTGCTGATGTGAGCTGGAGCGCTGGGACGAGCTGCTGCTGCTGCCGTGATCGCCTCGCGACTGAAGACGGTGCTGGGAAGCCGTCTGTGCCTCATGGAGACACATGAGCTGGGTCTTCATGTCGCTCAGAGTCTGTGCCATCTGCTCCATCTGAGTGATGCCCTGGCACTGCTTCTTCTCAATCAACTCTATCTGGTCCAGCTTCTCGCTGATAATCCCCATGTTTGCGGTAGTGGACTCGGCATGTGCTGCGGCTACCGTGGACGAACTGGAAGGACCGGCGTCGACCCGTGCTACCCTCTGGTACTGTACGGGTCCTGGCTGCTGGGGTCTGCCCTGAGTGTACAACCGGGTCTGGTACATCACCATGTAGTTCTCGCCCATCTCCTCGTAGATAATCCAGAACTGGTCGTGATCGTTGGCGAAGTAAGACCTGCCACAAGAAGCGTTCACCAAGCCCTGAAGCTCTGGTGTCAGCCCGCTGAAAAAGCTCTGCACGAGGTTCGGCTTGGAAATGTCGTGGTGCGGGCATCTATCAGTCAGCTCTCTGAACCTCTCCCATGCCTCGTGGAACTGCTCGTTGGGGAGCATGCAGAAGTTGCTGATCAGGGCTCTCGCGACATTGGTCCGCCCGAGTGGATAGTACTTGTGCAGTACTCGGCACAAAGCTGCTCCCAAGTGTAGACGAACTTCCCAAGATGTTTCAGCCAGGTGGCTGCTCTTTCTGCCAAAGAGAAGGGGAAGGCAATCATCCTGATGGTATCCTGGTCCATCTGACGATCGTGGACAATAATGCAAATCATCTCAAACTCCTGTAGGTGGAGATGAGGCTCCTCAGTGGCCAACCCATGAAACCGGGGTAGGAGCTGCAAAGTGTTCGGGGGGAACATGAAGTCCCCCACGATGGCTGGTAGCACCACCCAACGATGCGTCAAAGTCGATCCAGGATTGTGGTTCTCCCGCATCGGTCTCGGTGGTCCTCCTCCTGCTGCGGCTGCTGCCGCGGCTGCGTCTGCTGCGGCTGCTGCCGCATCGTCGGGTCCTCCTCCGCGGTTCTCGCGGTCGGCTCTCAACTGCTCAAGCTCTCGTCTCATCTCTATCATGAAAGCTCCCTGATCCCTCAACTGCTGCTGCACTGACTCGAGGGAGGCGATCAGGGTGGAGTTGATCGAACCCTGGTCCAAAACGAAATTCTCCTCCTGCGAACCTCGGGTACGATCATCACTAGCGTCGGCCATGGTCTCTGAAAAATCAAAACAATCAAACTCAGGTGCCGATAAATGATCTGTCTGTTTCTCCCATGGTACTGGTATCTCGGTATCAGAAGAAGAAGGTGGTCGAGGGGGAACAGGGCGGAGTCATACTCGAGTTCGGAGAGCGGGTCTGAGCTCCCACGAACTGACCTAGATGAATGGGCCGGAGTGCTAAAAAGCGGTGCAGTCAGAGGCTGCCTAAGAGACCTCCTGGCCATCATCGTGATCTGGCGAGTAAGGCGGATGAGATCTGGAAAAACTATGATCACAAGCAAACCCACAGTTCACCAACGCAACACGAGCTGAAGACCGTGAAGGCTCGGTCAAATTAGCTTGTCAAATTTTATTTTGGTGAACAATCAAGATATCAGAGCAATTACGTGACCTGCTGGGATACCCGATACCTTCCCAACCGACTGTCCCGCACAGAAGAGTCGGTAATCTGTCGAGAATGGTATCAGAGGGTTCTACCTAGTGTACGGGTCACTCTCTCGCACAATCAAACCAAGCAATGAGGGGGTTGCTCTCCCCAAGACAAATTTTTAAGTCAGGTGTCTTTTAGGGTCAATAGTCTTAGCAGTCCCAAATTTTATTGTTATTCTTTTTTAGATATTTTTAATAAGCAAACAAATCACCTAACGAATTTTCGGTTCTCCTGGTTATTAAGTCCAAAACATGGGGGAGAAGACGAAAAAGCCGATGCGCGAAAAATCAATGATGCATGCAAAGTCAGAAATGCGTACCTGACTCCAGCACTCTACATGCAATATGATCCGCGCATAATGTAAAGACAGAAAAATAAACTACCGATATGGTGCAGCGGGAAAAGCCGAGTCCTAAGCAGGCAACTTCTACACGACAGAACCGTCTAGCTGGTCACTCGCCTTCGATCCAGAGAGTCCGGTCTAGACCCAATCCTCCTCTTCTCGACAGGTCGAGTTCAGGAGTAGCGCTTAACGGGGCAGGCTCGCGACGCGTAGGCTCGAAGGAAAATGAATCAGCTATTTTTATTAATCTTTTATTAGTAGGTCCAATTAACGATCTATAGGAGAAGGCAATCTATTAAGTGTATGGATCCTACTGAGTACGTCACAGTCAACCAGAAAGTCCTAAAGCTAGGGGCTCGAGAAAAACCGCGTAAAACCGTAAAAGGCAGCGTAAAACGAAAACCGCGAAAAAGCTGCGAAAAGTCTAAGGGTCCCCCGAGCAGACCGGTGCTCGGCGAAACAGACCCGAGAAAAGTCTCAGTTCAAGTCTCCTGTCCCTGTATTATTACAATAATCAAATGTGCTAAAATAAACCTAAACTACTCCTCTCTCACTCAGCTACTCTCTCGCTCTCTCATGCGGCTCCGTGCAGACGGGAGCTGCCTCCGAATCCCGCGGTTGCGCCGGCTCCTCGAAAGTTGCCTCCTCGGTCCTCGGGCCCTCACAAGAAAGAAGACAAGTGTCACAGACCATGTTATTTTATAAACAATGTTAGAAAAATATATCTACAAAAATCTATACAGAAAACCGCGAAAAAGAAAACCGCGAAAAAAGATGACTACTAAGCCGTGCTCCCCGGCAACGGCGCCATTCTGATGACCACAAAAACGAGTGAGCGAGGTAAATCAGGTGTATCTCAAGCGGTCGTTGCGACCTCAGTCACTCGGGTGATCAATCGAGAAAAAATAGACCACCAATCAAAAGAATAAAATCGTCAAAACTCAACAATAGCGGTCTCGCTATTAGATTAACCTAGTATAGCGACCAGGGTCGAACACGAGGAGCACGTAATGGCCTTGCGGCCTAGGAAGTAGTCTAAAAAAGAATAAAATAAGAGAAAAGGTATTTTTAGTGGATTTTTGGGGTTTTTATATTTTTGTGGATTTTTAAATGAATTAAGAAAATAAAGAAGGCAATAAAGCAACCAACTTCAAGCAATTATTAAGGTACTCAAAAATCAATCAAAAATTCAAATAAAAATATTTTTATGATTTTTATATTTTTACTGTTTTGGTTAATTTTTGGTAATTTTCTGATTTTTATTGAATTTTCTAAAAATCAAACAAGGCAGAAATATGAAGGTGCTGTCCAGTCAGACTTGGAGGGCCAATATAAAATAGATAAGGGCCCTATAAAGGTCTGAAGGTAATTTTCCTAAAAACTAGAAAGTCTAAGGAAAATTTGGGCACTGGAATTATTGTTTTTGAATTTTTAAATTGATTATTAGGATTTTTATAGAAGTTTAAGTGTTTTGTAATTTTTAAGGGTTTTCTATACCCAAAAATGACCAAAATTGGTCAGGAAATCAAACAGGGTAAAATAAGTACTGTCTAATTTTTTTTGTGAATTTTAGAGGTATTTTAGTATTTTTTTGTGAATTTTCAATTCAGACAATAAAGAAAAAGCTTGTTTTTGAATTTTTAAAAATATCAAATGAAACCAAAAATGTCTCCAAAAATTCTAGAAAATTTTACACCATGACAGGAGCCATGTATCCAATTTTCATCGAATTTGGAGTTAATTTGCTATTTTATTGAAAATCAAAACCAAGGTACAGTGCATAGGGACCTGTACGCAAATAGTAGAAGTTCCAGAGGGTCCGGTGCAAAAATTCCAAGAAAACACGTGCGAGGCGCGTGACTTGGGCACTTAGGGACCTAATTGCAAAGAAACAAAGTTCCTGGACTATTTAATAACAAGTATTAAAAGTCCAAGGGCTTCGATTTAAATAACCCACTAATAAACGCACATGCGCATAAAAATCATTCACAGGGGCATATCTGCAATTAACTAAAAAGTTTCATTCATTCATTAACATCTTAGAAAAATAAGGCTAAACGTGCAAATAACCCAAATAAACACGTGTCGACGCACGTGATCTACTACAGGCAGGGGAATACATGTAAATAAAATAAGTACGAGGTCCTAGATGCAAAAGTACCAAAATAAAAACAACTGACAACTATATTTACAGGACTAAACACAAAATAAAGCATACAGGGGGCCCTAAGAGCAATTACCCATTTATTAATGTGAGTGATGGATGGCTGCCACGTGGTGGATTGGACGGTGGATGGATGGGTGGCGCCTCAGCAAGGAACCCTCGGTGCTGATCGACGGCTGCGACTTCGCCACGTGGTATATCGGACGACGGGGAAGGCGTTGTGGCTGAGCCTCGCTGAGCCGACGGTCCGGATCGCTCCTCGAAAGATCGAACGTTGCTGGTGGCTCCTCAGATGGACGACGGAGATGCAAACTGGAGCTGGAAGGGGATCCGACGGTATCTGGAGGTCGAGGAAGAACTGATGACCGGCGACCTTCGCCGGCTCGCTGCGTGCGCTCCCGACCTCCTCGCGGGCCACTGATGATTGGAGAAGAATCGCTGTGGGCTCCCGCGTCGACTAGTGTCCTCCGATGGCTCGCCGGAGCTCCTGGGAACTCAGGCGAGGCCGGCGGAGACCAAGCTGCTGAACCAGACGGTCCAAGCCCTCAGATGGGCTCGGATGTAACTCAAAAACACTCCAGCAGACTCGCGGGTCGAGGGCAAAGTGCCTCGATCCTGTAAGCGTGGGTGAAGGTGGTAGGTGCGGCGGGGCGGTCGAGCTTCGGTGAGGTGTCGACGGTGGAACTCGAAACCCTAGCTCCTGTGCGAGCTGGGTTGAATGGAAGGGCAGGGAACGTGCGAGGGGAAAAGGTGAACGTGGTGGAATGGTCCGATGATCGAATTGAAGGTGGAGGTGGCCGGAATCGACAATGAACGGGGATGGGTCGATTTGGGGCAAAACTGAAATTCGAGAAATAGAAAGGGAAAGAGAGCTACCTGGGTGGATGAATCGACTAGGCTTGAGCTGTGGAAGCTCTGGATCATCGCTTCGCGGGTCGTCGAGGCCCGAGGCTCGAGCTCAACCTTCAGGCAGAGCACGGCGGCGCAAGCTCGCCGGATCTGAGGTCCGGGCACCCTCTCCTCTCTGCAACACAACCAGCGGCGAGCTGTCACCTCGAGGATGGCAGTGGAGGTCCTGGGAAGGCAAGGTGGGGAGCCAAAGATGCGGAAATGGGAGGCATAGCTTGAGATTTATACTGCCAGGGGTCCGGCTAGAATCGATCGGGTAGGGCAGCTCAAAGTGCGGACCCCGAGGCAGGCATCCCGGCGAGGGTGTCGGATCTGGCACGAACGAGAGGGACCCAAGGTTTGGGTAGATGGAGGTCGGGTCGTGACGCGAAAAATCTGAGAAATCGGGTTGGGCGTCACGACCCGTGGGAAGTGGTCCATAGGGGGGAGTTGACCAGGCGGTCAACATCCCCGTGGACCAATGAGAATCAGCCACGTCAAAATGATTTAGAAATTAGAAATAAAATAGGAAATGGCCGAATTAAAGAAAACTTAAACATGAAAAATATTTGTTTTAATTTTTTCTATTTTTTGTGATTTTTAATTATTTTTTGAAATAAAAATAGGGTATTTACATAATAGAGCTATATATAGGTATATCTACAATATAGGGTTTTGATTTTTGATTTTTAATTAGTTATTTTTATACATTTTTATCCCTATTTTATATTTTATTTATTTATAGCATAAAATTAGGAATAAAAAGGTATTTTTATTTTATTTTTATTATTTATAAACAAGGATGAAATAAATAGATATGTACATGTATATACATGGTATATTTACAAAGTTATTTTTGGTTTTTAATTTTATTCTTTTTATTTTGTTTTTGTTTTTATGGTTTTTATTTTATTTATTTACACCATAAAGTAAGGAGTATATACAATTTTTATGAAAATTAATTTATTTAATTACAAGGCTATAATAAATATA
The DNA here is from genome assembly GCA_037367405.1 of Ottelia alismoides. Lineage (NCBI taxonomy): Eukaryota > Viridiplantae > Streptophyta > Magnoliopsida > Alismatales > Hydrocharitaceae > Ottelia > Ottelia alismoides. The sequence continues at coordinate 304,866 of JAZKJV010004381.1, read as the reverse complement.
GATAAGTGGACTATGTACAAGGTGAATATCTACATGTGAATGTTTTTATTTTTCTTTTTAATTTTTCAATTTTTGTTTTGATTTTGTATTTATAAATATATACAAATATGTACAAGCACTTTTATTCTATTTTTAGAGGAAAATATATTTATTGTATTCACAGGGATATTTACACACATGAGCTCCCTATCTCTCTCTACTCTGGCTTTTATGCGGTCAGGCCTGTGTTGACCCCTCCCTTGGGATTAGGTTGCTCAATATTTATTCTAAATATTTCCCTCTTTTTCTTTTGTATCTTTATTCTTTTATTTTTGCACAAAAACATGCTAATTATTTAACTTTATACAATGCATGCTTTTAGTAATTATTTGTATTTACAAGCATATACATGCATTTGCAAATGTTTTTGTAGCTAAAATATAAGAAAAAAGAGTGATGAATGAGTATTCATCACCACTCCTTGGGCTTTGAATCGCTGCATCGCTCCAGATCCCTTTCTGACCGCATTGTCAACATGTACAAAAGACACCCCAAGCTTGCATTCAATTTTCGAATACCCATTTGACCAAGCTTGGCTCCATTTTCTTCTGCCCTGGACCGGAGAAGGTGACAGCTTCTCCTCCGGCCAATTTGAGCGTATCTTGCACGGTTAGCGGTGCGTTTCATCACCTCCGACGGAGCTCTGCCGTTGAGGATTTCTTCCTGGCTTCTCGGCCGGCGGGGTACATTTTTATTGCATTTATTTGCGTAGCATAGTCCCTAGGGGTATTTCTAGGGTGTATTTTGAGACTTAATCACGCGCTTAGGCATTAATCGCCACCTTCGACGTTCACCGGAGCCACACTCCAGTGGGCGCATCCCTCGTGTACTCCACCGTCTCCACCACACAAACCACCGTCATCAACTTTCCCTCCGCTTCTTCTACGACTCGTCCTTTCCAGATCAACCAATCCCTGCCGGATCGGATCTTTGGTGCTCCGACTCCCCCAATCTCGTCGGAGCACCTCCGCATCACGCCCCTGTCGCTTCCATTCCCTGCTTACCGATCAAGGCACTTTTCCCTTGGCCTTATATTTCTCTTATGCAGGTTCAAAACACCGAAGGATAGCTAGAGGCTCATTTTGTAGGGTGCTGGAGGTACTTGGGGGCGCTTTGCTCCTCCGCCTCCGCCAGCACGCTTCGGTGGCCGCTGTCCCTTTTTGGGGCCACCAGCATGTAGAGGATACTTGCAGAAGACCCCCCTGTCCATTTTGGAGCTCTCTAGAGCGTCGAAGGACAGAGATCAAGTCAACGGAAGCTCGCCTCGCCAGGGCTGCTTCCCAGTTCTTCCTCCGCCCTTCGCCACCATTTGATCAAGGACGGATCTTCCTCACAAACATCAGTCGTTGGATTAGCTGCGTCATGTACCATCTGATCTTCATCAGCAATCCAATCCTCGCCATGCATCAGAAGCATCATCGCGCGCCCGCAAGCTGCCATGTGACAAGTGGGGGCAGGTTAACCGTTGGATCAACGTATTAGCTTGGGTAATTTGCATCCTCACCCGAGAAATTTTTGTATTTATTTAATAACCTAGAAACTTTCATCTGCCATTAAATATTTGTGTAATATTTAAAGAGAGACCCCTGTACTTTTTGTATTCACACTTAGGTCATCAGCCAAATTACCTCACGTGTCTGTGCAGGTATAGAATGCTCTCTCTTACCCCGTACGTGAGGTGCGTGGGTATTTTGAAGAGGGCCCCTGAGGCTTGATCGTATTTTAAGTTTAGTTCAGAAACTATTTTATGTAATTATATTTTTTTGGATGTTTTTCAAGTAAGCCCTTGGATTTATAGAAAATTCCATTTCGGTCCCCGCTAGGTGCCCATGCTTAGGCGCGTGACTTTGGTGATTTTACAGGAAAGCCCTCACGACTTCATTTATTCATATGTGGTCCTATAACTTTTTGAGCTGGTTTATTATTTCTATGAAATCTAAATGTCATCCCTTGGACTTTATCTATTTGCAAATATACCCCTGCTAGGAGTGTAGTTTTTCTTTGTGGTTTTTATTTATTTGATGCATATATAAAAATTGAAAACCCCAAAAATAGCCTTAGCTTCCTATTGCATTACACTTCAACACCATAGTTTTTATTTTGCATTTTGGAAGCATTTTATTATTTATAAAAATTCAAAAACATGCATTTTTGTTCCTTTTAGCATTGAAAAATACCTAAAAATTATAAAACATTTTTGAAAAATTCACAAAAAATATATTTCTTGTATTTATGCATGGTTATATTTTTGACCAAAAACCACTAAGAAATATAAAAGAAAACTCATAAAAATTGTAAAACCCCTAAAACCTTTATAAAAAATATAAAATCTATAAAAAATCATAAAAATATAATCTCTATTTCTGAATTTTCTTGATATTATTATCTTTATTTTAAAATTAACTTTGAGAATTTTTGTTACTTTTTATTATTTTTCATCTCCATTTGGATTTCAGCTATATATTTTATTCCCTATTTTGAGTATTATTGACTTTACAAATACCAGAAAAATTAGCAAAAATATAGAAAAATCACAAAAATATTAAAAGAATATAAAAATCACAAAAATATTTTATTTCCTATATTTTAAATATTTTATCTACTTTTATTTCTCTTTTAACTCTCTTGTATATATACTCTTTATATAGTTTTATATTAATTAAATGAAAAAGATAATATAAAAATATAAAATATAGAGGAAAATACAAAAATAGAAAATAAAAAATCAAAATATATAAATATAAAATCAAAAATTAAAATTAATATATCTATATAAGTAGAAACCCACAAAACTTGTAACATGGCTAAGTGTTTGAGAAGATATTAGTTGCTTGACTTGTATCTTACTTGCTCTACCCCTTTGCATCCTGTGATCGACCCCTACTTGCTTGCCACTATACAATCTTAGTAAGGTATAATAAACTTTAACTCTTGCTTTTAATTGCTTAATTGCTTGTGTGGGTTAACTGTTGAACGACGAGAGGATTCGAGTAGTCGCATCAGCGACAATGAGCCTAAATTATCCGGCCATTACTTAGCGAGTCCCATGTTATCATTTTTCAAATGGCACCATTACCGGGGAACCTCTGGAGGCATAACTATCAGAATGGTCCTTAGCAGTCCGAATATCGCAATCAATGATACCCTCAGCAGCCGGCTGCCTAGTATCCGCATTAGAACTCATAGTACTCCTCCAACCCTCCTCCTCACCAGTATTTGCAAGGGAACTAGCCAAAGTCTCACCCCTCATATCAGCATCCCAAAACCCATCAAGGAGACTCTTCTGAGATTGTACCAGTTAATCCAGCCCTTGTTTGCCTTGATCAGTTGACGAAAAACATGGTTGAGATGAACCAGAAGATCGACGACTTGACAGCTGTGAAAACAACCATCCCTGCTCAATTCGAAGCTAATCCAAACAATTTCTGATGCAAGGAGTAGGTAGCTGGTAGTGTCCAACCTGATTCATGTGAATTAAATTGCTTTTTATCTAATGTTGTTACTCTTAGGAGTAGTAGGACACTCTAGCCATCGGTGATGGCGAAGGGAAAGAATCTTGCATCTGATGGGGAATCGTCAGTCCAACCAACGCAAGGGCCATAAAGAGTTTTTGGAGCAGCATCACAACAGAAAAAACACAAAAAAAGAAGAAAACACAAAAATACAAAAAGATAACAACAACTCCGGTGGAAACAAGCCAGCATTGGAGACGCTTGTGATTGCTCCAGAATATATGAAGAATCTTGTACCTGTAGCGAGTCCAATGCCAACACCAGAAGCCGAGCCTACAGTTTTGGTCCACACATTGTAGATGAGTCTATACCTTCTTACCATCTACCTGTAAACAACAATATGGACACAGTTTTAAATGACATTATTGGAGATTATATAAATATTCCTTTTCCAGAAGCAATGAAAAAACACAAAAAAATGAAAATTTTTAAAAATTCTTTGTCCCACCCTTCCATCATTGAGATTATCCAGAATTTGGTCTTGAACATGCCATTGATTAAAGCTCATGAGTACATGCCTGCTGTGAAGAATGGGTTGAAAGATGCATGTAGAACCAGGCGCAGACCTCATCCTCATAGCTCCAGAAGTAATGGTGGCAAGTCTAAAAAGCACATTCTCACAATGGCCACAGTTAATGCTATTAGCAACCTCTCGGATAAGAAGCCAGATATAGGAGAACCTCTTGTGCATTATCAGAAGTTCAATCAGGAGTTCGAACGCACGTTACTGTACAACGAGTCTTCTGTCAACTTGATGCCAGCCTCACTGCTCACAGAATTCAAGCTAGGACCGCTCAAACCTACAAAGATGATTATGCATTTCGCAGACAAATCAGTCAAGCGGTCTAGAGGCATGTTGGAGGACATAATAGTCACGGTTCAGGAGAATCAGTTCCCAGTCGATTTTGTCGTATTTGATATGGACGTCCCTACTCCATTGCTCCTAACCCCAATCATACTTGGACGACCATTCTTGTGGATGTCGAATGCAGTGGTGACTTATGGAACTAGAGAAATTACTATCAGTGATGGTAGTGAAAATATCAAAATAGAGACCCTGGCTGATGCAAGACGACTAGAAGGAACATCTGCATCATGTGCAAGGGTAATTGATTATTCTTGAGACTGTAACTTTCTAACCGAAATTTAAGATACCAACCTCTTTATGGATTACAATGAGATCCATGAATTCCTCTATCCCAAGGAGAGATTGGAGCATGCAGTCAAATTTCCCCTTGTCAATCTGAATGAGGTTTCTGTTGATGCGCTAGATGAGGCTCCTATGAGGATGATGTGCCCTCAAGACCAAAAACAGAATGCGGAAGAACCTTGCGATGAGGAGGAGATCATTAAAAGTTTTTGCAAACTTTTAGATCCTGAAGATGAACAACGCATGGTGGGCATCAAACAGATGAAAGAACCACCACCTGCTCTAATAACTGAAGTTACTACTGAAGCCACTCCAACCCCGCCAGAGCTGGAGCAATTTCCCTCCAACATGAAATATGCTTTTCCTTGCGAGTGAACCAGACATGTATCCAGTCATTATCAACGCGCATCTAACTGAAGATGAAGAATCTCGTCTGATGGAGGTTCGTGAACGTAACAGCAAGGCAGTAGGATGGAAGACTTCAAATCTCCATGGGATTAACCCATCTTTGTGCTCGCATCGCGTCTTGCTTGAGGAAGATAGCAAACCCTCTCTAGAATTTCAGAGAAGACTAAATCCGAACCTACGGGAGGTTGTTATGAAAGAAATTAAAAAATGGTGCGATGCAAGATTTATTTATCCCATATTCAACAGCAAATGGGTGAGCCCTCTTCATGTAGTGCCAAAGAAATCAGGGATCACCATCGTAAAGAACGAAAAAGGAGAGGAGATCGCAACCATAGTACCCACTTCTTGACGAGTGTGTGTAGATTACAGAAGACTTAATCTCTCTACCAAGAAGGATCACTTTCTGTTACCCTTCATCGACCAGATTCTTGAGAGATTGGCCGTGAAGGAATACTTCTGCTTCTTAGATGAATACTCTGGGTATAACCAAGTTGTTATAACTCCTAAAGACCAAGAGAAGACCACGTTCACCTGTACCTTTGGTACGTACGCCTTCAGACGGATGCCATTCGAGATATGTAATGCCCCAGCCACATTTCAGAGGTGTATACTCGAAGTTTTCGTTGATATGGTGGGAAATTTTCTTGAAGTCTTTATGGATGATTTTTCAGTCTACGGGGACTCCTTCGATCAATACCTTGATTATTTAGATCGAGTCTTACGAAGGTTCTACGAAGTGAATCTGGTGCTCTCATGGGAAAAGAGCAACTTCATGGTTACCGAAGGAATTGTGCTGGGTCACGTTGTTTCTAAACGTGGCATGGAGGTTGACCCTACAACAATCAAGCAATTCAGGTCATTCTTGGGCCACGTCGGTTTTTACCGACAATTCACCAAAGATTTCAGTAAGACTGAGTTTCTAGGCAAGGAGAATGATTTCATTGTGGATGACCATGTGCTCCTAGCCTTTAATCAGCTGAAAGAACTTATCACTCAGGCCCCTGTCTTGCAGCCACTGATATGGACTAAGCCTTTTGAGATAATGACAGATGCCTCAGATTATGCCATTGGTGTTGTGCTCGGACAGATGAAAGAAAATGTACCATTTGTGATTCACTACGCTAGACGAACGCTCGATGAAGCCCATTGAAACTACAAAATAACTGAAAAGGAGTTGTTAGCGGTAATCTTTGCCTTGGAAAAGTTCAGAGCCTATCTCCTCGGATCCAAATTGGTCATTTATACAAATCATTTGGCCATCCAATATTTACAGCAAAAGAAGAATGCTAAACCATGTCTTATTCGATGGATCCTTCTCCGCAAGAAGTTTGACCTCGAAATTAAAGATAAACCTGGAGTGAAGAATGTGGTGGAAGATCATTTATCTAGACTTTCCAAGCCTGAATCTCCTGAGCCGAACATACAACCGATCACAGAAACCTTCCCAGATGAAGTAATCCTGTTAGTCACCTCGCTCCCCTGTATGTTGATTTTGTGAATTATCTGGTGTCCTAGAGAACTCCACAAGATTGGCCGAAACTAAAAATGGACAAGTTTCTGTCTAAGATACAATTTTAGCAATGGGAGGACTCATATTTATTCCGTGAGGGGGCAGACTACATCTGGAGGACGTGTATCCCTCAGGATGAAGTTCTTAGTGTCCTCACATTGTGACATGATCAAGACTCCGGAGGACATCATTCAGGCAGATGAACGAAAGCAAAGCTTCTTTAGAAATGCCTATGGCGTCCTACATTATTCAAGGATGCAAAGGATTATGTCAAGTGCTGCATTGACTGTCAGAAGATATCTGAACCATAGGAAGGAGAGACATGATGCCTTTGAAATTCATTCATATATCAGACGTCTTCGACGCGTGCGGCATCGACTCTATGGGACCATTTCCCAATAGCTAGGGTTATGAATATATTCTGCTTGTTGTCGACTATGTGAGTTGTTGGGTGGAGGCCATTTCCACCCGAACTGCTGACAATCAGACTACCTGTCGATTTTTGGGAGATCCCCTCATCGCACGGTTCAGGATTCCCAAGATTCTAATATCTGATGGGGGTAGTCATTTCATAAATAGAGAGGTGAATAAGCTAACTCAGGAATTCTTCATAGAACGTCGTGTTGCTTCACCATACCACCCACAGTCCAATGGCTTAGATGAGTATTCAAACAGGGAGATCAAAACAATTTTATAGAAGCTTGTGTGCCCAGATAGTAAGAACTGGTCTTAGCTGCTTGATTCGATTCTTTGGGCATACAGAACAGAGTACAAGTCACCTTTGGGAATGTCTCCTTACCGCCTTATGGCAAGCCATGTCATCTGCCCATTGAGCTAATTCACAAATCTTTATGGGACATCAACATCTGTAATTTGGATTCTGAGAAAGCTAGGAAGAATCGAAAAGTGGATCTGAACAGATTATTGGAATTCAAAGACTACGCATACGACAACAGCCTGATGTACAAGGAGAAGGTCAAAACTTGGCATGACAAGCATATTCGTTGCAAATCCTTCGAGCCAGGTCAGAAGGTGTGGTTGTTTGATACAAAATTAAAGATCTTTCCAAGTAAACTGAAAAGCAAATGGATTGGGTCGTTTATAGTGAGACATGTGCGTAACAATGGAAGCGTACTGATATCTAGTCTGTCAGCTGACGCACAACCATTTGTAGTCAATGGATAACTTCTTAAACCCTACATTGAACATGATACATTTATGTCTGTCGTTGAATCCATTCGAGTGATCTATGGGGATTAATAGAATACTTCCGAAGTAACAGTCGAAGACAAAGCAAATCAAAATATTTTTGAATGACTCTTCTTCTTTTCCTCTCTCCCCTCTCTCCTCTCTTATTCTACCAATAAGGTGAGATCCCCTTCATCATTGCTACACTCAGGATGCACTTTATCCTACGTATAAGGGGATGAGAATCTCGAGATGTTCATATTCCGTCTTCTATCTCTTTTCTTCTTTTCTTATTTTCCTTTTCTATTTTCTTTATCTAATGAAAAGGTGTCGCCCCTTCTCGTCAGTCTTCTATACGTAGGACGTACTTTGTACTAAGTATAGGGGGTGTGCACCCCGAGTTGCATCTATCCTCTCCATTGTCTCCTCTTCTCGTCTATACTTAGGGATATCTTACCCTAAGTATAGGGGGAAACAGTCTAGGTATGATTTGTTCATTCCCACCCTTGACCCTCCCTACTTTGTGTACAGTCTGCTGTACTTAGGATTATTTGATCCTAAGTATGGGGGACAATCAACTTCCTATTTGTTCATTCATCCCATCATTTGTTCTTTATTCTCTAGACTTTTCTATACTCAATACGAGTTATGTCTTCTCTTTTTATCTTTGATCTATGAGGACACAATTCAAGCTAAGAATAGGGGGTCATATACTTTAGCCATAACTCGTACTTCGTATTTTTATCAATAATTATGGCTAATTATAATTTAAAAATCATTAAAAAACCTTAATAAGAAGATGTTGATCATTCCTCAAATCTTTTTCTATATACTGATTAATAAACCAGGTAAAATGTTTTTTTGCAAAATATTTGAAAAATAGTTTGAAATTTTTTTTGAAGAATCTTATGAAAACTATTTTTAAAATGTTTTGCTACATGTTTTCAACCTTTGTAAAAATATTTTGTTTGAAAATTTTTACTTTTCTTTGTGTGAAATAAAAATGTTTGAAAAGCTATTTGCAAATGGTTTGAAAAATGGTTGCAAAAGTAATTGAAAAATCTATATATACCGTTTGGAAAACCCTTGCAAAATGATTTTTAAATGTATGTACATGTTTGCAAAAAGTGTTTGTAAAAATTATTTTGGACTATAGTTTTCAAAAATTTTTTGTAAAACCTTTTCCAAACAAAGTTTGAGGAATATATACATCACACCTAAAATTATATATATATATATATATTTGAGCACTTATCCCTTGTAAATTCTTAAGAACCTAATTCTTATAATTATAAGATGCATCCTTGTGTACATATTTGTACCGAGTTTTTATCCAAAAACTTTTATTTTCAAAACTTCCCAAAAACATCTGCAAAACTAAAAATACCAAAAACATTTGAAAAATCTTTTTGAAAAACCCAAAAAAATTGCATATGCATATTTTTACAAAAATCCATAAAATGTTTGAAACCTTTGAAAATTGCATCGCAAAAATATGTTGTGCACTCTGCATAGCATTTGCATAGCATTAGCATTTTTCGGATTGAGTTTGATGATTGAACAAGTCTAAGTAAAATCCAAAGATTGGATCTTGGTTGGACCTAAAATCTACCTAATTAACATGAACCTTATAGGAGCTGGAATTGAGGTACTTCAGGTCTAGTTGACTTAATTCTTTGAGGATCACGAGACTTGATTCAATGGATTCTTGGCTACCTATGTAGAGTATTTTGGTGCACATGTACGACTCTTGTCGATAATGACCTAATTTGGACACCTACACCTTTCACTTGGCTCAACTCAGTTGGAGTGGTGAGTGGGTTGGATTTGCCGGTATGAGACACACACAAGTGGAAACATTTGTCCTCCTCTAGGGAGGGAAGTGCACCCCAACCCGTCCGGTGATGATGAGTTTTGAAGACAGGAGAGTGTGGGTTGCAATAAAGCTTCAAAACAGGGACATTCTATTGGCTCAAGAGGAAAAAACTCCTTATGTAAATGTTGATGTGAATAGTATTTCAAAAAAAAAGAAAGAGAATAGAGCCAAAAGAAAAAACTCCAAAAAAAGTGGACAGGCCTGTACAAAAGTAAAATGCATGCCGGAGTGTATATATTTGTATAGTGAATAAGCAGCTTGAGCTTCAATGTCAAATCATGTGAGCCTGCAGCTGGATGACTTGACTAGACTGGTCTTGCAACATAGGATAGGTAGCTACACTGGCTGCCATCCATTCTTCTATCGACCCCCTCCTCTTGAGTTGGTTGTCACTTTAACTTAGAAGAGAATACCCCGCTCCTCGAGGAATGAGTTATTGGATTGATGAATCATTGGGTTGTCATACTAGAGATGTCAGTCTCTTTGTCATTTCAGTTGAGGAGAGCCATCATCACTTACACTATACGAGTCAGCTTCATAGTCATAAGGGTTTGCTTATGAGTTGAAGTATTCTGACTTCGCTATTGAGGGGACATGATTAGAGTTTTGGGATTCTTGAAGGATGTTGTATTTCAAATCCGGCTCTCATTAAGGTTGTGCTCGCACTAAAATTTCAAAGGTCCGACTTGAGCTCCACAGTTTGATTTTGTGAAGATGAGTTTGATAATTAAATTTAGTCCATATTTCTTCTTTTTCTTCTCTTTGTTTTTCTCTTCTGCACTTATTGCATAAGTATTTTCTAGGGACTAGCAATGGAAAGTATAGGGGGATGATGAATCTCTGTTTCATCATCTTTACTCTATCATTTGGTCTTAAAAATCCTAGTAAATGCGTGTAAATAGCGTTAATTTAGGCTTCTTATCATCAATGCATCATTGTGTAAATATTGTATAAAATACGATTTTTAAATCAAAATTATAGAATAAGGAAAAGAAAAGAAAAAGAATAAAATATTGCAAATATTTTATGACCCGAAACACCGAGACCTAGGCATCTCGATGACTAGGTCGACCAGGAATAAAGTAGGGGGAGATAAGGGTTCAAATACAATAAAATCCTTATTCATTTAATTCATTTTTATTCATATTTGGGACCTATTTTTAGTTTCACTTTCTATAGTTCAAATAAAGAAACTTTGAACATGAAAGTTGTAGATAATTAAATATAGAAAAAACGCAAAATTGATTTCATACAAAAATAAAATACAGTGTACAGAATATACCCTAAATGAGATTCCCAAATCCCAACTTCCCAGACCCATATCTCTCAACTAAAAACTAAAAATATATCAAAATCACTTTTAATTCTATATAACTTTTAATAAGCTATTTAATGAAGGTGGTTTCATATTTTTTTGGAGTTACGGTTTGAAAGATAGGTTTTGGAACCCTATTGTATACTTATACCAATTAAAATATTCATTTTATTTATTATTCATTCTTTTTATAATTTTGTAAATATTATTTATAATATATGTGTATATTAGAACTGGAATAAAAACATAAAGAAAACATAAAAATAAAATACTTGTATAAAATACATAGATGAAATACCTATATCTATACTTATAGAATTAATACCTCTATTTATTTAATTGTATATATCACATCAAAAAAAATAAAAATAAATTTAATTTTTTAAAAAAGATATAAACACATAAAATAATAAAAAAGTTTAAAAAATAAAAAACCAATAAAATACATAAAAATATAGATAAATATACCTACATATAGCCCTTGAAAAGGAACTTGTAATTTTAAACCTCAAAATAAATAAATAAAAATCATAATAAAATAATTAAGAAAATAATAAATATTTTTTCTTTAATAACCGAAAATTAATAAATCATTTATTTTTTTAATTAATTTTGAAATTCTTTTTTTAGGGATTTTCCTGGTTGGTCCACGAGGAACCAACCAGGAGGGCCCGAGAGTTGACTGTGGGTAAACTCTCTGACCCTCCTCCTAATGCGTGTCAGACTTCATTTTTGGCCAACTTCGTAGCTTTTTCAAGACATTTCCTAGCATCCTTTTGTGATAGTGTCTTCACGACTTTCGCTCCTTGTAGACTGGTGATTCACGCCCTTCTCTCTCCTTGGGCTTTGAATCGCTACGTCGCTCCAAATCCCTCGTTCTTCTCACCGCATTTTCAACATGTACAAAAGGCGCCCCGAGCTTAGATTCAATTTTCGAACCCTCATTTGACCAAGCTTGGCTCTCTTTTCTTGTGCCCTGGATCGGAGAAGGTGACAGCTTCTCCTCCGGCCAATTTGAGTATATCTCGCGAGGTCAGCGGTGTGTTCCATCACCTCCGATGGAGCTCTGCCATTGAGGATTTCTTCATGGCTTCCCGATCAGTCGAGGTACCTTTTTATTGCATTTATTAGCTTAATATAGTCCCTAAAGGTAGTTCTAGTTTGTATTTTGAGCCATAATCACGCGCTTAGGTGTTAATCGCCACCTTCGACGTTTATTGGAGCCACCCTCCGACGAGCACATCCCTCATGTACTCTGTCGTCTCTGTCACCCAAACCACCGTCATCAGTTTTCCCTCCTCTTCTGCTACGAATCGTCCTTTTAGATCAACCGATCCCCGCCAAATCAGATCTTTGGTGCTCCAACTCCCAATCTCACCGGAGCACCTCCGCATCGCGTCCCCGTCGCTTCCATTCCCCGCTTAAAAGTCGAGGCACATTTCCCTCGTCCTTGTATTTCTCCTGTACAGGTTCGAAACACCGAAGTATAGTTGGAGGCTCATTTTATAGGGTTCCGAAGGTAGCTGGGGGCGCTTTGCTCCTCTGCCTCTACCGACGTGCTCCGGTGGTTGCTATCCCTTTTTGGAGCCACCAGTGTGTAGTCAATACTTCCAAGAGCCCCCCGGCCATTTTGGAGTTGTCCAGATCGTCGGAGGACAGAGATCAAGTCGACAGAAGCTCGCCTCGCCGGGGCTGCTTCCAGTTCTTCCTCCACCCTTCGCCACCATTCGATCAAGGCCGAATCTTCCTCACGTACAGCAGTCGTTTGATTAGCTGCATCCCATGCCATCCGATATTCATGAGCAATCTAATCTTGGACGTGCATCCTAAGCATCATTGCACGCCCGCAAGCCACTACGTGACAAGTGGGGCAGGACAATTGTTGAATCAACACATTAGCTTGGGTAATTTGCATCCTTACCTGAGCAATTTTTGTATTTATTGAATAGCCCAGAAACTTTCATCTGCCATTAAATATTTGTGTAATATTTAGAGAGAGACCCATGTACTTTTCATATTCATACTTGGGTCCTCGGCCACATCACCTCATGTGTTTGTGCACGTGAGGTGCGTGGGTATTTTGTGAAGGGCCTCTAGGGATTTTGATATTTCAAATTTAGTCCAGAAACTATTTTATGCAATTATATTTTTTGGACTTTTTCAAGTAGGCCCTTGGATTTAAAGAAAATTCCATTTTGGTCCCCGTCTGGTGACTGGAGATTTTATAGGAAAGTCCTCGTGGCTTCGTGTATTCATATGTGGTACTATAAATTTTTGAGCTGGTTTATTATTTCTATGAAATCTACAAGTCATCCCCTGGACTTTTATCTATTTGCAAATATACCCCTGCTACTTGTGGTTTTTATTTATTTGATGCATATATAAAAATTAAAAAAATCCCCAAAAATAGACTTAGCATCCTGTTGCATTGCACTTCAACACCATAATTTTTATTTTTCATTTTGGAAGCATTTTGTTATTTATAAAAATTCAAAAACATGCATTTTTGTTCCTGTTTGCTTTAGAAAATACTAAAAAATATTAAACCTTTTTGAAAAATTACTAAAAAATATATTTTGCATATTTTATATGTTTAGATTTTGACCAAAAACCACTAAAAAATATAAAAGAAACTCATAAAAATTGTAAATCCCTTAAAACCTTTATAACAATATTAAAAATCCATAAAATCACAAAAATATAATCTCAAATTTTGAATTTTATTGATATTATTTTTATTTTAAAATTAACTTGGAGAATTTTTGATACTCTTTATTATTTTTCATATCCATTTTGATTTCGGTTATATATTTTATTCCCTATTTTGAGTATTATTGACTTTAAAAATACAATAAAAATAACAAAAATATAGAAAAATCACAAAAACATTAGAAAATATAAAAAGCACAAAAATATGTTATTTACTGTATTTTGGTATTTTTACTCTCTCTTTTATCTCTCTTTTACCTCTCTTGTATATATACTCTTTATATGGTTTTATATTAATTTAAGGAAAAATAAAATATAAAAATCTAAAATATAAAATGAAAATACAAAATCAGAAAATTAAAAATCAAAATATAAATAATATAAAATCAAAAATTAAAATTAAAAATATATATGTAAAAGTAAAAACCCACAGAACTTGCAACTTGGCTAAGTGTTTGAGAAGATATTTGGTGCTTGACTTGTATCTTACCTGCTCTACCCCTTTACTTCCTGTGATCGACCCCTACTTGCTTGCCACTATACAATATTAGTAGGGTATAATAAATTTTAACTTTTGCTTTTAATTGCTTAATTACTTGTGTGAGTTAATTGTTGAGCGCCGAGAGGATTTGAGTAGTCGCACCAGCGAAAGTGGGCCTGAATTGTCTAGCCATTACTCAGTGACTCCCATCTTATCGTTTTTCACCCTCTCAATGTCCTCTATAACTAGTATCTTTGCCTTGTCAAGGTAATGCAGTGAAAGCTCCTAGATTGCATCCCACCGGATACTCTTCTGAATCAACAACACATTGTACCTAGTGGCCCGAATCTTCTTGATCATTCCAAGTATGTAGTTTCTCTCCTCCTTCAGTATCCGGTCCATCTATGTGTAATCTGACACGACGATGCTCTACTCAATATCGATCTTTGGCAGGGAGATCTGTAATTGGATCACTGTAATTTTTGCATTCTTGATGTAGGTGGGCCCCCAACGGAGTGGTTGTCCTTCTTATCAAAGATGAGCCCGTGTACGAGTTCCATGTCATCAACGGTGCCGCCAAGCTTCTTCACAATGCGTATATCATGGAGGTATTGAACCGAATTTTGCGAGGGTCTAGAGTATTCCACACAAGGCGGGATCACAATGTCGCTGAGGCGACTACTCACGAAACCTAGGTCAAACAACAATTAACCCACAACAAAGATCAAACAATGAAAAGCAATATGTGGAGTTAAAATTTATTATAACTCTACAAAAGATGTGTATATTGCAAGTAGTGTAGAGTGTCGAACACAGGAAGCAAACAGGTAAATCGGGGCAAAAATGCTCGAAAATGTGATTGTGATCAAGTTGTCTATATGTGTTATTTTTTGTAGGTTTTTAATTGTATAATTTTTATTTTTTATTTGATTTTTTATTTTTATATTTTGATTTTTAATTTTATGATTTTGCATTTTCTTTTTATATTTTATATTTTTATATTTTCTTTTATAAAGGATATAAACTATATAGGATATATATAAGAGAAGTAAGAGAGAGATAAAAGTATGTACAAATATTCAAAATACAGGAAAAAAATGTTTTTGTATTTTATATTTTTCTAATGTTTTTGGGATTTTTTATTTATTTTTGCTATTTTTTGGTATTTTTAAAGTTAAAAAATACTCAAAATAAGGAATAAAATAAATGCCTGAAATTAAAATGGGGATGAAAAATAGTAAACAGTATCCAAAATTCTCCAAATTACTTTTAAAGTAAAAATAATAATATAAAAAAAACAAATATAGGAAAATAATATTTGTGATTTTTTATGAATTTTTAATTTTTTATAAATATTTTAGGGGTTTGATAATTTTTATGGTTTTCTATTGTATTTTTAATGATTTTTGGTCTACAGGTAAAAGATGCAACAACACATAAAATATAATTTTTGGAAAATTTTAAAAAATGTTTTATAATTTTTATGTATTTTCTAATGCAAATAGGGATGAAAATGCATGCTTTTATTATTTATAAATAGTGAAAAGGGTAAAAAATGTGAAATAAAAATATTAAGTTAAAGCACAATCAACAGGAATACAATGGTATTTTTAAATTTTTTAGATTTTTATAGATGCATGAAATAAAGATAAACAACAAAGAGAAAATACAACACTGGCCAGGGTATTATTGTAAATATCAATAAGTCCGAGGGCCTGGGTGTAAATTCTCCAAAAATATATAATAGGGTAAAAAAGTGAATAGACCAATTATGAATAAATGAAGCTCTAGGCCCTTCCCTATAAAAATACCAAAATCACGTGCGTCAGCACGTGTGCTCCCTAGGCGGGACTAAAGTGAAATATTCCAAAAACCTGAGGTCTGAAGCACAAAATGTCCCAAAATATTACAATGTGATAGAAATGCTTAAGGAATAGTTAGATATACAACAAAGGACATGCCCTTGCTTACAAAATAGCCAAGCGCACGTGCTCACGCACGTGCGCCTCGCTGGCAAGGGCCTTATTCCAATTATAGAAAGCTCGGGGTTCGTTGCACAAATATTACAAAATAAAATGCACAACAGAGGAAAGATTGAGCATTAATATTAAATACAAAAAGGTGTCTCGGTTAAATGGCAAAATACCCAAACTATGGTGCGATCCAACGGTGTGTCCTCCACTTATACACGTGTCATTCTCTGAGAAGGATGATGTCGCTTCGACGTAATTGGTCGGGATTAGATCCTCGTGATCGATCTGACGGTGCTGGCAAAATGGATCGAACGAATGCTGCTCCTCTGGAAGATCGACGCCTCATCCAACGGTGAAGGAGGCAGGTGGATGATCCGGGAAGAACTCCGCCGAGGCGAAGTTCGACCAGCAAGATCTCCCTCCTCCTTCATCTTCTTTAGCTCCAAAATGGCTCGAACGGTTCCAGAGGGGGTCCCCTATGGATTGGAGGCGTCAAAAGGTTTTGGCAAAGGCCAGAGCGGTCGCAAGAAGCTAGTGAAGTCCAGAGCTCCATGAGCGTTCGACGAACAACATAATCACCTACAAGCGCATTGTCAAGTCCTGGACCTGCAAAACAAAGGTCAAGGGGTCGCAGGCAAACTGTCGTGACCACCAGTGGGAGAAAATCAACAAAGAGCTGCGAGATGGAGGCTCATCAGAGCAAGCTCCGGTGAGGGGGGGTAGCTGGTGGTCGATTGAATGCATGGTAAAATAGGGGTATTAGTCGGTTCCTAGGGATAAGGAGAATCTGAATATGCAAGAAAAATCAAGAAAATGTAACCTCGAAGGCCTTTACGCCTGAGATGGGTACCTCGACAGCCACCGATGGCCGAAGATGGTGGAGCCACTCATTCGGCTACGTGAGATGCTCCCAAGACGGCTGGAGGGTGCCCTGTCACGGCCTCCGGTCCATAGCACAAGAAGGAAGGCCTAATTAGGTCAAAAGAGGGTTCAAGTTTGAAAGGAAGAGAAGAGGGGTTTTTGAATAGGAGAGGCCTGGTTAGGTCAAAAGAGGGTTCAAGTTTGGGTCATAAAATATTTGCAATATCTTATTCTTTTTCTTTTCTTTTCTTTATTCCATAATTTTGGCTTTAAAAATTGCATTTTATACACTATTTACACAATGATGCATGAATGCTAAAATGCCTAAATTAAGCCTATTTACACACATTTACTAGGGTTTTTGAGGCCAAAATGATAGAATAAAGATGATGAAACGGAGCTTCATCATCCCTCTATACTTGCCTTTACTAGTCCCTAGCAAACACTTATTCAATAAGTGCAGAAAAGAAAAACAAGGAAAAGAAAAAGAAGAAAGATGGATTAAATTTAATTATCAAATTTGTTTTCACAAATCAAAGTTTGGAGCTCAAGTCGGACCTTAGAAGTTTTAGTGCGGGCAGAACCTTAATGAGAACCGGATTCGAAATACAACAGCCTTCGAGAATCCCAAAACTCTGCTTGAGTCTCCTCAATAGCCATGTCAGAATACTTCAACTCATACGCAAACCCTTATGACTATGAATCTGACTCGTACAGTGCAAGTGATGGTGGATCTCCCCAACTAAAATGGTAAAGAGACTGACTTCTCCAGTATGACAACCCAATGATTCCCCAATCCAATAACTTATTCCTCGAGGAGCATGGTATTCTCTTCTAAGTTCAAGTGGCAACCGGCTCAAGAGGAGGGGTGAAGAGAAGAATGGACGGTAGCCAATGTAGCTACCTATCCTATGATGCAAGACTAGTGTAGTCAAGTCATCCAGCTACATGCTCGCATAATTTGACTTTGAAGCTCAAGCTTGCTTATTGACAAAACAAATATACACTCCAGCAGGAATTTTATTTTTGTATTGGTCAGTCCACTTTTTTTGGAGTTTTTGCTTTTTGCTCTTTTTTTTTAAAATACTATTCATAGCAGCATCTACATAAATAGTTTTTCCTCTTGAGCCAGTAGACTATCCCTCTTTTGAAGCTTTATTGCAACCCACACTCTCCTGTCTTCAAAATTCATCATCACTGTACGAGTTGGGGTGCACTTCCCTCCCTAGAAGAGGATAAATGTTTCCACTTGTGCGCGTCTCATACATGCAAATCCAACCCCCTCACCACTCCAACTGAGTTGAGCCAAGTGAAAGGTACATGTGTCCAAGTTAGGTCATTATCGATAAGACTCATGCGTGTACTCCGAAATACACAAATTAGACAGTCAAGAATCCATTAAACCAAGTATCATGATCCTCAAAGAATTAAGTCAACTAAACCTAAAGTACCTCAGTTCCAGCTCCTATAAGGTTCCTGTTAATTAGATAGATTTTAGGTCCAACCAAGCTCCAATCTTCGGATTTTACTTAGACTTGTTCAACT
The DNA here is from genome assembly GCA_037367405.1 of Ottelia alismoides. Lineage (NCBI taxonomy): Eukaryota > Viridiplantae > Streptophyta > Magnoliopsida > Alismatales > Hydrocharitaceae > Ottelia > Ottelia alismoides. The sequence goes on along the minus strand of JAZKJV010004381.1, from coordinate 286,299 downwards.
ATCAAACTCAATCCGAAAAAATGCTAATGCTATGCAAATTCCATGCAGAATGCAGAAAATATTTTTGTGATACAATTTTCAAGATTTTGAACTTTTTATGGATTTTTGAAAAGATGATGCATATGCATTTTTTGTAGTTTTCAAAAAGATTTTTCAAATGTATTTAGATTTTAGTTTTGCAAATGTCTTTGGGATTTTTGTAAACAAAAGTTTTTGGCCAAAAAGTAGGTACACATATTTACACAGGGATGCATCTTATAATTACAAGAATTAGTGTATTAAGAATTTACAAAGGGTAAGTGGTCAATTATATATATATAATAAATAATTTTAGTGCGATGTATATATTCCTCAAAATCATTTGAAAAAAGTTTTTTCAAACAATTTAGAAAACTATAGTTTAAAATAATTTTTACAAACAATTTTTAAAAACATGTACACATATTTGAAAATCATTTTGCAAAGGTTTTTCAAACAGTATATATAGATTTTTCAAATATTTTTGCAACCATTTTTCAAACCATTTGCAAATAGTTTTTCAAATATTTTTATTTCACACAAAGAAAATAAATTTTACAAAACAAACAATTTTACAAAGGTTGAAAATATATAACAAAATGTTTTCCAAATAGTTTCAAAAGATTTTTCAAGAGATTGTCAAACTATTTTTCAAACATTTTGCAAAAAAAAAATTCATCTGATTTATTAATTAGTAAGTACACAAATAATGTGAGGAATAATCACATCTTTTTATTAATGTTTTTTATGAGATCTAGTAGTATAATTAGCCATAATTGTTACCAAACATACGAAAGTACGAGTTATGGCTAAAGTATATACATGATATATATGACCCCCCTATACTTAGCTTGAGCTATGTCCTCATAGATCAGAGAGAAAAGAGAAGGCATAACTCGTAGTGAGTATATGAAAGTCTAAAGAATAAATGAATGGAGACATGAATGAACGAATGAGAAGTTAACCGTCCTCCCTATACTTAGGATCAAATAATCCTAAGTATAGCAGACTGTACACAAAGCAGGGAGGGTCAAGGTTGGGAATGAACAAATCGTACTCAGACTGTCTCTCCCTATACATAGTGTAAGATGTCCCTAAGTATAGACAAGAAGAGGAGACAGTGGAGAGGACCAAAGAATAGAAGAACTCAGGGTGTACACCCCCCCTATATTTAGGACAAAGTATGTCCTAAGTATAGAAGAGTGACAAAAAGGGGCGACACCTTTTTGATATAAAAATAATATAGAAGAGGAAAATAAGAAAAGAATAAAAGAAGAAAAGAGATCAGAAGAAGGAAAAAGATAAAGAAGGATGTACACATCACTCCCCCTATACATAAGGTAAAAGAAGCCCTAAGTATAGGCAACAACAGGAGTAATGAAACAAAACAAAAATGAACACTCGGCTCGTCCACCCCCTATACTTAGGATAAAGTACGTCCTAAGCAAGGAAAACACGAGAATGGGTTGGATGAGCAAAACAGGAGAGGGACAGAGCTGAACAAAAGCGGACACACAACAAAATGGATGTAAAAAGGATCAAGCAGATCGAAAGCAAACCTTCTTGTGGGACCTCTAAGGAATAGATCTGGTATGGTGCAGGTCGACATCGGGGTTCTCAGATGACACAAACTAATCAGGATCGACAGAGTGTAGGTCCTCAGTGGCCTTAGCGTGTGAAGGCACAGACAGGTCAATGGAAGAAGTACGGCTAGGTCCGGCCTTGAGAGTCTTGTTGATATCGAAGTGAAATGGGACGAACTCATCATCATCGGAAGAAGTGTAGTCAGTGTCGTCTCATCCGGGTCAAAACCAAAAGGAACGAACTCATCATTGGAAGTAGTCAAACTATGTTCGTCCTCTACAATCTCAACCGGATCATCTTTCTCATCAAAAGGCCTGAATTCTCAAATAAAAGCAACCAAATCAAATTCGGCCTTAGTCTCATCTGAATCCAAGTGAACAAGAACATACTTATTAGTGAAAGTAGTCAAGTCATGTCCTTTCTGTCTAGTCTCTGAATCTTCCCTCTGCTCATTGGTATCAATCGCGTAAATCCCGTAGATATCATAAACACAACGCCAAGTCCCAGAAGAAGAAACTCCGAGGTCCATTCTTTCCAATACTTCCTCCTTGGAGAGGAATTCTTGGGTCTCAGTGGAATCCAACATGCATCAAAAGTCTTTGATAGTCTCATCAAGGTCATGGTCCTCAGGGTCAGCCAAGATAGGTGTGGTCACATCAGGTGCAGGTCTCTGGTCGGTAGTGGGTGCAGTGATGACCACCTCGCTCTCGTTAATATGACAAAAGCGAATCTCTCCTGATCCATAATCAATAACGACCGTCGCAGTGGCGAGGAATGGTCTTCCCAAGATGATTGGAGAGTGCTCCCCTGTGGAGGTCTCCATGGGCAATACGACATAATAAACATTGTAGCTTGTGCCCTGAATCTCTATGACGGTGTTTTCAAGGATACCCTTCGTCCTCTTGGTAGATCCATCAGCATGCTGAACTATTATCTTGGTTTTCTTGAGATGCCCTAAGTGAAGAGATTATACTAATGAGAAGGGTAATATGCTAATCGAAGCACCGCCGTCGAGGAGTGGATCACATGTATGGTCAGAGATGGTGCAACTAATGAAAGGTGTGGCAGTGTTCTTTTTCCTATGAATGGGACGGTGTGTGATGGCGTGGGCAGTGGCCATGGTCAATATATGACGCTCAGATCTGCTCCTCATCTTTCTCTTCTTTGGAAGAGGAGCAGATAAATCAGTCATGGCCTGCTAAGGTGGGGCACGGATGATCTCATGAATAGTGGACACCAGTTCAGGTTCAGTCAATATTTTACAATTTTTGGACCTCCTCCATACAAGGGAGTAAGTCAGAATTAGCATATACACGAGGCATGCCAAAAACAGTCTATACAGCGACATCCTCAAGGTCAAAGGTGGGACAGGGTGTGAAAGGCTGTGTGGTTAAATGATCTGGCAAAGGCTCCCTCTCCTCAAAGTCGGAATCAACTAAAAGTCTCCCAAACTCTTTTTGGTTTTTTAAAATTTTCTCATTTTTTTGTATTTTGGGTGATTGCAAGTCTCATGATAATCCTTAAATGAATCCTCATCCTCAAAGAATGGAGCTACAGTCTGGATCTTATTTACGCTAAATATATCATTCATCCTTGAGTTCGTATGCTCCATCATCTGATTCAAGGTCTCAAGAGTGGAAATCATGAAAGGTGACTCCAAAATCTCAGGTTCGGGTGAGTCGAGCGTAGGTGGTGGGTGTGGACAAAAATCACATTCCGGATCAGGATACTCAAGGAAGAGCGGGTTGTCAAAATGTGAGGGTGATGGTGGTGGAAATGATTGGAGAAGGTCAAATCCGAATCCTGAAATAGTGGGTTGGTCGGATATGTACAAAAATTAGGAGCAAAGTCCTCCTGGAAAAAGAGAGGTGGACCGGCTGGGGTGAACGAGGGGTCGGCAAAGTCCGGACAGAAAATGCTCCAATCAGCCATCTCAAAACAAAAGGAAATGATTGGGAGAGCACGATGGTCAAGTCAAGAGAAGTAAAGAAAAAGGCACAAATGCGCAAAGGTGATCTATAAATGCACACAAACAATCACAAGCAAAACTCACACAAGACAGACCCTCAATTCACCTACTCAACTCGGTAGAGACCGTAAAAGAGCGGTCTTTTATCTTGTCTATTTTAGAGTTATGTGAGAAGTCCAAAAGTTGCATAAACACTGAAGGGGCTGAAATGGGATTTTGGCACTAATCCTTAATGTGTGCGCGAGCAAGTAAAAGCGAAGACAATGAGGGGATTACTCACCCCAATACAAGATTTTTATTTTTGGCCCTTTTTAGGTTCGAGTAATGTTAGCAATCCCAATTTTATTGGTTATCACTTTTTTTTGAATTTTTAGCGAGAAATGCACGAGCTTAACGAGGAGTCAATTTTACTTAGCACCTACGCTAGCAAAATCAGAGGTAGAGAGACAGAAAAACAATGCAATCGGCAAAACGATGATGTATTCTAAAGAGTAAATGCTCACCTTGCCTCCAGCACTCTACATGCAAAGATGCTTAGCAGAATTGAAACCTATCTATCTGCAAATGCAAGATGATGAAATCGCCCTAAGTTCAGAAATTGCTATTATCGTGAAGTACCAACGCTAATGACTTAGAATGGAATTGAAGTGTCCGGTCTTGGAGTCTCCTCGGTGCCCACCACAATGGGTCCTGCAAGCGTTGTATGGAGAACTCTCGCGGTGCGGTGGTTCCGAGACTAAGTGAGAAGCAGTTTGATATTTGACTAAGTGCAAACGTCCCTATATTCACATGCAAATATATTAGGTGTTTGGCCTTAATCTATCGCAAACAATCCTAAAACTAAGGGCTCAATCACACAAAAGAAAGAAAACAAAATCGGGAAATAAAGTAAAAAATGTGATGAAAACTATGATAAACCGTAGTGAGCCCCAAGTGAACAAACACTTGGAAATTGGGCCCGAAAGTCCAAAGTTCGGTGTACCTGTATTATTACAATAATAGTCGTCTCTCTCTCAGACAAATTACACAATAAATTCAACAAAAAAATTAGAGCTCGGTCTGCAAAATTTCTCTAAGTTTTCTCTGAGCTAGGTTGGTAGGCAGAAGCCAGCTTCACATGGGTGCATAGGTGCCTAAGGTAGAGCGCCTCCCTCGATCCGCGGTACCTCGCACAACGTCAACGAAGAGATGAGGTTAGACTGCTGAACAAGATATATCAAATAATGAAGCAAAAATATAGAAAAATATCGCAATCAACTAAAAAGCCGATCTATGCACTGTTGCTCCCCGGCAACGACGTGATGAGCGGCACGAGCGACTAAGGTTAAGTGATATCAAAGGTCGTTGCGACCTCAACCACTCGAACCGGGCTCAACAAGAAGAACTAGACCACCAGCAAAATACATCAACAATAGAAACAAGGCAAGCGGTCTTGCTAATTATTTAACCTGATATAGCCATCAGGATCGAACACAAGGAGCACGGAATGAAACCTACGAAGTAGTCAGGTAATCCAAGAAATAAAAGTATTTTTGGTAGTTTTAAATTTTAATTTTTTTTATGATTTTCTTTTAAGAAAAGGACTAGAGAAATGATAAAAGCAACACTCAAGCAATTATTTAAAAGCCCAAAAGTACCCGAGAAATTCAAAACAAAAATGTTTTTATCTTTTTAAAATATTCAGGTGTTTTTGGGAATTTTATGGTGTTTTTCTGATTTTTAATTTTCTAAAAATAAAAGAAGGAAGAAAAATGTAAATAGTGTGCAGCCGAGATTGACATGCATTTTAAAAATATCTAAAGTGCCTAAAAAATCTGAGCAACAATTTTATGTGAAAAATATAAAGTAAAATCTACCTACAGAAATTGAAAATGCATTTTTGATTTTTTTTATGAATTTTCAATAATTATAAGATTTTTTTAGTCCTTTTCAATTTTTAGGGGTTTTATAAGAGGGAATGAAACAAAAATCACATTGAAACTAAAGCAAGACAAAACAAGCGATCAGAATTTTTTTTGGAATTTGAAAGCTATTTTTATATTTTTCGTTGATTTTTCAAAACTGTCAGAGACAACTTTTAGGGTTTTTAAATTTTAGATAATATCAGATAGAATCAAAATGAGTCACAAAATTGCCAAAAATACTATACAGTAGCAGGATCTACGGTGTATAAATTTTGGAATTTTTGGAGTAACTTTGATATTTATTTGATTAAAAACAAGACACATAGATAACTGGGACCTAAATGCAATTTAGTTAAGTTTTGGGACTAAATAATAACAGGAAATAAAAGCACAAGGTCAAATCTATAGTTTTTCCAATAAAATACACGCATGCTCTAAATCCACGTTCACAAGGGCATATATGCAAATTTGAAAAAAATCGTTCAATCATTAACACATGAAAAGTTCATGACAGATATTGCAAATAACCCATTACGCGCGTGATTAGACATGTGTCTTTAGGAAGGATTAAACTGCAAATACCAAAAACTACAAGGACGAATATGCAAAAAGGTCCAACTATCACTTTTATTTTACAAACTAAAACATCAACTAAAAGAAATGTAGGGTAAAAAGAGAAATACACCCTCAAAGGCACGTGAGTCGCGTGTGGGAGGGCCACGTGTCTGTCACTGGTAAGGAGTGATCGCGCGGCTCTACAGGCGTTAGTTGTTAGATCTCATGGTGTCAGCTGGTCCGGGACATGGGATGTATGGGACCGTTACATCTGACATCTAATTCCCTGACACCTTAGATGGATGAGCAATCGAGATGGAATCTGGAAGGTGGTGTAGATCCAATGATGGAGGAGGCATCTGGAAGAACTATGCATGGACGAACTTTGTCGGACCCAAGGATGCGATCCTTGGCTCCAATGAAGGATCGGGAGGCACCGGTGAACTCGTAGGCCTATTCCACGTCAGGTGACTGGCTCAGATGGATTCTCCAATGGTCTGATCGACGAGGCGACGTAGGGGACCTGGAGATGCTCCGTGATGAATCCTCATTCATCACTCTTTATTCTTTTATTTTAGCTAAATTATCTTGGCAAAGCATCTTGTAAATAGTTGTAAATACAATAAATTCGCAATAAGCATGAATTTGTTAATATTCCATAATTAGCATGTATTTGTGCTGAAATAAAAGAATAAAGAATAAAAGAAAAAGAAGGAAATATTTAGAATAAATATTGAGTGACCCAAACCCCAGGATGGGCCTGATCGCCAAATAAAAGATGTAGAGAGAGATAGGGCCACTTCACCTTTTACATATATACCCTCTACGTATATAAATTATTTTTACAAAAATAAAAATAGGAATGTATTTTATTCCCTTGTATATATTTCTAAAAATAAAAACAAGAATAAAGCTCTCTCTCTCTCACCTTGTATATAATACATGTAAATATGTATCTTTCACAATTAATTTATACTTGTAAATAAATAATAAAAATAAAAAATTGTTTTATACTCCAAATAATAAATTTTATAAATAAAATATAAAATTGGGGTATTTGTATAAAAATAATAAAATAAAAATAATTATACAAAATACAAAAGGTATTTTATACATGTATATATTACACTATATTGTATATACCATAATATATTTTTTATAAAAATAAATACAAAATCACAGAAAATTAGTTTGGAAAATAACAAATATTTTTCCTTTTATAGAATTTTTAATTTAAAATCATTTACTATTTTTAACTGATTTTATGAATATTTTTGTACATCCTATTTTCTGATTGGTCAAGGAGGATTGTTGACTCCGATCAACTACCCCTCCCGGACTCCCGCTTGTGCGGATCCAGTTTTTGTGCACTTTTCACCACATTATCGAGACCCGATCTGACCACCATCCACTTTGTTTCGAGGCTCCGATTATCGAGGGAAGATCTACTATCTTCGCCCATTGATTCGTTTAGGGATTCACCCCTTGGTTCGCATGCTCTAATCTGATTCTTCCGACTACCTGGGACACTCTATAAAGTCTTAATTTTTTCCCCAGCTCTCATCTCACGTCGTACCCCATTCTGATACCCTAGACACCTTCACCTTGGTGACAGCAGCCGGAGGCCACTCTAGGAGCTCGGAGAGGTGTTGTGTAGCCGACGCTCACCCATCATGGCCGAAGAACCGCCGCGAGGAGTCTCCTTCGCCATCCACAGCGTGGTCGAGGCAACAACCCCGCCGTCCAACTCTCCTGGAGCTTAGGATCACATTAGGACCTCTAGGTAGCTTTCAGATCGTTCCTAGCTCCTGTATTTGTTCAATCCTTCATTTGCTCTTCGTCATCGCTCTGCTAGCTCCGACCAGCCGATCGGAGCTTCGTCCCCTTCATCTACCAGTTCAGATAGGCCTACATGCTCACCCTACACCTTCCCACGTAGCCTGATCACCCTGATCTTGGCTCGGATCGCCAAGATCAGTTCCCTGATCCCCTTCCATCATGATCACCGAAGATGAGACCATCCACCGTCGCTTCTTTGGTTTATCTCTCTAATAACCTGGACCGGAGTGTGCCTCCGAGTCTCAGCTTTGCATTGCAGGTCCTGTGGAGCCGTGAGAAGCTCTATTGTCTTCCCAGCTCCTCGGTGGAGCTACCACAACAACCAGCTCCACCGTTCCGACCATCCGACCGTCTACCGGGCAATCAGAGCCCACGACTCGACGCGAAGCGCCTCCTTGGAGGGGCTCAACCCATTGATAGTCCAATCGATCGGACGGATTCGCTGATATCATTGACCGAAGTCCACCAGGGCCATGTTTGTCCACCATCATCCGTTGTCGTTGGATGCGGAGCAGCCTTCCTGATCTCATCTGAGCCGTCCAGCGGAGCAGCTTTTTGACCATTGATCTGACGCCATATGACAGATCTGTTCCACACGTAGGGAACATTCCCTGACCGTCAGATCAACCGTTGCAGAGGAGCAGAGCTGTACGATTACGTCCTGCCAGCAGCAGACACATGTCCCAAACGCGCTTCTCACGTGCAGCCCATGGGTATATTACACTTTCTTTCCCACGTTTGTTTTAGTTTATATTTTATCTGTAAAATAAAATAAACGGTTGGACCATTTTGCATTCCAATACCTGTAGTTTTTCATATTCGCACTTTAGTCCCGCTTGTGAGGACCCACGTGCTTTGTCATGTGTTTATCTGGGTTATTTACACTATGTTCCCTAAACTTCATTCTTGTTATTGACTAGAGTTTTATTTTCTATATTTGCAAATATGCCCATGTGAATGCTGTTTTATAAAATGTGCATATTTTGATGGAAAAATTATAGATTTGACCCTAGGTTTTCTCATGTGTTATTGTTTGGTCCCAAGACTTATTATATTTTCATTTTGGTCCCTGTGAGTTGTGTGTCTTGTTTTGAATCAAATAAATATCAAAATTACTTCAAAATCTCTAAAAATTTTATATGTAGCACTTGCTATTGTGTAGGATTTTTAGTAATTTTTTTGACCTATTTTGAACTTATTTGATATTTTCTAAAATTCAAAAACATTAAAAGTGTCTCTATTTACTTTGAAAAATCCATAAAAATATAAAAATGTCTTGATAAATTCTAAAAAAAATTCTTGGGTGCCTCCTATGTTGTATATTAACTTTTGTGTGATTTTGGTTCTGTTTCAGTTTATAAAACCCTTAAAAATTAAAAAAAGACTAAAAATCTCATAAAAATCATTAATAATAAAAAAATGTGTTTTCTTTTTCTTAGATGGATTTGATTTTGTAGTTTCACATAAAGTTACTGCTAGGTTTGATAGATACTTTAGACAATTTTAATTTGCCTTTAGATCCCAGCTGTATATTGCCTATTGTTTTTCTTGTTCTTTTAGAAAATCAATTAAAAATTAGAAAACTCCATAAAATTTACAAAAAACATTTGAATATTTTAAAAATATAAAAATATTTTTGTTCTGAATTTTTGAGCATTTTTGGACCCTTAAATAATTGTTGGTGTTTGCCTTCTTCACCTTTTCTTTACTTTTCTTTTTAATTAAAATCATAAAAAAATTAAAAATTAAAAACCACCAAAATTTTCTTCATCTTTTTGATTACCTGACTACTTCATAGACTTATCATTCTGTGCTCCTTGTGTTCAACCCTGGTGGCTATACCAGGTTAAATAATTAGAAGGACCGCCTGCCTTGTTTTTATTGTTGATTGATCTTGTTGGTGGTCTCTCATTTTTCTTGTTGAGCTCAGTTCGAGGTGATTGAGGTCGCAATGGCCTTTGATATAACTTAACCTTAGTTGCTCGGGTCGCTCATCAGAATGGCATCGTTGCCGGGGAGCACGACTCAGTAGTCGGTTTTCATTGCTTGTTTGATTTCCTGCTTCATTTGATATACTTTTCCATAACTGTGATCTTAAATATCTTTTGTTTCTTTCTTTCTTGCGAGGGCCCGATGAGCGAGGGAGGCATTCCTAAGAGTGCCGACGCACCCGAGCGAAGTGAAGGCGGCTTGTTTCTTCATCGAGCAGCAAGAGTGTGTAGGAAAGCAGGAGCAGAATACTTTGCATATTTGAGTAGTTTAGACTTTTTATCATTATTATTTTAATAATACAGGGACTTGGATTGTGAACTCTGGACTTCGCTTATTAGGGTCTGTTTCGCCGAGCACTAGTGTGCTCGGGGGACTTCACCGCAATTTTCGATGGTTTTGTTTCTTTTCTTTTACTTCCTGTCTGATTCTCGAAGTTTTTGGCCCCTAGACTTAGGATATTCATTGATTGTGAAATAATTAATTAAGGCCCAACCCTAATTATCTGCATGCACCTATAGGTCGTTAATTGGACCTTATTAATTAAATCACAAGAAAAAGTTAGTTCAATTAGGCTCGAGTCCACGTGCCGTGAGGAACCACATACAGCGACAGGACCCGTTGTGGCGGGAACCGAGTGGTTCCCAAGATCAGACTCCGAACTTAGTCTAATTAGCTAGCTACTGTTCTTCTCATGTAGAAATTACTTCATCTAAGGTCGATATCCTCTTGCATCATATAGGTAGTTTTAATTCTATCTTTAAATTTATACGCGGATCACCCTTCATGTAGAGAGATAGAGACAGGTACGCATTTCTTACTCTGCCTGTATCATCGTGTTTGATCGCGCATCGGCTTTTTCGACTTCTCCCTCTGTTTTGGACATAATTAATCAGGATATTGAAAAAATTGTTAGGCGTTCTTTGCTTGAAAAATATTTAAAAAAGAAAAACTATAAAATTAGGAATGCTGAACACACTTGACGCTAAAAGACACCACATTGAAAAACTTGTCTTGGGAAAGCAATTCCCTCCTTGTTTGGTTTGGATGAGCGAGAGAGTGAAGCGCACATGATGAGTGCACATTATACTAGTATAAGAGTATACAAATTATATAAAAGAAACCCATTAATGACCGATACATACACCTCAACATCACCTAATTCAGATATTATCGATATTGCACATACAACAAGAAAATCATCTCCAAAAATGCATAATTAAATTAATGACCAAAATTCTCTTTTCATCAACAAAACCAATTACTCATTCCAAAACAAATTGCATGATCATTAAAATCAATTTGTCTCTACACAATTTATTAGTAAGAAATAGAGAGGAAACATTGTGCAAAATTCACATTCTTTATTCCCTCTCCTCTCCCCATACAACACATGGCTCAAAAAGTATTTAAGACCCATCACCTCATCCTTCCCCATGCAAATAATAAAAGTCTCTCCCATTCCCATACACTCATCCTTCCCCATGCAAAAAATTAACTCTCCATACACTAATAATGATATTTTGTCTTCACTTGCATGGGATGTCTCAAGCCAATTCCATTATAAAAGGATGCACTCACGTCACCTTTCCCTCACATTCTCCTCCCATTCTCACTCTCCCCCTCACGCCATTCTCTTCTCATGCCATTCCCCTCTCTCACATTTTTCTCTCTTATTTCCATATCCCTCTCTCTTGTTTTCTTTCTCATGCAGGTACAAGGATAGCATCAATAGTACGCCTCCAACGCGCGTCGTCCCCATCTTCTCCAGCCAGCTGTTGTGCACAGTAGCTAACTCCCTCGCGTGCACGGTTGTGCATCCAGTGACTTCTCTCGTGTGCGGTTGTGCACCACTCTAGCCGTGTTATCTTCTAGCGACCAACAACATCCCATCACTCGTGCGACGACAATTTTTTGTGCGGTGTTCCTCCCCCCCATATAGCAGCTCGCACGTCCGTGATAGGCGTCGCCGCCATCATCATCTGGATAGAGAAGCTTTTCCCTTCTTATTTTTATATCTCTCATGCATTTTGTTATATTAGTTGCTCTTATTTAAGATAGAAAAACTTGTTTGGTAATGTCTTTTATTTACTCTAGTTTGTTTCTCGAAATATGCATTGCAACTCTTACATATTTATTTCATCTTGAAATATTGCAAGTGTCACACTACTATCTCCATATTAATTTGCGATTTATCCCCCACTTCCTCCCTTAGTCACACTCACATCCATATTTAGTCAATCTAAGCTCTTGGAAATACTTTCTCCGTAGATCGCAATTTTCCATCATCTATCTTTCATCGCAAAGGATCTAAGATTTGATTTAAGTTCGAAAGAAGAACAAATATCGTAAATTTGCTTGGTCCTTGTGGATTCGATCCTCTACTCGCCGCATACTTTTTGCATACTTTCATCGTGCTCGTAGTTGTAATATTATTTGTTTGATTGCGGTTTTTCGTGGAACAACAACGACGTGGTAAAACCAACTTTTTAAACCGCATAAAATTGCATCAACATTTTGGCGTCGTTGCTGAGGACTGAGCAACGTTTGCAATTTTTCTCTTCTTTCTAACTTAATTTCAAGTTTCTAATCCGTGCATTTTTTATTTTGCAGGTACTTAGGCTTCAAAAAGAAAAAAAACTTGTCTTTTCATGCATTTTGTTTTAGCAAACTTGTAATTTGAAAAAAAAAATTTCCCTCCCCTCCTTCTCGAAAAAGCTCGCCATCAGTAGGACAAAACATTACGGATTAGCGCCAGAAGTGCAGGCACTATGAGTCCTTCTTTTTTTAGGCATCTTAGGTTTTTAAAATTTCTTGCATTTGTTTGTGCTTCAAATTAAACCGACAAATTAAAAAAGAGTTCTTGATAGCATCATCTCTGTGGTCTTCTCCCTCTGATAATCTAATTCAATGACTACCAAATCGTGTACTGATTATTTAAAAAGATAAGCTTGAAAGGCCACCGCAGTGGCCCGAGCAGAAAGAGGGAAAATTTGATTGCTTGTTTTGATGCATGCGTATGACACAAAAAGCACGAGCACATAGAACCCTTGGATAGAGACAAAAATCCCTGGTGTTATGTGGGATTGCAGAGAGAAATCGTAACTCCTCGACGCGTTGGGCATAGGTTCTTGTGGAAAGATCAGATCTAACGATCTGAGTACTGCACCTTGGATCCCCCAGCCGGATTAGGACATCGATTTCTCACAATCCTCCACACCCACCTCATCTTTAAGGACCCTAATTTCTCTGAAAACTTTTGTTGAATCACTAAACTAAAATAAAAAAGATAACCACTTCCGCGAAAATTTTTGTGTGAGTTGGTGAATCAACAAATTGTCTGGTGTATTGTGTTGTGTATGCAGGTCGTAGGTCTCTGAAAAATCCATTGCAACAATCTTTATATTACGACCCCATCCATCTCCTTCGACTGAGAAAATTGAAAATTCACCTAACCTAGGAGACACGACAGCAGAGAAACCGAACACCATGGACCTCATCTTCCAACAGCTACAACTTTTGAGAGAAGAGAATGCGACAATCCCACATACCATAGCTCCTCTCATCCGACCACCACCAATCAGCACGCGTTATTTCTCTGCAGCAGAGGACACAGTCCATTGGGTCCAAAATTACACCCTGCCCAAACAGTTGATTGAGCCCTTACTAACATAACTAACCTCAGCTGTGTATTTTGATGCTTTGACCCAGGCCATACAGCAATTGGCTGCAACACAAGAAAAGTCCAATCAAGCCAATACACCAAGTGAGAGACCCAACATACTTGAACGACCGTTCTTGGCCACTGCCAAGGCACATTTTGACTGTGAAGATGAGAAAGTGGAACTGAAAATCAATGATGAAAATATTCCTCTGGATCATGTCACCCCTACTTCTGGTGACTCTGAAATTGAGGACTGTGGATGGATAGAGAACTGTGTTATTCTTGATGATTTTTCCCCCATCCATCTCATCAAAGACCCTCTGGAGGTTAGTCTGAACACCTCACAACTCACTCATAAGGACATGTCTCATCTAGACTCTGCACCTGAAGCCCCGCCATGTCCTCTCACTGATCGGGAAATTTTTGAATTAGATGAAGCATGGGAAACACTAAATACTGATCTCAAATTAACTTAAGCCCTGGGTATGCCAAAGATGAAGACATGTTTTGGTGATAGCATTGATCCTTCCACAGACGATTTTGAAAGTTATGAACCTCGGTGTATTAATGATATCGATTGGTCTGAGACAAAAGTTGAAATTGAGGATGACACTTATGTTGAGTGGGAAGAAGAAATAAAAGGAGATATATCATTTGATGTTTATTGCGGATGTGATTTTTCAATTAAGGAAAGTACATATTTTGAGTTAGTCTCTGAGGATATATCAGACAATGAGTTGACCTCTTCATGCACCAAAACTGCCTTCCAACCAACACATGATGATATGCTGAAGATTTTTTACGATGACTCGTTCAAAGATGAAATTTCCAATTCCAATACCCCCACCACAAGGAAAGAAGATCAAATGAATTCAGTCGATGACTATATGAATAGATCTTCTACTACCGAGTCTGATCAGAGTGATTTTCTATTCTCTGATCCTTTTTGGGATGATATCGAGGAACTACTCAAAACAATCGAAGAAAATCATCCATTTGCCAATATTCCCCCACTCCTGGTCTCTGAATCTCCTAATCATATGTCTTGGAAAGAATCATCTTTGTGGCGCAAGAAGAGAACTGAAATGAAATTCACAATAGACGCCACCGAGGATAGCCATGATGATTATTTGAGGGAAAATGATGATTTATCACAATACATAGAGGACCTCATGGAGGAATCGATTCTTGATCATGTAGAGATCGACTTCAATATATCATATCTGGTCCATGAGCCCTTCACCAACATTTCCCTCCCATCACATCCAATCCAAGATCAAACTGATTCATCTCTCATTCCGATTCATTAACCAATTAATGTCTTCACCGTATTAATGAGAGCACACATTTATCAAATTCATCAATCGCACTCTCACATATGGGTCAGGATATCCGTATCATATCAAGAGTTTCATTTGGGTTTTCTAAATACAGCTTCTGCACTCACACGCAACACTGGATACTCTTGATAAGCTGAATTGTCGAGTTGGGACGTTAAACCAACAACATTTTGTGGGTCCACACCCATAGGTATCTTTTCCTTTCTTTGTATCATTCTCTTTACTGCATTGCATTAGATAAGTATGGGGGTCCACCTCCACACTTCACAAAAAAAACAAAAATACTTTTACATTTCACATCCCTTCTGATCCTCCTGTTACGCATTGTCTTCACCATGAGGACATGGTTTCTGATAAGTATGGGGGTGTGTCTGCATAGTTTTCAAAATTGCATACTTTTCAAAACATAAAAAAATCTTCAAAAATCTTGCAAAATTTCCCCCAAAAAAATATTTTCAAAAGCAAGAAAACCACCAAAAATACATCCTTACTAGCTTTATCCTATTTTGAGAAATCAGATCTTCACTGCATAAATCATAAACTGAGGTTGAGTCGATCCTAATCCACTTAACTTCGTCAGAATTTCACTAGGCATGAGTTTTTAAGCTTTCTTCAGGTTCATATGGACTATATTCTCTCAGCTCCACTAACTCTACTGGTGAATGAACTTCTGTATCTAACTAGATCACCTGAGAAACTAGTAGCACTCTTAAACTCTTCAGTGGATATTAAGCAACTGCACATTGCACTTAGCTTGATTGAGTTTATTTTATGAGATACAATTACAATCTAGTTGAGGTGAGGAGTTGTCCTCTTGGTTGTGCCAATGCCTGAACCTTATCTATAGCTAATGAAGGAACTTGACTCAGGGGCAACATGATCTCTCTAGTCTAAGTATGTCAACAAATAAGCCAGTATCGTGCCTCCAAAGTCAATATTAAGCCGATACTACCTTTTGATACCAAACCCAAAACAAAAACACCACAAAAAGGCATATCACAATACAAATGCCAAAAGCCACCAATTATACAAAGATGTGCAAAGCAAAAGCAATGAAAGAAGACCACCAAATAACCCTTCTCCACCAAAAAGCTGTGGTAGCAGCCCAATGTTGCTACCTAAATTTTTTAAAAGAGGCCCAGGGTTATGCTCTGTAAAAGGAAAGAAATGAGAGCAACGGACCAAAGCGGTCTACGGAAAACCCTGAAAATTAAGTCCCATTTTCCAAAGAATTATGACCTATTTCTTGATGCTGACATACTTGGGTGAAAAGAGAATATGCATGAATTCAGGTAAGGACTGAGGCTATATGACTAGGGAATCATTCGGTACCTTGATAGATTGTGTTGTTAGCTCGTTCTCTTGACTCACGAAAGCTAAAACATCACTAACACTATTTATATCCACTCAAGGTTAAAGGGAATATCTGTTTCTTAGGGATGAGCTGACTTGATCGACCTTTTGAAACCATGTCTGATTTCTTTGGAACTAAGAGGCTGTTGAAACTGCAAACTTGAGTCAAGTCGATAATTCGAACAAATCTTTAATCCGTGGGTCAACACTACTGAAGTCCGTGTAATTGTGTGGTTAGGATCTGAAAACTCGAGACTTTGTGGGTATGTCTGCTGCAAACCCTCACCAGATTTATCTTAGCTCGTCTCCCTATCCTTCATTATTTCTTATCTTATTCTTGCTCGGGACTAGCAAGATTTAAGCATGGGGGTGTGATGAGTGCACATTATACTAGTATAAGAGTATATAAATTATATAAAAGAAACCCATTAATGACCGATACATACACCTCAACATCATCTAATTCAGATATTATCGATATTGCACATACAACAAGAAAATCATCTCCAAAAATGCATAATTAAATTAATGACCAAAATTCTCTTTTCATCAACAGAACCAATTACTCATTCCAAAACAAATTGCATGATCATTAAAATCAATTTATCTCTACACAATTTATTAGTAAGAAATAGAAGGAAACGTTGTGCAAAATTCACATTCTTTATTCCCTCTCCTCTCCCCGTACAACACATGGCTCAAAAAGTATTTAAGACCCATCACCTCATCCTTCCCCATGCAAATAATAAAAGTCTCTCCCATTCCCATACACTCATCCTTCCCCATGCAAAAAATTAACTCTCCATACACTAATAATGATATTTTGTCTTCACTTGCATGGGATGTCTCAAGCTAATTCCATTATAAAAGGATGCACTCACAACACTTTTCCCTCACATTCTCCTCCCATTCTCACTCTCCCCCTCACGCCATTCTCTTCTCATGCCATTCCCCTCTCTCGCGTTTTTCTCTCTTATTTCCATATCCCTCTCTATCGTTTTCTTTCTCATGCAGGTACAAGGATAGCATCAATAGTACGCCTCCAACGCGCGTCCTCCCCATCTTTTCCAGACAGCTGTTGTGCACAGGAGCTAACTCCCTCGCGTGCACGACTGTGCATCCAGTGACTTCTCTCGTGTGCGGTTGTGCACCATTCTAGCCGTGTTATCTTCTAGCGACCAACAACATCACGTCACTCGTGCGACGACGATTTTTTGTGCGGTGTTCCTCCCCCCATATAGCAGCTCGCACGTCCATGATAGGCGTCACCGCCACCATCATCTGGATAGAGAAGCTTTTCCCTTCTTATTTTTATATCTCTCATGTATTTTGTTATATTAGTTGCTCTTGTTTAAGATAAAAAAAACTTGTTTGGTAATGTCTTTTATTTACTCGAGTTTATTTCTCGAAATATGCATTGCAACTCTTACATATTTATTCCATCTTGAAATATTGCAAGTGTCACACTACTATCTCCATATTAATTTGCGATTCATCCCCCACTTCCTCCCTTAGTCACACTCACATCCATATTTAGTCAACCTAAGCTCTTGGAAATACTTTCTCCGTAGATCGCAATTTTCCATCATCTATCTTTCATCGCAAAGGATCTAAGATTTGATTTAAGTTTGAAAGAAGAACAAATATCGTAAATTTGCTTGGTCCATGTGGATTCGATCCTCTACTTGCCGCATACTTTTTGCATACTTTCATCGTGCTCGTAGTTGTAATATTATTTGTTTGATTGCGGTTTTTCGTGGAACAACAACGACGTGGTAAAACCAACTTTTTAAACCGTGCAACATCACACTAGGATAGAGCCATACCCGAACTCTTAGCAGACTATCGGTCTTTTATACGGGACAGTCTGTTAGAGCATTGGGTTCCTACCAGCTCGCTTAATCGCTCTGATAGACTGTTTTATTACCTAAATAAAATCGACAAGATAAAAGACCGAACCTTTACGGTCATCAGCTCTACATGAGTAGGTGAATTGGGTGTTTGTTTGCCCGATCTTGTGTGTTTTCCAGATCTCATCCACCTTCACTCTCCACATCACGATGATGGGCCGAAGGTCCCTTAGGCAGCCTCTTGTTGCACTGCTCTCGGGCACTCCGGTTCACTCATCTAGGTTGGTTTGTGAGAGCCCAGATCCGCTCTCCCAACCCAAGTTTCACTCCGCCCTGTTCCCCCTCGACCACCCTTCTACCAGTCTTGAGGTGCCCGAGCAGAGATAGCAGCAGATGTTTGATCATTTGACGGCACCTGAGTTTGGGTCTTTTGCCTTTACAGAGACCATGGCCAGCAGCGAGGAGCGTACTGATGGATCCATCCAGACACAGACATATGTTCTTGATCAAGGTGCCATCAACAACACCCTGTTAGCCTCCCTGGAGACCATGCAGCGACAGATTAGAGATCAGGGGGCTTTCATGGTCGATATGCGATGGGAGATGGCTCAGATGCGAGCAGAACGGAGCCGGTGGAGGACCAGAGATTCCTGAGGGAGGAGATCCATAAGAGCCAGCACAACCAACAACACCTGCACATCCAATGAGGGAGTTGCACAACCCTAGTGCAACTCTAACCCACAGATGGATTTAGCTACCAGCCATTCTGGGAGACTCAAGCTCCCATCTCAGACCATTCAGCTACTGCCCAGATTCCATGGGCTTGCCACCAAGGAGCCACACCTCCATCTCCAGGAGTTTGAGACGATCTGCAGCATAGTCCACGATCGACTCGTGAGCGAGGACACCATTAAGATGATGGCTTTTCCGTTCTCCCTCTTCAACAGAGCAGCCTATTGGCTGAAGCGTTTAGGGAGATACGTAACATCGTGGGAACAACTCCGAACGGAGTACTTGAATAAGTACTATGCACTCGGCCGGACGAATGCAGCACAAGACCTCATCAAACTTCTCCATGCTTTCCAATGAGCAATTTCATGAAGCATGGGATAATTCAGAGAGTTGATCGACCGGTATTCACATCATGACATATCCAAGCCCAACTTAGTATAGAGTTTCTTTTGTGGGATGACACCGGAGCTGCAAGGGCTCGTGAACACATCTTGTGGGGAATCCTATTTTGCGAAGGTTGAGGATCAGGTCTAGGCTATCTATGAGGAGATGACTGAGAACTACACTGTCATGTCCTAGACCCGACTCTACACTCAGGGGAAGCCCCATCCAAAGGTTGCGTCCTACCAAAGGATTGCACGGATCGATGCAGGCCCATCCAGTTCATCAATAGCCGCCTCACAGGCATAGTCATTTGCTGCTTATATGGGTATCATTAGCGAGAAGTTGGACTGCATCGAGCTCATTGAGAAGAAGCAGTGCTAGGGTATGTTACATATGGATCAGATGGCACAAATGTTGAGTGACCTGAAGACCCAGATCTTGTTCCTCCAGGAGGCATAGACGGCTTCTCAGCCCCGTCTCAGGTCACGGGCTGATACCAGCAGCAGTAGCTCGACCTAGCACTCTAGCCATCCCAGACAGGTTCACCATGTTCAAGCAGAGTCGTTCCAGTAGCTGCAGCATCAGTACTTCCAGCCACCACCGTCTCAGGACACTCAGATGGTGGTGTATCAGCAGGATCAGCCCCTGGCAGTCCTTCCCCCACCTCCTCACGAGCAGGAGCCGTTGAGGGATGTCAATGGGATTTAGTAAGACCGACCTCAGCCTGGGATCCGCCGAGGCCATCTCGGATTCTGTTGTTCAGCTGGAGGTGCCCCTTCCCAACAGCAACCTTCACTTCAAGGTGGGCAGTATGGCCAGTAGCTGCAATGGCCCCAGTTCCCACAGTCATAGCCACATTACCAGTTGGGTTCTCGTCCCTACCAGTAGGGACAGCCGTGGAGGCAACAGCAGCAGCCTCAGCAGTATTCTCACCAGTATCCTCCTCATCCTTCCCAGCATCAGCCTCACTTCCAGAGAGGCAACCGTCTGTTTCTCATGGTCTAGCCTATGAGAACCCAGCACTTGACAATTTGGCCCACCTTGTTTCTGAGCAGCATGCCACTTTCAGATGGGAGATGGACAAGTTCCGTCAAGAGATGAGGGAGATAGTGAAGGGCAAGGCTGCCATACTCGCTCAGATCGATCCAAATCTGAGCAACCTGAAGAGGAAGTCTGAGCAGGTAGATATTTATGAGTCCATCTGCGATGCCTGGAGATGTTTGTATGGATTCTGTTTCGTCTCAGAAGTAGGGACCCATTCCTATCCCCCCATCTGAGGAGGGCCCAACCATCCCCTTCCCTCAAGCACTCCACTTGGCTAAGGGGAATAAAAAAGAAAACCCAAAAAAATCTCAACAGTTAGAGTCCAGCCAGTAGATGATAGACAAATTTCAGATTCAGCTGACTATATAGGAGGCCCTTGAGCACATCCCTCTCTTCCAGAGGAACCTTAGAGAGAAGGCCACTATTTGCAGGAAGAAGAGGAACCATCATGCAGAGATCCATGTACTCACTAGGTCCACATGCTTCGCCAGTCAGAACCGGCTGCCAACCAAGAGGCTAGATGCAGGAGTTACCTATGTCAGATGTCACATCCATGAGCAGAGATCCGATCAGACTCTATTAGATAGCGGCTCTTCCATCAACCTACTTTTGGCATCCTTACTCGACCGATTCGAGTTTGGCCCTCTTTGACAGAGCAAGATAGTCCTTCAGTTTGCTGATAGATCTGTCAAGAGGCCGAAGGGGTTATTGAAGGATGTGGTCGTCACAATTCAGGGCCTGAAAATCCCCATGGACTTTGTTGTGTTGGATATGGAGATCCCTGATTCTGTGACCGATACCCCCACCATTTTAGGACACCTATTTTTTACCACAGCCAAGGCAGTGTCCGATCATGATAGCGGGAAGGTGTAATTTCGCATCGAGGATGAGAGTATACAAATAGAGACGATCGACGAGACTAGAGCATGAAATTCAGCCTGCTCAGAGCAGCTCAGCGATTCAGAGCATATGATAGAGGCAGAGCGAGGCATCCACCAAGAGTGCGATTTTGTGATCACAGATGACGAAGCCGCTTGGTCAGACCCCATTTCATGAGACATCCTCTCACACTTAGATCCCACTAATTCTCATATTCTAGTAGAGGAGAGCTTGGAGAGCACACTCTTGGCAGAGGACACATTCGAGGCTGTAGACAGCGTTCAGGATAGCGAGGCAGTTGATATTTCTATTGATTCAGATTCAGATCCCTCAGAGTCAGATATTTATTGGGTCGAGTTTGATGAGTTGATTCCATGTCTTATTCCTACAGATCCAACAATTAGGGTGGAGACCGATCCTATTCAGAGTACAGAGACACCAACAGAGCAGTCTTCACCAGATTTTCATGATCAATGAGAGTTCTCCCATGCAGATTTGGTTGCTTTCACTCAGACTTTCAAGAGGCCAGATTTGCCAGCGCCTAGTTGCCCAGAGCTAAAGCCCTTGCTGCAATCGTTGAAGTATGAATTCCTTGCGGGCGAGCATGAGATGCACCCAGTCATTATCTCTGCAGATTTGATTGGAGAGAAAGAATCTCGTTTAATGGAGGTTCTTGAAAGGAACCGCAAGGCGATAGGATGGAGTGTAGCAGATCTCCAGGGAATAAGTCTAGCTCTGTACTCCCACCATATCTATCTCGAAGAGGACACCAAGCCGTCGCGTGAGTTCCAACAGCGGCTGAACCCGAACCTTCGAGAGGTTGTCATGAAGGAAATCACGAAATGGTGGAGCGCAGATTTTATCTACCCCATCTCCGACTCCAAGTGGGTTAGTCCATTACATGTGGTTCCTAAGAAAACGGGCATCACTACAGTTGTGAGAGAGTCTAGAGAGGAGATAGCTACCCGGGTACCCACTTCTTGGAGGGTATGTATGGATTACAGACGATGGAATCAGGCCACCAAGAAGGATCATTTCCCGCTGCCTTTTATTGATCAAATTATAGAGATGCTAGCTGAGAAGAATCACTACTACTTTCTTGACGGGTACTTCGGCTACAATCAGGCGGCCATTGCACCAGAAGACCAGGACAAGACTACATTCAGCTGTCCCTTTGGGACATATGCTTTTAGACGGACGCCCTTCGGTCTATGTAATGCCTCGGCAACATTCAAAAGGTGCATGTTGTCCATATTTTTGGACATGGTGGGTGAGTGCTTGGAGGTCTTCATGGATGACTTTTCGGTCTATGGCGATGGGCTTGATGCTTGTCATGACTGCCTAGACCGCGTCCTTCAGCTATGCATCGAGGTCCATGTTGTATTATCCAGGGATAAGAGTCACTTCATGTTGACTCAAGGGACGGTGCTTGGTCATATCATCTCCAACAGGGGCATGGAGGTTGATCAGTCCAAGTTGGATATCATCAGGAAACTCAATCCACCGTTTAACTTGTGACAGTTACGATCTTTTCTGGGGCACGTCAGTTTCTACCGACGATTCATTCATGATTTCAGTAGGATCGCCCAACTGTTGACTGATTTTCTAACCAAAAACACCGAGTTCATTGTAGATGATAAGTATCTTGCATCATTTGAGACTCTCAAGAGTCTAGTTATCGAGGCTCCTGTCCTTCAGCCACCTGATTGGTCTCTCCCATTCGAGATCATGATGGATGCCTCTGATTTTGCCGTAGGGGTCGTTCTAGGACAGAGGAGGGATGGAGTGCCTTTTTCCATTCACTACGCTAGCCGTACATTGGATTCCACGCAGCAGAACTATACTGTCACTTAGAAGGACATGTTAGACATAGTTTTTACCTTGGATAAGTTCAGATCGCATATCATTGGATCTAGAGTGACTACCTTTACTGATCATACCGCCATCATGTACCTCATGACAAAGAAGGATGCCAAGGCGAGATTCACTAGATGGATCCTTCTACTCCAGGAGTTTAATATTGAGATTAAGGATCAACCTGAAGTCAAGAATATGGTGGCGGATCATCTCTCCCAATTAGATCATCTTGAGGAATCTAAGCAGATTGATCCCATTTCTGAGACCTTCCCAGATGAGGCGATCCTTTCTATCACCTCGCTCCTGTGGTACGCTGACATTGTGAACTATCTTGTTGCCAAGAAAGTTCCACTAGCTTGACCCAGGAAGCGACTTGAGACCTCCCTCGCGAAGGACAAGTTCTACCATTGGGACGATCTCGTCCTTTATCATGAAGGAGAGGATAGCGTATGGCGTCGGTGCATTCCCCAGGAGGAGGAACATAGCGTCCTCACTTACTGCCACAAGCTCGAGGCAAGAGGACATCACTCTAGGAGGAGAACGACACAGAAAGTACTCCAATACGGCCTATGGAGGCCTACCCTCTTCAAGGATTCTGATGAATTTCTGAAGAGGTGTACTGACTGTCAGCGGATGAGCACTTGTGGACAGCGTGATATGATGCCGATGCAGCCCATTCATTTCTGTGAGGTTTTTGACGCATGGGGCATCGATTTCATGGGTCCATTCCCTAAGAGTCAGGGATTTGAGTACATTCTGTTGGCCGTTGATTATGTTAGTCGTAGGGTTGAGGCCATCCCCGCCCGAACCGGAGATGCTAGGACCGTATACAAATTTTTGGGGAAGAATATCATTTCACGGTTCGGGGTGCCTAGAGTGTTGATATATGACGGGGGGTCTCATTTCGTCAACGACAAGGTAAAGGCTCTTGCTAGCGAGTTCAACATTGACCATCGAGTAGCCACTCCATATTATCCTCAGACCAATGGTCTTACTAAAGTGTCGAATAGGGAGATCAAGACTATATTGCAGAAGGTAGTCCGCCCCAACCGAAAGGATTGGTCACAGCTTTTGGACTCGGTCTTGTGGGCATATCAGACTTCCTTCAAGACTCCTTTGGGTACATCTCCCTTTCGCCTCGTTTATGGAAAGCCTTCCCATTTACCTGTTGAGATTAAGCATAAGTCACTTTGGGCTATCGCAGACATATTATTGGATCCAGTGAGTGTAGGAGATCAGAGGAGGGCAGAATTGGCAGCCTTGGAGGAGCTTAGAGATGCAGCCTTTTCGATCAGCCTACAATACAAGGAGAGAGTGAAGGAGTGGCATGATTCTCATATCATCCACAAGCAGTTTGAGCCAGATTAGAGAGTATGGTTATTCGATGCTAGGCTTAGATTATTTCCAGGGAAGTTGAAGAGCAAATGGAAGGGACCATACCTGGTCCGAAAGGTACATGACAATGGAAGTATTGACATATCTGAAATGTCTGCTGAGTCTAACTTTCATGTTAACTAGCAGTGGCTCAAACCATATCTAGATCATGAGCCACTGGTCGTTGACGTCGCCCCGATTCATTTTGCGTGAGATGTAGTCTTTGACTCACATCTATTGCATCTCATGCCTGATTATCATTATCTTCCGCCTTGTATAGATCCAGATGTCCATATCATACCATTCTTCAGTCCAACACCCCATTTGCATCTTTGATTAATCTATACTTAAGGTGTACTTTACCTAAGTATAGGGGGTGCCAGACTTTTGATTTCTCCTTTGATTCTTTTCACCTCTGTTTTGTTGCCTATACTTAGGGATATTTTACCCTAAGTATAGGGGAGGTAGATCCTATACGTTCTTCCACTCGGATTTCCCTTTTATGTATAGTCTGTTATACTTAGGATTACTTGATCCTAAGTATAGGGGGAAACACCGAGATTCTTTCATTTTATTCTTTGATTCGTAGCTGTAGTATAGCTTTCCTTTTCACTTCCCTACACTAAGCACGAGATATGTCTTCTTCATCGCTCTTGATTCACTCTGAGGACATCGTGGAGCTATGTATAGGGGGGTGTTGTATATATTTCATATATACTTTAGCCATAACTCATACTTTGTGTGAGTGTGTTAATAAATAAAATGGCGAAAATCCTTTTTCTGAAAACTGTAAAAAGTTAAACATTTAAACATTTTTTCTTGTATATAAAATTCTTTCTTGTACATACATAGATATTTATAAACATTTATTTTTGTACAAATGATTGTAAAAATGTTTTGATTGTAAAAAGATTGTAAATATTCTGATATCAAAATTATGTATATAGTACAAAATTTTTGTAAAATGTTTGAAAACAAAAAGTTTGCAAAAACCCTTGTTGTAGATGTGTGTAAATAGTTTGCAAAACTTATGCATTCATTCATGCATTCATTCATTCAAATATTTTTCATAAATTTTGCACATTTTCAAAAGTTTCATAAAAACATTTTTGAATATACTTGTACAATTGTTCTGAATCATAGTTGACATTTAAACTAGCCTAGAATTAAATTGGAAAATGGATCTTGGTTAAGACCTTAATCCACCTAATTCCTAGAGGAACCTTATATGGGTTAGGGTTAAGACTTTTCAGGTCCGTTTGGGACTGAATTTTTTGAGTCCACTAGGCTATGATCATATGTCATCTTGATGAGACTAAGAAGAACACTTAACAACGCACACATGACTCTCACAGACAATGGCTTTACTTGCACCAGCACCTTACACATAGCTCTCTACGGATGAGGTGGTGAGGAATCAGTCTTCTTTGTCTTGGGGTAGCATACGAGGGTAGTGCTTGTAGGCGGAACCTCTCGTCTTCTTTTAGTGAAGGAAGTGCGTCTCAACTTGGTCTGGCGGTGTCGAGGTCTAAAGACAGGCGTTGTGGGTTGCAATAAAGCTTCAAAAGAGGGATAGTCTACTTTCCCAAGAGGAAAAACTCCTTATGTATATATGTTGCACCATGTAGATACTTTGTAAATATGCACATTAAAAAAAGTGCAAAAGAAAGAAAAACTCCAAAAAAGTGGTGGGTCTGATAGAAAATGAAATACCCACCGGAGTGT
Source organism: Ottelia alismoides (assembly GCA_037367405.1). Classification (NCBI taxonomy): domain Eukaryota; kingdom Viridiplantae; phylum Streptophyta; class Magnoliopsida; order Alismatales; family Hydrocharitaceae; genus Ottelia; species Ottelia alismoides. The sequence continues at coordinate 260,239 of JAZKJV010004381.1, read as the reverse complement.
TTATAGCCAAATAAAGCGAAGCTTATGTTACCCATTCTCATCTCATAAAGCTTGCAGCGGGAGACTTATCTACATTGGTTGGGCTCCCAAGGATACATGACTACACTGGTCATGGTCCATTCTCTTCTTCCCCCTCTTCTTGATCCAGTTGCACTAGAACTTAGAAGGGAATACCCCGCTCCTCGAGGAAAGATCTGATGGACTAGGGCATTAGAGTTACCTTTGGTAAGGACAACTGTTACTTTGCCATTTATGAGGTGGGGAGTGATGAATACTCATTCATCACTCTTTATTCTTATATTTTAGCTACAAAAACCTTTGCAAATGCATGTAGATATGTGTAAATATAAATAATTAGCAAAAGCATGCATTGTATAAAGTTTAATAATTAGCATGTTTTTGTGCAAAAATAAAAGAATAAAGAGACAAAAGAAAAAGAGGAAATATTTAGAATAAATACTGAGCAACCTAACCCAAGGGAGGGCTCAGTATGGGCCTGACCGCATAAAAGCTAAAGTAGAGGGAGATAGGGGCTCATGTGTGTAAATAGACTTGTAAATTAATAAAAATATTTTCCTCCCAAAAATAGAATAAAAGTGATTTGTATATATTGTATATATTTATAAATATAAAATCAAGATAAAAATAGAAAAATCAAAAAGAAAATAAAAATAGATCACTTGTACATAGTCACCATGTACATAGCCCATTTATCTCAATATTTATTTCATCTTATAAATAAATAAAATTAATTTCCATAAAATTTGTAAATACTCTATCTTTTATGGTGTAAATAAATAAAATAAAAACAACAAAAACAAAAACAAAACAAAAAGAACAAAATTAAAAATCAAAAATAATATTGTAAATATACCATGTATATATATATATGTAAATATGTATTTATTTACTCCTTGTATATAAATGATAAAAATAAAATAAAAATATATTTTTATTCCTAATTTTATGATATAAATAAATAAAATATAAAATGGGGATAAAAATGTATAAAAATATCAAATTAAAAATCAAAAATAAAAATTCAATATTGTATATATACCTATGTATGGAACTATATTGTAAATACCCTATTTTTATTTTGAAAAATTAATTAAAAATCACCAAAAAATAGAAAAAATTAAAACAAAAATATTTTATGTTTTAAGTTTTTAATAATTCGGCCATTTCCTATTTTTAAATGATTTTATAAATCTTTTTGACGTGGCTGCATTTCATTGGTCCACGGGGATGTTGACCGCCCGGTCAACTCCCCCCTGTGGACCATCTCCCACGGGTTTTAGACGCCTGACCCGATTCCTCCTCATTTTAGCGTCCAAACCCGATCATCCCTCACCTAAACCCTGGGTCCTAATCACTCTCCTACAATCCGGAAACCTCGCCCGATCTTCTGCCTAGGGATCCGTGCTCAATCGAGCCGGACCCGAGCCCTTCTTCCCGGACCTCGCACCTTATAAGAGCCGAGCTCCGTCCATCTTTGGCTCCCCATTCCTTCATCCCAGGACCTCCACAGCCACCCTCGAGGTGATAGCTCCCGGTTGGCCGTGTCGTAGAGAGGAGAGAGTGGCCGGACCACTGATCCGGCGAGCAAGCGCCGCCGTGCTCCGCCAAAAGCAGGAGCTCGAGCCTCGGGCCACGACATCCCGCGAGGCGACGACCCAGAGCACCCCCAGCTCGCCCACAGTCGACCCATCCGCCCATGTAGCCGTAGTTTTTGTTCTTTTCGTTTAATTTTCGATTTCGCCCAAATCTCACCGTCACCGACCATCATCGATTCCGGCCACCTCCCACTTCACATCGATCATCGGACCTCACCCTCACGATCGCCTTCTTCCCACGCACGTTCTCCGCCTCTCCATTCAACCCATCTCACACAGGAGCTGGGGTTTCGAGTTCCTCCGCCGTCGCATCACCGGAGCTCGATCGCCCCGCCTAACCGACCACCGCCACCCCTCCTAACGGGGTCGAGGCACTTTGCCCTCGACCCGCGAGTTTGCTGGTGAACTTTGCAGGGACATCCGAGCCCATCTGAGGGCTTGGACCATTTGAAGCAGCAGCTCGACCTCCGTCGGCCTCGCCTGAGCTCCCCGGAGCTCCGCTGAGCCATCGGAGGACACCATTAGACGCGGGAGCCCAAGGCGATTCTTCCCCGATCTTCAGCTGCCCGCGAGGAGGTCTCCAGCGCCAGCACGAGTCCGACGAACTTCGTCGGAGCCCAGTTCTTCGAGGGACCTCCCTGATCGTTCGATCTTCTTCCAGCTCCAGTTTGCATCTTAGCCGCCCACGCTAGGAGCAGCCCCGACCGTTCGATCCTTGGAGGAGCGATCCTGATCGTCGGATCAACGAGGCTTAGCCGCAGCGCCTCAAAGCCGTCCGATCCACCACGTGGCGAGCTTCCAGCCGTCGATCTGCACTGAGGGTTCCTTGTTGAGGCGCGCCCCTTTTCCAGCCGTCCGATCTCCACGTGGCGCGCATCTGACCCTCGAATTAATAAAGGGTAAATTTCGCTTTATGCCCTTAGTTTATTAATTGTTCTACTTTAGTCCTGTAAATATTTTAGATAGTTTATTTTATTTTTGTACATTTGCATTTTGGACCTTGTATTTTCTGCTATTTGCATTTATACCCCTGCCTGTAGTGTGTCACGTGCGTCGACACGTGCTTATTTGGGATATTTGCATTGATGCCCTTGTAGTTCTGGGATGTTATTAATGAATGAATCTTTTTAGATAATTGCATTTATGCCCCTGTGCGTGATTTTTATGCACATGTGCGTTATATTTGTGGGTAATTTACACTAAAGTCCCTGGGCTTTTAATGCATGTTATTATTTAGCCCAGGAACTTTATTTCTTTGCAAATAGGTCCTTGTGTGCCCCAGACACGCGCCTCGCGCGTGACTTCTTGGGAATTTTGCACCGGACCCCCCAGAACTTTTGGTATTTACGTTTAGGTCCCTGTGCACAGCACCTTGGTTTTGATTTTTAATAAGATATCAAACTAACTCCAAATTCAATGAAAATTGGATACATGTCTCCTGCCATGGCGTAAAATTTTCTAGAATTTTCGGGGACATTTTTGATTTCATTTACTTTTTTTAAAAAATTAAAAAACACGCATTTTCTTTACTGTCTGATTTAAAAATTCACAAAAAAAATATTACAACTCATCTAAAAATTATAAAAAAATTAGATACTGTGTCTTTTGCCTTGTTTGATTTTCTGACCAAATTCGATCATTTTTCATTACATAAAACTCATAAAAATTACAAAACACTAAAAATCTCATAAAACTTTTAATAAATAATCTAAAAATCCAAAAATAATAATTGTGGTGCCTAAATTTTCCTTGTTTCTTTCTCTTTATAGGAAAATTACCTCCAAGCTAATTAGGGGCTTTTAGATATTTTATCTAAGTCCCTCAAGCTTGGCTGGACAGTACCTTCATTTTCTTGCATTGTTTTATTTTATACCAAAAATTCACTAAAAATAGTAAAAATCATAAAAAGCATAAAAACATTTTTATTTAAATTTTTAGTTGATTTTTGATGCATTAAATAAATTGTTGTGTTGGCTTGTTACTTTGATTTCCTTATTTTCTTAATTAATTAAAAATCCAAAAAAATAAAAATAATTAAAAATCCACCAAAAAAACACTTGCATTTTATTTTATTCTTTCTTTTTGACTACTTTGTAGGCTGCAAGGCCATCACGTGCTCCTTGTGTTCGACCCTGGTCGCTATACCAGGTTAATATAATTGCAAGACCACTTCTTGTGCTTGTTTGATTTTTATCCGATTTGGTGGTTTATTTTTCTCGATTGACACCGCTTGGTGACTTGGGTCGCAACGACCCTTGATGACCTTTTTACCCGAGTGATCAGGCGTGTCATCAGAATGGCGCCGTTGCCAGGGAGCACGGCTTAGTAGTCAGTTTTGATTTTTCCCGCGGTTTTCTTTTCTGCGATTTCTTGTGCATATTTTATATAGATCATTTATTTGCATAATTGTTTAAATAAATCTGGTCTGACGTTCTGTTTGTTTTCTTACGAGGGCCCGAGGACCGAGGCGGCTTTCTTCGGAAGCCGAGCAACTGCGAGAACCGGAGGCGGCTCTCTTCTTCACAGAGCCGCACGAGAGCGCGAGAAGCAAGCATGAGCGTGGGAGCCGTGGAATAGCCGCGAAATAGCATAGTTTAGATTAGGATTTACTTCTAGCTTTATTTGAACAATTGTTGTCATAATATAGGGACAGGACACTCAGACAGACTTAGACTCTTGGGGTCTGTTTCGCCGAGCACCAGTGTGCTTGGGGGACCCCTCGGTTTTTACGCGGTTTTCTTCGCGGTTTTATTTCTTTCCTGCATTTTCCGATTTCACGCGGATTTTCGAGCCCCTAGCTGTAGGATTTTCTGCTTGATTGTGATGTAAAAAAATTAGGATCCAAATACCCTAATATATCTGCCTGCACCTATAGATCGGTAATTGGACCAAAAAAATAATAAAATAGTCATTCCATCACCTCCGAGCCTACGTGCCGCGAGCCTGCCCCGTTAAGCGCTACTCCTGAACTCGACCTGTCGAGAAGAGGAGGGGTGGGTCTAGACCGGACTCTTTGAATTGGAGGTTGGTGGTCGGCTAGCCGTTCTTTCGAGTTACACTGCTGTTTAGGGACTTGGTTTTCCACCTGTACCATTTAGGTAGTTTATTTCCTGTCTTTTAATTCTGCACGGATCATATTGCATGTAGAGTGCTGGAGCCCTTTCTGACTTTGCATGCATCATTGATTTTCGCGCATCGGCTTTTTCGTCTTCTCCCCCCTGTTTTGGACTTAATAACCAAAAGAATCGAAAAAATCGTTAGACCTTTTGTTTTTATTGAAAAAGATCTAAAAAGAAAAACAATAAAATTGGGACTGTTTAAGCTATTGACCCGAAAAGACACTTGACCTAAAAATCTGTCTTGGGGAGAGCAACCCCCTCATTGTTTGGTTTGATTGTGCGAGAGAGTGACCTGTACACTAGGTAGAGCCTTCTGGTACTCCTCTCGACTGATTACCGACTCTTCTGTGCGGGACAGTCGGTTGGGAGAGTACCGGGTATCCCAGCTGGTCACGTAATCGCTCTGATATTTTGCTTGTTCACCAAAATAAAATTGACAAGATAATTTGACCCAACCTTTACGGTCTTCAGCTCGCGTTGCGTTGGTGAACTGAGGGGTTTGCTTGTGATCATAGTTTCTCCAGATCTCGTCCACATTACTCGCCAGATCACGATGATGGGCAGGAGGTCTCTTAGGCAGCCTCTGGCTGCACCGCTTTTTAGCACTCCAGTCCATTCATCTAGGTCGGTTCGTGAGAGCTCAGACCCGCTCTTCGAACCCGAGTACGATTCCGCCATGTTCCCTCTCGACCACCCTTCTTTTTCTGAGACCGAGATACAGTGCCAGAGGAGAGACAGATAGATGATTTATCGGCACCTGAGCTCGGTTGTTTTGATTTTTCAGAGACGATGGCCGGCAGTTCTGATGATTGCACTGGAGGTCCACGAGGAGATCAGCATTTCATTTTGGACCAGGGTTCGATCAACTCCACCCTGATCGCCTCCCTCGAGTCAGTGCAGCAGCAACTGAGGGATCAGGGGGCATTCATGATAGAGATGAGGAGAGAGCTAGAGCAGATGAGAGCCAACCGCGAGAACCGCGGAGGAGGACCCGACGATGCGGCCTCAGCCGCGGCAGTAGCAGCCGCGGCAGGCGGAGCTACAACAGGAGGACAACCGAGACCGATGCGGGAGAACCACAATCCCCGATCGACTTTGACGCACCGTTGGGTGGTGCTACCAGCTATCGTGGGGGACTTCAAGTTCCCCCCAAACACTTTGCGGCCCCTTCCCCGGTTTCACGGTTTGGCCACAAAGGAGCCTCATCTCCACCTACAGGAGTTCGAGATGATTTGCAGTACTGTCCACGATCGTCAGGTGGACCAGGATACTATCAGGATGATTGCCTTCCCCTTTTCTTTGGCAGACAGAGCAGCCACCTGGCTGAAGCATCTGGGGAAGTTTGTATACACTTGGGAGCAGCTCCGCGCCGAGTACTTGCACAAGTACTATCCACTCAGGCAGACCAATGCCGCGAGAGCCCTGATCAGCAACTTCTCCATGCTCCCCAACGAGCAGTTCCATGAGGCATGGGAGAGGTTTCGAGAGCTGACTGATAGATGCCCGCACCACGACATTTCCAAGCCCAACCTCGTGCAGAGCTTTTTCAGCGGGCTGACACCAGAGCTTCAAGGCTTGGTGAACGCTTCTTGTGGCGGGTCTTACATCGCCAAGGATCATGACCAGGTCTGGGCCATCTATGAGGAGATGGCCGAGAACTACATGGTGATGTCCCAGACCCGGTTGTACACACAGGGAAGACCCTAGCAGCCAGGACCCGTGCAGTATCAGAGGATAGCACGGGTCGACGCTGGTCCTTCCATTTCGTCCGCAGTAGCAGCAGCACAGGCAGAGTCCGCAGCTGCGGACATGGGCATCATTAGCGAGAAGTTGGATCGGATGGAGCTGGGCATCACTCAGATGGAGCAGATGGCACGGACTCTGAGCGACATGAAGACCCAGCTCATGTGACTCCAGGAGGCACAGACGGCTTCCCAGCCCCGTCTTCAGCAGCAGCAGCTCGTCCCAGCGCTCCAGCTCACACCAGCAGCCTAGACAGGTTCACCTTGTATAGGTGGAGCCGTACCAGCAGCCGCAGCCCTCCTACCAGTCACCACCATCTTCAGACTTGCAGATGGTGGTATACGAGCCGGATCAGCCTCTGCCAGTACTCCCGCCAGCCCAGTACGATGCAGAGCCGTTGATGGATGTCAACGGGATTTGGTATGACCGCCCTCAGCTCGGTATCCGACGAGACCATCCCGGATTCCGGTGGGGGACCGGAGGTGCCCAGCCCCAGCAGTAGCCATCAGGCCAGGGTGGCCAGTACAACCATCAGAGAGAGCACCAGCCGCAGCAGCAGTACCCAGTGTACCCACCACCACAGCAGCAGCAGTCCTCCTATGGTCCTCGTCCCTATCAGCAGGGACAGTCGTGGAGGCATGAGCAGCCTAAGCAGCAGCAGCAGCATCACCCATACCCCTCTTAGCCACATCAGCAGATCCAGCAGCCTCACTACCAGAGAGGCTACCCGTCGGGTTCCCATGAGAACCCTATCTTGGATGACATAGCCCGCCTTCTCACAAATCAGCAGGCTACTTTTCGACGGGAGATGGACGAGTTCCGCCAGGAGATGCGGGACATTGTGAGAGGGAAGGCCGCCATCCCTGCCCAGATAGAGCCGAATCCCAACAGCCTGAAGTGGAAATCTGAGCAGGTAGCTTGTACTGAGTATACCACTCCTAGTGATGCACTTGGTGATATGACTGGATATCTGTTTGATACTGATTTTGTCACACTTAGGAGCGGTAGGATGCCAGCAGGCGGCGCCTCGTCTGAGCTACATCATGAGGATCCACCTAGAGCGCCCGACGAGGAGGATGACGACGGTGGTACTGATGCCACCAAGGATGCTGATTCCACCGGCGGTACTGAGGCCGCCGTTTCACCAGTTCGAGGAGGTGGTACTGAAGCCACCCACGATGCCGAGCCAGAGCGCGGTACTGAGGCCGCGAGTCTTCCAGCCGATCCAGCCGATGGTGGTACTGAGGCCACCCATACTTCTGAGAGACATGTAGTTTTTCCTTCTTCTGCACCTGTATCTCGGAACATTTCTGTTAATAAAGGAAAGGGTTTATTTTCTTCTGGTCCCACTGTGGTGCGTGATGTATGTGTGGATCCGGTCGTCGAACATCCTAGACCCTTTCCTAGTCCTTCATTTGAGAAGGACCCTGTGATCCCCTTCCCTAGAGCCCTTCAGATGGGGAAGGGGAAGAAAAATGAAATCCAAAAAAGAGAGATCAGGAAGAGTTCATCCAGCAGATGATAGATCGGTTTCACATACAGCTGACTCTTCAAGAGGCTTTGCAGCACATCCCCTTCTTCAGCGTTCGTTGAGAGACAGGACCACGGTCAGTAGGAAGAGGAGGAACCACCACTCAGAGATCCATGTGCTGACGAAAGCCACGTGTTTCGCAATCTAGAACCGTATGCCGGCCAAGAGGCCAGATTCAGGAGCCCCTTATGTCAGATGCCATATTAGTGAGCAGAGGTTCGACCATACTCTATTAGATAGCGGATCGTCGATCAACCTCCTTCCGGCCTCCCTTCTCGACCGCTTCGAGGTGGGCACTCTTAGACAGAGTGGGACGGTCCTTCAGTTTGCTGATAGATCTGTCAAGAGGCCGAAGGGGTTGTTGCGAGACGTTGTCATCACTATTCAGGGCCTGCAATTCCCCGTGGACTTCGTAGTGTTGGACATGGAGATCCCAGATTCAGTGACCGATACCCCCATCATTCTAGGTCATCTGTTCTTGGCCACAGCCAATGCGGTGACTGATCATGATAGCGGGAAGGTATACTTTCGCGTTGAGGGAGAAAGTGTACAAATAGAGACGGTCGAGGACAATAGAGCCATATAGAGGTCATGCTCAGAGACCACTTCAGATACAGAGCAGCTGACAGATGCAGGGCTAGACATCCACCAGGATTGTGACTTTGTGATCATAGACGATGAGGCAGTTTGGGCAGATCCAGCAGCACAGGCCATCTTCTCATTTTCAGACACCGCTGATGCAGAGATGACAACAGAGGAGAGCTTGGATAGCACATTCCTGGTTCAGGATTCTTTAGAGGCAGCAGAGCAGGTTCTCAACCGCGACACAGATTTTTGTGATGATGGTGGTACTGATGCCACCACAGATGATGAAGATCCCTCGGAGTCAGAGTCTGATTGGGCAGATTGTGATGATTATATGCCAGACCTGATTTCCACTGAGCCTACAGCTGAGGAGGAGGTAGATGCCGAGCAGATCAGAGACAGTCCAGTTGAGCAGCCTTCTCCAAATCCAGTTTGTGAGAGAGAGTTCTCGTTCTCCCGGGCAGATTTGGCCGCATACACTCAGATTCTTCAGAAGCCAGATTTGCCAGCACCCAGTTGTCCAGAGCTGAGGCCTCTTCCTGCGTTGTTGAAGTATAGATTCCTTGCGGGTGAGCATGAGATGTACCCAGTCATTATCTCAGCCGATTTGACTGGAGAGCAGGAATCCCGTTTGATGGGGGGTTCTTGAAAAGAACCGCAAGGCGATAGGATGGAGCGTAGCAGATCTCCATGGGATTAGTCTGGCCCTGTGCTCCCACCATATCTATCTCGAGGAGGAGGCGAAGCCGTCGCATGAGTTCCAGCGGCGGTTGAACCCAAATCTGAGAGAGGTTGTCATGAAGGAAATTTCGAAATGGTGGAGCGCCGATTTTATCTATCCCATCTCCGACTCCAAGTGGGTCAGCCCTTTTCATGTGGTGCCCAAGAAGACGGGCATCACTACAGTGATTAGCGAGTCTGGAGAGGAGATTGCTACACGAGTACCCACTTCTTGGCGGGTTTGTGTTGACTACAGGAGACTCAACCAGGCCACCAAGAAGGATCATTTCCCCCTGCCCTTTATTGATCAGATCATTGAGAGACTGGCAGGGAAGAGCCATTATTATTTTCTGGATGGGTACTCGGGCTACAACCCGGTGGCCATCGCTCCTGAGGACCAGGAGAAGACCACCTTTACCTGTCCCTTCGGCACATACGCCTTCCGACACATGCCATTTGGGCTATGCAATGCCCCTGCGACTTTTCAGAGATGCATGTTGTCGATCTTTTCGAACATGGTAGGGGAATGCTTGGAGGTCTTCATGGATGATTTCTCGATTTACGGCGACGGATTCGACTCCTGTCTTGACTGCCTAGACCGAGTACTTCAGCGATGTATTGAGGTTCGCTTGGTTCTTTCTTGGGAGAAGAGTCACTTTATGGTGACTCAAGGGACGGTGCTTGGCCACATCATCTCTAACAGGGGCATGGAGGTTGATCCAGCCAAGGTTGATGTCATTAGAAAACTCACACCACCGTCCAATTTGCGGCAGTTATGGTCTTTCCTGGGGCACGTCGGTTTCTACCGACGATTCATTCGTGATTTCAGTAAGGTTTCCCGGCCGTTGACTGACTTGCTGACGAAAGACACCGAGTTCCTTGTCGATGACAAGTGTCTTTCATCCTTTGAGACTCTCAAGTATTGTATTGTTGAGGCTCCTGTCCTTCAGCCACCAGATTGATCCCTCCCATTTGAGATCATGACGGACACCTCCGATTTTGCCAGGGGGGCTGTGCTGGGACAGAGGAGGGATGGAGTCCCCTTTGCTATCCACTATGCTAGCCGCACCTTGGATTCTGCCCAGCGGAATTATACAGTCACAGAGAAGGAGACGCTAGCAGTAGTGTTCGCTCTAGATAAGTTCAGATCTTACATCATTGGATCTAGAGTGACTTTGTATACTGATCATACCGCCATCCGATACCTCATGGCAAAGAAGGATGCCAAGGCCAGACTTACTAGATGGATCCTTCTACTCGAGGAGTTCGACATTGAGATCAAGGATAAACCTGGAGTCAAGAATGTGGTGGCGGATCATCTCTCCCGTTTAGAGTAGCCTGAGGAGTCTGAGCAGATTGATCCCATTTGTGAGACCTTCCCAGATGAGGCGATCCTTGCTATCCTCTCTCCTGTGGTATGCCGACATTGTGAACTTTCTTGTTGCTAAGAAAGTCCCACAAGGTTGGCCCAGACAGAGGCTTGAGACCTTCCTCGCGAAGGCCAAGTCCTACCACTGGGAGGATCCCATCCTTTACCACGAAGGAGGGGATAGCGTCTGGCGTAGGTGCATTCCTCAGGAGGAGCACCATAGCGTCCTCACTTACTGCCACAAGCTTGAGGCAGGAGGACATCATTCTGGGAGGAGAACGGCACAGAAAGTGCTTCAATCCGGCTTGTGGTGGCCTACCCTCTTCAAGGACTCTGATGAGTTCGTGAAGAGGTGTACTGACTGTCAGAGGATGGGCACTTGTGGACAACGTGATATGATGCTGATGCAGCCCATTCACTTCTGTGAGTTTTTTGACGCATGGGGCATCGATTTCATGGGTCCATTCCCGAAGAGTCAGGGATTTGAGTACATTATGTTGGTCGTTGACTATGTTAGTCGTTGGGTTGAGGCTATCCCCGCCCGAGCCGCTGATGCCAGGACAGTTTGCAGATTTTTGAGGAAGCACATCATCACGCGGTTCGGGGTACCTCGAGTATTGATTTCAGATGGGGGGTCTCATTTCGTCAACGACCAGGTGAAGGCACTTGCTAGAGAGTTCGGCATAGACCATCGTGTTGCTACACCTCACCATCCACAGACGAATGGTCTAGCCGAGGTGTCGAACAGGGAGATCAAGACTATTTTGCAGAAAGTCGTCCGCCCTGATCGAAAGGATTGGTCACAGCTTTTGGACTCGGTCTTGTGGGCATATAGGACGTATTTCAAGACACCATTGGGCACTTCTCCCTTTCACCTCGTTTATGGCAAGCCATGCCATTTACTTGTTGAGTTGAGGCACAAGTCACTTTGGGCAGTCACAGATATTCTTTTAGATCCAGATAGTGTAGGAGATCAGAGGAGGGCAGAGTTAGTAGCCCTGGAGGAGCTTCATGATACTGCCTTCTCAAACAGCCTACAGTATAAGGAGAGAGTGAAAGAGTGGCATGATTCTCACATCAGCCACAAACATTTTGAGCCTGGAGAGAGAGTATGGTTGTTTGATGCTAGGCTTCGTCTATTTCCAGGGAAGCTGCAGAGCAAATGGAAGGGACCTTATCTTGTGAGAAAGGTACTCGACAATGGAAGCATTGATATATCTGAGTTGTCTTTTGAGAGTACCTTTGAGTGAACGGCCAGCGGCTCAAGCCATTTCTAGATCATGAGCCGCAGGTCGTTGATGTTGCCCCTATCCACTTTGCGTGAGATGTAGTCTCTTGCCTCACATCTATTGCATCTCACGCCTGATTATCACTATTCTTCTGACCTGTATAGATCCAGTTGTCCATATCACTCTATTCTTTAGTCCCACATCCCTTTTCTCATCTTATGGTTATGCTATACTTAGGGTGTACTTTACCCTAAGTATAGGGGGGATGTAGGACCTTCGGGTATTATTTTCATTCTTTCTACCCCTGTTTTGCTGACTATACTTAGGGATATTTTACCCTAAGTATAGGGGGGGTAGACTGTACATCCTTCACTCGGATTTCCCTTCATGTACAGCTTGCTATACTTAGGATTATTTGATCCTAAGTATAGGGGGAAACCACCGAGTTCTCCTCATTCTATTCATTCATTCATCTCTGTATCTAGCCATTCCTTTTCACTTCCCTTTACAAAGCACGAGTTATGTCTTCTTCATCGCTCTTGATCACTCTGAAGACATCGTTCGAGCTAAGTATAGGGGGGGGTGTATATATTTCGTATATACTTTAGCCATAACTCGTACTTTGTGTGAGTATGTTAATAAATAAAAATGGCTAAAAACCCTAAAAATCACAAGAATCAAAAATTTTTCATGTAAATAATCATTCTTTTATTTGCACATACATAGCTAGTGTACAAAATTATTTTTGTAAAAATGTTTTCAAAAATCTTTTGTGTAAAATTTGTGTAAATATTTTCTTATCAAAATTATGTATATAGTACAAAATTTTTCCAAAATGTTTTGAAAATCAAAAAGTTTGCAAAAATCTTGTGTAAATACTTTTGAAAAACTTGCACTTCATGCATTCATCCATACATGATTTCAAAACATTTTTTTTCAAAAATTTTGCACGATTGTAAATATTTGTAAATAACATCTTTGTAAATATTTGTATAGTTTTTCCTGGATCATAGTTGACATTTAAACTAGCCTGGAATTAAATTGGGAAATGGAGCTTGATTAAAATCTTAATCCACCTAATTCTAAGAGGAACCTTATAGGGCTTAGGGTTAAGGCCTTTCAGGTCCATTGGGACTTAATTCTTTGAGTCCATTAGGCTATGAGCATATGTCATCTTGATGAGCCTAAGTAGAGCACTTAACAACACACGCATGACTCTTAGAGACAATGGCTTGACTTGCACCAGCACCTTACACATAGCTCTCCACGGATGAGGTGGTGAGGAGGCAGTTTCCTTTGGCTTGGGGTAGCATATGAGGGTAGTACTTCTAGGCGGAACCTCTCTTCTTCTTCTAGTGAAGGAAGTGCACCTCAACTTGGTCTAGTGGTGATGAAGGCTAAAGACAGAAGCCGTGGGTTGCAATAAAGCTTCAAAAGAGGGATAGTCTACTGGCTCAAGAGGAAAAACTCCTTGTATATATGCTGCACCATGTAGATATGTTGTACAGTTGCACATGAAAAAAAATTTGCAAAAAGAAAAGAACCCCAAAAAAGTGGTGGGTAAGATTGAAAATTTAATAACCCCACCGGAGTGTATATAGTCAAATAAAGAAAAAGCTTATGGTATCCATATTACATCTCATGAAGCTTGCAGCGGGAGACTTAGCTACACTGGTTAGGCTCCCAAGGATATGTGGCTACACTGGCCATGGTCCATTCTTCATCTTCTTCCCCCTCTTCTTGAGCCGGTTGCACTTGAACTTATAAGGGAATACCCCGCTTCTTGAGGAAAGAGTTGCTAGACCGAGGCATTAGAGTTACCAGGTTGGGGGAGATTGTTTCTTTGTTACTTCTGAGGTGGAGAGCTACATATCACTCACACTGCATGGAAAGATTCATGGTCATTAGAGGTTGTGTATGTAGACTTGTTCTGATCTGGTTTATTGAGGAGTCTTGTCCATAGATTGGTGGAACTTAGAGGCTGTTGAGTTTTAAGCTTAAGTCCAAATAAGGTTCCGACACATTAATAATCCAAATATCTGATCGAGCTCCATAATTCAATTTAATGAAGATAAGTTTAATAATCAGCCTTAATCCGTGTATATTCTCCTCTTTTTTCTTTTTCTTTTTCTTTTTCTTTCTTTCTTTTGCACTTGTTTTTCAAATAAGTGTTTGCTAAGGGACTAGCAAAAGTTAAGTATAGGGGGGTGATGAATACTCATCCATCACTCTTTATTCTTATATTTTATCTACAAAAACCTTTGCAAATGCATGTAGATATGTGTAAATATAAATAATTAGCAAAAGCATGCATTGTATGAAGTTTAATAATTAGCATGTTTTTGTGCAAAAATAAAAGAATAAAGAGACAAAAGAAAAAGAGGAAATATTTAGAATAAATATTGAGCAACCTAACCCAAGGGAGGGCTTAGTATGGGCCTGACCGCATAAAAGCTAAAGTAGAGGGAGATAGGGGCTCATGTGTGTAAATAGACCTGTAAATTAATAAAAAATATTTTCCTCCCAAAAATAGAACAAAAGTGATTTGTATATATTGTATATATTTATAAATATAAAATCAAGATAAAAAATCAAAAAGAAAATAAAAATAGATCACTTGTACATAGTCACCATGTACATAGCCCATTTATCTCTATATTTATTTCACCTTATAAATAAATAAAATTAATTTCCATAAAATTTGTAAATACTCTATCTTTTATGGTGTAAATAAATAAAATGAAAACAATAAAAACAAAAACAAAACAATAACAAAAATTAAAAATAAAAAATAATATTGTAAATATACCATGTATATATATGTACATATGTATTTATTTACTCCTTGTATATAAATAATAAAAATAAAATAAAAATATCTTTTTATTCCTTAATTTATGATATAAGTAAATAAAAATATAAAATGGGGATAAAATGTATAAAAATATCAAATTAAAAATCAAAAGTAAAAATTCAATATTGTATATATACCTATGTATAGTACTATATTGTAAATACCCTATTTTTGTTTGAAAAATTAATTAAAAATCACCAAAAAATAGAAAAAATTAAAACAAAAATATTTCATGTTTTAAGTTTTTAATAATTCGGCCATTTCCTATTTTTAAATTAATTTTATAAATCTTTTTGACGTGGCTGCATTTCATTGGTCCACGGGGATGTTGACCGCCCGGTCAACTCCCCCCTGTGGACCACCTCCCATGGGTTTTAGACGCCCGACCCCGATTCCTCCTCATTTTAGCATCCAAACCCCATCATCCCTCACCTAAACCCTGGGTCCTAATCACTCTCCTACAATCAGGGAACCTCGCCCGATCTTCTGCCTAGGGATCCGTGCTCAATCGAGCCGGACCCGAGCCCTTCTTCCCGGACCTCCCACCTTATAAGAGCCGAGCTCCGCCGCACGATTTCTCCATCTTTGGCTCCCCATTCCTTCATCCCAGGACCTCTACAGCCACCCTCGAGGTGACAGCTCCTGGTTGGTCGTGTCGTAGAGAGGAGAGAGTGACCGGACCACTGATCCGGCGAGCAAGCGCCACCATGCTCCGCCCAAAGCAGGAGATGGAGCATCGGGCCACGACGTCCCACGAGGCGACGACCCAGAGCACCCTCAGCTCGCCCACAGTCGACCCATCCACCCAGGTAGCCGTAGTTTTTGTTCGTTTCGTTTAATTTTCGATTTCGCCAAAATCTCGCCGTCGTCGACCAGCATCGATTCCGGCCACCTCCCACTTCGCATCGATCATCGGACCTCACCCTCACGATCGCCTTCTTCCCACGCACGTTCTCCGCCCCTCCATTCAACCCAGCTCGCACAGGAGCTAGGGTTTTGAGTTCCTCCGCCGTCGCATCACCGGAGCTCGATCGCCCCGCCTCACCGACCACCGTCACCCCTCCTAACGGGGTCG
Source organism: Ottelia alismoides (assembly GCA_037367405.1). NCBI lineage: Eukaryota > Viridiplantae > Streptophyta > Magnoliopsida > Alismatales > Hydrocharitaceae > Ottelia > Ottelia alismoides. The sequence goes on along the minus strand of JAZKJV010004381.1, from coordinate 244,398 downwards.
AGGCACTTTGCCCTCGACCTGCGAGTTTGCTCGTGCACTTTGCAGGGACATCCGAGCCCATCTGAGGGCTTGGACCATTTGAAGCATCAACTCGACCTCCGCCGGCCTCGCCTGAGCTCCCCGGAGCTCCGTCGAGCCATCGGAGGACCCCATTAGACGCGGGAGCCCGAGGCGATTCTTCCCCGATCTTCAGCTGTCCATGAGGAGGTCTCCAGCGCCAGCACGAGTCCGGCGAACTTCGCCGGAGCCCAGTTCTTTGAGGGACCTCCCTGACCGTTCGATCCTCTTCCAGCTCCAGTTTGCATCTTAGCCGTCCATGCCAGGAGCAGCCCCGACCGTTCGATCCTCTTCCAGCTCCAGTTTGCATCTTAGCCGTCCATGCCAGGAGCAGCCCCGACCGTTCGATCCTTGGAGGAGCGATCCTGATTGTCGGATCAGCGAGGCTTAGCCGCAGCGCCTCAAAGCCGTCCGATCCACCACGTGGCGAGCTTCCAACAGTCGATCCGCACTGAGGGTTCCTTGTTGAGGCGCGCCCCTTTTCCAGCCGTCCGATCTCCACGTGGCGTGCATCCGGCCCTCGAATTAATAAAGGGTAAATTTCGCTTTAGGCCCTTAGTTTATTAGTTGTTCTGCTTTAGTCCTGTAAATATTTTAGATAGTTTATTTTAGTTTGGTACATTTGCATTTTGGACTTGTATTTTCTACTATTTGCATTTATACCCCTGCCCGTAGTGTGTCACGTGCGTCGACACGTGCTTATTTGGGATATGTGCATTGATGCCCTTGTAGTTCTGGGATGTTATTAAATGAATGAATCTTTTTAGATAATTGCATTTATGCCCCTGTGCGTGATTTTTATGCGCATGTGTGTTAAATTTGTGGGTAATTTACACTAAGGTCCCCGGGCTTTTAATGCTTGTTATTATTTAGCCCAGGAACTTTATTTCTTTGCAAATAGGTCCCTGTGTGCCCCAAACACGTGCCTCGTGCATGACTTCTTGGGAATTTTACACCGGACCCCCCAGAACTTTTGGTATTTACGTTTAGGTCCCTTTGCAACTGTACCTTGGTTTTGATTTTTAATAAGATATCAAACTAACTCCAAATTCAATGAAAATTGGATACATGGCTCCTGCCATGGCGTAAAATTTTCTAGAATTTTTGGGGATATTTTTTATTTCATTTACTTTTTAGAAAAATTCAAAAACACGCATTTTCTTTACTGTCTGATTTCAAAATTCACAAAAAAATATTAAAACTCATCTAAAAATTATAAAAAAATTAGCTACTGTGTCTTTTGTCTTGCTGGATTTTCTGACCAAATTTGGTCATTTTTCATTACATAAAACTCATAAAAATTACAAAACACTAAAAATCTCGTAAAAATTCTAATAAATAGTCTAAAAATCCAAAAATAATAATTGTGGTGCCTAAATTTTCCTTGTTTCTTTCTCTTTACAGGAAAATTACCTCCAGGCTTATTAGGGGCTTTTAGATATTTTATCTATGTCCCTCAAGCTTGGCTGGACAGTACCTTCATTTTCTTGCATTGTTTTATTTTTAGAAAATGAAATAAAAATCAGAAAAATACTAAAAATTCATTAAAAACAGTAAAAATCATAAAAAAACATAAAAACATTTTTATTTTAAATTTTTAGTTGATTTTTGATGCATTAAATAAATTGTTGTGTTGGCTTGTTTCTTTGATTTCCTTATTTTCTTAGTTAATTAAAAATCCAAAAAAAATTAAAAACAATTAAAAATCCACCAAAAAAACACTTGTATTTTATTTTATTCTTTCTTTTTGACTACTTCGTAGGCTGCAAGGCCATCACGTGCTCCTTGTGTTCGACCCTGGTCGCTATACTAGGTTAATATAATAGCAAGACCGCTTCTTGTGCCTGTTTGATTTTTATCCGATTTGGTGGTCTATTTTTCTCGATTGACACCGCTTGGTGACTTGGGTCGCAACGACCCTTGACGACCTTTTTACCCGAGTGATCAGGCGTGTCATCAGGGAGCTACATTCACTTAAACAGTACAAGGAATGATTCATGGTCATTAGAGTTTGTATATGTAGACTTGTTCTGATCTGGATTATTGAGGAGTCTTGACAATAGATTGGTGGAACTTAGAGGCAGTTAAGTTTTAAACCTAAGTCCAAATAAGGTTCTGACAAACTAATAATCCAAATGTCTGACTGAGCTCCATACTTCAATTTAATGAAGACAAGTTTAATAATCAACCTTGATTCTCCTTCTTTTTCTTTTCCTTTCTTTTCACTTCTTTTTCAAATAAGTGTTTGATAAGGGACTAGCAAAAGTAAAGTATAGGGGGGTGATGAATCCTCATTCATCACTCTTTATTCTTTTATTTAGCTAATTATCTTGGCAAAGCATCTTGTAAATAGTTGTAAATACAATAAATTTGCAATAAGCATGCACTTGTTAATATTCCATAATTAGCATGTATTTGTACAGAAATAAAAGAATAAAGAATAAAAGAAAAAGAAGGAAATATTTATAATAAATATTGAGTGACCCAAACCCAAGAGAGGGCCCAGGATGGGCCTGATCGCCAAATAAAAAAGGTAGAGAGAGATAGGGCCACTTCACCTTGTACATATATACCCTCTATGTATATAAATTATTTTTACAAAAAAAAAATAAGAATGTATTTTTATTCCCTTGTATATATTCCTAAAAATAAAATAAAAATTAGAAAAATAAAATATAAAACTAGAATAAAACTCTCTCTCACCTTGTATATAATACATGTAAATATGTATCTTTCCCTATTTAATTTATACTTGTAAATAAATAATAAAAATAAAAAAAGTATACTCCAAATATTATATTGTAAATAAATAAAATATAAAATTGGGGTATTTGTGTAAAAATAATAACATAAAAATAATTGTACAAAATACATAGGTATTTTATACCGTTATATAATACATTATACTGTATATACCATAATTTATTTTTTTATAAAAATAAATAAAAATGATAGAAAATTAGTTTGGAAAATATTTTTTTAATTTTATACAATTTTTAATTTAAAATCATTTGCTATTTTTAACTGATTTTATGAATATTTTTGTACATCCTATTTTCTCATTGGTCCAAGAGGATTGTTGACTCCGGTCAACTACCCCTCCCGGACTCCCCCTCGTGCGAATCTGGTTTTTGCGCACTTTTCACCACAATATCTAGACCCGATTTGACCACCGTCCACTTCATTTCGAGGCTCCGATTATCGAGGGAAGATCCACGATGTTTGCTCGTTGATTCCTTTAGGGATCCGCCCCTCAATTCGCATGCTCTAGTCGGATTCTTCCGACTACCTAGGACACTCTATAAAGTCTTCATTTGCTTCCCCAACTCCTTAGATCGCGTCGCACCCTTTATGGTACACTAGACACCTTCGCCTTGGTGACAGCAGCCGGAGGCCACTCTTGGAGCTCAGAGAGGTGTTGTGTAGCCGACGCTCACCCATCGTGGCCGGAGAACCACCGTGAGGAGCCTCCTTCGCCAGCCGCAATGTAGACAAGGCCACAACCCTGCCGTCTAACTCCCCTGAAGCTCAGGATCACGTTAGGACCTCCAGGTAGCTTCCAGATCGTTCCTTGCTCCAATATTTGTTCAATCCTTCATTTGCGCTTCGTCGTCGCTCCACCAGCTCCTCCAGCTCCAACCAGCCGTCAGAGCTTCGTCCCCTTCATCTACCCGTTCATATCAACCTACACGCTCACCCTACACCTTCCCACGCAGCATGATCACCATGATCTTGGCTCAAATCGTCAAGATCAGGTCCCCGATCTCCTTCCGTCACGACCGCCGGAGATCAAGACCATCCACCGTCGCTTCTTTGGTTTATCTCTCTAATAACCTGGACCAGAGTATGCCTCCGAGTCTCAGCTTTGCATTGTAGGTCCTATGGAGCCGTAAGAAGCTCTATCGTCTTCCCAGCTGCTCGGCGGAGCTACCCCAGCACCCAGCTCCACTGTTCCGACCATCTGACTGTCCATCGGGCAATCGGAGACCACGACTCGACGCGGAGCACCTCCCCGTAGGTGCTCGACCCATTGATAGTCCGATCGACCAGACAGATTCGCCCAGATAATCGATCGAAGTCCTCCAAGGCCCTGTTCATCCACCATTGTCTGTTGCCGTTGGATGCGGAGCAGCCTTCCAGATCTCATCTGAATCGTCCAACGGAGCAGCTTTTTGACTGTTGATCTGACACCATCTGACAGATCTGCGCCACACGTAGGGAACATTCCCTGACCGTTGGATCAACCATTGCAGAGGAGCAAAGCCGCACGATCACGTCCTAACAGCAGTTGACACCTGTCCCCCACGCGCTTCTCACGTGCAGCCCATGGTTATATTGCACTTTCTTTTCCCCGTTTCTTTTAGTTTATATTTTAGTCTGTAAAATAAAATATACAGTTGGATCATTTTGCATTCAAGTACATGTAGTTTTTCATATTTGCACTTTAGTCTCGCATGTGAGGACCTACGTGCTTCCTCTCGTGTTTATCTTGGTTATTTACACTATGTTCCTTGAACTTCTTTCCTGTTATGTACTGGAGTTCTATTTTCTGTATTTGTAAATATGCCCCTGTGAATGCTGTTTTACAAACATGTGTGGATTTTGATGGAAAAATTGCAGAGGTTATCCCTAGGTTTTCTTGTGTGTTATTGTTTGGTCCCAGGACTTATTTTATTTGCATTTTGGTCCATGTGAGCTGTGTGTCTTGTTTTGAATCAAATAAATATCAAAAGTACTCCAAAAATTCTAAAAATTTACACGTAGCACCTTCTACTATGTAGGATTTTTAGTAATTTTTGTCATCTATTTTGATCTTATTTAATATTTTCTAAAATGAAAAACCTTAAAAAGTGTCTCTGTTTACTTTCAAAAATCCATTAAAAATATAAAAATGTCTTGAAAAATTCCAAAAAAACTTCTTGGGTATCTGTTGTGTTGTGCATTAATTTCTGTGTGATTTTGTTCTATTTCAGTTTATAAACCCCCTAAAAAATTAAAAAAGATTAAAAATCTCATAAAAATCATTAAAAAATCATAAAAAAATAAAAAAAATATGTTTTCTTTTTCTGTTGGTAGATTTCGTTTTGTAGTTTCACATAAAATTACTGCTAGGATTTTGATAGGCAGTTTAGACAAATTTAATTTGCCTTTAGATCCCAGCTGTACATTACCTAATGTTTTTGGCTTTCTTGTGCTTTTAGAAAATCAATTAAAAATCAGAAAAACCCCATAAAATTCACAAAAAACATTTGAATATTTTAAAACATACAATATTTTTGTTCTGATTTTTAGCATTTTTGGACCCTTAATAATTGGTTGGGGTGCCTTCTTCACCTTTTCCTAACTTTTCCTATTAATTAAAATCATAAAAGAAATTAAAAATTAAAAACCACCAAAATTATCTTCATCTTTTTGATTACTTGACTACTTCGTAGGCTTGTCATTCCGTGCTCCTTGTATTCGACCCTATGGCTATACCAGGTTAAATAAATTAGCAGACCGCTTGCCTGTTTTTATTGTTGATTGATCTTGATGGTAGTCTCTCATTTTTCTTGTTGAGCCTGTTCAAGTGATTGAGGTCGCGACGACCTTTGATATCACTTAACCTTAGTTGCTTGGGTCGCTCAGAACTCCGGCGAGGTTGGGCGAGGGTGATCTGGGGGTTCTCCGCGCACGACAAGACCTGCAGTGGGTTGCTCTGACTCGGAGGTAAACTTTGGTCTAGGTTATTAGGGATGAAGAGAAAAGAAGCGATGGTGAATGGGGCTCGATCTCCGGCGGTCGCGATAGAGGGAGATCATGGACCTAATCCTGGTAACTAGGGCTATGATCAGGGTGATCAAGCTACGTAGGATGATGGAGGGTGAGCATGCGACGGTATCTGAACGGATGGGTGTGGATGAAGGAGCTCCGGCCGCTGGTCGAAGCTGGCGGAGCGATGGCAGCATACGGATGAAAGATTGAATCACTAAAGAGCTAGGAAGGGATAAAGGATTACCTGAAGGTCCAGACACGTTCCATAACTCTAGGCGTGATAATCAACGGGGATATGGCCTCCAACAAGTGACAGCAAGCGAGGGAGGCTTCTCGCGGTGGAGGTCCGGCCACGAAGAGCGAGCGTCGGCTACACTGTACCGAATCGACCGCTGAAGGGCTCCTCATACGGTTGTCACCACGAGGAAGGGTTCTAGGGTATCAAGAAGGAGTGAGGCATGAGCTCTTGTCCTAGGGAGGCAGACGAAGGCATTTATAGCAGTCCCAGGTGTTTGGATAGATTGGGCCAAGGCACGCAATCCGAGAAGGATCCGTGCTTCCCTATGGATCCGCGAGGATCTTGGATCCATGGGGAAGGCACGGGTGGAATTTCAGGGCAAACGAGCACATGATCCAACCTAGAGAATGTCGAGAAAGAGGTCCGGTAGAGGGATCGGGTCGGGTCAAGCCCCGGGAAGAGGGTGTTTATCCGAGTCAACGATTCGTCGTCGACCAATCAGACAATCGAATTTACAAAAATATTTACAAATTCAATAAAAAATAGTAAATGATTTTAAATTAAAAAGTATATAAAATGAAAATGTTTGTTTTTTTCAAACTATTTTTTGGTGATTTTTATTTATTTTTTATGAAAAATAAATTATTGTATATACAATATATTGTATTATATACATGTATAATATACCTATCTATTTTGTACAATTATTTTTAATTTATTATTTTTGCACAAATACTCCAATTTTATATTTTATTTATTTACAAAATAATTTTTGAAGTATAAAACAATTTTTGTTTTATTTTTATTATATATTTACATGTATATAATAAATAGAGAAGGAAGTATAAATACATGTATTATGTACAAGTGAGAGAGAGTTTTTATTTTCTTTTATTTTAGTTTTCTGATTTTTATTTTATTTTTAGAAATATATACAAGGAGGTAGAAACATATTTTTGTTTTTATTTTTGCAAAAATAAATTATGTACACCCATGATACATCTATATATAAGGTGGAGTGGCCCTATCTCTCTACTTATTTTATTTGACGATCAGGCCAATGCTTGGCCCTCTCTTGGGGTTCGGGTCACTTAGTGTTTATTCTAAATACTTCCTTCTTTTTATCTTTATTCTTTATTCTTTTATTTTTGCATAAATGCATGCTAATTATGCATTATTAACACATGCATGCATATTGCTAAGTTATTGTATTTACACATATTTACATGATGCATTGCCAAGATAAATAGCAAAAATAAAAGAATAAAGATGATGAACAGGGATTTATCACCCCCTATACTTTACTTTTGCTAGTCCATTAGCAAACATTATTTGAAAAATAAGTGAAAAGAGAAAAGAAAAGAAAAAGAAGGAGACGATTGATTATTAAACTTGTCTTCATTAAATTGAAGTATGGAGCTCAGTCAGACCTTTGGATTATTAATTTGTCGAAATCTTATTTGGGCCTAAGGTTAAAACTCAACAGCCTCTAAGTTCCACCAATCTATGGTCAAGACTCCTCAATGCTCCATATCAGAACAAGTCTACATACACAAACTCTAATGACCATGAATCTTTTCTTGTACTGTCTAAGTGATAATTAGCTCCCCACCTCAGAAATTGCAAAGAACAACCCCCTTAACAAGGTAACTCCAATGCCCTAGTCCAGTAGCTCTTTACTCGAGGAGCGGGGTATTCCCTTCTAAGATTAAGGGCAACCAACTCAAGAAGAGGAGGAAGAAGAGAATGGACCATGACCAGTGTAGTCATTTATCCTTGGGAGCCCAACCAATGTAGATAAGTCTCCCGTTGCAAGCTTCATGAGGTGAGAATGGGTAACATAAGCTTTGCTTTATTTGGCTATATACACTCCGGTGGGTATTTTATTTTCAATCAGACCCACCACTTTTTTGGAGTTTTTCTTTCTTTTGCACATTTTTTTCGATGTGCATATATACAACATATCTACATGGTGCAGCATATATACATAAGGACTTTTTCCTGTTTAGCCAGTAGACTATCCACTCTTTTGAAGCATTATTACAACCCCCAACTCCTGTCTTTAGACCTCAACACCGCCAGACCAAGTTGAGATGTACTTCCTTCAATAAAAGAAGACGAGAGGTTCCGCCTAGAAGTACTAACCTCATATGCTACCCCAAGCCAAAGGAATCTGCCTCCTTACCATCTCATCTGTAGAGAGTTATGTGTAAGTTGCTGGTGCAAGTAAAGCCATTGTCTGTGAGAGTCATGTGTGCGTTGTTAAGTGTTCTACTTAGGCTCATCAAGATTACATGTGCTCATAACCTAGTGGACTCAAAGAATTAAGTCCCAAATGGACCTGAAGAGTCTTACCCCTAAGCCCTATAAGATTCCTCTTAGAATTAGGTGGGGTCTTAACCAAGCTCCATTTTCCAATTTAATTCCAGGCTAGTTTAAATGTCAATCATGATTGAGAAAACTATACAAGTATATATACAAAAATCGTTGAATGCAATTTTTTAAAATTGTGCAAAATTTATGAAAAATGTTTGAATGAACGCATGGATGTTGGTGTTTTGCAAACAATTTACACACATTTACATAAGGGTTTTTGCAAACTTTTGTTTTTCAAACATTTTACAAAACTTTGTACTTTATACATAGTTTTGATATCACAATATTTACAAACTTTTTACAATAAAAACATTTTTATAAACATTTCTATAAAAATAATTTTTATAAATAGCTATGTATGTGCAAGAAAGAATTTAATGTACATGAAAATTTTTAATTTTTTGTGGTTTTTAGGCAAAGGTTTTTTGCCATTATATTTAATAACACACTCACACAAAGTACGAGTTATGGATAAAGTATATAAGAAATATATATATATATATATATATATATATATATGACACCCCTATACTTAGATTGAACAATGTCCTCATAGTGGATCAAGAGCGATGAAGAAGATATAACTCACGCTTAGTATAGGGAAGCGAAAAGGAAAGCTATACTACAACGACGAATCAAAGAATAGAATGAAGAGAGCTCGGTGTTTTTCTCCCTATACTTAGGATCAAGTAATCCTAAGTATAGCGGTTGATGAATCCATGATTCATCATCTTTATTCTTTTATTTTAGCTAAAATCCTTAGTAAAACACGTGTACATATTCATTAATTCTCATTATTTACTATTCACCATCTATTTGTTAATAATGTATATTTATCATTCTTTTTAACCAAAATAAAAGAATAAAGAAGAAAAGAAACAGAAAAGAAATAAAGAAGGATGTATTTATGGAATAAATGCAGACTGACCCAAACCCCGAGAGAAGGTCAAGAATTGACCTGATCGATCAGGAATAAAGTAGGGGGAGATAGGGTCCATAACTTATAAAAATCAAGAAAATCAAATCTCACTTGTACATATTCACCATTTTCCACCTTGCACATATTTTCACATATTTTATTTGTTAATAAAACAACTTCAAATAAAAATATTTACTTCTTGAAAGTTGTGTGTAATAATGTATACTAATTTATAAAAATATCAGAAAAAGTATTTAACTAACAAATAAATAAATAAATACAATGAACCTAAAAAGCCTAAAAATCCAACTTCCCAGGTTCATAACTATTTATAGAAAACTCCAAATTGACCAAACTCACTTTTAAACTTCATTTTATAATTAATACTATTTATTAAAAATATCAAAAAATCGTGGAATAAAATGTGTGAGTTTTGCCGTTTGGACCCCTTTGTATATATGTACATTATGTGTATAAAACTTCTTTATTTTCTATCTATTTATTTGTAACTCCAAATAACTTAATTCTTTTTCTAAAATGTTCATAAAAATACATAAAAAAATACAAAAATCTAATTTAAAAATAATTGTGAATAAATACCAATAAATCTCAAAATCTAAAAGCCGTAAAGCCTAACTTCCGAACCTCATAACTAAGCCATATGAACTCCGATTTGAGTGTACTCACTTTTAAAGTTTATTTTGTAAAAAATATCTATCAAATAAAAGTGGTTTCACTGAAATCAGAGTTAACATGCAAAAAGTAGGTTTTGGGACTTTGTGGGTATACTTGTATATATGTATATATTGTATATATTTTTATTTATTTGTGCACATATTGTACTTTTAAATGTTTTTTATATATTTATTTTATTATAAAAATAAAAATAAAAATTATAAAATCTGAAAATAATCAAAAATAAAATAAAGTATGTATCATATATGTATTTTATACCTATTAATAAAGGTACTTATTTATTTTACCTTATTTAATTAATTTATTTTATTTATTAAAAATAACCATAAAAATATTTATTAAATTATTAACATTATTTATTTTCATTATTTTGTAATTTAAAACTACTTATTTATCTATTTATTTATCTCTTATTTAATCTGTTGTTTCGTCCTTTTCCCTATTTCGTCTTTTTCCTCCATTCAGCACAAATAAACTGCTCGTCAAGACGTTTTCTCCAAATTTTCTAGAGCGAGTTGTTAATCGAATCGAGTTGATTTCTTCACCAAAATAAAGAGCGCACAACTCTCATTTTCGCCTAAATAAAATTTCGAATTTCCCGCCTCGTTTTGTGCGCCGAATTTTCATCCAAAAGTTGACGTTTCTCATCTTATAAATAAAGCCTCGTCTTCTTCCTCCTCCCATCTTTGGCACTTCCATCCTCCTCGAAGGAGCTCCGATCATCGTGAGTGATAGCCGACCTTCGTTGCAGTGAGGAGAGGACGCGAGGGCCTCTGATCCGGCGATCCGTCGCCGTGCTCCGCCTCCGGCGAGCCCAGCCTCCGGCCAAGACGATACGTCGAGGCAATGACCCGAGGATCTTCGATCCTCAGCCCAGGCAAATCCACTCCATCTTTGTAATCTTAGGTTTAATTTTCATTTCGATTTTGGCTTGAAGCTCGTGAAATCTCATTTGTTGTAGATCTAATCTCTGTTTTTTGCCGACCAATTCGAACACCAAATCACCTTCGATCCCCTCCATTTCCTATTCTATCTATCCAGATCTGATCCCCTTTGACCATACACGGTGTTCAGAGATTGTAGTTCCTTTCATCACCCTCGCAAGAACCACCCCGCTCATCAATTTCTGATTTGTGTTTTGGTTGAGATCTGCATTCTCGAGTGTCCGAGATAATTCGCAGGAGTTGTTCTAGAGCACCTACAAAGGACTACCATTGTTGAAATTTAGCCTCCTGCGCACTGGCACTGAACCGTGGCCGAAGATCTAAAGCATCAATAGCCGATCATCTACGCCTTCAAGTTTGTGAGAGAAACTCGTGTTTGTTGATTCAACTTGATCAAAAAAGGTAAGATTCCACGGAAATGCAATTTGTTGTGCATGCTATTTCCACGTTGGAAATAAAAGGTATTGGATGGAATTTGGATTAGAAATATTTCCAAAATATTGAGGTCTGGAAATTCCATTCGACGATTTCATAGATCTGAATGGGTGCTACATTCTAATTGAGCTCCCATTTATTCCAAATCGAGAGAGAAATTTCAGATTTGCAGGTACATAAAAGGGGAAGCTGAGATCCACATCATCTAGAGCAGTAACGCATGCACCTACAGCAACGTAGTGCGGTACCTGGAGTGATCAGATCCATCGAGACTCAAAGATCGCCGACGCTACCCGCGAATCCTCAGTCGGAAGAACAAATTTCCTTTCCAGATCGCGTGTGATCATCCGAGCAGATCTGCCCAGCCGTTGTCCACCCGTGTTCTATCCACCGCCTGTAGCCCTTTGGGGAAGAACACGGCTGATTCAGAACTTACAACAACCGTTGATCGACTGCACATCTGACGGACGTCTTCTCACCACTTGACGGTCACGTGAATCTCACATCTTCTGGGTAATTTGCTAAGTTCTCCCTCAGCCATTATTGTATTTGCGCACAGAAGTTGGACAAGTTATTGTCATGTAATCTGCATATCATTTGCTGCAAAATTTGCATACATACCTCTATTTCTTTCTATGTCATCATTTGTTTAGTAATTTTAACAATTACAAATTATTCCCTGGTGGTAATGGTATTTGCAAAGTGATTCATTGCTAGGCACATAATCTGCACGTACACATTTTGTGAATATTGCATATCTACCCTGCTTGATTTTGGTGTTATCATCTGTTGAAAACTTTTGTTGAAATTACGGTTCAGTCCTCCATATCTAGATGTTACATTGTGTCTTGATTTGCATGAAATAAATATTATATTGTCTCCAAAAATTCTATAAAAATTATATCAAGTTCCTGTTGTGTTGTTCTTCATCATATATTTTTTTATTGCAAGTTTCTTTTATTTGCTATTTTTAATAATTCAAAAACTCCTAAAAAGTGTCTGTTTACATTAAAAACCAATAAAAATTAAAAGGATACAAATTCACACAAATCGAAGAGTAGCTTGCTTAGATTCCATCTTTTATTTCACTGCTTGTCTTTTAATTGAATAACCCTTGCTTAAATAACTGTTGCCTCCTTGAGTTCGACCCTGGGAGCTATACCAGGTTAATAATTAAATAGTAAAAATCCATCATCTTCATTGATTTCTCTGATTCGGATTTAATAATTTTTTTGATTCAGTCGGTTTTTCTTTGGGTACAACGACATTCTCCATTAATAAACTAAAACCCAAGTGAGATTTCTGACCAATCAAAATGGCGTCGTTGCCAGGGAGGCACGGCGAGGGTAGTTAGGTCTTCTTTTCCTTCTGCTCTTGGTTTGTGTATATACTTGTTATTCTTTGCTTGTTTGATTTTCTGCTTCATTTTATTTGATATATTTTTCATAAATGTGATCTGACATATCTTTTGTTTCTCTCTTTCTTGCGAGGGTTCGACGAGCGAGGGCGGTATTCCTAGGAGCGTCGACGCACCCGAGCGAAGCGGAGGCGGCTCGTTTCTCCATCGAGCCGCAGGAGAGCGTAGGAGAAGAGGAGCAAAAGATTTGGAAGATCCTTTGAGGACTTTTAGCATTTTATTCCATTATCATTCTTGTAATAAGTTGTAATAATTCTAGGACTTTGGACACTTGACAGATTTCGGGGTCTGTTTCGCCAAGTGCCGGTGCACTTGGGGGACCTCACCGTGTTTTGTTTTTATCGCTTTATTTTCTTTTTTTTCACGTGGATTTTTGTGCTTGAGACCCTAGATTTAGGTTTCTATTTGATTGAGCCAGGTAGCATTAGGTCCAAAGCCCCTAATAGAATACATGTTCCTATAGAATTCGCTTGGACTTAGACAAATAAATCTGTGCTTCACGATAATAGAAGTCCCTGTTTAGGACGGTTCTCGCATTGCATTCATATAGATTAGTTTAAATTTATGTGCGGATCATATTGCATGTAGACTGCTGGAGAAAGGTACGCCTTCTATCTCGTGCATGCATTCATAGATTTCATCGCGCATCGGCTTTTCCGTATTCCTCCGTCTGTTTTCGGGACTTAGGAATAAAAAAGAAATCGAAAAATTCGTTAGACGTTTCATTGAAAATATCCAAAAAAAATAAAAAATCAAAAAATTAAAAATTGGGACTGCTAATTGAACTTGATCATAAAATTAAACGTAACTGATTCACTTCATTATTTTGGGAGAGCAATTCTCTCATTGTCTTCGCTTTTAATTGCTCGCGTACACACTAAGGAATAGTGCCCCAATCCCATTAAGCCTCCTAAGTGTTTGTACAACATTTTATTTGTTGGACATGTGAGCCCACGGCGAGCCATTATGCAATAAATGTTATTGTGAATATCATTCCCTGATCTGAAATAAAGAATAAATAATTTGCATAATAGGTCCCTCTGTACAATTAGGGTTATGTACCATGGCTGTCTTAATGATCATACAGCTATTGATTCAATTATTGAATCATAGAGGCTGTTGTTTGGATGAATATCTAAAGGGTTAGATTGAGGACTCATCAAGCACCGTCAAATGATTATTAAGATGTGATCTCCAACCTGAGTAGGAGATGGCAATCCTTTCTCACATAGGCTGATATCTGACCGGCCTCTTGATGTAGGTCCTCTGCATAGGAATAGAGATTCGGAGGTGTCAGATTAGTTAGGTCAATGGGTTGACTTAACGAGATCGAGATAACCTAAGTCCTATGTTGAATGTTGTCACAGCATAGGCATGCATCCTCTGACCGAAGACAGATGTATTGCTATATGTCTGAGTATGTACATTTGACAGACCAATAGGTTGATGACCTAACCAAGGTCTATACACCAGCGCGTTGATGTGCATATAAGGGCATATGAGTAATACGATCTCTCAAAGGGATCATACAGGTTCACTACTGAACCGGAAGACATGAGCTCACTCATGAGAGATTGGGAAGAATCAAATTCCGTGTACGGTCGTCTTGCTTTGGAAGCTTGACTGAATTTGTAGGTTTGATATATACTTTTGGAAAGTATATGATCAAGACCTAGGTATGATATATGCTTTTGGAAAGAATATGATCGATACCAAATCCCAATGATCAAATGAGAAACTTAGTGATCAAACCCTGAAGAAGATAGTGTAAAATTGATCTTGATCTTCGGGTTGACCATGGGTTTTCCAGTATGCAGGATGTACAGGTATTGGGAATACCTGAAGGGTGATGTGATCATAAATGATTGTATATCCATGACGCTTCCATTCCGAGGGAGTGATGAAACAGGTATGGATTTTAGTGACTCCTTCCAGTAGAGAAGCAATCTGATCTTAGTCCAAGTGTTGGACATTGATCTGAATGAGATTCAGATTCAATGAGAAGATTGGATTTGCGGTCTTGATTTAATCAAGCATCTGTGGGAGGTTCGTACGATCTGGATTTGAGACGAGATCTCAACATCCAAGTCACTATACGTGGAATAATACAATCGCCATGTCCTTATCTCCAAGTATCCGCGGAGAAAGCACATTATTCATGAAAGGGTTCAAGAATAATTCTTTTGATGAAATATCCAAGCAAGGACTTGATGATTAAATAAGATTTAATTATCAAGTTTGATATGAATATAATTCATATTGTGAAAATGATTATCTAAGATAATTAAATGGGATTTAATTATCAAGGATTAAGAGAATGTGGATAACACTATCCATGATGTATGTGTATTATAAATATGATTTATAATATATATATATATAAGAGAGAGAATTTATGTGAATAGCATTTGTTAATTAATAATGTGGATTAGATTCACATTTATTAATTAATTGGAAATGCAATTTACTAACTAGTTTGGATTGTGAATATGATTCACATAATATTCAATGGCATGATTGAAATATTCACAAATTAATTGGGAATTAATTTGGTGAATATTTTTGTGAATACAAAATTAATTAAGGAATAATAAGATAAATAAAAAAGGAGCCAAAATTGACCACCATTCATAGGTGGTGTCACCCATGAATTGTTCATGGGTGACGCCCCCCAATTTTAGGGAGGTTGGTTGACTCCATTTTATTTATCACATTATCTCTTAATTAGTTAATGTTAAATTAAATTATGTTGATAATGTTGCAACATTTTTTAATTTAAATTAATGTTGTTGGTTTTAACCAACAACAATCATAGCCATTGATTTAGCATGGACCAAGCATAGCCCTTGGATCCATGTGTCCCATGGATTGAGATCCATTGGATCTTAAACTAGTATAAAAGGAGGGCTAGGGTAGCCTTTCCAAGTTACAACATTCTTGAGTTGAAGAAATCTACTCTCTCTCTCTCTCTCTCTCTCATTCTCGTGGGGTCTCCCTAATATTCAAGTGGCCGTCCACTTTGTGTATTAGGAAGGAGATCATTTTGCTATGCCTCGACGCTTGGATCTTCGTCAAAGGATTGCGGGAAGGACACAACTCATCATCGTGCCCGCAAGCGCATTCTCCGTGGGTCGGACTTAAGATAGGAGGATCTCTACTTTGGGATCTCGCGATCACAACCACGCTTCAAGAGGTATTCCTTGTACTTTGTGGTTTGATGAAACGATCCGAGAAGTGTTCTCGTGATCATGTGGTTTCATCTTTAGATTTAAAAATTTTAATATCCGCTGCATCTAGCGACTAGTGCGACTAGTTGCTCCGATTGCATACGATGTGATCGACACGCTTCCGTGATGCGTTTGAGGATTCACAATATCCTTCAAGTGGTATCAGAGACATAGGTCGAATAAGGTTTTGGATATGATCCATAGACCTTAGACGATTTGGTTCTTGAAAGGGTTGCGAAATTTTACTGCATTTCAATTTTTCGCACCTCTGTAAAATTGAATTTTTCGGCTCTGTTTAAAATGTTTAAACACGAAATTTTGAATGGGATTTTGTTCCCCATTAAACAAGGAAACTGTAGGACTTGAGTTTACTAAATTTGGACTTTATTTGCTCAAGATATGACTTTTTGAATATGACTATATTCACTGTTGCGGGAACTGCGGATTTGAACGTAATTAATGAGATGATTACGGTTTTAATACCTCTTGAAATGCGTGAATTATCACTTGGATTCTTTAATAAATCAAATAGGCAATCTTTGGAAACTGAGTTTGCATTTTTTGGATTTAAATTGATCAAGATAAGTTAATTTTAGTGATTGGGGGTCACTGCTGGAAATTAACAATTTCTTGATCTTGAACCTTGTGATATGTCATTCAATTATCATGATGAAAATTAATTGTTAATTTTCTGGAATAATTAGTGATAAATATTTGTGAAATATTTAAAGAGATAATTATTTCATTGAATGACATTTGCCTAAACCACAATGATAAGATATTAGATCTTGATCATTGGTTCATCAACAAACATTGCTTTCATGAAAACCATAGTTTATCCTACAATTGTTGTAGGACAACTTTTACATGAAAACCCCTTTTTTGCTTGAATAGGATTGGGGATTTGTCTAGCAAATCTCCTTATAATAAAAAATGTTTTGATTTATATTATATGGTATAATTTCGGTTGAAAAACCGATGAACATCTCAAAGTACATGATGGTCTATCTGGTATTATCCTTTCCCGAGGCGGATGTGGTGCCTAGTCGGAGAGCATTGGGGTAGCGGGTTGCAACGTATGTGGTCTGTCCCACTCTCGTCAGTACTGGCCATGACAGCGGGTAGGGTCTGTATAATACCGGAGACAGACAATGTGTATTTTTCTAATTATTAAAATTCGAATAATACGTACTTTGAGTATATACCTACTATTCAAGTAAAAGACATGTTTGTTGATTGATGATTGGATTAATGATTAATTTAATATGATTAAATTAATTATATCCAATAAACACTCTATCATGAATAGATGTGTATTTCCCTTGGAAAAGTTAATTATGTGAATATGATTCACGATAATTAATTATACAATTTGAATATGAGATGGAGGATCACATAAGTGACATCCATGGTCTCCCGTCAAGGCAAAGGATTCCGTCGCCAGTTGTTGTGTATAGGAGAAGCCTGTCTGAAGTGACAGATCCTATATATGATTTAATTGGATCAGGTTCTTTGCTTCTCGAAAGAGTAAGGCTGTATACGTAGTGACCCCAATATCGGGTCCTCATATTATTGGGGCGATATTGGATTGCGTATAGCGAGTATTAAGCCTGTTGACGGTTGGTTCAATTAATGACGGGTCAACATCATCTTACGGGTGGCGGGCCCGGGTGTTAAAGACCGAATTGGGAAATGCAAGTTGGACTTGCAAGGCGGAATGTGTTCCCGCTTCTTTTTATCCGAGTTGTAGGTTCTCATATTATTGGGATGCAACAAAGATAGGAAAGGAGATCCCAGATCTTGCTAGAGATATAATGGTAAGAATATCTCTTACATTGAAAGTGATTAAGGGAATGAACTTTCAGTGTTGACAAGGCAAGACAACTTTGATATAAAAATTCCTAAATCAAAGTAAAACATGTATATATAATTTATATACCCTTATGCAAAATTTCTTATTTCAGATAATCCTTCATTAAACCCACTCAATGTTATACTCAATAATAACCAGTAAAAATATCTTGGATTGGACTCATGATCCAGATATTGTACTTGCAATTGGACACATAATATATGTGGTTGCAGTGTGCAAGTCCCCTCAACATAATGAGGAAGGACAATTAAATAAGACAATAAGACATCACCTTAGGGTTTGTATGTCTCTGTAGTCTTGATCTTTCATCGAATGTACTTTGGAAGTGACATGTCGATGGTGATCGTAATTGTCGAGTAATCCTTATAAAATAAAAGAAGATATTTTGGCATATATGCTCTAGACATTTAATCATGAATGACATGGTTCTCTGCATTATACAGAATGGTGGCTCGAAAGAGATGATGTATTCAAAATGTTTGAATACCTACCTGAACCTAAGTCTTTAAGAGTTAAGATGTATGTAGATATGATGAGTGTCATCATTCTATTATCTATACTCTAGTCATTCATGAAGCTTCATAATATTCATATTGTATGAATTTAATGAAGCATGTATAAATGTTGAAATGCTCTTGTATTGAAATCTTTGAATTCAACATAAGAGATTCTTTGTCTTGAACAATGGTTGTTTATAGATGGAGAGAGCGCAGTGGAAGCATGGGTCGGACCCGAGTAAGAAGGAAAGTCAAAGAGTTGACCTACTTCTGTAACTTCCATATGACATCCAAAGAGTTGGATGAATGCCAATACTGCAATAAGTTGATGTGTTGATAGTATGACTATCAAGTCTATCTAAAATCCTTAGTGATGGACTCAGATAGAGCATCAGAATAATCTACAGATAATCATTGACTTTGACTTTCTTATTTCATAAGATAAAGTATGACAATTGTATCCCAATCTTCTAATGACATTTGCAATTGGTTGCAGGTATACATTAAAAGATTAGAAATTTGATCTCAAGGTTTTATAGTCATCTGCATGGATATTGCTGTAATTGTTGCAGCAATCGCTATTGGATAGATAGACTTCATATTCTCAGTGGGAGAGCCCTTAGTCTTAGAGAATGTCTCTATGACCTAGATATTAGAATACACCCATTGTTTGTTTCTAAATGTTGGAAATAAACATGAATTCTGAGATAGAACTATCATAAAGAGTTATGATGGAAATATTTCAGATAGTAATCTAACATCTAGTGGACTCCACAAAATTAGAAAATTAATGAATGGTTCATTAAGTTTTCTAATACTGAAAATCAAACCTTATAAGATCAATAGGAGGATGAAGATCATTTGACAATGATCTGGCATCAAGTCTTGGACATATGTCTGCTGATGTGATCAATAGACTAGTAAGATATGAAACTTTAGAATGTCTAAAATTTCAAATCTTACATACTTATGAATATTGTATTCAAAGTAAAATGTCCACTACACCCTTCTCAGGGAATGGTGTTAGATGTCGAGGTATTCAAGATCTCATACATACTGATGTATGTAGATCATCTATATCATAGTAAACATTATGGATATGTGATATCTATTGATGATTATGTATGATATAAGATTTCTTCTCTTCACCTAAGGAACCTTTGAAATGTTCAAAGATTTCACAATTTTGGTTTAGAACCAAAGTTTTAAAGAAGATTAAATGAATTTGATCTAACCAAGGTAGCAAGTATCTATTAGATAAAATTCAAGGAATACCTTATGGAGATATGAATATCATTTCTATCTCAATCCTCCTAATACACCTCAACTCAATGGAGTTGTAGGGAGATACAATTGGATCATGTGTGACATGATTTGGTCAATGATAAATTTTTTAGCATAATTTCCTCTTAGTTTCCAGGTATATATATGTAGTAGAGACTACACTATATATCCTTAAAAAGGTTCCATGCATGTAAACTGGAATCGAGCACTTGGGAGTGCTACTTCATTAGGAAAATAAAGGATGGTATTGGATACCTACTTTATGACCTTGAGATTTTTAAAAGATCTCATCTCTGAGAATGTGATTCTTGGAGGATTGAGATTCTTGAGAATCAAGATGAAAATGAAGTGAAGGAACTCATTTAATCTTGAGATGACAATGAGGCTCCTGAAATCGGAAACTAAAAGGATAATTAAAGATGAAACATTAATACCTCTTCAAATGAGTTGGGGATGTATTCCATGTGTCAGTTAAGTCTGAGAGTGATCGGACTTCATGTGATGAAGCTCCTAAGGATCATGACATGGAAAGATGGATATTAGCAATAAAGTCTAAAGTAGACTTCATATACAAGTGTTGTATATGGACCCTCGAGGATCCACCTATATGGGTAAGACCCATAAAGGTGTAAATGGATCTTCAAGAGAAGAGGGAACCTGATGAGAAGGTAGAGACCTTCAAAGCTCGGTTCGTAGTCATAAGCTACACATCGGAAGAGAAGACATTGCTTGCAATGAGACTTGCTCTTCGGTAATCATGCTTAAAATCATCAGAATATTGCTGACCTTAGCTACATAACTTGACTATTGCATCTTCAAGATGTAAGTCAAAATTGCATTCCTCTATAGAATACCTCTCTGAGGATATTCACATGAAGTAGCCCCAGGGCTTCATGTTTGGGGAAAGTAAAATTGTGAAAGCTAAAGAAATCCATCTATGGACTCAAATAAGCTTCTTGTAGTTGGAACATAAGATTTGATGAAAATTATAAATGTTATGATTTCAAATAGAATCTTGATGTACCATGTGAAGCTTAGTGGGAGTACCATTGTGTTCATCGTGCTAAATGTAGATAATATCCTAATCATTTGGAATGATATAAGGATGATAATAAGTGTTTTATAGACTGGCTATTCCATACCTTGAGATATGATCTCAAGAATACCTCTTAGATCTTAATTCTGAAGGTGTTCAGAAGAAAAGAAAAGAGGGTGTTGGGACTGTCACATTTGTAGTACACCTTGGACATATTCCATTCTTGGAAATTCCAAGAAAGGCTTCCTTCCCTTGAGATTTGGTACTGACCTATCTAAAGGGATAGCACCTCAAAGAGTTGAGGAAGTGAATGCTAGAACCGCTTGCACCTGTGCATCAGTTACGAGAAGCTAAATGTATACTAAATGTGTATAAAAGCCAGATATCTGCCATGCAGTGGGAGTAGTAAACTGTTACTAATCCTATTATGGAGATAAAACACTTGATTGCAGTAATAACGATATCTTCAAAGATGACAAGGCTTTTGAGATAGTGATCTCAAAGTCATATCTTCAAAAGCTTAAGACTTTATAGATAGAGATCTAAAAGGTCTTAACTGTGGATACCTTGAGAGATAGTGATCTCCCGGAATAAGGGTATTCTGATAAGGATTATGGAAATACTGGTTATAATAATTATTAAGCAATAGTGACAAGGACACTATAATTGCTTTGTCAAGATTGAGTATTGGTTGCATTAGATGCAACATTCGCATTGGATGCGAGTACTGTTACCTAGGGATATGCAAGTGCCGTAAAAAGACTTGGCATAGTCTTTTGGGAACAGAGTGACTGATCAGCTTACCTAGCTATTTTTCTAAATAGCATATGATTGTCACATGAGTGTGGGTTAAATGATTAGCCCATTAATGGCTCTTTGGGCTAGTGGGAGATTGTTGGACATGTGAGCCCACGGCGAGCCATTATGTAATAAATGTTATTGTGAATATCATTCTCTGATCTGAAATGAAGAATAAATAATTTGCATAATAGGTCCCTCTGTACAATTAGGGTTATGTACCATGGCTGTCTTAATGATCATACATCTGTTGATTCAATTATTGAATCATAGAGGCTGGTGTTTGGATGAATATCTAAAGGGTTAGATTGAGGACTCATCAAGCACCGTCAAATGATTATTAAGATGTGATCTCCAGCCTGAGTAGGAGATGGCAATCCTTTCTCACATAGGCTGATATCTGACCGACCTCTTGATGTAGGTCCTGGAATAGAGATTCGGAGATGTCATATTAGTTAGGTCAATGGGTTTACTTAACGAGATCGAGATAACCTAAGTCCTATGTTGAATGCTGTCACAGCATAGGCACGCATCCTCTGACCGGAGACAGATGTATTGCTATATGTCTGAGTATGTACATTTGACAGACCAATAGGTTGATGACCTAACCAAGGTCTATACACCGGCGCGTTGGTGTGCATATTAGGGCATATGAGTAATATGATCTCTCAAAGGGATTATACAGGTTCACTACTGAACCGGAAGACATGAGCTCACTCATGAGATATTGGGGAGAATCAAATTCCGTATACGGTCGTCTTGCTTTGGAAGCTTGATTGAATTTGTAGGTTTGATATATACTTTTGGAAAGTATATGATCAAGACCTAGGTATGATATATGCTTTTGGAAAGTATATGATCGATACCAAATCCCAATGATCAAATGAGAAACTTAGTGATCAAACCCTGAAGAAGACAGTGTAAAATTGATCTTGATCTTCGGGTTGACCATGGGTTTTCCAGTATGCAGGATGTACAGGTATTGGGAATACCTGAAGGGTGTCATAAACAATTGTATATCCATGACGCTTCCATTCCGAGGGAGTGATGAAACAGGTCTGGATTTTAGTGACTCCTTCCAGTAGAGAAGCAATCTGATCTTAGTCCAAATGTTGGACATTGATCTGAATGAGATTCAGATTCAATGAGAAAATTGGATTTGCGGTCTTGATTTAATCAAGCATCTGTGGGAGGTTCGTACGATCTGGATTTGAGATGAGATCTCAACATCCAAGTCACTATACGTGGAATAATACAATCGCCCTGTCCTTATCTCCAAGTATCCGCGGAGAAAGCACATTATTCATGAAAGGGTTCAAGAATAATTCTTTTGATGAAATATCCAAGCAAGGACTTGATGATTAAATAAGATTTAATTATCAAGTTTGATATGAATATAATTCATATTGTGAAAATGATTATCTAAGATAATTAAATGGGATTTAATTATCAAGGATTAAGAGAATGTGGATAACACTATCCATGATGTATGTGTATTATAAATATGATTTATAATATACATATATAAGAGAGAGAATTTATGTGAATAGCATTTGTTAATTAATAATGTGGATTAGATTCACATTTATTAATTAATTGGAAATGCAATTTACTAACTAGTTTGGGTTGTGAATATGATTCACATAATATTCAATGGCATGATTGAAATATTCACAAATTAATTGGGAATTAATTTGGTGAATATTTTTGTGAATACAAAATTAATTAAGGAATAATAAGATAAATAAAAAGGAGCCAAAATTGACCACCATTCATAGGTGGCGTCACCCATGAATTGTTCATAGGTGGCGTCACCCATGAATTGTTCATGGGTGACGCCCCCCAATTTTATGGAGGTTGGTTGACTCCATTTTATTTATCACATTATATCTTAATTAGTTAATGTTAAATTAAATTATGTTGATAATGTTGCAACATTTTTTAATTTAAATTAATGTTGTTGGTTTTAACCAACAACAATCATAGCCATTGATTTAGCATGGACCAAGCATAGCCCTTGGATCCATGTGTCCCATGGATTGAGATCCATTGGATCCTAAACTAGTATAAAAGGAGGGCTAGGGTAGCCTTTCCAAGTTACAACATTCTTGAGTTGAAGAAATCTACTCTCTCTCTCTCTCATTCTCGTGGGGTCTCCCTAATATTCAAGTGGCCGTCCACTTTGTGTATTAGGAAGGAGATCATTTTGCTATGCCTCGACGCTTGGATCTTCGTCAAAGGATTACGGGAAGGACGCGACTCATCATCGTGCCCGCAAGCGCATTCTCCGTGGGTCAGACTTAAGGTAGGAGGATCTCTACTTTGGGATCTCGCGATCACAACCACGCTTCAAGAGGTATTCCTTGTACTTTGTGGTTTGATGAAACGATCCGAGAAGTGTTCTCGTGATCATGTGGTTTCATCTTTAGATTTAAAAATTTTAATTTCCGCTGCATCTAGCGACTAGTGCGACTAGTTGCTCCGATTGCATACGATGTGATCGACACGCTTCCGTGATGCGCTTGAGGATTCACAATATCCTTCATTATCTTCTCACCTAACTCTAAAACATAAAAGATAAAAAGACCGTACATTTGCGGTTCTCACTTTGCGTTGAGTAGGTGAATTGGGGTTTGCATTGTGTTTGTATGTGATTGGTGTGAGTTTGTTACGATCATCATCTCTAGATCATCAGCAGTCACCTTTTGTTTCC
Organism: Ottelia alismoides; assembly: GCA_037367405.1. Lineage (NCBI taxonomy): Eukaryota > Viridiplantae > Streptophyta > Magnoliopsida > Alismatales > Hydrocharitaceae > Ottelia > Ottelia alismoides. The sequence continues at coordinate 220,134 of JAZKJV010004381.1, read as the reverse complement.
CTTCTCATCTACACTCTGCTTTCTTCTCTTTTATCCCTCCCTCCCAACCTTATTTGTCTTCTCCCCTTATCATTTCTTTCGACTCTTGATGATGGATCGATGTTCTCTTCAGCCGGATCTTGCGGCTCCAATTTTTCATCGACATCATTCCCGTTTGCCTTCATGTGAGGTAGGAACTCCGATCAACCTCTATTCTCTTTCTCTTTCTTCCTCTACTCTATTCCCTCTTTCTACCGGGCATGCTGATCTTGGAGTTGACACATGCAGAGATCACATTGACCAGTTGCGAGCTTCAGACGACTTCTATGTTAGGATGACGGATGAGCAGATAGATCATGGAGTGCAGTCAGCTTCTACATTGAGTCCCTTCATTCTAGGCTTAGAGTTCATTCAGCTTCTGCTGAAGTTTTCAGGGGAAGTGCACGAGGAGCCATATCTTCATCTTTCTGAGTTTGGGGAGTTTTGTAGATCACGATCATATTCAGATATCACTTCTGAGGAGTTACAGCTTATGACCTTTCCTTTCACACTTCAGAGTAGAGCCAAGAGTTGGCACAGACGGCTGGGAAGGAAGTTTGCTACGTGGGGTGATTTACGGTCATTGTTCTTGCAGAGATTCTACCCCCAGCGTAGAGTAGATATGATGCGGTCTTTCATCACGGATTTTTCAGTAGACCCCCAGGAGCCATTGCATGATTCGTGGCTGAGGTTTCTTGACCTCTTGAGGAGATTTCCCAAGCACGGACTTTCACTGACATACCTTATTGAGATCTCCATGCGGGGGATGACCGCGGATCAGATAGCACTGGTGATTACCTCATGTGGCGGTTCACACCGCAGTTCCGACGTTAAGTTACTTGATGCCATCTCGAGATCACTTTTACAGAGCCCATCTTCACGAGATGCCATAGTCGGGACAACACATGAGGATGTTGCAGTACCAGTTGGGCGTGCCGCCATACATGAGGATACAGCTTCTACACACCCGATCGAAAACTATACTTAGGGTAGAAGATCCCTAAGTATAGAAAAGAATATCAACAATTGAGGGACAAGAGAAAGAATAGAAGAAACTGAGACAAATATATACAAGATAAAAGGGCGACATCACTCCCCCTATACTTAGGGTGAAGGATCCCTAAGTATAGGCAACAACAAGAGTAATGAAACGGAACGAGAATGAACAACTCGGTGTCTACACCCCCCTATACTTAGGATAGAGTACATCCTAAGTATAACAAAAATAACCTAAGTATAGCGGGCTGTACATAAAGGGAAACTCGAGTGATAGGATGTATAGGGTTTACGTCCACGACCAGTGGCTCATGATCTAGATATGGTTTGAGCCGTTGTCCATTAACACGAAAGGTAGACTCAGATGACATTTCATATATGTCAATACTCCCATTGTCATGTACCTTTCGAACCAGTTATGGTCCCTTCCACTTGCTCTGCAAATTCCCTGGAAATAATCTAAGCCTGACATCAAACAATCATACTCTCTAATCTAACTCAAATTTCTTATTGCTGATATGAGAATCATGCCATTCTTTCACTCTCTCCTTATACTGTAGGCTGCTCGAAAAGGTTGAATCTCTAAGCTCCTCCAAGGCCGCCAATTCTGCCTTTCTTTGATCTCCTATACTCATTAGATCCAATAATATATTAGTGACAGTCCAAAGTAACTTGTGCCCAATCTCAACAGGTAAATGGTAGGGTTTGCCATAAATGAGACGAAAGGGAGATGTACCCAAAGGAGTCTTGAAGGAAGTCCGATATGCCCACAAGACCGAGTCCAAAAGCTGTGACCGATCCTTTCGGTCTGGGCAGACTACCTTATGTAATATCGTCTTGATCTCCCTGTTCGATACTTCAGCAAGGCCATTGGTTTGAGGGTGATATGGAGTGGCTACACGATGGTCAATGCTGAACTTGTTAGCAAGGGTTTTTACATTGTCGTTGACGAAATGAGACCCCCCATCAGATATCAAAACTCTAGGTACCCTGAATTGTGAAATGATATGCTTCCTTAAAAATCTACAAACAGTCCTAGCATCTGCGGTTCGGGCGGGGATGGCCTCAACCCAACGACTAACATAATCCACGTCCAACAAAATGTACTCAAATCCCTGCCTCTTAGGGAATGGACCCAATAAATCAATGCCCCATGCATCAAAAACCACACAGAAGTGAATGAGCTACATCTGCATCATGTCGCACTGTCCACAAGTGCCCATCCTCTGACAGTCAATATACCTCTTCACGAATTCATCAGGATCCTTGAAGAGGGTAGGCCACCATAGGCTGAATTAGAGCACTTTATGTGGTGTTCTCCCAGAGTGATGTCCCCCTGCCTCCAGCTTGTGGTAGTAGGTGAGGACGCTATGGTGCTCCTCCTGAGGAATGCACCGATGCCAGACGCTATCCCCTCCTTCATGATAAATGATGGGATCCTCCCAATGGAAAGACTTGGCCATCGCTAGGAAGGTCACAAGTCGCTGCCTAGGACAACCTTGTGGAACATTTTTGGCAACAAGATAGTTCACAATGTCAGCATACCACGGGAGTGAGGCAATAGCAAGGATCACCTCATCTGGGAAGGTCTCAGAAATAGGATCGATATGCTCAGATTCTTCAAGATGCTCTAATCGAGAAATATGATCCGCCACCACATTCTTGACTCCAGGCATATCCTTAATCTCAATATCAAACTCCTGGAGTTGAAGGATCCATCTAGTCAATCTCGTTTCGGCGTCCTTCTTTGCCATGAAGTACCTGATGGCAGTTGATGAACCGCAAAATCGACCCTTTAAGAGAGTGTTTTTAGCACTCGGGATCATCATCGTAGTCGAGCCGATTTTGGTCATCAAAGAGACCATCTCATTGATATATGTCAAATAAGAATGCGATGGTCATTAATTTTTATTTTACTTGGCAAGAAACCAAGGTCGAACTCAAGGACACGAGCCTCTCTCGTAGTAATCGGATTTGAGTCTACTTAATTAAGTGTTGAATTAAAGATCTATAGGTCAAAGCAATGCAAAGACACTACAAGAACCATGCATTAAAATAAACATGCATATTTTTTTAATCATTTTTATCGTGCAAGTAAATGCAATGCGATGCAATGGAAATATGCCCTAGGTAGAAAATAATGAGCAAAACAAGTCAATTCCATATTTAATTAAGGTGATGAACTCAACTCGAACAAGGCATAGATTAAGTGACACATAGCTATCAAAATAATACATCAAAATTCATTGTGTCCAAAACAACAAATTAAGCATGCCATTAGAAAGATCATCAAACCAGCTTTAAAATGAAACTGAAATCAACTCAATTGGACATACGTAGCTCAAGATATGCATAAAATAAAGCAAGGGCATAACTGAAAGAAAACATGAAAAGATAACTACAAAAAGGTCCCTGGAAAGGACTGAAATGCAATAAAAATAAAGTACGGAGCCTTCCCTGTAAATATTCCATACGCGCGGAGACCTTTTTGCAAATTTGAAGAAGTTCGTGGGCTGCTCTGCAAATTTCCCAGAATAGCACGTGCGAAGCACGTGCTATCCAGGCTCGGATTTAGGCTCGGCAGAGGCTCGGTGTAGCTTCAGCTAGGCTCGGCTGAGGTTCGGACTCGCTGCAGGCTCGGAGTTGCTTCGGCGAAGGCTTGGAACTCCCAAGCCTGGAGGTTCGGAGACGAAGGCTCGGGGAGACTTTGGTGAAGACACGTGGCTGAATATGAGCCATCAGATCAACATGATCCGATGGCTTAAATGGGCTCCACTGTAGGCAACGTGGCTACCCCCCAGCCGTTGGATGAACGCCTGGAGGGATCATCCAACGGCGCTTGTACGTTCTCCTTCCTCTGTTGTTGGCGGCGGAGTTCGAGCTCCGACGAGAAGCTCCAAGCTCCGCCACTCCTTCCTGATCACGACAGACCTCCCCGAAGCTCCATAAACGGTTGTTGATGAAGTGGGGAGCTCGGAGAAGATGTCGGTCGTCATGGCTCAGGCTGACGGAGCTCCGAAGTTGAAGGCGAACTTGACGAAGTGAGCTCCGGCGAAGCTCCGTTCATTAATGGATTCTTGGACCTGCATTGTTAGTAGTCTATAGCCGAAGCCTAAGGGTGCGTGAATGAATGGAACGGAAGCTCAGCAAGCGGAGAACGTGAGAGCTCTGAGCTCCTCCGCCGTGAATGGCGGAGGAGATGGTTCGGAGGTGGTTGAGAATCTGGAGGAATGAGAAGGTGTTTGGAAAGCGGCGCGGGAACGGGAGGTTGAAGGCGAAGCTGAAGATGAGGTTGATGGAGAGTGAAAGCGGCCGGAGAGGCCTGAATGAATCAACGAAATTAAACAAAAAAAATCAAAGGAGGAAGAGGGAGTTTACCTGAGCAATGGCGGGTCGAAGGGCTTGGGCTGGGGCTCAAATCGAGCCCCTGGTCTTCGCTGGACACGACCAGCCGCTCCGTGTAGCTCGAGCGGTCGCCAAGAGGCGTCGCAGCTCCGCCGTTAGTGGCAGAGGGTCTCACCGGGGGTTGGGTCGTCTTTGCTCTATCCTATCGCCTCCCCCTGTCACAGGCAGGCGGAGGAGGGCTGGGCCCCTCCCCGCGTAAAGATGGACACCGGTGAATGGAGGGGGGACCGGTGTATTTGAAGGAGTAGTTAGCGGTCCAGGTGCGTGGCGACGTGGGTTTGAGGGCAGATGTGGGACGACTGGAAGGAGGTCAGGTATAGTGGAGTGAGGCGCGGAGGAGAAAGATGATGGGGAAACGCCGTGGGGCGGTTGGCGAGTGGAGGCGGTCAATGGAGTGGAGGAGAAAATAGGAAGGGGGAGCGGGTTGCGCGAGGTGGTGATCGTGTGAGAGAGGGGTGTCGCGAGGTTGACGATGACGCTCCACCGTTGGATCTGGAGATCCAACGGTGGAGAAGTGGGCGCGGAGCGACGGTCCTGATGGGAGATCGGGTGATGTGATCAAAGGGATACGGAGTAGCCACGTGTCGATCTGAAGGAGCGGCGTGAACGGACGATCACGATGCAGAGACGGCGCGATCGAAGGCTGTAGAATGCGACACGTGTCAATCGGCAGGCAAAGGCGCTGATGAGCGGTGAGGATCGGGGATGGAGATGATCTGACGGTCGAGGGAGAGCAGCGGGCGTGGAGAGCTGGGAGCCATTAGATCTCAGGACCAAGATCAGACGGCTGAAAACACGGGCGGATAAGACAAGGAGGGTGGGGCAACGTGGCTCACCCAGATTGGGCCACGTGGCCCAATCAGATTATTGCAAACTTCCAGTTGATGTTTGAAGGTCAAGATGGCCGAATTTGAGAAAACTTAAAACATGAAAGTTGTAGATCTTGGTGAGATCTACAAGTTTCATGTTGACCAAAACTGGAGATGAAGTCAAATGAAGCCCCAAAATATTTTTGAGGGTATTTTTAAGTCTAAAAATACCACGAATTTTTGTTTTGTCATTTTTTTGTGATTTTTAATTTATTCGAGACTCTGATAATTACAACACTTTAACTGGGTTTTATTGACAAAACTTTAAGCAAGGGGGTTAATTATAGAAAATAAGGATGATGAAACTGAGGTTCATCACCTCCCTATACTTAAACTATGCTCGTCCTCGAGCATCAAAAAGAATGACTAGGTTGGATTAACCCCCTTGTGCATGTGAATACAGGATCTAATCTAATCAAGTTAACTCGTCTTTAGAGATCCAAAATTCTAGAGTTCAACCCAGCCTTAATCAAGAGGCTTCCAATTCCTCTACTTCTCTAGACTCTCTCTGATGTACGTATAAGCTAAAGGATATGAAGTTTAGTGTTGACTGCAATTTTGAGAGTAGAGTCAATTCGTCACCCAAAATCTTGGTCCGAGAAAATCTCCTAAGGACCCAATCCTCAGCACTAGGAAATAAATCAAATCTTGCATTCAGTCCACCGTCTCTTTAGTTGTCAGACTTAGAAAATGTGGATGACAGGCCAGAAATGGAGGGCATGGGATTGTGTCAATTCTTCTCTCCCTCTCATTGGAACAAGGATTCTCTCTAGTGCCTTTTACACAACACTTTTTTTTGGGTGTTGATCAGTGCGTCCGTTAAAAGAAGTTGGAGCCGTCTGCACTTGTTTTCCTGGGAGTACACCGGGGTGTGTCTCTTTTGAGTACCTATCGTACCTTCGACACCCAGACTTGTTGCATTTACGATGCAGAGCCCTTTTTTGGTGCAAGCCCGACTCCTGGTCCTAATAGCGGTGGTCCAAGTGGACACTTTGAAAAGTTTGGGAGCGCTCGCCTTTGGTGGAAGCTCTTTTATAATTGACTTTGTATGGAATGAGAGCTTTTCTTTGAATTTCATTGACTTGTATAATTTTTGGCTAGCTCCACTGCTTTTACCAAGAGTTGGCGCACACTGATCAACAATTTTTTTATTTATTTCACACCCAGGCACTTAGGTCAATGTCAAGAGATTAGTATAAGAACCAAGTTCTCATACTGGTTAATAGTGCTGATACTCAGGTTTCATGAAGCCTTCAAAGATTTTATCCCATCCTCGAGCATCATTAGATCAAATCTAGACTCGAATCCCTCATCCCAATTCCTCAGGTGAAAAATCAACTCATCTCAATCAAAACCGCAGTCGTGCATGTGATGTGCTGATCATATTCTCTTTGTCTGAGATTAAGCATGGAATATAGCATGCAAATCTAGAAACCTAGGGGAATGTGGATGATTAAGTCTAAGACCCTGATGGCTAAGGCTGGTTAACCGCAAATCTCAAAGACCTCAAAAATCAAACTTCCTTGAACATTTTAGATCCTGGGTGTAAGTGTAAGAATAGAGGTTTAATCCAACTCCTTCATTCAAAAACACTTTTTTTAAAAAAAAATTTGCGCATTTTTATGGATTTTTTATTGTAAAGTTAAAACACAGGTTAGACTCAACTTTCCTTGATAAAAGATTTTCAAAACCATGTCACACAAATGAAAGATTTTCAAAATATTTTCAAAAAGATTTTTTTCAAAACAAGAAAATCTCATTTTTAAAATCATTCTCAAAAAATATTTTTATCGAAAATAGTGTAACATAGTATGAAAAAGCTGTGAAATCATTTGATGTCTCTTAGTATGAAGAATTTTACCTTAGCCAAAAAGTTTTAAATTTTTCAAAATTTTTCAGTTTATAGCTAAAGTAAATATACAATATATACGGTATACCCCCTATCCTTAAACTTTGCTATGTCCTCATAGCACTAGATGTTATGAGTCCATAGGTCCATTTAAGTGTAGAGAAATATACGGGAGCTAAGAGGGGCTCCCCCTATACTTAGGTTAGAAATAACCTAAGTATAAAGGCAAGAAAAGATGAATAGAGAAATCACAGGGACTCGGGCCCCCCCTATACTTAGGTTGAGATTAGCCTAAGTATAAAGATGGAAATTGATGTTGGAAGAGACCCAAGGTGAACGAAGAAGAAGGATGGATATACAAGTGAGCGGTTGAATCTTCGAAGATGAAATGGAGTGTCTTCGGTTTTGGGGTGCGTGTCGCATCAAACAAGGCTCAATCAAGCAAGCAAACCCTTAGTTTCACCAACTCACACATGAAACCAACCAAGGTTGGTTTATTATCTTGTCTGTTTTATTGGTGATAAAACGTTTGATTTTTACGCAAAGAAAAGATGTGAAGTAAAAATCATTGCGTAAGCGAGGGTATTGCTCTCCCAAAACCGAATTTTACTCCATTCTTGGTTGACTTGCAATTAACAGTCCCAATTTTATTTTAGGTTTTCACTGATTATGGTTAGCACAAAATCAAGAAGTCATCGTCTACCGGTCATTCCCCTTTTTCCATTTAACCTAGGTGATCAAGCTAGGAAAATGAAACCGAGAAAAACATGTATTCGATAAAAACCGCGACTTAGGCTAAGCGAGAAATCATGCAGTGATTTTGACCAAAACACATGAAAACTTGGGCTGTTTTGAAAATCAAATCCAACAAGTATGCAAGTCGAAAAAGCCGCACCTAATCATACATCTATTAGCGGTGATTGATTTTCATGAATTTTAGCTAAGTGTTGCGAGATTATGTGCGTCTATAATTTAAAGTGTGTCCTAACCTACGATCCAGCACATAAGAATATGAAAAAGAATAAAATGAGCTCGGAGAGCCGCGTGCCTTGTCCTAGGTCGACACTCAAGTGGGGACGATCCCCACACAACCCCAATTGTTCGATTACAATCGCGAGTCTTCGATCGAAGACCGTTGTAAAAGACGAGTTTATTATAAGCAAAAATAAAATGCGACACAACTTTTTTTCTTTTCTTTCTTATCGGCTCCAAGCATGCTCCTGCGGCTCCTCGCCTCCTTGATCCATCAAGGACCCTGCCACAAAAACAACGGTTAGATATCAAATAAGAAAGAAAAATTTTATATGCAAAATATGTGATCATTCGACCTATAAAAAGGAACACTAAATTAAACATACAAAAAATCCAAAAAATATAAGAAATGAGCCGTGTCCCCGACAACGACGCCATTTGATGAACCGCAAAATCGACCCTTTAAGAGAGTGTTTTTAGCACTCGGGATCATCAACGTAGTCGGGTCGATTTTGGTCATCAAAGAGACCATCTCATTGATATATGTCAAATAAGAATGCGATGGTCATTAATTTTTATTTTACTTGGCAAGAAACCAAGGTCGAACTCAGGGACACGAGCCTCTCTCGTATTAATCGGATTTGAGTCTACTTAATTAAGTGTTGAATTAAAGATCTATAGGTCAAAGCAATGCAAAGACACTACAAGAACCATGCATTAAAATAAACATGCATATTTTTTTAATCATTTTTATCGTGCAAGTAAATGCAATGCGATGCAATGGAAATATGCCCTAGGTAGAAAATAATGAGCAAAACAAGTCAATTCCAGATTTAATTAAGGTGATGAACTCAACTCGAACAAGGCATAGATTAAGTGACACATAGCTATTAAAATAATACATCAAAATTCATTGTGTCCAAAACAACAAATTAAGCATGCCATTAGAAAGATCATCAAACCAGCTTTAAAATGAAACTGAAATCAACTCAATTGGACATACGTAGCTCACGATATGCATAAAGGAAAGCAAGGGCATAACTGAAAGAAAACATGAAAAGATAACTACAAAAAGGTCCCTGGAAAGGACTGAAATGCAATAAAATTAAAGTACGGGGCCTTCCCTGTAAATATTCCATACGCGCGGGGACCTTTTTGCAAATTTGAAGAAGTTCGTGGGCTGCTCTGCAAATTTCCCAGAATAGCACGTGCGAAGCACGTGCTATCCAGGCTCAGATTTAGGCTCGGCAGAGGCTCGGTGTAGCTTCGGCTAGGCTCGGCTGAGGTTCGGACTCGCTGCAGGCTCGGAGTTGCTTCGATGAAGGCTTGGAACTCCCAAGCCTGGAGGTTCGGAGACGAAGGCTCGGGGAGACTTTGGTAAAGACATGTGGCTGAATATGAGCCATCAGATCAACATGATCCGATGGCTTGGATGGGCTCCGCTGTAGGCGACGTGGCTGCCCCTCAGCCGTTGGATGAACGCCTGGAGGGATCATCCAACATCGCCTCTACGTTCTCCTTCCTCTGTTGCTGGCGGCGGAGTTCGAGCTCCGGCGAGAAGCTCCAAGCTCCGCCACTCCTTCCTGATCACGACAGACCTCCCCGAAGCTCCATAAACGGTTGTTGATGAAGTGGGGAGCTCGGAGAAGATGTCGGCCGTCATGGCTCAGGCTGACGGAGCTCCGAAGTTGAAGGCAAACTTGACGAAGTGAGCTCCGGTGAAGCTCCGTTCATTAATGGATTCTTGGACCTGCATTGTTAGTAGTCTATAGCCGAAGCCTAAGGGTGCGTGAATGAATGGAACGGAAGCTCAGCGAGCGGAGAACGTGAGAGCTCTGAGCTCCTCCGCCGTGAATGGCGGAGGAGATGGGTCGGAGGTGGTTGAGAATCTGGAGGAAAGAGAAGGTGTTCGGAAAGCGACGCGGGAACGGGAGGTTGAAGGCGAAGCTGAAGATGAGGTTGATGGAGGGTGAAAGCGGCCGGAGAGGCCTGAATGAATCAACGAAATTAAACAAAAAAATCAAAGGAGGAAGAGGGAGTTTACCTGAGCAATGGCGGGTCGAAGGGCTTGGGCTGGGGCTCAAATCGAGCCCCTGGTCTTCGCTGGACACGGCCAACCGCTCCGTGCAGCTCGAGCGGTCGCCAAGAGGCATTGCAGCTCCGCTGTTAGTGGCGGAGGGTCTCACCGGGGGTTGGGTTGTCTTTGCTCAATCCTATTGCCTCCCCCTGTCACAGGGAGGCGGAGGAGGGCTGGGCCCCTCCCCACGTAAAGATGGACACCGTCGAATGGAGGGGGGACCGGTGTATTTGAAGGAGTATTTGGCGGTCCAGGTGCATGGCGACGTGGGTTTGAGGGCAGATGTGGGACGACTGGAAGGAGGTCAGGGATAGTGGAGTGAGGCGCGGAGGAGAAGGATGATGGGGAAACGTCGTGGGGCGGTTGGCGAGTGGAGGCGGTCAATGGAGTGGAGGAGAAAATAGGAAGGGGGAGCGGGTTGCGCGAGGTGGTGATCGTGTGAGAGAGGGGTGTCGCGAGGTTGACGATGACGCTCCACCGTTGGATCTGGAGATCCAACGGTGGAGAAGTGGGCGCGGAGCGACGGTCCTGATGGGAGATCGGGTGATGTGATCAAAGGGATACGGAGTAGCCACGTGTCGATCTGAAGGAGCTGCGCGAACGGACGATCACGATGCAGAGACGGCGCGATCGAAGGCTGTAGAATGCGACACGTGTCAATCGGCTGGCAAAGGAGCTGACGGGTGGTGAGGATCGGGGATGGAGATGATCTGACGGTCGAGGGAGAGCAGCGGGCGTGGAGAGATGGGAGCCATTAGATCTCAGGACCATGATCAGACGGCTGAAAACACGGGCGGATAAGACAAGGAGGGTGGGGCCACGTGGCTCACCCAGATTGGGCCACGTGGCCCAATCAGATTATTGCAAACTTCCAGTTGATGTTTGAAGGTCAAGATGGCCGAATTTGAGAAAACTCAAAACATGAAAGTTGTAGATCTTGGTGAGATCTACAAGTTTCATGTTGACCAAAACTGGAGATGAAGTCAAATGAAGCCCCAAAATATTTTTGAGGGTATTTTTAAGTCTAAAAATACCACGAATTTTTGTTTTGTCATTTTTTTGTGATTTTTAATTTATTCGAGACTCTGATAATTACAACACTTTAACTGGGTTTTATTGACAAAACTTTAAGCAAGGGGTTTAATTATAGAAAATAAGGATGATGAAACTGAGGTTCATGATCAGTAAAGATAGTCACTCTGAATCCAATGATATAAGATCTGAACTTATCCAAGGCAAAAACTATGGCTAGCATCTCTTTCTCAGTGACAGTATAGTTCTGTTGCACGGCATCCAATGTACGGCTAGTGTAGTGAATGGCAAAAGGCACTCCATCCCTCCTCTTTTCTAGCACGCTCCCCACAGCAAAATCAGAGGCGTCCATCATGATCTCGAATGGGAGAGACCAATCAGGCGGCTGAAGGATAGTAGCCTGAACAACTAGACTCTTAAGAGTCTCAAATGATGCAAGACACTTATCATCTACAATGAACTCGGTGTCTTTGGTCAGCAAATCAGTCAATGGTTGGGCAATCCTGCTGAAATCATGAATGAATTGTAGGTAGAAACCGACGTACCCCAGAAAAGACCATAACTGTCTCAAGTTGGACAGTGGATTGAGATTCCTGATGATCACCACCTTGGTCGGATCAATGTCCATACCCCTGTTGGAGATGATATGACCAAGCACCGTCCCTTGAGTTACCATGAAGTGACTCTTCTCCCAAGATAGAACAAGATGGACCTCAATGCAGCACTGAAGGACACGGTCTAGGCACTCAAGACAAGCATCAAACCCATCGCCATAGACTGAAAAATCATCCATGAAGACCTCTAAGCATCACCCACCATGTCTGAAAAGATGGACAACATTCACCTTTGAAATGTTGTCGGAGCATTACATAGACCAAAGGGCATCCGTCTGAAAGCATATGTCCCGAATGGACAGGTGAATGTTGTCTTGTCCTGGTCTTCGGGCGCAATGACCGTCTGATTGTAGCCAGAGTATCGGTCAAGAAAAAAGTAATGACTCTTCCCAGCTAGCCTCTCTATAATCTGATCAATAAAAGGCAGCGGGAAATGATCCTTCTTGGTGGCCTAATTCAATCGTCTGTAGTCCACACAGACCCTCCAAGAAGTGGGTACCCGGGTAGCTATCTCCTCTCCAGCCTCACTCAAAACTATAGTGATGCATGTCTTCTTGGGCACCACATGTAATGGACTAACCCACTTGGAGTCGGAGATGGGGTAGATAAAATTGACACTCCAGCATTTTGAGATCTCCTTCATGACAACCTCTCAAAGGTTCGGGTTCAACCGTCGCTAGAACTCACGCGATGGACTAGCGTCCTCTTCGAGATAGATATGGTGGGAGCACAGGGCCGGAATTATCCCATGGAGATCAGCTACGCTCCATCCTATTGCCTTGCAGTTCCTTTCAAGAACCTCCATCAAACGAGATTCTTGCTCTCCAGTCAAATCTGTTGAGATAATGACTGGGTACATCTCATGTTCACCTGCAAGGAATCTATACTTTAGCGACTGCAGCAAGGGCTTCAACTCTGGGCAACTAGGAGCTGACAAATCTGGTCTCTGAAAAGTATGAGTGAAGGCTACCAAATCTGCATGGTAAAACTCTCCCTGATCATGTAAAACTGGTGTAGACTGCTCTGCTAGTGTATCTGTGCTATGTATCGGATCATTCTCCACCCTAGATACTGGCTCTGTAGGAATCAGACATGGTATTATCTCATCAAACTCTGCCCAATCAATATCTGACTCTGAGGGATCTGAATCTGAATCACAAGGGAAAGAAACTGCCTCACTATCTGGAACGGGGTCTGCAGCCTCGAATGTGTCCTCTACCAAGAGTATTCTCTCCAAGCCCTCCTCTACTGAAATTCGCGAGTCAACAGTATCTGAATGTGAGAGGATGGCTTGTGAAACGAGATCAGACTAAGAGGTTTCATCATCAGTAATCATTAAAGCACATTCCTGGTGGACATCTCGCTCTGCCTCTGTCATCTTCTCTGAATCGTTGAGCTGCTCTGAGCAGGCTGAATCTCACGCTCTGGTCTCGTCGATCGTCTCTATTTGTATACTCTTGCCCTCGACGCAAAAGTACACCTTCCTGCTATCATGATCGGACACTGCCTTGGCTGTGGCCAAGAATTGACATCCTAAAATGATGGGGGTATCAGTCATAGACTTAGGGATCTCCATGTCCAACACAACAAAGTCCATGGGGAATTACAGGCCTTGAATTGTGACGACCACGTCCTTCAACAACCCCTTCGCCTCTTGACAGATCTATCAGCAAACTGAAGGATTGTCCTGCTCTGTCGAAGAGGGCCAAACTCGATCGGTCGAGTAAGGCTGTCGGAAGTAGGTTGATGGAAGAGTCGCTGTCTAATAGTGTTCGATCAAATCTATGCTCATGAATGGGACATCTGACATAGGGAGCTCCTACATCTGGCCTCTTGGCTGGCAGACGGTTCTAAATGGCAAAGTAGGTGGCCCTAGTGAGCACATGGATCTCTGCATGGTAGTTCCTCTTCTTCCTGCGAATGGTAGTCTTCTCTCTAAGGTTCCTCTGGAAGAGAGGGATGTGCCAAAGGGCCTCCTGTAGAGTCAATTGAATCTAGAATCTGTCTATCATCTACTGGCTGAACTCTAACTATTGAGATTTTTTTGTTTTTTCTTTTTTATTCCCCTTAGACAAGCGGAGTGCTTAAGGGAAGGGGATGGATGGGCTCTCCTCAGATGGAGGGCTAGGAATGGGTCCCTACTGCTGAGACGAAATAGAATTCATACAAATATCTCCAGGCATCACAGATAGACTCGCAAATAAAGAACCCTTTCCTTTATTATTTTTTTTAGATTTTTATAAATAGTCCTGAGATACATAAACAATGGGAGATGTAATCGGAATAGAAGGTTTGGCCTTAGTACCACCCACGACATCACAAACTGCAGCATCAGTACCGCTCTCTGGCTCAGCATCTGAATGACCATCTCCTGCAACTGGTGAAGCGACAACCTCAATACCGTCGGCTGGATATACATCCTTGGTGGCATCAACACCACTGTCGTCATCATCATGAGCGGCATCAGCAACGCTTCCCTCCTAGTCTGGCTCTCCTGAGTCCTCATGGTGTCGTCGTTCAAACAAGGCGTCGCCGTCTAGCATCCTACCGCTCCTAAGTATGACAAAGTCAGCATCAAATGTATATAAAGCAATATCACCCAAAGAATAACTAGGAGTGGTGGTCTCTATGAACTGTACCTGCTCAGAATTTCTCTTCAGATTGTTTGTATTGGGCTCGATCTGAGTGGGTATGGTAGTTTTTCCCTTGATGATCTCCCTCATCTCCTGACGTAACTCGTCCATCTCCCCTCTAAAAGTGGCCTGCTGCTCAGAAAAAAGGCAAGCCAAGTCGTCAAGTAATGGGTTCTCATAGGCTGGCCCATGAGAACCAGACGAGTTGCCTCTTTGGAAGTGAGGCTGTTGCTGGGAAGGATGAGGGGGATACTGGTGAGAATACTACTGAGGCTGCTGCTGCTTCCTCCACGGTTGTCCATGCTGGTAGGGACGAGGACCCTGCTGATAGTGTTGTTGTGGTTGTGGGAGCTGGGGTTGCTGCTGCTGCTGGCTATACTGCCCACCCTGAACTGGAGGCTGCTGCTGGGAAGAAGCACCTCCGGTTGACCAACGGAATCCAAGATGGTCCCAACAGATCCTAGGCTATGGTCGGTCTTACCAAATCCTGTTGACGTTCATCAATGGCTCCTGCTCGTAAAGAGGTGGGGGAAGGATTGCTAGGGG
Source organism: Ottelia alismoides (assembly GCA_037367405.1). Classification (NCBI taxonomy): domain Eukaryota; kingdom Viridiplantae; phylum Streptophyta; class Magnoliopsida; order Alismatales; family Hydrocharitaceae; genus Ottelia; species Ottelia alismoides. The sequence goes on along the minus strand of JAZKJV010004381.1, from coordinate 205,123 downwards.
ATGATCCTGCCGGTACACCACCATCTAAGTGTCCTGAGATGGTGGTGGCGGGAAGTACTGCTGTTGTGGCTGCTGGAAAGACTCCTCTTGAACATGGTGAACCTGTCTGTGCTGGCCGGAGTGCTGGGTCGAGCGGTTGCTGCTAGGATCCTCCCATGACCTGAGACTAGGTTGAGGAGCCGTTTGTGCCTCCTAGAGACACATGATCTGGGTCTTCAGGCCACTCAACGTCTGTGCCATCTGATCCATATGTGTCATACCCTGGCACTCCTTCTTCTCAATGAGCTCGATGCGGTCCAACTTCTCGCTAATGATACCCATATCAACAACGGATGACTCTGCATGTGTTGCGGCTGCTGATGAAGTGGATGGACCTACATCGATCCATACGATCCTCTGGTAGGATGCTACCTGTAGATGGGGCTTCCCCTGAGGTTAGAGTCGGGTCTGGGACATGACAGTGTAGTTCTATGCCATCTCCTCGTAGATAGCTCAAACCCGATCCTCATCCTTGGTGAAATAGGATCCCCCATAAGATGCATTCACGAGACCCTACAGCTCCAGTGTCAGCCCACAAAAGAAGCTCAGCACTAGGTTGGGCTTGGATATGTCGAGATGTGGACACCGGTCGATAATCTCTCTAAAGCGGTCCCATGCCTCATAAAACTGCTCATTGGGAAGCATGGGGAAGTTGGTGATGAGGGCTCACGTTGCATTCGTCCGGCCGAGTGGATAGTAAGTATTCAAGTACTCATTCCGGAGATGTTCCCACGATGTCACATATCTCCTTAAATGCTTCAGCCAATAGGTTGTTCTATCGACAAGGGAGAACAGAAAAGCCATCATCTTGATGGTATCCTCGTCCACGAATTGATCGTGGACCGTGCTGCAGATCATCTCGAACTCCTGGAGATGGAGATGTGGCTCCTAGGTGGCTATCCCATGAAATCTGGGAAGTAACTAGATAGTCTGATGAGGGAGCTTGAAGTTTCCCAGAGTGGCAGGCAGCTGAATCCAAACGGTGTGTTAGAGTTGCACCGGGGTTGTGAAACTCTCTCATGGGGCGTGTTGGTCGGACTGGCTCCACTGGCTCATCTGGAAGTGGTCCATCTCCTTCTCCTCACCCTAGAATGTCTCCTCCTCCACCGGCTTTGTTCTGCTCTCTGTCTGCTCGCATCTGAGCCATCTCCCTGCGCATGTCGGTCATGAAAGCCCCCTGATCTCTAATCTGTCACTGCATCATCTCCAGGGAGGCTAACATGGTGTTTTTGATGGCACCCTGATCAAGAACATATGTGTGTGTCTGGTTAGGTCCATTAGTGCACTCCTCGCTACTGGCCACGGTCTCTGCAAAGGCAAAAGACCCGAACTCAAGTGCCATCAAATGAATATACATCTGCTGCGGTCTCTGCACTGGCACTGTAGGACTGGTAGAAGGGTGGTCGAGGGGGAACAGGGCAGAGTCAAACTCGGGCTTGAAGAGTGGGTCTGGTCTCTCACGAACAAACCTAGATGAATGGGGAGGAGTGCTCGAAAGCGGTGCAACCAGAGGCTGCCTAAGGGATCTACGACCCATCATCGTGATGTAGAGAAGAAGGAGGATGAGATATGGAAACAAAAAAAATCAGGAAAACAAACCCCCAATTCATCTACTCAACACTGAGCTGATGACCGTAAAAGTTCAGTCTTTTATCTTGTCGATTTTATTAGGTGATAAATCAGTCTTTTAGAGCGGTTAAGCGAGATGGTAGGAACCCAATGCTCTTAACATATTGTCCCATATAAAAGACCGGTAGTCTGCCAAGAGTTCGGGTGTGGCTCTATCCTAGTGTGCGTGTCACTCTCTCGCTCATCCAAACCAAACAAGGAGGGGATTGCTCTCCCAAGACAATTTTTTTGGTGAGTGTCTTTTATGATCAAGTATGTTTAGCAATCCCGATTTTATGGTTTTTCTTTTTAGGTCTTTTTCAATAACAAACAATGCCTAACGAATTTTTTGATCTCCTGATTATTTTAAGTCCAAAACAGGGGGAGAAGTCGAAAAAGCCGATGCGTGATCAAACACGATGATGCATGCAGAGTAAGAAATGTGTACCTGACTCCAGCTCTCTACATGCAGGGTGATTCGCGCATAAATTAAAAGACAGGAATAAAACTACCTATATGATGTATGAAGAAATCAGCCTTAGACGAAGCAATTTCTACATGAGAAGAACAATAGCTAGCTAATCAGACCAAGTACGGAGTACGATCTTGGGAACCACTCAGTGCTTGCCACAACGGGTCCTGTCAGCGCTGTATGTGGTTCCTCACGGCACGTGGACTCAATCCTATTTAAACTAACATTTTCTTGTGATTTAATTAATTAGATCCAATTAACTATCTATAGTTGCAGGCAGATAATTAGGGTTGGGCCTTGATTATTTACGTCACAATCAAGGAAATTCCTAAGTCTAGGGGCCAAATCCTTCGAGAATCAAAATGGAATAAAATGCGATAAAATAAAATCGACGAAAACCACGGTAAGGTCCCCCGAGCACACCGATGCTCGGCGAAACAGGCCCCGATAAGCCAAGTCTAAAGTCCATAGTCTAAGTCCTTATATTATTACAATAATAATCAATCTAAAAGTTATAATCAACTCAAATCCTCCAAATCTTATGCTCCAGCTCTCCTACTCTCTCCTGCTGCTCGACGAAGAAATGAGCCGCCTCCGCTTCACTCAGGTGCACCGGCACTCCTAGGAAAGTCGCCCTAGTTCGTCGAGCCCTCGCAAGAAAGAGAGAAAAAAAGATCCTTAGATCAGAGTTAGATTATCAAACACAACTAGAAGCAAATAAGGACTCAAGAAAACTGACTACTAAGTCGTGCTCCCTAGCAACGACGCCATTCTGATGAGCGGCCCAAGTGACTAAGGTTAAGTGATATCAAAGGTCGTTGCGACCTCATCCACTCGAACCAGGCTCAACGAGAAGAAGTAGACCACCAACAAAATCAATCAACAATAGAAACAAGTCAAGTATCTTGCTAATTATTTAACCTGGTATAGCCATCATGGTCGAACACAAGGAGCACGGAATGAAACCTACGAAGTAGTCAGGTAATCTAAGAAATAAAAGTATTTTGATGGTTTTTTATTTTAATTTTTTATGATTTTTTTAAGAAAAGGGCTAAAGAAATGACAAAAGCAACACTCAAGCAATTATTTGAAAGCCCAAAAGTATTCAAAATTTCAAAACAAAAATGTTTTTATCTTTTTAAATATTCAGGTGTTTTTTGAGAATTTTATGGTGTTTTTCTGATTTTTATTTTATTTTCTCAAAATAAAAAAAGGAAGAAAAATGTAAATAGTATGCAACCGAGATTGACAGGCACTTTAAAATACCCAATTTGCCTATAAAATCTGAGCAATAATTTTACGTGAAAATATAAAGTAAAATCTACCTATAGAAACTGAAAATGCATTTTTTATTTTTTATGAATTTTCAATAATTTTTATGAGGTTTTTAGTCCTTTTCAATTTTTAGGGGTTTTTTAAGTGGGAATGAAACAAAAATCACATTGAAACTAAAGCAAGATAAAACAAGCAACTAGAATTTTTTTTTGGAATTTGTAAAGCTATTTTTATATCTTTAGTTGATTTTTCAAAACTCACAGAGACACTTTTTAGGGTTTTTAAATTTTAGAAAATAACAAATAGAATCAAAATGAGTCACAAAAATTAACAAAAATACTACACAGTAGTAGGAGCTAAGTTTAAAAATTTTCGAATTTTGGAGTAACTTTGATATTTATTTGATTAAAAATAAGACACACAGATAACAAGGACCTAAATGCAATTTAGTTAAGTTTTAGGACTAAATTATAACAGCTAATAAAATCACAAGATCAAATCTGTAGTTTTTCCAATATAATACGCACATGCTCTAAATCCACATTCATAGGGGCATATATGTAAATTTGGAAAACATTCATTAATTCATTAACACATGGAAACTTCAAGACAGATATTGCAAATAACCCACTACGTACGTGATCAAACACGTATCTCCAAACAAGAAGGACTAAACTGCAAATACCCAAAACTACAAAGACTAATATGCGAAAAGGTCCAACTATCACTTTGTTTTACAGACTAAAACATAAACTAAAAGAAATGAAGGGTAAAAAGAGCAATATACCCTCAAAGGCACGTGAGTCACGTGTGGTAGGGCCACGTATCGGCCGCTAGTAGGGCGTGATCGTGCGGCTCTGCAGGCATCAACTGTCAGATCTGACAGTGTCAGCTGGTTAGGGACGTGGGACATATAGGATTGTTAGATCTAACATCTAACGGCCTGACACCTCAGATGGATGAGCGGTCGAGATGGAATCTGGTAGGTGGTGTAGATCCAATGGCGGAGGAGGCGTCTGGAAGAACTATGCCTGGACGAACTTCATCGGACCCAAGGATGTGATCCGTGGCTTCAATGAAGGAATAGGAGGAACTAATGAACTCGTGGGCCTATTCCGTGTCTGGTGACTGGCTCGGATGGATGCTCCAACGGTCTGATCGGCGAGGCAGCATAGGGAACCTCGAGCTGCTCCGATGAGGTTGGGTGAGGGTGATCTGGGGGCTCTCCACGTGCGAAAAGACTTGCAGTGAGTTGCTCTGACTTGGAGGTAAACTCTAGTCTAGGTTATTAGGGATGAAGAGAAAAGAAGCGATGACGAATGGGGCTCGATCTCCAGCGGTCGTGATAGAGAGAGATCGTGAACCTAATCTTGGCGACTAGGGCTAAGATCAGGGTGATCAGGCTGCGTAGGATGATGGAGGATGAGGGTGCGACGGTATCTGAACGAATGGGTGTGGGTGAAGGAGATCCGACCTGCTGGCCAGAGTTGGCGGAGCGAAGGCGGCGTACGTATGAAAGATTGAATCACTAAAGAGCAGGGAAGGGCTAAAGAGTTAACTGAAGGTCCAGACATGTTCCTTAGCTCCAGCCGAGATGATCGACAGGGTTATGGCCTCGACCAAGCGGCAGCAAGTGCGAGAGGCTTCTCGCGACGGAGGTCTGGCCACGAAGAGCGAGTGTCGGCTACACTGCACCGAATCGACCACCAAAAGGCTCCTCAGACGGCTATCACCATGTTGAAGGGTTCTAGGTATAGAGATGGAGAGTGGAGTGGGCTCCTGGCCTAGGGAGGCGGACGACGGCATTTATAATAGTCCCAGGTGGCTGGATAGATCGGGCCATGGCACGCAATCCGAGAAGGATCCGTGCTTCCCTAGGGGTCCGCGAGGATCTTGGATCCATGGGGAAGGTACGGGCGGAATTTCAGGGCAAACGGGCGCATGATACGGCCTAGAAAATGTCGAGAAAGAGGTCTGGCAGAGGGATCGGGTCGAGTCAAGCCCCGGGAAGAGGGGGTTGACCCGAGTCAACGATCCACCATGGACCATTCAGAAAATCAGATTTACAAAAATATTTACAAATTAAATAAAAATAGTAAATGATTTTAAATTAAAAAGTGTATAAGATGAATTTTTTTAATTTTTCAAACTATTTTTCTGTGATTTGTATTTATTTTTATGAAAAATAAAGTATTGTATATACAGTATAATGTATTATATACAGGTATATATACTTATGTATTTTGTACAATTATTTTTAATTTATTATTTTTGCACAAATACTCCAATTTTATAGTTTATTTATTTAAATCTTTTTGGAGTATAAAACAATTTTTGTTTTAGTTTTATTTTGTATTTATAGGTATATAATAAATAGAGAAGGAAATATAAATACAAGTATTATGTATAAGTGAGAAGGAGTTTTTATTTTCTTTTTGTTTTATTTTTTCTGATTTTTATTTTATTTTTAGAAATATATACAATGAGGTAAAAACATATTTTTTTTTGCAAAAATAAATTATGTACACACATGAAACATCTATATATAAGGTGGAGTGGCCCTATCGTTCTCTACTTATTTTGGCGATTCGGCCAATGGTTGGCCCTCTCTTGGGGTTCGGTCACTCATTATTTATTCTAAATACTTCCTTATTTTTCTCTTTATTATTTTATTTTCGTACAAATGCATGCTAATTATGCATTATTAACACATGCATGCATATTGCTAAGTTATTGTATTTACACCTATTTACATGATACATTGCAAAGATAAATAGCTAAAATAAAAGAATAAAAAGTGATGAACATGGATTCATCACGGCGCCATTTGTTGAACTGAATTTTGCGAGGGTCTAGAGTAATCCACACAAGGCGGGATCACAATGTCGTAGAGGCGACCACTCACGAAACCCGGGTCAAACAACAATTAACCCACAACAAAGATCAAACAATGAAAAGCAATATGTGGAGTTAAAATTTATTATAACTCTATAAAAGATGTGTATAGTACATGTAGTGCAGAGTGTCGAACACAGGTAACAAGCAAGTAGATTGGGGTAAAATGCTAAAAATGTGACTGTGATCAAGTTGTTTATATATGCTATTTTTTGTGGGATTTTAATTTTATATTTTTATTTTATTTTTGATTTTATATTTTTATATTTTGATTTTTAATTTTCTGATTTTGTATTTTTCTTTTACTATTTTTATATTTTCTTTTTCTTTTAAAAATGATATAAAACTATACAGGATATATATATAAGAGAAGTAAGAGAGAGATAAAAGTATGTAAAAATATTCAAAATAGAGGAAATGAAATTTTTTTGTGCTTTTTATATTTTCCTAAAATTTTTGCGATTTTTCTGTACTTTTGCTATTTTTTTGGTATTTTTAAAATTAAAAATTTATCAAAACATGGAATAAAATAAATGCCTGAAATTAAAATGGGTATGAAAATTAGTAAAAAGTATCCAAAATTCTCCAAATTAATTTTAATATAAATATAATAATGCAAAGAAAATTCAGAAATAGAAACTATATTTTTGTGAATTTTTTTATGAATTGTTAATATTTTATAAAGATTTTAGGGGTTTTATCATTTTTATGAGTTTCTTTTTGTATTTTTTAGTGAATTTGGGTCTGAAGGTAAAAGATGAAACAACACACAAAATATAATTTTTTGGGAATTTTTCAAAAAAATTTTATAAATTTTATGTATTTTCTAATGCAAACATGGATGAAAATGCTTGTTTTTTATTTTTTATAAATATTAAAAAGGCTCAAAAATATAAAATAAAAATATGAAGTTAAATCACAATGCACTTGGAACAGAATGATATTTTTTAGGATTTTTTAGATTTTTATAGAAGCATGAAATAAATAGAAATAACAAAGAGAAAATACAGCACTAGTATGGGTATTTTTTTTAAATATCAATAAGTCTAAGGGCTTGGGTGTAAAGTTTCCAAAATATATAACATGGTAAAAAAGTTAATAAACCAATTATAAATGCAAGAAGCTCTAGGCCCTTCCCTATAAAAATATCAAAATCACGTGCGTTGGCACGTGTGCTCCCTGGGCGGGACTAAAGTGGAATATTCCAAAAACCTGAGGTCTAAAGCACAAAATGTCTCAAAATATTATAATGACATAGAAACGTTTCAGGTTTAGTTAGAGATACAACAAAGGACATGCTCTTGCTTGCAAAATAGCCAAGCGCACGTGCTCGCGCACGTGCCCCTCGTTGGCAAGGGCCTTACTGCAATTATAGAAAGCTCGGGGTTCGTTGCGTAAATATTACAAAATAAAATGCACATCAGAGGAAAGTTTGAGCATTAATATTAAATACAAAAAGGTGTCTCGGTTAAATGGCAAAATACCCAGACCAGGGTGCAATCCAACGACGTATCCTCCTCCACTTATACGCATGTCATTCTCTGAGAAGGACGATGCCGCTTCAACGTGAATAGTCGGGATTAGATCCTTGTGATCGATCTGACAGTGCTGGCGAAATGGATCGGACGAATGTTGCTCCTCTGGAAGATCGATGCCTCATCCAACGACGGAGGAGGCAGGTGGATGATCTGAGAAGAACTCCGCCGGGGCGAAGTTCGACCGGCGAGATCTCCCTCCTCCATCATCTTCTTCAGCTCCAAAATGGCTCTAACAGTTCCATAGGGATTCCCTATGCATTGGAGGCATCCAAAGGTTTTGGCGAAGGCTGGAGTGGTCACAAGAGGCTGGCGAAGTCCAGAGCTCCAAGAGCTTCCGGCGAACAACAGAATCACCTCCAGGCACATTGTCAAGTCCTGGACCTGCAAAACAAAGATCAATGGGGTCACGAGAAAATTGACGTGATCACCCATGGGCGAAAAATGACGAAGAGCTGCGAGATGGAGGCTCCCCGGAGCAAACTCCGGCGAGGGGGGGGGTAGCGGGTGGTCGATTGAATGCACGGTAAAACAAAGGGTATTAGTCGGTTCCTAAGGATAATGTGAATCTGAAAATGCAAGAAAAATCAAGAAAATGTAACCTCGAAGGACTTTACGCATGAGATGGGTACCTCGATGACCACATACGGCCAGAGATGGTGGAGCCGCTCTTTCGGCTATGCGAGACGCTCCCAAGACAGCTGGAGGGTGCCATGTCACGGCCTCCAGTCTAGAGCACAAGAAGGAAGGCCTAGCTAGGTCAAAAGAGGGTTCAAGTTTGAAAGGAAGAGAAGAGGGGCTTTTGAATAGGATGGTTATGGCGGCTCGAAGAACGATGAGAATCGGGTGCATCGATGATCCACGCCCCAAGATAATCCTTGGGCGTGTATCCTCGATGCAAGGGGAAGAAAATCCAAGAAGGCATCGACACAAGATAATGAAAGGTATGCCCTCGAATTTTTTTTTGAAAACGGGTCAAAATGTCAGTTCTGACAAAGGCATGCGCGGGTCAGAGAGTTGACCGCGGGTAAACTCTTTGGCCCACCTGGTTGGTCCACGTGGACCAACTAGGAAAAAGCCTAAAAATGATTTGTTAATTCGTTTATAAATAATAAATGATTTTATTAATTTTAGGTTATTAAATGAAAATATTTATTATTTTATAAATTATAAATTTTATAAATTATTTACAAGTTCCCTATTAAGGGCTATATACAGGTATATTCATCTATATTTTTTAATGTTTTATTTTTATTTTGTATATTTATTTTATAATTTTGGTTTATTATTTTACATAATTGTTAATTATTTATATCCACTTAAATATATTTTTAATTTATTTTTCTGAATTATTATATACATTTAAATAAATAGATGTATAATCTGTATAGGTATACTTATAGGTATTATACCTATGTATTTTACACAAGTATTTTATTTTTGTATTTTAACGAAGTTTTTATTCCAATTTTAATATACAAATATATTATAAATAATATTTACAAAATTATAAAAATATAAAATAACAAAAATAATGAATAACAAATAAAATGAATATTTTAATCGGTATAAGTATACAATAGGCTCCAAAACCTAACTTTCAAATCATAACTTAGAAAAATATGAAACCACCTTCATTAAATAGCTTATTAAAAATTAAATACAATCAAAAGTGATTTTTCTGTATTTTGAGTTTTTATTTGAGATATACAGGTCTGGAAAATTGGGATTTTAGAATTTTATTCAGATCATATCTTTTTATCTGTACATTGTTTTTGTATGAAATTAATTTTGTATTTTTCTATATTTAATTATCTACAACTTTCATTTCAAAGTTTAAACTAAAAATAGGTCCCAAAAATGAATAAAGAATGAATTAAATAAAAGGGATGTTTAATGATTTTTGGCCCTTATCTCCCCCTACTTTATTCCTTGTCGACCTAATCATCAAGATGCCTAGGTCTTAGGGTTTCAGAACATAAAATATTTGCAATATATTATTCTTATTCTTTTCTTTTCTTTATTCTATAATTTTGGCTTTAAAAACCGCATTTTATACATTATTTACACAATGATGCATGCTAAAATGCATAAATTAAGCCTATTTACACGCATTTACTAGGGTTTTTGAGGCCAAAATGATAGAATAAAGGTGATGAAATGGAGCTTCATCAGGAGTTCAACGAGATATGGGTGCGAGGGATCGATTACGGAGAGCACCGCATCGACGATTAGAGGAGCGAGGAGGGAGGAGTACCGGCTGACAAACTTGGAGTTGAGGGAGGTGGCGACGGACTTGATGAGGGAGTCGCAGTCGGAGAGGTCGACGGGGATGCACATATTCTTGAGGATGGCGGTGGAGCAGATGGAGAGGCGGTGGAGGGTGACGGAGATGAGGGTGAGGTGGTCGTTGGATGAAAGGAATTAGAGAGAGGAGAGGAAGAGGGAGCCTATGAGGACGACAACAGTAGTGGTGTCGTAACTAGCAGACTAGTCCTAGGAGCGGGAGAGGTCGACGAGCATCTTGGAAGCGGGGTGGAGAAGGTGCATCTTGTTGAGGATGGTGGTGTCGTCGTTGGTAATGATCACATCGCCACCAGCGGTGGAGATCATCTTGTCCATCCTGAGGGTGTTGAGGCTCGTACGCATGACGTCCGCCATCGCGAGTGCGGTGAGGATGTTCGCACGCCTCACATCATCACAATGCTTGGTGTCGATGTAGCTCTCGGTCTTCGAGGAAGAGGATTAGGAGGGGATGGTAGCAGTGGCCATGGTGGGAGGCGGCGACAGTGCAGGAGGAGGAGGAGGGCAAACCATAAACCTTTATGACTAAGAGCAGGACGAGACAAGAGGGAAGGGAAGTGGAGGGACCTTATTTGAGGTTGGACGCGGGCTGAGTTCAGATATGCTAAACAAAGGTGAATCACAATATTGTTTTGGATAAGAAGAAGGGGATAGAAGAAACGAGGGAGAAAACCCCAAAATCCAACCGTTAAATTCATGTGGTTTGTTTAACTCGGTTTTAACCCAAGCAAGTTATACTAAGATGCGTCAATTTAACGGCAAGGTTCTTGGGGTAAGACAGAGCAAGTTTATGGGGTCGACGGAGGAATCAGATTATTTCAAAGGTCGTGGAGGTAATTGGCAAAGATTATAGGATCTACTGGGTAAAAATCCCTTTCTTTTCTATTTTTATGGTTTTTTTGTCTGAAGGCTAAAAGTACTTATATAAACATTTTTTATTTTTTTCAAAATGATTTTATTTTTTAAATTATTTTTATGTCCAATAGGGAATAATTTTGCTCTTTTTAATTTTTATAAAATATTAGAAAGTCCTGAATTGCAAATATAAAAATATAGTGTGAAAGTGTGTGCCATCAGGAGCGTAACCCTATTTTTTGGTAATTTTTGGAGCATAGACACTATATTTAATAAATGGAACAAATGCAAAAAAATCAATGAACTAGAAATGGCATATATTTAATTAAAATTAAAATCCATGGCCTTTATGCAATTTCTCCAAAATTATCTAAGTGGAATAAGAAAATATATGGACCAAAAAGAACACAAATAATCGTAGAGGCCTAAGTATAAAAAAGCCACCTCACATGGGACGACACATGAGGTGATGTGGACTAGACTAGATTGCAAATATAAAAAGTACAATGGTCTTTTTGCAAATATTGCAAAAATATTATAAAGTCAAATGAAAGTTTGAGTACTAAATATTAAATACAAAAAATTTTTGGGTGTAGAATGCAAAATACCAAACAAAAGGAACAATCCAACGATGGCCAGCGATAAATATGCTATGACGGTTCAGGCTTAAGAGGCTAGGATCAGATTGACCCCCTGATCTGGCGGTGTTGGAGGGGGTCTAATCAAATGGTGCTTACCCAAACTGGAGTGTCGGATGAATTAGACGATGAAGAGGGAACCTCGAAGAACATGGAGGAACTCCTCTACCTTCGAGGTTAGATAGGGCGTAATGCAATCCTTCGACCACATGGAAGACTCGGAGCAAGACCAAAATGGAGCTTGGGCACCGCCACTTCAGATGGATGCTTCAAAAGTTGACATGGAGCAGTGATTGTGTAGAACGAGCTCAGGGAAGAACGTGGATCCAAGTACCTTCATCTTGATTAAAAATTACCTCAATCAAGGCTATAACGCTCGGGTTCCTGCAATGTTAGCACAAGCACAAAAAGATGATGGGGAAAAGGTATTTTCGTGGGTTAATGGGGTGAGTGAGATGTTGTGGAGAGGTCTCAGACTATGGTAGAGGACGACCTTTGATCTGCAGATCTGAAATAATTCTGGGGGAATGGAGTGGCCTGGGATGAAAGAGAAGCGATAGGGAATAGAATAAGTCTTTGGCAGGTTTGTAACAGATCAAAGGCATTGTGTAAGAGGTTTGCCAAAGCGAGCTTTCGATGAACTACGAATCTAGTTAGTCACGCTAAATCAACCGATAAAAATCAAAAGTAATTGCATAAATCAAAAGCTACAACCTAAATATACCTAGAGAGCAAAGAAAAATACCTCGAGTTGTCCTGAACTGATGGGATGAACCTCCTGGCCAAGGTGGACGGAGATGGTGGAATGCACCTCTGACCACACTTTTCCTCGCCGCCAACAATTGGTGCCACCCTCCATCGATCCAGAGCACGGTAGGAGTAGTCAAAACAAGCCAAAAGTGTGTTCAAAATCAAGGAGGAGGAAGAGGGTGGCTTATGTACAGGGTGGTGGTCAGAGCTAGAAGATCGAGGCACAATGGGAGAAGTAGTGATCCATAACTCAAGGAATCATGCCCGCAAGTATGAGGGATGATCGAGAATCAAAAGTGGAAGAGGAATCATCTTGTTTCGATGCTTGCATCGATCATAAGAAAAAGGAGAAGTCCATGTCAAAGCTAGGTGTATCAGTGTTGTAAGGCTAGGTCAGGCAGTGGACCAAGGTCGACTGGAGACACAACCTGGTTGGTCCAACCAACCAGGAAAATCCAACCCTAAAATTATTTAATAAATCAATAATAAATGATTTTGTTACTTTTAAGTTATAAAATAAAAATGTTTAATATTTTCCGTAGTATGTTATTATTATTATACTTATTTTTTAGAGGTTATTTATTACAAGTTAGTTTGTAGGGTTTTATTAGGGATATTTACACCTATAACCTTGAGTATTTTCGTAATTACCCTAAGAACTCTAGTTAATCACGAATTACACTTAGGACCTTGAATAAGTGCTCCATTTTACATCCATAACCCTTCGTTAGTTTGATCATTAACTCAACCTGAGTAATGAGTTAATCCTAGATCCAACGACTGAAGTTAATCAAAATAAAAAAAATCCACCCCCTACCTTCTTTGTCTTGTCCGTCTCCCCTACCCTCGACTCCTCCCTCCCCCAAGCTCCTCGACTTACCCCTCCTCCGCCCTCTGCCTGTAGCCACGTCCCACCTCCGCCCCTCCGCCTGTAGCCACCCCCTCCGCCCGTAGCCTCGTCCCTCTTCCTCCCCTCCAACTCATCACCCCCCTCCAGGCCTGTCACCCCCTCCCTCCAGAATAATAGCCTCCCACTCCAGGCTGACAGCCCCCACCAGCCTGCCACCCCCCACTAGGTCCTCCTCCTGCTCCAAGTCGCTAGCCCCCTCTAGGCAGCCACCCCCTCCACGCCTACCTCCCTCTCTAGGCTCGTCGCCCATTGCCCTATCCCTCCAAGATAGCCGCCTCCCCTGCCAACCACCTCCCTCCTCAGCCCACACCTCTTCTCCCCTTCACCTCCACTTTCAGCCCTCGCCTCCAGCCCCTCCGTTGCTCGTCCCCTAGCCGTTGGAGGCTCCTACCCCTCTAGCCTTCGCCTCCCTCGCCCTCTTGGCCGATGACTGTGAGGGTAGGTTGGTAGTGGCATCTCTCAATCGTCGAACACAAGGAAGCGAGGGTGGGGTTAGTGGTGGTGGCCTCCCTCACACAAGGAGTTTTCAGCTCAATCTAAAGGTGGAGCCGTGGATGGCAAGGATGGAGTTTTTGTTGTGAGAAGGTACTGCTTAAGGAAGGGGATGAAGGGGCACACAGATCTTTGTTCCTCTTGTCGCTTCTCTGTTGTAGGTGGCACGAGCTAATGCTGAATGGCAGTGACAGAGGCAACACTCCTCTTTGACGGTGATGACCTGATCATCGTGGGAATGAGGGAGAGAACAAGCGGGCATGATTTGCAAATAAAATTGAACATTAGGACATTTTTATCTTTTTTTAACGGAAACCGTCAAGTATAACGGCCATCCAAACGGAACACAACACAGGGTTATTTCATGTAAGAGTTAAGCATTATTCAGAGTTCTGGGTATATTTAAGAATTATCGAGGGTTCTTAGGGTAATTACGAAACGACTCGATGTTATGGGTGTGCATATCCCTTTTATTTATAGGTATATTTACATATGTTTTCTACATTTTTTTATTTTGTATTTTATTATTTCATTCTATTATTTTATAAAATTATAACTTATTTTTATACATATAAATATATTTTATTATGTTTTTCTGATATATTATGTTCACTTTAATAAATATTGGTATGAATTATATAGGTATAAGTATAGGTATTTCATCTATGTATTTTAGTATATTATTGTATTTTAGTGCTTTATTTATGGTTTTATTGTGTTCGAAATATGTAAATATACTATCAATAATATTTACAAAATTATAAAATTATAAAATTATAAAAATAATGAAGAATAAATAAAATGAATATTTTATGTAGGTAAAGTATACAATATGGGTCCAAAACCTAACTTTCACACTTTACCTTCACAAAATATGAAACTACCTTTATTAAATAGCTTATTAAAAGTTTTATACAATTGAAGCTGGTTTTGATACATTTTGTGTTTTTATTTAGGAGATATGGGTCTGGAAATTTAGTATTTTAGCTTTTTATTCAGAGTATAAAAAGTACATTGTATATTATATATTCTTTTATTTTATATTTAAATAGTGTTTGTTATACAATTTTTATACAATAAATAATGAATGTTAATTTATACAAAATAATGATATATACATATATTTAGCTAGGATTTAAAGGCCAAAATGAATAATTAAAGGTGACAAAATGGGGATTCAACAAAGTTCCAATTCCCTCTATCTGTGCCTTCATCCTATTTCCCATGAGTAAGTACTGCTCACATTCCTTATGTTCTAGATTGTATGGAATCCATGTAATATGTGAGTTACGTAAGTAGTTGCACCAGAATTCAACCACCAAGCATTATTAGGAACATCTACAATATTTGCTTCGAAGCAAACGAAAACATAATGCATACCTTTCTTTTCAAAATATTCTTTCTATTTAAGATAATCTTTCTTTATACGCCCCAACTTCTTGCAAAAGAATCACTTGATTACTTTGGAATTGCCCCTTTAGATTTTATGGGAGTTTTTCCTTTATTCTTTTTTCTTGTGTAGCTTTTATTTCTGCTAGCCCCTACTATAGTCTTTTCAATAGGCATGAGGTTCACCGAGTGTTCTTTTATCTTCTTTAATCTCCTTTCTTCTAGAATAAGCATATCCTTCAATTACATGAAACTCCACTTATCCTCTAATGTGTTGTAGTTTGCATGGAATTGCCCAAATTCAATATGAAGGGAGTATATGATAAGTTGTACTAAGAATGTCTAGTTGACATCCATCCCCATTGTTTTCAGTTTTGCTGCAAGAGTAGACATTTCAGTTACATGATCCATCATCGAGTTGGACCAATAAAATTTCTTTGTGGACAACTTGCTCATGAAAGTCCTAAGAATGGACTTACCAGTTATATCGGTCTGGGAGTACTCTTTGATTTTATTGATAAATTCCTTAACATTATTTGTCTGAGGCATTGACGGTTTGACATTCTCCGCTATTGTAATTTTCATTAGGCTCAAACAAAGGTTATTCGATCTTTTGCAAGCCTCATAATACAACTTTTTAGCCTCAATGTTGTTGTCTGTTATGACTTTTGATTTTTTATCCTCAACTAATGCATAGTCTAAATTCATCACTCCGAAATGGAATTGAATCTGTTCTGACCAATCCACATAGTTGAGTCTGTTGAACCTAACCATAGAGTTTCTCATTCTAAACAATTTCATAGCTGATGAAATTGCAAAACAATAATGCATATGCTCACAATAATGCTTTGAGAAAAAAATTAATAACTTGTATGTAGGAAATGAAATTTAAATTTTCTTTCACAATATGTTGAAAATCACCTTTGAGCAGAATATTATCATATCAATAAATACATAAGTGATGCAATTAGATGTACTTTAATAGATAATTAAATAAATCATATTTAATTCATATTTTTTCATCTTGGGATATAAAAAATCCATGATTCATTAATTAAACTCATAATGTGCATAATCACGGAAAATGATCGATCTTTGGGTGATCTTCTACTCCATGATCATGTTATTTTGATCATCAGAATGAACTATTGTGTCATTAAATTTAATTTGCATCAAACTATGATAATCAGAATATGGCTTCAAATCCTTATATAGTCACATCACTTTGGTGACTAACTACAAATTAAATATTATAATTATATTGATCATATAAAATGCACAGAATGCATATCAACCCATGATCTCCAATCTATCGTAATTTCTACCATTACAATTTTCTACAAACATCCAATAAGTCAAAATTCATGCTAATGACGACACTAATAATTAGCAATTCATTGATGATGATGATGATAATCTACATATTGATGCAGGACATAAAAGACGAGTTGCCAAAAGGAATGTCGTATCAATCTCAAACCAATTTAGTAATCTTCAAAACTAAATTAGGAGAAAACAATATCTGAAAATAAGGGATGGTATTTAATGCAAACCAATCCAACACGATGTTGAATGGTTCAAAGGCATAAGCCGCATAACCTACAAAGGCAGTAACTGCTCTTAAGTTAAACCAAAACACGTGTAACTGCCATAATCCGTTTAGAATTACAATATTTTAACAATGAAATAATTATTAGTTCCTTGGTACGGTTATAAAAGGATTAATTTTGTAGACAATCCAAAAGAAAATTCCTTTTTTCCTATTAAAATCTACATTAGCAGTACGAAACCAAAACTTAGTTCCTATCATATTTTATATGATAAGAAGATGCACGTAAAAGGAGATTTCTAAAGCAATATTTCGTTGATAAGAACGAACATCATCAAAACCAAATTGTTCATTCCATCAAGGCAAAATAATCAATAATGTCGCTCTCGTATCAAATTGTAGGAAAATTTATATGCGTCATCAAAGAATCAATAAAAACAATGATTCACGGGCTATCTCCTTCCATAGCAACTCAATAAATCATCGTGATGGAGATGATAAAAGAAATGACGACAATCTTTCTTTTAATTTCTCTTTCCCTTAACCCCAAACTTTTAAGACTCTCACGGATGGCGAAGAGTTTTGATAATGATTCTCTCCAATTCTTGATAGTGCATTGCATAAGGAGTCATCATATCTCTTTTATAGATAGAGTTGGATGGTTTAACATGATAACAAACCCTATCATAACTTACTCTTGATAACCCACTAACCATCAACGTGGTTCGAGATAATGAAGTTACGTTTTATTCATTGACTCGCTAAAATCCAATATTTATTATATATTTTATATGGACCACATACAAGATAAATTCCAACATATATAAGTTCCAAAATAGTTGGGCAAATAGATATCAATTATCAAAAAAACAACAAAATAACTAAAATACACCTCTTCCGAGTTTATGAATTCACAAAAAATATTCCTGAAATTCAGTACTTTGCATGATTTCATTGACCTCAAATATTATTTCTCCGGTGCTTTATCGGGCCTTAATTATAACACCCATCGGCGATCCTGCCTCTTGAAGGCATATATCTAATGGCGGATTTGGAAAGCTAACTCAAAGCATGCTTTTTTTGGATGAAATTAAACTTTTAATCTCCATTCGCCTATGAATGGAATAAGTGAAATTCACCTGTGTTGCTAACGTAACCCATCTTCATGTTTAGGATTTGGGATTTAAAGTGCAAAAATAATTCACACCAATAAAGACCCTAAAAAGTTTCCCGAAGTTGCTCAATACTGGAAATTAATGACTATGCGTGTTTATGGACTGTTGAAGCATAAAGAATGATGCTTTGACTGATGTTGCTAGACTATGAACTTTTGCTACCTTGACTGTTATATTATTTTTGGGTTGCTTTGGCCCTCTCTCGCTGCGCATGTGCGGGTTTTTTTTGGAGTATATTGGGATGCAATTAAGCATACTGATGCTGATGATGAATAAACTGATGATCGTTTTCTGGAAAAAAAAAACATTTGCTTCACATAGAAATTGCTGTTGCTGTTGTTCGCGCTTGTTAGAAAGAGTTAAGAAGCAGATGGAATGCAAAATGGAAAAGGAACTTCACACGAAATTGGTTGAATACATTTATAAAGTGTGTTTTTATTCATTTCTGATTATCTTGATAATTGAATCCAAAAACAACCATTTAATGCGCCAACACATTCTATTCACAGGTGATTATGGGATTTCTAAAATAATTTTGTGATTATTAATTATATCAATGAAGCACATGTTTAATCGATACATTCGTTACTGTTTCAAATGGTTTAAATATTTGAATTCGCATCGACCCCACAAAAGTCTTAATTTTAATTTTAACCCAGAGGATAATGTAATCCATGGACAGTCTCTGTTTTATTTTTATTTTTTTATGTGAAATAGGGTGATCTTCCAGGATGGGAGTCACCGCCAAGTTAATATATTAATAAAAAGATGGGATACAAGAGGGAATTATTTTGACTCACAAAAGCTTAAGAGAGCCTTACAATGAGAAACAACATTCTCTGAATAAAATCGTTGATTGTTAAACAGAAGGTCATTTCTTGCCAGCCAGATCGCCCAAAGCACGCCAAAAGGTCTTGCAACATCATCAGCTGAGCTGCCTCCTATCTTTCTAATCCCTTCCCAGAACTTTATTAGACCACTCGTGTCTACCCACGGGGTGGCCATTTCTCTCCACACCTTCTGCGAGTGCTGACAGGAGAAGAAAAGATGCTCCGAGGTCTCTGGCTGATCTTCGTACCTGTCACAAGAAGCATCCTAGATACCCAGAATCCTCGTTCTTCTATCTTTGTCCAGAAGCCTGTCCCTCCTCAAGCACCAAAGGAAGACCTTTATCCTATTTGGGATTTTGCTCGCCCAGATTATCTTCACATCCTTGCACATGTCCTGATCTTGATCTTCACCAGCATTTCTCAGATCTCTGTATAGCAGCTTGATAGAAAATTTAGAACCCGTCCAAGTAAAATGATCCATGGTCTGTGTAAAATTATCTGGGTAGTGAACCATGTCCCTTAATCTTTCTAAATCCTCCTGTCTTCTAGCCGAAAGACCAGCACTGAAATCCAGTCTCCACTCCCCAGCAAGTGCCAGCTCCTTCATGGTGGCCTCCTTCGACGTCGTCAAGGCAAAAAGTCTCGGGAAAAGTAGCTCCGATGGGCCATCCCCCAGCCAGTTATCCCTCCAGAATCTGAAACCTTCTCCATCTCCCAACTTCGGCGCTAGTCTAACTGAAATATCAGCCAAAACCTCTCGTACCCCTTTCCAGAGGGAGGACTCAAATCGAAGAAACCTTGCCTCTAAGTTGTTCGAGACTCTGTAGATCTTCCTTAGTAACCTTGATACCAGGTCCATAGAGGGGCCCCATATGCGCATTACCCACTTTGCTAACAAAGCTTTACTCATGCATACCATGTCCCGAACTCCTAGTCCTCCCTGCTCGTGGGCTTTCGTTATTTCCTCCCATGCCACTAAATGCATTCCGATCTTCTGTTGTTTTCCGTCTGACCAAAAAAACCTTCTCAATAACTTTTCGATCTTCTTTCTCACTCCCACTGACATCAACCTTGTCGAAAAGAAAAAAATAGGGATGGCGGACAGGACATGCTTCAATAAGACCAGTTTCCCACCCTTAGATAAAGTAACAGCCTTCCATCCTTTCATTCTGAGTTCAATATTCTTGAGAGCAATATTCGGACAGTCTGTTTTATTCCCCTACAATAAATTCTTAAGAGCAATATTCGGAAGTTGACTAATTTGTCCTCATCTCCTTTTACCGCACAGCTTTTATCAAAGGCCGTGGTCCTTAAACTTACAGTAGTATGTATTTAATGAATTCTTGCATAGTCTATAACAATATTATACAAATTTCACACGAACAAATATCAATCGTAATCACTGTAAGACCTTAGTCACATTTTGCCTAAATCAAGTATACTGATCAAACATCCAAGTAGCAAGGATCCAAGTAGAGTTGTAGAGGTTGGCATATGGTTTTGGTGTCATATCACCTACTAGAAGATCAACAAGTATTATTATCATTTGTATAGAAGGTTGGTGGGTTCAAATTCAACGTATTTTAAAACAAAAAAATAGAAACAAACGATTTATGCATTGCATCCAAAAAGATCACTCTAATGTAAATAACTCGTTAATTATATAAAAAAATATCTTGGTTCATCCTAATCTTTTCTTAAAAAAAGTTTTTTGGTCTATAGCACATGATTAAACAATCAAGGAGGTTGGCTCATTTGGTTACAGGGTTGGGTTTGGTAGGAGTAACTTCCTATGAAGTAACTGTTTAGATGATTATGAGAGTTGGAGAGGATTGGAATTAGAAATGTGTTGTTATGTTACATTAGTTATGTGATGGAATTCCAATCAAGGATTACAGGGTGGTATGTAGGGACGAGCATATTTTCGGGCCGGCCTGATCCAATCCGGTGCTCGGCCCGATAAAGTTCGAGCCGGGCCGAACCTGAATGCTAAATGGGCGGGCTTGGGCTTGATTTTGGTCCGATCCAATTTTCAGACCGGGTTCGGACAAGCTTGGGCCCGAGCCTGAAGCCCTTGGACTGGCCCAAATATAGGCACGTATATATGCCCATGATTTTTTTCATACGTAATTTCTGATTTCTAATATCACAGTGGATCGTATTTTTTAAATTGTCATTATTATATGGTATTTAGACATCAACTATGTTCATGTTTTGAAGAAATACATATTCAATATGTATATTTGCATATTAAATGTGTATTGTATTCAGATTTAAAATAGTTTTTTAATATATCAGGTCAGCCCAACCCGTCCCGGCTCATGTACTAGTGGGTCGGGCTCGGGCTTGGACTACAATTTCTAAAATTCAACGGGCTTAGGCCCGGTCCGCAAGCCCGTAAATTAGAACCGGGCTCGGGCTGGGCTAGGTTGGGCCTGACCTGATCCAACCCGATGCTCATCCCTAGGGATTTGCCAGGTTAGCCCATGGTAATCTCGCAATCAAATGTGCCCATAGTATTGTGAGATAAAAATCAGATCTAAAATCAACCACCGAAGAAGAAGAAGCACGTGGAAAGAATGACACATAATAAAATGGTAGTCGATCACGTCTCGTGTTCACGAGAGAAGAAAATTCAGTATGATAGAGTACAACTCTTTCCAATCTCTCTATCTCTCTCTCAGTAGTGCTTTGTGGAATGCCTTGGTTCATCATCTCTTTTTATAATTAAGTCCAAGTACAAAAACAATATTCATGTATCTAAATTAATGAAAAAATGAGTCGGGTGTAGATAGTTATCTACACTCCTGGGTGTAGGCTTCCTTTTCCATATATATATATATATATATATAATATAGGAGAAACTTCAAATGAGGTGGGGTCTCACCATTATCTTAGTGAGCCAACAATCACGTCCGTTGATATTCAATCCGATGGTTTAAATTAATTGCATATTTATTACTAATTTTTAATTGATTAAAAGGTCATTTTGGTCATTATCACATTCTAAAAAATAGAATGTACAACCCTAACCTAAATTGTCTCCATTAATTTATTCCATATATATAAAAATCCTAAATCTCTAAGTCTCTCTCTGGCAGCAGCAACCAACAACGACGAGTGGAGGAAAGATCTGTGTTGAGGAGGGAGGACGGAGAAGACCCTAGTGGCGGTGGGTGCGGCGCGCGTGGACGTCAGAGGCGGTGCTCGGGGGCTCCGCCCGCAGCGGAGGGGAGGTGGTGAAGGAGGGGTGGATCGGACGCGCGGCGGCGCGGTGGGCCTGGAGGAGGGCGTCGGTGCTGCGCTGGGCGAGGAGGATGCCTCGCGGGCTCAGGCATCGGATGGGAGGAGCGCGCAGCGGCGCACGCGTAGGGGCGCGACTGGCCTGGAGGAGGGCGTCGGGGCTACACGCGGGCGGCCGCTCCGCCTTGAGGTGTTGCAGGCTTGGGGCGGCTGGATCGGATTCGGCGGCTGGATGGTGCACGCGGATAACGGTGGCTCGCCTCGACCCCGCTCTCCGTCAGGCCGCGCTCTGCTTGCGCTTCCTCCAACGCGACACCTCGTCGTCAACTTCAAAGCGTCGAGATGTGTGCGGAGGGGAGCCCTTAGCTTTTTTTACAAATCGTGATTTTTTTACAAAGCTGGGAATGATTTATGCAAAAATTGAATGTTTTTTACAATATCATGTCAATTTTTTACATGTTTTCAATATCTAACAGTGTACTTATTTGTCGTAGAACTCTACAGAAATATTACAAAGTGATCAGATCATCTTACAAAAGAGCGCCTAAAATTTATAAAGTTATCAGATACTCTTACAAAGGAGGGAGATTCAGTTACATTATCGTATAACAATTTTACTTAACTGATATTCATATTTACATGATGTACCTTTTTTACAAATCTCAATGTTTTTTCTCTATTTTGCAAGACTCGAAAATATGTATGGCAATTGAACTTTAACGCAAATGGAAAACATGCGTGAAATTTACAAAGAAGGGAGATTCAGTTACAAAGATTCACGGATTTTTTACAAAACAAACATACACAATTACAAAAAAGTTGAAGTTTACAAAGAGGAAAAATACTATTAAAAAACTCGTTGGAATTACAAAATGAATGTACACATTTACAAACCTGATACAACCATTTACAAAATGAAATTACAATAATAAAATGCAATCATTAATGAAATTTTACAAAGAGTAAAATATAATTTACAAAAACTCGTTGTAATTTACAAAGTTGTAGTTGATTTTAGATCGTTTCAAACAAAATTGGAAATTAACCAATAAAGGCATTTATGAAAATACCAAATCGAGAAAAGTTTAGAATGACAATTTGAAACCAATAAATGAAACTCGAAATTAATGAAATCACTTTGACGAAAATGCCCTTTTGGATGAGGTTTTTGATGCAACCGTCAGATTGAGATCTGACGAATATGCTCGATGGCTCACCACAATATTGGTGAGACCCCACATCATTTGAAGTGTCTCCTATATATATATATATATATATATATATATATATATATATATATATGGGATAAATGGGGCTGCCCCCTAGGGGGAGCTAACTTGGCTCCCCCCGCCCCATTTTCACCATTTTTTTATTTTTTTTTGAAAATTTCTTCCATGAATATTCATCACTATATCCCTATATTATGCTATTAAAATTTCATGCGAAACAGAGACTCCTACGGCCTCCATCCGGACAGTCATTTTTTAACGGTAACAGGATTTTTTAAATCGACCCCGTTTGGATGAAGGTCGTAGGAGTCTCTGTTTCGCACGAAATTTTAATAGCATAATATAGGGATTTATTAATGAATTTACACGGTTTTAGATTTCAAAAAAAATAAAAAAAATTATGTCAAAAAAGGGCGGGGGGAGCTAAGTTAGCTCCCCCTAGGGGGCATACACATTTTTCCCTATATATATATATATATATATATATATATATATATATATATGGGAAAAATGGGGCTGCCCCCTAGGGGTAGCTAACATGGCTGCCCCACCCCATTTTTTGCAAATTCTTTTTATTTTTTTGAAAAAATATCACCATGTATATTCATCACTATATCCCTCATATATGTCATTCAAAATTCGTCAGAAACAGAGACTCCTGCGGCCTTCATCTAGACGTCATTTTTAACGGTCGCAGGATTTTTTAAATCGACCCTGTCTGGATGGAGGCTGTAGGAGTCTCTGTTGCTGACGAAATTCGAATGGCATATAGGAGGGATATAGGGATTAATATACATGATAATATTTTTCGAAAAAAATAAAAAATTGCCCAAAAATGGGGCGGGGCAGCCATGTTGGCTGCCCCCAGGGGGCATCCCCATCAACCCCATATATATATATATATATATATATATATATATATATATATATATATATGGGTAAAATGGGGCTGCCCCCAAGGGGTAGCTAACTTAGCTACCCCCGCCCCATTTTCTCCATATTTTTAATTTTTTTTTGAAATTTTCTTCCATGAATATTCATCACTATATCCCTATATTATGTCATTAAAATTTCGTGTGAAACAGAAACTCCTACGGCCTCCATCCAGACAATCATTTTTAACGGTAACAGGATTTTTTAAATCGACCCCATTTGGATGGAGGTCGTAGGAGTCTCTGTTTCGCATGAAATTTGAATGACATAATATATGGATTTAATAATGAATTTACACGGTTTTAGATTTCAAAAAAAATAAAAAAAATTGTGAAAAAGGGGCGGGGGAGCTAAGTTAGCTCCCCCTAGGGGGCATACGCATTTTACCCTATATATATAGGGGGCAGCCCCATTTTTTCCATATATATATATATATATATATATATATATGAGAAAAGGGAGGTTGCTACATGTAGCAGCCAACGTGGCTGCTGCATGTGGCAGTTTCCCCAAATTTTTTTATTTTTTTTTCAAAATTAAACCATGAATATTCATCTATATATCCCTCCTACATTCTATAAAAATTTCGTCAGAAACGGAGACTCCTATGCCCTCCATCTAGACCGGTATTTTTTAACGGTCTGAATTTTGCTGTAATCGACCTGTTCTAGATGGAGGGCATAGGAGTCTCCATTTCTGAAGAAATTTTTATAGAATGTAGGAGGGATATATAGATGAATATTCATGATTTAATCTTGAAAAAAAATAAAAAAATTTGGGGAAACTGCCACATGTAGCAGCCACGTTGGCTGCTACATGCAGCAGCCTCCCCGTCCTATATATATATATATATATATATATATATATATATATATATGGTGCACTTGAATTTAGGTGGCACCTTTCCTTGACTATGGAAAGGTGTCATCTTAAGCCGTCGGATGATGCGTGTACGAATGAGATTGAAACCACTAGGTGGTTTTCGTGCCAACTAACATTCTTATTATGGTGCTGGATTAAATTATTGCTAATTTGCTAAATTACACGTCATTGGTCATTCTATATTTAGGTATATATCGAGTGACGTACAGGATTTTCCAGAAGTATCGGATGAAATAAATGTCCACATTTTGAAATAACTGTTAACAATTTACAAATGCTTAAGATATTTTACAATTCTGTGTTATAAATTACAAACGCGTAACTAATGGTATTCGCAAAAAAGTTCAAATCTGACGAAGATTTGTATTTTTTGTGTAGATGTGTTTCCTAAAATATAAGGTGCTTTTATTATGTGCTTTGTATTTATATTTTTTTTGTAAATTTCGTAATCTTTTTTCTAAACCGCATTATTTATTTTGAAACTTTTTGTAGTCTCTTTTGAGAATATTCTGTTAGATCAATGTTTGTAAACTGTGATACTTTTTTGTAAAATCTGTTTCTGTTTTGTAAAATTCATGTGATGTTCGTAAAATAGATTTCTTATTATTAATGTATAAATTATTTTATATGTCCATCCAATATGTTTCCAAACGTTGTGGATCCATCAAAATTCGTCAGCCATTGTAAAGTTTGTGCGTATTTTGTAAAATCCACGCTCACATTGTAAATTTATATGTTGATCTGCAAAATACAAAGAGAATCAGTAATATTCAATTAGACGCATGGAAATAACTGTAAGAAAATATCAGACAATTGTTTAGTAACTGAGTTAAATGTAAAACATACTTTACAATTGTAAAATATGTTAATGAAATGATGTAGCTATGTACCGCGAGTCTTCATTTTGAGCGAGTGTTGGTCATGCGTTTGAATGAATGTAAAACTTTGTAAACAGAATGTAAAATAAAGTATATGAAAGTGAAATATGTATTATTTATTTAACATGGATAGCACATAAACATAAAACTTTGTGAAAAATGTAACATAGATATTCAAATTGGTCCAAAAAATGTATATATCAGGAACAAGTATAACAGAAATAAAAGAATTAAAGTAGCACAAATGAAACTAAAAATAACATATTTTTTAAATGCAATACATAAAGTAACCGAGAAATCCTCCTCATCATTTAAAACCTGACATTAAAAGGTATCAAAATATATAAAGATTGTAATGGAAAAAATAAAGATTCCAGTAGCGAGACGAAAATTGAAGTAAGAAAATTGAAAAAAATAGGAACACTTATCATCCATGCAAAAAATTACTAAACTGAAAATTTTTAATGGAAATAAGATCTCTGATCAGAGATTGGATCAAGAATGAAATAAAATTGAAGAAAAAACTAAAGTCAAAATTAAAAAACAAAAGCAATGTTAACTAACCTAGTATTCGATTAATAGATGAATAAAAAAGAACATGAAAAAAATTACTAAGAACACGGAACCTCCTTCGCACGAACCCACCTCATGTCGCTCCATACATAGTTGTCGTCGTTCACCGTCATTGCTGTCATCACATACAGAAATCCTCGCCACGCGCAACCATTGCCTCTCCGTCGAGGGTGGATGAAGAAATGGAGGGAGAGAATCCCCGTCGAATCTTTATTTTGGAAACTGGAGCAATGGAGAACAATGATCTTAATGGATTATATATTTAGAAATTTAATTTCACTAATTAATAAGTAATGAGATAATGACGTAACCAAAAGGAATATTCAAATTTTTTCTAAATATGACGAATTGTAGATTATTTCATTGGTGGTTTTGGGTTTAAATTAGTGGTTTTATTAATAACCGTAGATCAAGATCTAACGACTTATATGGAGTGTCTCACCATAATTATAGAAAGGTGCCACCTTAATTCAAGTTTTCCCTATATATATATATATTGTATTACTGTTGACTGCCTCGTCCCATTTTTGGGCAAATTTTTTTATTTTTTTTGAAAAATATTGTCATGTATATTCATCCCTATATCCCTCTTATATGCCATTCGAATTTCGTCAGAAACAGAGATTACTACGGCCTCCATCCAGACAAGGCCGATTTAAAAAATCCTACGACGGTTAAAAAAATGACGTCTGGATGGAGGCCGTAGGAGTCTCTGTTTCTGACGAAATTTGAATGATATATAGGAGGGATATAGGGATGAATATACATGGTGATATTTTTCCAAAAAAAATAAAAAAAGTTTGTGAAAAATGGGGTGGGGGCAGCCATGTTGGCTACCCCTAGGGGGCAGCCCCATTTTTCCCTATACACACACACACACACACACACACACACACACACACACACACACACACACACACACACACATATACATATATATATACATATACATATACATATATATATATACATATATAGGATATCTTTCATATGAGACTTGGTCCTTCCATTCATATGGAAGGCCAACCATCCCATTCGTTGGATCCGATCCATGTTTGTATCAATGGCTTATAACGAAACCACCTTCCATAAGCAAAACCGTTAATCTAATGAGGGACGTGCTATCCAAAATTGGAATAGTTTTCGTGCTATCCAAAATTGGAATAGTTTTCGGTGATGGCAATTGTCTTCGCAATTCATGCTCCATTAAAGTCCGTAATTTTGAGATTGCGCGTCATTTACCCAGTTCGTGTTTTCTAGTTCATAATTCCAGGATTTTTCTGAAGAAATTGTTGAAACGGACGGCATGTTTGAAGATCGTTTCTTCCAGAATCCTTCTGATGAAATCGATGAATCAGAGGTATTTTATATCTTTAATATGTATTTTTTATGTATTTTGATTTTAAAATTCTCATTTTGGTATTTTTCTTTCAGACTGGTATGTGTCAAATGTCGCGAGAACAGGAGGAATTCGAAGCTATGATCGATGCAGGTTCTTTATTTGTATTTGTTTCAGCATCTAAGATTTTGTTTATTCTATTCATCATAAAAGTATTTTTCAGAATAACTTATCAAGCGGAAATTACTTTTTGAATTAATAATATTTTGAACATGGTTTTATTATGCACATATAAACATTTTGCATACACATCAAAATTCCAGAAATGATGTTTCTGTATTGGATTTTCTATTTCATGTAAACATATATTGTAAATCGTTTTATATTATACATTTTTATCAAATAAACTTTGAAGATAGGCAACAAAATACAAACTTTGTTGTATTTGTATTTGATTATTTATAATACAAATATACTGATTATTATACAAAAAATGGAAAAATCATA
Organism: Ottelia alismoides; assembly: GCA_037367405.1. Taxonomy (NCBI): domain Eukaryota; kingdom Viridiplantae; phylum Streptophyta; class Magnoliopsida; order Alismatales; family Hydrocharitaceae; genus Ottelia; species Ottelia alismoides. The sequence goes on along the minus strand of JAZKJV010004381.1, from coordinate 176,823 downwards.
CTAAAAGTATTTATATTATACGGAATTCTAAAAGTTCAAATATACTACAAGTATGTTGCATCTGTATTTGATTACAGGTAATACAAATATTTTGATTAGTATACAACAAATAATAATATAAAAAAGTATTTATATTATACTGAATTAATAAAATACAAATTTACTAAAAGTATTTGTTGAATTAGCTATGTTTTCTGAAATACAAAAGATAGAAATAGAAAATACTAAAGATATTTATATTATACTGAATTTTACGTATACTTTTAAATTTAGATAACAAAATACAGATAAAATTTGATTCTGAAATATAAAAGGTAAAGTATGATAGATTGAAAGTGTTGTTCGAATAAAGTATTTTTTTTATATTTTTGTTCTCATTTATCACAATTTCAAATAATGTATTTATTATATTTCAGATTTCCAAGATAACTTCTCAAAATCATCTCCTGAAGAATAGTGCGATACTTTAGATGTTCCAGAAGTAGGTATGACATTTGGTTCGATAGAAGATGCATATAATTTTTATGAATTGTATGCAACTAGGACTGGATTCAATGTTAGAAAGGTCGGTACTCGTCATAGCATAGATCATTGTTCGAAGAAAAAGATTGTTGTTTTTAAGAGATTTTTATGTTGGAAAGAAGGTCACACAAGAGCTAACAGAAAAAGAAAATCAAAGTTTCCAGATTACAACGATGATAGTGAAGGGGATATATTCGATTTGGAAGAGAGAAGAGTTGGACGGGTTCGAACTGGTTGCCATGCATTGATGGAAATCAGTCTACGTCAAGTAGAGTTGGATTGGGTTGTGGTCAGGTTCATAGATTCACATAATCATGAGTTAGTATCGCCAAACAAACAGAGGTATCTCAGGGCAAACAGAAGGTTTACGAAAGCAACAAGATTGCTTGTTAAGTCTATGTCAGATGTTAATATATCTACTTCGAAACAATCCACCTTTATTGACAATGGTTGTTTAACCAATAGTCATATAGGTGGAATAGTCAGAGATATTTATAATCTTTATAGAAATCAAAAGAAAAGCAAGCATGGGTTAGGTGCTCAGATGCTTTTAGATCATTTTTCAGAATGTCAGAAGATGACGCCAGATTTTTCTTCACTTATAAGGTGGACGAGGAAAATTGCATGACTCATGTTTTATGGATTGATTCTGTTTCAAGGCATGATTACTCCATTTTTGGAGATACAATATCATTTGATACTACATACAGAACAAACGAGTATAAATTAATTTTTGGATCATTCTGTGGTATTAATCACCATGGCAAGACCATTTTTTTGGAAGTGCTTTCCTGAACAGGGAAACCACCGATTCCTTTGTGTGGTTGTTTGATAGTTTTGTCCATGCTATGGGCAAGCATCCAATTTCCATTATTACTGATGAAGATCCGGCTATTTGTGCTGCAATTGCTATATCTCTTCCAAGTACAATCACAAATTCTGTACATGGCATATTATGACCAAATTTAAGTCGATGTTGGGACGCATGAAAGATATTGATAAAGCTCTAAAGTCTATTAGCAAACTTGTATGGGATGGGAAAAGTGTGCTATATTTTGAAAGTACTTGGATTTCAATACTTGAGCAATTTGGTCTACAAGAAAACAAATGGCTCTCTGAAAAGTTTGCAATAAGGCATAAGTGGATAGATATATATTCTAAGGAGACATTCTTTGCTGGAATGAGGAGCACACAACGAAGTGAAAGCATGAATTCTTTCCTCCGGTGTCATATTACCAAACAAAATTTATTATTGGAGTTTATTGCACGGTTTCACGTAGCACTTCAAAGGATCAGAGAGAAGGAGAATGACATGGATAATGACACTGTCAATCGGAGACCAAAGCTGAGGACCACTTGGCACTAGAGAAGCAAATGTCGATGTTGTATACTAAAAGGATTTTTTACATATTTCAGAAGGAATTAAATGATAGTTTGTTGCTAAATGCAATCATCTCTTGTGCACATGATGAGATAACTGAATAATCTGTCTCCCAAGTTGGTGAAGCTGAGAACAGTTTTGAAGTATTACTTTCAAACAACACTTCAAAACTATCATGCATGTGTAAGAAGATGGAATTTCAAGGCATTCCATGCAAGCATATTTTAGTTGTTTTGAAGGCACGAAATTGCCATCAATTACCAGATGAATTTATACTGAAACGGTGGACTAGAAATATAAAGATTTCTGGTAATTATCCTGTTTATGGCAGAAGTGTTCAGCAGGATAGAGCAACTAGTTTGAATAGAATTTGCTCTGGTTTTATTGCTAGATCAGTGGACTGTGATGCTATATTTTCATTTGCAAAAAAAGAGTTAGAAAGATTGATAGAGAAATTATTAAACTACAAGTTTCATATCAAGATAAACCTTCTCAGGATAGAACTGTTCAGGAATCCAAACCAAATGTTGGGGATGATGTTGTGAGAGATCCAAAAAAGCAAGAACAAAAGGTAGTGGTCGAGGAGGTAGACCTAAAGGTGTTTCTAATAGAATTATCAGTGTTAATGAATCAAAAAGGAATAGGGGTAGGCAATGAAAATCTTGCAAGAAGTTCAATGTAGGTCATGATTCAAGGAACTGTCCAAACAATAAACACAATTCTAGCTCAGATAGGTATTTATCTTTTAAGTTATGCAATATGTTATCTGAGTTGTAGATTGTTGCTGATATTTTGCTATGTTTGCAGTGATGACGTCTCAAATATTCCCAATACAGATTCTTCCTAGGAGTTTTAGAAGTTTTTGATCTCTTCATTATCCAAGTAATTTAAATTATTAACTTTACTGTTCATTATTGTTCATTTTTACTGTTCATTATTGTTCATTTTTCTTTTTGATTGTTTAAATTTTGTTGTTTTTTTCACTCAGGTTTTCAATCAGGATATATATGCTGCTGATGAGTGTATCTATGCTGCTATTGAGTATTATCTTCTCAGAAAAATATCAGTTGAATAATTTGAAGTTTTTTGAAGATCAATTATTATGCAGATGTCTGCTCATAATAAAGAACACAATATTCAAAGACTGCTTGTCTTGGAGTCCATTTTATTAGAAAATTTTTGTTCTATTTTTCTCTGTAAAAGATCACATTTCTAATGCAGTTCTTTTGGTCCCTACGATGTTTTTATGTAAATTCTATGTTAAATTGTTTGGTTTATGTGTCATTCAGATGATTGGTTTGATTGTGTTCAAAGAAAGCACTCATGTTTTTGTGATATTGTGTTCTAGAAAAATACTCATGTTTATGTGATATCTATGCTGCTGATGAGTGTATCTATGCTGATGTTGAGTATTATCTTCTCAGAAAAATATCAGTTGAAGAATTTGAAGTTTTTTGAAGATCAATTATTATGCAGATGTCTGCTCATAATAAAGAACACAATATTCAAAGACTGCTTGTCTTGGAGTCCATTTTATTAGAAAATTTTTGTTCTATTTTTCTCTGTAAACGATCACATTTCTAATACAGTTTTTTTGGTCCCTACGATATTTTTATGTAAATTCAATGTTAAACTGTTTGGTTTATGTGTCATTCAGATGATTGGTTTGATTGTGTTCAAAGAAAGCACTAATGTTTTTGTGATATTGTGTTCTAAGAAAACACTCATGTTTATGTGATATTTTGTTCCAAAACAATGCTCATGTTAATATGACATATTTCTGGAAGAACATATAATCAGCTAACATTTACATTAAAACATTCAGAATTTTAATCAACTTGAAATTGTTATACCTGTGGGAGCAAGCAAGGATTGCCAGACCTTTAAACTTCAATTTGATAAATGCAAAGAATAATCCATACATCTATTTGATAAACTTTAAACTTTAATTTGACCCTCATCATTTACCATATCCGTTGTTTTCCAGATCTATATATTTCATTTATCAGTTGAAAGATAGGTTTGCTATTTTTAAAGAAAAAACATCATCCTGTAAATCTTAATATCACATATCATTTGGACAACATATAATAAGCTAACACTGACATGAAAACATTCACAATTTCATTCATATTTAAATTGCTTATATTTGGGAGCAGCAAAGCATTGTCATGATTTAAACTTCAATATGATTGATGCAATCTATAATCTAGTCATCTATTTGTAAATCATGTAGTAGCATAACATTGCGATAAACATCATCCTAATATCATTTACCATTCGTAAAACAAACATGATATCAATCACTATCTATACAACCCAAAAAGTTAATAACATGTACTGCAGTTTTAGTTGTTTCTAACAAAACATGTTCTATCATTACATACTAAGGTGTACTAGCATTCTCAACATGACTAGTACATAGGATTGTGTTGGCTATTTTTGCTCTAATCTTGTGCACATCTTCATATTCAAAATCTAGGGGACTCTCTTCACAAAGTAGTTCCATCATCTTCATCACGTATACACCGCAGTCTAGACTTTGAGCAGGTTGTTGTGGACAATCTTTTACAAGCAGAGTTTCCCAGTGTATTAAGAAGTCGTCCACTATGTTTGCGCTAAAATATTCAGATATCCATCCAACCTGCATTTTTAAATTGTGTTATTGATTATATACTGTTAATTCTATGCAACATATAAACTCAAACATATCAAACATATTTTATCCTTACCCATTTGAAGAGATCCTTTTTGTGTTGCTTATTTCCATTCATGGAATTGAATGAGAAATGCTTTTTGGCTCTAAAATCTGTCACTAGAAGATGCCAGTGATTTTTTGTGTGTATCACTGTGAACACCTTCAAGATTCCCATCATTCTTTCTTCACTGGTGTCATATAATCTCTCTAAATGTTCAAAGTCGTCATCTGTGTTGGCTTCTACGTTGTTGAGAAAGTATTGCTGAAACGATATAATTAAAATCAATAAATACTTTGTACATATAAATAATTTTTTTTCAATTTATTATAATTCTCACCATTTTGTACAAAGGAGTGAACAAATATGGAACTGTTTCGTTTTCTTTGCAATGTTTATGACTCAATATATCCATGAACATGACAATTATCTGCATACAGTTATATGTCATTAGAAACAAAAATGATTAGATTTACTTAGTTTAATTCATTGATACTTACTGAATCTTCAACCATTCTTTCGTACAAGAAGTTGTGTATTTCAAGTCCTTTGCAGTAGTTTCTTAATGGTGATAAATATGTTGCGTTCAATCTAAAAAAAGAATCAATACATTATAGTTTGTGACAATATGCCATAAAATAATTCAAATGTTAAATAAGAAATATAAGTACTTGTCTGCTGGATCTCTCAAAAAACTCTGAATTCTTGATCGAACGTCCTCAGAGCTGTCGTCGTATCCAATAAAATCGGTCGGCGGATCGCATAGATACTGGAAATTGAATTTGTTAGTATTAGAATGTAGAATGTTTTTTCATTATAAATTTTATATCTAACCTCCGTTTCGCTTTCAACAATATGACTTGAAACATTGTTCTTCTTTGTATCTCTTTTCTTCTTCCTGAATGTTGTTGTACTTTCAACTCCAATTCGTCGTGTTTCACTCCTTGCCTTAACTCTCTTTGCCATTGAGCTTGGACTGATAGCAGATTTCTGCTTTTTTCGCTTCTTTGCTGTGTTTTTTTCCTCCTCATTGTCTTGTTGAGAACCAATTTCAATTCCAAGATCAAAAGTAGGGCATTCATTTATCACAGGTCTGTTATATTCTTCTCCATTGTTTGTTATCTTTTCAACATCCACGTTCATGGTCTCATTCTCGACGTCAGGCTTTTCCCAAATATTGTCACTCTCATTTTCATGATGAGTAATGTCAATCTGGCTATGATCATTTATTTTTTGAACCAAAGCAAGCTCATCAAAATGTTCACTTTCGCAATGTAAAGTGTTGTTATTAGCATGCTCTTCATTTTCTTTTTCATGTTCATCATTGTCTACTATTGAAGCACCATCCATGCAAATTCCATGCTCTCTGCAAAGCTCTGTTTGTCCTTTTCTCCAAACTGAATCCCATTCGATTGTAGCAGTTCTTTCAACAGTTTATTCTCATCCTCAAGACTCCTTAATTGGTCATTATTATTGGAAACCATTTGTATTGTTGCATTTCTCAATACTGAAGCTTCCAATTCCAAAACCTTTCCTTTCAGAAATTCAATTTCCTTCTTATATTCACTGCAATTGCAATTCTCAGTGGGTTTTTTTTCTAGATTCAATATCTTGCTTTTTGAACTTTTCCATTCTATCACATCAAACTTTTGTTCCTTTTTGAGTCATCCTCTTTTCAAAGGTCCATCTTCAGGCAGTGGAATGGGTGTATCAATAACAATATTTGGCTTTCGTATTGAAAACTCATTCATTGTGAACTTCTCAAAAGGAAAGACGTATTCATCATGTCTAATTCTCACTATTTCAGTTTTCTCATGATGCATTGAAATCTCTATATGTTCATGTATATGCACTATATTTATGAAAATTATTACTATATGCTATTCATAATATAAATGATTTCTAGAATTACCTGGTCATTTGTCAAAGATACCAATCGTCCTGTCAGTCCTTTTATGGAGCCAGACCATTTCCTGATTCTTGGTCGAAGATCACGGCTTATGAACATATCTTTGCAACAGTACTCTAGCATCCAAACCTAATAGAAGGAAGTTAAGAATAATTTCTTAAAGAACAATGACAATCTTCATGCATAAAGACTTACATAGAGGCAAGATACACATCCAGTAAGGTATCCCAGGGTGATACGTGCTGCACCACGACATCTCTGGTTTATTCTATTGACGATATCATCTATGTTAAATAGAATCAATCGTGCAACTGCATCAGACCAATTAAAAAATTTTGTATCTTCCAGAGACTTCACATAGTGCAAAAGATCTTTCGGAAATGAATAAGTCGAATCCGGGAAAAGAAATGTGCAAAACATTAACAGAAATAGGCACGTGACGTAAATAGCGACTGAGTTATCGTCATCGTAGTGTTAGTATTCAGTCAGTATGCTAACAAGTTTACGTCGGTTGAAAATCATGCCTTTGTCAAACATTTCATTAGCTATATAGCTTCTCCACTGCAAATGTTTTCCACGTACTGAAATCGTATACCCTGAACTTGGAATACCAAGTATAACTCCAATGTCGTCATCACTAAAGTTCAAAATTTTGTTCCCAAATCTGAAACTCCTCCCTCCTTGATACTGTTCTACAATGCACTAAAGATTTTTTTTTCTCGATATCAATGCTCCCGATATTAATAAGTATTGCAAATGCAGTCTTGTTAAGTAGTGCTTGTTGCTTTGAAGTTGGACGATGGCTATCAATGAATTGTACGAAGTGATCTATGAAACATCTATGTTGAACGTACCCCTTACCTGTACAATACGAGTTGTGTTTATATTTATTCATTATAATCAAACTATAATTAATTAAATGATCATTTATATCTTACATCCAAAATTTTCAGAAGTGTCATCACATCCATCGGTGTTTGATTCCATTCGTGTTCTTCTTCCTTTAATCACCTTAGTAGAACTTTTTTCTGATATTTACAACGGAGTTTGGCATATAATAAAAATAGTAAATTCTTTAAAGGTGGAAAACTATTTATTAATTACTAATTGTACCTCTGTTTGGGAGGATGTTCTTCAGTTTCGATAGTGCACTTACAGATGGATTGATTTCGTTACTACTATCCCCGCTTGGTTCATCACAATCATAGTCTGTGCTGCTCATTCTGTCCCTGTAAACATATTTCGCATGAAATTTTTTTACTTGCTATAGTATTTTCTACAAGAAAAGCTGTAACGTGAGATTATGTCAAACATTTCTTTCAAATAAAAATATAATCTTTTTCTAGGTCAATGATCTTATGCTTTTCTGAAATTAACAACATGTTAATTTTACTAATTATTAACACAAACTAAATCATTTTCTTCATATATACAACAAACGAAAAATTTCAGCAGAAAAATTTCTTATTAAGGATCGAACGATTGAATGGAAGCCGGAATGCTTACCTCTATGGTGTACCGACGATCGCGAAGGGTTTTTCGCTTTTTGGAACCTTGTAATGCCGATTAGATGATAAAAAAATTCCGTGTTGTTGCTTCTTGATTCAGATCCTTTTCGACGATTCGCTAGAGTTGGTAGTGTTTCCCGTCTTCTTCGGCGAGAAGTAAATCGCTCCTTTAATTCCACCCTCCATGCCTATCCCGAGTGCGAGCGTTACGGAGCGGCGGACTTTTCGGAAGTAATAAACTTTTCACTCAAATGAGTTCCTGCCGCATATGTCTAAAATGGCTATTATCCTATTTTAAATTCATATATTGATGTTTTAAGATGACGAGAGGGTTATGTTTTGGTTTTTTCAATATTATTTGGACTATAGTATTTTTTTATTTAGAATAATATCGTTAATTTTATTGTGTTTGTATTTATATTCTTACTTAATATAATAAAACGAAAATACGTTAATTATTAAGATTATATTTTGTATTTTATCTTTAAACATGTAATTTTATTGTATGATTTTATATTTTGAAACATCATTTTGTATAATACATCCTTTTTATTATCAAATTGATTAAGTTGAATTTAATATTAAAACGTAGATTTCCACTGTGTTCAAAACATGTACAATAATCCATTAAATATAGGGTTTGTTTGTTATCATTACTTTCGAAAACTCATTTCCATAATTTATCGCCAGTTTTTTTGTATTTAACAATATTATTGTATAACACATACATTCGTATTTTGTATTTATAATGCTTGTTTTGTATAATACTCATGAGTAATTGTATTCTAGATACGTTGTGTTTGAATCTTTTTGCAAAACCTCTAGTATCGAATTCTCATTTTTTAAATTTCCGTAAACATCTTTACCTGAAATTTCGTAATTATGGGAACTCCCATATTTATAGAAACAAACAGCAAAAGCCTTTCCTTAAAAATAGCGTAAGTTGTTAACCGTAATACTATCTTTTGTATATTATATACTGCATTTATCTGAATCATGGTTTGTTTAGTATTGTATTTTATTGATTTGTAGGATACTTACATTGTTTTGTATTCAAAAACACACGTTATTCAGCCATTTTTGTCAGTTCTAAAATGTGTAACTTTCTTTATTAGGAGTCCCTTAAATTTAGGAAACGACGGTTATTGCTAATCTGGTTTTTGTAGAATAGGGCGGTTTTAATCATATACATTGATTTTAGATCCGATGGCTAGAATGCTTGGCCTTCTATTTGAATGGAAGGACCAAGTCTCATATGAAAGGCCCCCTACATATATATATACATACATATATATATACATACATATATATATACATATATATATATACACACATATATACACACACACACACACACACACACACACACATATATATATATATATACTCATACACACACACACATATATATATATATATATACACACACATATATACACACACATATATATATATATATACATATATATATATATATACATAGGGGGCCCTTCTAATGAGGTAGGTCTTTCCTGAAATTCAGAAAGCCACTACCAAATTTGTAAATTACGTAACAATTTTGCAAATTTAAACTACATATTGTAAAATACTGACGATTATACAGTTATGTAAAATATATCATCCATATTGTAACAAACTTTTAATGTCAAATATAGTAATATTTTCATAAATTTTTCATGATATACATATTATATTAATATTTAATATTAAATTTATGGAGTTAGAATGTGTAAAATAAATAGAATAAATACTTAAATTGACGTGGCTTTCCATGCATCCAGGAAAGGTGCACCTCATTTGAAATATTTCCTATATACATATATTTATATATACATATATATATACATATATATATATATATATGAGTTCAATGGGGCTGCCAACATGGCTATCCCGCACCATTTTCGGCGTTTTTTATTTTTTTTCAAAAAATATCGTCATGTATATTCATACCTATATCCCTCCTACATGTATTCGAATTTCGTCAGAAACAGAGTCCCCTATGACTTCCATCCAGACAGTCATTTTTTAACGGTAATAAGATTTTTTAAATTGACACCTTCTCGATGGAGGCCGTAACGTCTCTATTTGTGACAAAATTCGAATGACATGTAGGAGGGATATAAGGATGAATATACATAGTAAAATTTTTCCAAAAAAATAAAAAAATTTCCGAAAAAATGGGGCGGGGCAGCCATGCTGCGGGCAGCCCCATCTATGTAGACACACACAATATACACAGTAATACAGATATATGTATCCCTAAAAAAATGTAACTACTAACATACCTTTATCTCAAAAAACTGAAAATAATATCAAACAAAAAAAGTGATGTGCATATCTATATGTGTTAAAAGAAATAACAAAATTATATCTGCATTTAATATCTGCTTAAAAGCAGGTATGTATCCCTATATTTGTATGCTTATCTCGGTTGATTTGCCAAAAAAAGTGACTGCGCGATGCGTGCATGAGTGTATAAATAAATGCACACAAATCTGCATGCATCTTAAAGACCAAACGCATTCACATGTTCGTATTTAGGTCATCATTTTGACTTCGAGCTACAATTAAACCAAGAGCTAGGCGAATATTTAAATACTGCAACAATCAAAAGTGTTTAGAGAGATGTTATATATTTAACGAAACAAGAAAATAGTTTTAAATTAAATTCAGAGTAATTATCGAATTCATTCTTATATTGTCAGTACAACAACGATTTTTCATCACTTTTCTCTTTAAAAGTTATACTAAAAGTTGCTAAGTAGGGATATTATAAGAAAATAATGAGAAAGGTAATGTAAATAATACTACAACTAAATTTACTTACGTCAATGAACAATTTTAATATTCGTTGACATACCTTATAGCTAGATTTATAATAATAAATATACTTTTTGCTTACTTTTTTAGATTTGTAAATAAAAACATAGTGGTTGTTGTACTACCAATAAATCATATAGCAGCATTTTTCTATTGATTTGTTTTATTCAGTTCTAACCTAGCAACGACCAGCAAAACTTTTAGCTATGAATTGCAAGAACAAAAGATAAATTTGCAAAGAATAATATTTGTTGTTTCGAATCAAGAATAAACACGGCAAGAAAAAGTCTGTAATGAACTTTTTTAAAAAAACGTCATCTGTTATCAAATATATAAGAAATATATTATTCATTGTGAAATTATTTTTTATACTTGAAATTAGAGACAAATGTCATAATTTCTTTTTGTGTTTTTTAGTGACGATGCATATAGTCACTACCACAGAAATTACATGTACTGATGTTTTGAAACGTCTTCATATGTTATCTTAAATGTCATAAAAGCATTGTCCCTACGTTAAAAAACGTCTGCTCCAAACGTCTGGTCTGCCTTGTCGGGATAGGTTTTAAAAGACATTTTATAATCACGTCCACACAATCCCTTCTATGCAGACGTTTAAAAACATCTTAAAAAATAATCTAAGTGGACAATATTAAAGAATGTCTACAAATTAAGTACTTATATAGATGTTATTAAACGTCTACGTAGAATATATGTTGACATATATAATCAGTGGTCCAAAGCATGTTTTGAAACGTCGTTGTTAATACTATCGATAGATGAACTATAAATTGTTTTCGAACCTTTTTATTACCAATCCAATCTGTTTGTGTCTAATTATTGACATGAAAAAACTTAGAATTTACAAGTTTTTTAAAACCTTATTAGCATGAAAAACAATCAAATGTTACCAATTTCTACTCTAGTGGAAAAATGTTCCACGAGAAAATAATTACATGTGTAGATGCAAAACAAGCAAACTCAGAACATAGTCGTGCGAATGCTTTCAAATATGAAAATGAATTTGAGTGTTAACATAACTACAAAAAACTCCAAAGTTTTTAAAGTACATTAAAGAAACAGATCAGAAGTACATTGAAGATATATAAAGCAAATCGAAATCTCTAAGCATCTTCCTTTGTCTCTGCATCAAGATCAACACTACCCGACCTATTGCCTCGTGATCGTCCTTGAGAAGCATCTAATAAAGAAGAAGTAGATTAGACATGGTTAAAAAGATATATTATATTTGATCAAGCTTTTAAAAAAATACCAAAGAATGTAAGTGGAGAAAGTGGCACGGGTGTCCCATCTGTTAACGGGTAGTTTTTAAAATATGTTACTATTCCTTCTGCTATTTTATCTTGAAGCTCTGTCAACACCTTCTTATTAATCATATGTATCTCTGACTTCAAATCAGACACTTTCTGTTGAAGGGATGCCACATTCTTTTCATATTTAGCCTCTATTTTTCGTCTTTCTTCCGCCACCCTCTGCTCAAGTACAACCCCTGAAATGGATGCATACCTACGATGTCCTCTTCCTTTAGGAACATGTCCTTGCCCTCTACCAATGAGACAATCAGATCGTCCTTCATTATGAAGTACAATATTAGCTATGTCAGCATCCGTAGTAGACTGTCCTTCTGCATCGGCTTTTGCACGCATTTCTACCATGGTAATCTATAAAAGAACGTAAGAGTAAAAAATGGTTTATATGATCAATTTAATTTATATTATTCAATCTATACTACTTACGTATGTTTGTTTAGCTTCAGGCGTTGACCAATGTCCGTGCAGAAGCGGGCTAGTGCTATCTGAAAAGTACACATATTTATATGTCTTCAATAAATCCAAACTTGAAGAAAACAAAAGAAACGTGGACCGAGACTATAAGGATAGTTTCTTTATGATTACGAAAGAGCGAATTATGCGGATGAAATCCCAAAGAGAGAAAATATGTCCAATCTTCATTTCAGGGAATTGTTTCAGATAAAAACTAAAAACTACGGGAAAAAAGCCCATAAAATAGACATATACTATTCCCTCCTTTTAATAAGCAACCACATTACAACATAAACAATCCATCTACTAATATGGTACTTTAATAGCAAAGAGTTCATATCAGAATAACAGCAATTACTGATCTATCGGATCAAGATTATACTTGGTTTGTTTGTCAACTCAATTGATGATGAAGAAGGTATGGATTATCTCAGAGAAAATCGGATTTTTCTGAGTGCAAATACATATCCTAAATATAACGTTTCAAGAATATAAACCTTTACCGGCTCTCTTGGGCAGACTCCTCCAGTTGCCATGGTTGTTCTTCTGGATGAACGATACCAGTATATGATCTTCTTCATTCCAAAACTTCGTGTGTTGACGAGCGACTGCTGCAAAACTTCGTGGTGGCGAAGAATAGTCGGGCCGTCGTGCGGTGGGAGGAGGGCTCGAAGTCGAAGAATAGCTGGGCCGTCGTGCGGTGGTGCCGAAGAATAGGTGGGAGGAGGGCTCGAAGGGGCCGTCGTGCGGTGCTAGAGATTATCGTTTGAAGGGAGAGGGGATTATCGTTTGAAGGGAGAGGGGAAGGGAGAGAGCGTCGTTTAGGATTCTAGGGTATTTGGGCGATTATGGTATGTTGGAGAAAATGGGGCGAGTTTGGCGGGATAACTAAGGGGCCAAAAGTCTTGTGTAGATGTTAATAAAGAAACATCTTAGGAAAGTACTCTATGAAGATGTTTAAATAACATCGAGTTTTTTTTTAACTTCTTGGATGTTACTCAAAAACGTCTACTAATTTCATATTCTAGGTGGACGTTTCTGGAGCTTGAACGTCGATCTAGATTATATTTGTTGTAACGCTTACTCGTTGCTACTTTTAAAATATTAGCTACTTGTTGTTAATTTTTAGTTCAAAATTTTGTGATAACTTGTTATAATTTTGAAAAACAATGGATAAACGTGGATATATTGATCATCGCTAATGATAGGACAATGGATAAGACATTCATCGCTAACTTCAAGCATAAAAAAATTATACAACCAGTAATGTAGTTGTTATATACTGAACAACAGGCACAGACGATGTAATGATGATTTTTTAAAATACTTCACTACATACCTGATTAGTTTTAGTGGGATGGCAATGAATATTCATATTTTGTTGTACTAGAAGTTCACAATTTATAATATTCAACTCGGTGTAACTAACATCGGATGATATAACTACAATTTTTAATTTATTTGTTGATGTTTCTTGTATCACAGTAATAAATAGTATATTCTCCATTGTGGTTTAAAAAATAAAATTTGCTAATAAAAATGTGGGGATTCTTTACATTTAGGCCCAGATTATGCAATTACAGTTATGTTGCATTTTTTGCAATTACACTTGTGCTCATTTATTCTTACAAAATTAAAAGCACTACCCTTCCATTATTATACTTGTGCCCCATATATTACATTGAATACATGGGTACAACTGTTATTGTAGAAATAGATGGGGCATAACTGAAATTGCAGGATCTTGAATGAGAACAAGAGTAAAAAATCCAAAAAAAAGTACAGAGTACTGTATATTTAAGTCAGACTATCTGATTATATATAGCCTTTGCATCTGAAACATCCATCTTGGAAAAAATATGATTTATTTCTATATCTTTGTTTCTTTCTGTGACTAGTATCTCTCTCGCTCTTTCTTTCTTTACAAAATATAGTTTTCCGTGCAATAAGATACATGTTGTATATTCGAACCATCAAAATTTTCATATACGGAGGGAAGATGAAAGGCTTAGGCTGCATTCGATTGCATGGGAACCTAGGAAAGAGACCAGTTCCTTAACCATTACTACTAGAAGTCCAGCTTCGCCAAAAGAAGATCCTCGCTATTTCGAGTCTGTGCCTGGGTGAAGCTTCATTGTAGCCATCTTACAAGATAACTCTGAAAGAATAACAGTGGAATAAATTCGGCATTTCTCGAAAGAAATAGTTTCATCTTCCTTTCCAGCAAGTTTGATAAAGAAGCTTGAGAGAAGAGAGAGAGAGAGAGAGAGTCGATTCCGTAGATTGATGAAACTGCATTTTGGATTCCTTGATATTTGATTATTTCTGTATCACTGTTTCTTTTACTGAGAAGTATCTCTCTTGCTGGAGGGAGGGAAGAAAGAAAGAAAGAAAGAAAGCAAGAAAGGGAAATCTCCTGAATCAAGACTGATCCTGGCTCCTTTTTTGCTGTGATGTCTGTGCATGTGTGTCATTTCCAAATGCAGACAAAGGGAGAAGGGAACAGGGTAAAAAATAATGACCATGTCCTCCCATTCCCAACTGTCATCCAGAGAGCTATGCTATACTGTACTGTACTTTACATCACCACCACTGTTCCAGCAGTTGCCCATCCCTGTCCCTTTTCCTGTTCCTCATCCCATCCCGTCCCGTCCTCTCTCCCTCCCTAAAATCAAACCCCATTCCTTCCCCTTCTTTGGGCACTATTCAATATGCCACGAATTATTCCATCCTTGATTCCCTTCCCTTTAATGGCTGTGATGCTCCCCACTCTCAACAGCTCATGCATATACTTTTCTTTCCCACAGACTTCCCCACTCTCAAGGAGTGTAATACTAATGATTTGGACATCGAAAAATACTTGGTGATTTCTCAAATTTCATCTCTTCGAGGGGTACATCATGTATGCCCTGGCATGCAACTTTTTCTTCTTGGTCAGGGGTTTGGTATACACCTACATGAAACATCTGTAGAAAACTTATGTTGTATTCAGTCATGTAACAGGAGGATTTTGAGATGTACTTAAAACAAAAGACTATACAACTTTCTCCCGATGACTTGATGCAATGGTGGCTATCATCATCGAAGAGGAGCACATGAAACAAAAACTCATACTTCCTTTAGAAATTAAAGCAAGTTAAATATGTCGAATGCGAAAGCATGAGGAGAAAAAAAGAATTAAAGAACTAGGAAAAATATAAAAAGAAAATCAAAGAACAAACTTTGCCAGTATATGGACATGTTGTACATTTCAAACATAGTTGTACCACTGCAATGGATTCAAAAGAAATCATCCACGATGATGGTTCATCGAGATGTGCTCACCTAGCGAGGAGAGTCTAGTGAAAGTAAGGCCTAATAGGAGGCTTGTTGATGCACAAGAAAATGTAAATATTTGAATTGGTCGATCACTTATTTATGATCTATCAAACAAGTTATGGTGGCATATTGATGGTCAGGGACGAAGACAGGATTTTTGTTACGGGGAGGCCAAATAGACCAAGAAAATTATACTCCTGAGTTATATATAAAGAAATTTAAATTCATGTTATTTCTAAAAAGATCAACATATTATGATAACATAATTTATCATTTATATTTGTTAGAAATCAAAATTTTATGCCTAAAGTTTATATTAAATTCTCAATTTCAGTCTGAACTCTTTTTATGATTTCACACGATTCTTAAAAATTAAAGGTAATCATTCCATAATTTTAAAATAAGAGGATACCAAAAGTGTATGTATAGAAGATAATAGATGATACACACAAACATACATACAGCGCCATTAAATGTTCTTGCTATTATTAGATAAGGGTAAAATGGGATTGTCCCTTTAGTTAACTTGTTTCCTCCCTTCATGTCCCATTTTCTCCATATTTTTTAATATTTTTAAAAAATAAATATGTGAAAATTCATAACTATATCCATATATTATGTCATTCAAGTTTCGTGAGAAACAGAGACTCCTCCGACTTCCATCTAGACAGTCATTTTTTAACGGCCGTAGAATTGTTAAAATCGACCCCATCTGGATGGAGATCGCGGAAGTCTTTGTTTCATACGAAATTTGAATGACTAAAAGGGATATAATAATGAAAATCTACTGAAGTATTTCTCAAAAAAATAAAAAATGGAGAATTAGCTCTCCCAGGAGGCAACCTCATTTTACCCATTAGATAAAAGAGTATTCTACCATCATTTCTAATAAATTTTATTTATTTATTTGAAGAAAAAACTACACTCTTATATTAAACTCTATAATATTACCATTTTATTCATCTTTTATATTTCTCAAAGACCTTATGAATTTTCAAGATCTTGTATATTCTTCGGATCATAATTCATTTTTGGTAGTGATTTATATAATTTTTAATTTTTTATCCATTAATTCTTAAAAATGACACCAATATATATATATATATGTATGTATATGTAAAATATAAAAAATCGATAATTCTATAATGACATATAATATCACAACTTGTAACAATAAAGAAACACATAGTATATTTAAGTAAAGTTATTATGATTGACATCTAAAATAATTGAAAAATATTTAAATATCATCCCATGAACAATTCTTTCAGATTGTACATAAATTAGAGAATATTAAAGGTTCAAAATAACAAGAAATCAAATGTCATTTAGTTATAAGGATAATAAATATAACTTATTTTGTATAAGATAAAGATAATATTTGATTAATGATAATGTGGTGATTTGAATAAGTAGAGAGAGACCACGTTTGAGAGAAAAAAGGAGAGATATGTGTAAGTAAATTGAGTTTTTCTTCTTTATATAGTAAAGGTAAAATAAGGCTGTCCCCATGAGGGAGCTAACTTGCCCCCCTCCTCATTTTCTCTATTTTTTTTATTTTTTTAAAATACTTCCGTAGATTTTCATAATTATATCTTTACATTATGTTATTAAAATTTTGTGCAAAGTAGACTGATATGGTCTCCTTCCAGACGAGATCAATTTCAACAACTCAACGACTGTTCAAAAATGGATGTCTAGATGGAGGTCATAGGAGTCACTGTTTCCCACGAAATTTGAGTGACATAATATAGGAATATAGTGATGAATTTCCACTGATTCATTTTCAAAAAAAATAGAGAAAATTGAATGGGGAGAGCCAAGTTAAATATCCCATGATAGCCTCGTTTTTCCCATGCAGTAAATAGAGAATTTTAGAACTCCAAGTATATTTAATTGAAGAGTCCAACCATATCCTATATTGCATGAGATTTTGAGATGACAGGGGGGTGGCCCCCTTCCGCCCCCTCCCTTCGTCCTTGGTGATGATGGGAAATCGATTCACAACAAGATGATAGAATTTGGACATATCGAGTTAAGACTCACCTCTGGGCAATATGTACACTGCACATCAAGTTACGCACCTCTATTTTTTTGCTTGTTTGGGAGGATTTTAAATTAAGCTTAAAATGTAATAAAATACTTAGGAGACATGGAACATTTTTGGGTAAATATAATTCATATGATCATAACCTTTTGTTTTGTACATACGTAACAATATTAAATCTATTACTATTATACATACCGACTTTACTTCTTCTACTTACACTAGGGATTTTTTTAAATAATTATTAAAAAATAAAAATTAATTAAATATGCACGGATAAAAAAATTTAAAAATGGGTATCGATCGGCACCTCAGGTGCCGATTTGGGAGAGACCCGTTGGCGCCTGCTCCAAATCGACACCTGAGGTGCCGATTTGGAGAGGGCCGTTGGAAAATTGCCAACGATCCCCTCCTCCCCCCATTCTTAAATAAACCCTCCCATTCCCTTCTCCTCACACTTTCATCCCCTCTCCTTCTTCATCTTCTTCCATACTCCTCCTCTCTTAAATCACTCAATCGGTATTCTGAAGCATGTTTTCTTCTCTCGATCTGCTAATCTTATTCAAGTAAGAATAAGATTTTTTGTAAACATATTTTTGTGTTTTCTTTGCAGGTTTTTATCAGTGAAGGCGATACATACCTTCGGATATCGGATTATATTCTTTTCTTTTCAGATAACATTTCTTTTCGAAGACACGCTTCTTTCAGGTAATTTTACTTGTATTAAATTTTTCATAGTTTTAATCAATAATTAGATGTGCAAAATTGATACTTAATTAAAATATATATTTAAATTAATTCTTGTTTATATTTCAATGGAAATCATTTGTGTTATAAAATTTAGATGAAGTACCATACAGATGTTGAAAAAGAAATAAATGTAAATGTAATATGAAATTTTTTTAATGTCAATTACATTAAGGTTAAACATCTTATTATCATTGCATTCATTTAGATTTAAAAGTACACATATTCATATTAAAATTACTTCTTATTTAGATTTGGAATCGAGCGCCGGGAGGGTCTCTATACAGCACTGGCAGGACTCACTGTGGTGAGCACCGATGAGTCCCCAAGATCGGAATTTTGGATTCCATCTCTGAGTGATTACTATATCATTTAAATAATCGATTAGTAGAGATAACATCCGAGTGAAATATTAATGATTTTTACATTTAAATAAACTAATTAAATCATGTATTTTATTCATATAGATGGCTTCCAACACCGCTCATGTCATATTATATTGGGAAGGATCGGTTCATGTCTCTGATGACCACGTAGAATATATTGGGGGCAAGAAACTGATGATTATATTACCATGTCAATTAACATATATTGGTTTATTGGCTTGAGTATATGAAGCCACTGATCTTCCGCTCGATCAGTATATACTTACATTAACGTGTAAGTGGTTGTATGAGGGATCAACTTTCTTTGCAATACCGATTCACGATGATGAATCCACATAGCAATGTTGAGTTCAATCATCGGTGTGAGATTTATTCATCTTTTCGTAGAAGCTACTCCCTTTGATATGGAAAATATGCCGTCGTCGTCAAGGTAAAATTAATCACATTTAAATTATGGAATAATGTTATATTTTTTATTTAAATTGATAAAGATGTAAATTAATTAGGCCAACAAATGAGACCATGCTTGAGGATATCGAGGGGTCCTCACAAGTAAATGTGGAAGATGAATTAGTGACAGAAATATCCGAACAAGAAAATGAGGAGTCCGAAAATGAGGAGTCAGAAAATGATTCTCAAACATTAGAAGAAAACATAGGTGGTAATAATTGTCATGATTTTGGATATGTTCGCTAGTTCTAGCCGTAGGTAACAAGGAAAGCGGGAACTCATATTCTTCTAATAATGATGATGCAGAAGAAGAAGAAGAAGAAGACAACACATGAGGAGAGTCACAGAAAAATGGGAGATGGAGGGAAAGGAAGCGACAAAGGAGGAGGTGCAGGAGGTGGAGGAGGAGGTCTGAAGGGATTTCTAAAGATATGGAAACTATAATTTATTGTAATTTTTTTCTTATTATTTGTAAACACATCTTTGTTCTTTTATGATTTTAATAAAATACTTGTAATTTTTTAAGTTAATTGATATCAAGTTGTACGTTGTTGAGTTGGCATATGTCAATGGTAAATAATGTTGAGCACACTCTCAATTTCTTTATATTTACTATAATATTCCTGATATGTCAATTATAAATATTTTAAGTATATCTCAATAATGAAGAATATAATTAAAACTAGAGATATACATCATATTTTAGAATAACGTTATCGGGGAGAAGCGAGATGAGGTGCAAAAGAAACGGTAAACCATCGTTCCACCTCTAAAGATGAGAGCACGAAGCTCCTAGCGATAGATCGAAAAAATTGCGATGAAGGAAAATATTGAAAGCCTATTAAATTTATTTTGATTTTTTTAAAAATTATTTAAAAATTCCTCAAATGTTCTCATTCATATCTAAGAAAATTAATAATAATTTATAATATTGAATAAGAATTAAAATGTTAAATGGGAGCATTGTGAAAATTGCCCATCTCTAAATCGGCACCTGAGGTGCCGATCGATACCCATTTTTTAAATTTTTTTATCCGTGCCTATTTAATTAATTTCAATTTTTTTAATAATTATTTTAAAAAATCACACTTACACTACTTTAAATGTAACTGAACCATATGCCATATGCCAAGTTAGATAATTTGATGCTAATTTTAATTGTAAATGGAATTTTATACACATATATTACATAAATATGAAATATACTTCCATGCTAAACAACCTATCATTTCATCTAGCGAGTATGGATATTGAAGTCTAGATTTAGTACAATAAGGTATTTGCAAGTTCATGGTGGGATGATTAGCAAATATAAAATATATTCTATAAAACACCCCAAAATAGTATTATATTTAGTACTTACAAACTGTGGGATATAAATTTAATATACTAAGGTATTTAAGAGTCGTTTAATCACTATGCACGCTTCTTTAATGACGGGGCACGGGATTGATGTTTTTTCTCAACTTGGGAGGCCGATCAAAAACTCAGCTTAACAATTTCATTTACAACTTACTGTGCTCGGGCGGATTTAGCTCCCCTTTCCACAAAAAAATTGTGGTCAAACTTATTTGATCCTCGAATTGTTTTTTTTCCTTTGGATTTTCCTCCGTGAAAAAAATCATTACATATGGCTTGCTTCAAAAATTAAACATCTCATCGGCAAACATATGCTTCTTATGCTTCAATAATAATGAAAAATATATGCTTTTTTTAGGATTGTCCGGTCCCTAAAGATATTCTAAAAAGGACACTCCCAAGCAATTGTCTTTAACTTAAACAACTTCTTAGCTTGCGAATTCGATAAGTTAAACAATGAGTATTTTTGGCAGCTTTGCATGCATCATTTTGGTGGTTGATTTGGAATGCCTAATGTAGAAATGCCAATGGCTCTCTACTGATATCCATCAGGAACATAATTATCAGAAGCTCACAAATTTGTTTAATGTGTCGAAGGAAATTTCCCACAAATGGAGATGGAAATTTAGATACTTATAAGTTTCGATCTCTTTTACTCCTACGTCTACTCTTAATTATGTGTATATGTTTGGATTTCTTCCTCGTCTATTTCATATATGCTAAATCTCTGATTATTGGGATAACACTCAGCCTCAAACAAGGAACCCTCGAAGACTGATGGAAACAACAAATCTCTCGCTAAGTGAAGCAGATGTTGTGTGCAACAGTTTGGTAGTCAGCCTTCCCCTCAAGAGGGCTATGGTGATTTTTGACTTTGTTTCTAGGGGTCATGTATTAACTATAGTGAACTTTGTTGCATTGCTGAAGCTTTGGCTTTCGGGCGACTGTAGATGGGCAAATGGGTCTCTTTTTGCTTTAGGCATGTAAGCTAACTACCTTCGGGTCTACACTTTATGTTTGATGAATAAATATTACTTAATCATTTTAAAAACAACAATCACAAAGTGTGGGAGACAGATGGATT
Source organism: Ottelia alismoides (assembly GCA_037367405.1). Classification (NCBI taxonomy): domain Eukaryota; kingdom Viridiplantae; phylum Streptophyta; class Magnoliopsida; order Alismatales; family Hydrocharitaceae; genus Ottelia; species Ottelia alismoides. The sequence continues at coordinate 154,809 of JAZKJV010004381.1, read as the reverse complement.
ACTACTTAATTACTTGAGCTTAAGCATTTTGGGCAGTGGTGTCAGAAGGTATTGTTGGAATCGAGCCTAACAAGTTGTCAAGGCCAGTGTCCTCAAAGTCAATGAATTCCTCATAAATCCTTGATAATGGCTTAAGTCTAGAATTGAGATACTAAAAACAATATCAATTGTGAGTCCGCTCTAATAGTAGACATGAATACCTAAGAAGCGAAGCCACCCCTATGATTAATCTCCATTTCATCACCTTTATTCTTTCAATTTAACCTTAAATCCCTAGTTAAATACATGAATTAGAATTAATGAGTATAAAATAACACTCGATTATTGACAATAAATACTGCATAAATATTAATATTTAATCCAAAATAAAAGAATAAAAAATAAAAGAAAAGAAAAAGAAATGAAGTGTTAAAGACAAGACCCTAACCCCGAGACCCGATTATCATGATGACTTGATCATCAAGAAATAAAGTAGGGGAGATATTGTGGAAAATTGTATTAAAAGCACTCAAAAACCCTAAACTCTAGATATCAATAAATGGCCATTTGTGTCCTATTTTATTTTTCAACTTTTTATTCCTCAAATAATAAAACCTTCAATATGAAACTTATGAATAAAATAAAAAATATGCAAAATTGATTTCACACAAATAATATAGTGCACCCGGAACACATTAAACAAAAAGCTGCAAATAAAACATCCCAGACTTGTATCTCCTCCAAACATATTCAAATTTACCAAACCTACATTTATTCTTTATAAAATATAATTATCTATTTAATGGAGGCGATTGCATTTAAGTTGGAATTCAAATATAAAAGTTTGTTTTTGGGTCCCTATTATATTATATACATGTATATAATATTCAACATATTTATTCATTATATTAGCTTCCTTATATTTTTATATACTTGTAGATAGTATTTTGAAATACATATAATAATAAAAATAAAATAAGATCATGAAAAATACATATAAATAAAAATTATTATAATATATATGTAAACTATATGTATATAATACATGTATATATTTATTTAATTTAACAAATAAAACCAAAACATTATAATAAAAATATTAAAAAGTGTAATTAAGAAAATTATAAATCTATAAAATGTGTAAATACAATAATAAAATATAGAATACAAAATAAAAATAAAATACCATGAATACATGTATAGATACCTGTATATATATATGTAAATATTAACATCAATAAATAACTTTGTAAAAATAAATAATAATAATAATGAAATACTACATAGAATAACAGACATTTTTTTTGGTTTTACTAAAAATTAATAAAATCATTTATTAATGTTAAACTCTTTAATAAGGAAATTATTCCCTAATGAATCTCCATTTCATCACCTTTATTCTTTCATTTTGACCTTTAACTCCTAGCTAAATACATGTAAATATCATTATATTTCATAAAGTAACACACATTATCTATTGTATAAAATACCGTATTTAAATCCAAAATAAAAGAATAAAGAAAAGAAAAATGAAATACCATAGGTATTGAATGACCCTAAACACGGAGATTTAGGCATCGTGATGACTGGATCAATGATGACCAAGCCAAGCGACAGAGGTAAAGGTACAGAAAATAGGTCGTTGCGACCTCTATCACTCGACTAAGTCAATCAAGAAAAATGAACCACTCGAAACAGATGAAAACAATCGAAGCAAGGCAAGCGGTCCTGCTATGAGATTAACCTGGTATAGCACCCAGGGTCGAACTCAAGGAGCACGGATTGGCCGAAGGCCTACGAAGTAGTCAAAAATGAATAAAATAAAAGACAAAATATTTTTGTGGTTTTTAATGATTTTTATAATTTTTTGGGATTTTTAATATGTGAAGAAAATAAGAAAAGCAAAAACAAGCAAACTTTGACAAATTATTTAATGCATCAAAAATCAAGCAAAAATTCAGATAAAAAATATTTTTATGTTTTTTGTGTTTTTTTATGTTTTTGGTGAATTTTTGGAATTTTTAGGATGTGTATTTTATTCTCTAAAAATCAAACAGTAGCGAAAATGCAAGGTACTGTCCAACCAGGCCCAAAATCCTTAGATAAAATATCTAAGGACCTTAAAAGGACCTGGAGGTATTTTTCCTGTAAACTAGGTAAAACAAGGAAAATTGGAGTATCAGAATTATTGTTTTTGGCTTTTTAATGTATTTATTAGAATTTTTATGGGTTTTTGAGGGTTTTTAAGTTTTTATGGGTTTTCAGTGATGAAAAATAGCCAAAATTGGCTAGAAAATCAAGGAACACAAAATAAACAGTACCTAATTTTTATAGAATTTTTAGGGGGGTTTTTATATTTTCTTGTAATTTTTCAAGTTAAACAGTGCCAAAAATAGAGGTTTTTGAATTTTTAAAAATAGCAAACAAGATCAGAAATGTCCTCAAAAATCTACAAAAATCCTACACCATGGCAGAAGCCATGTGTCAAATTTTCGTTGGATTTGGAGGTGATTTGATATTTTATTCAAAAATGACAAGAGGGCACTGTGCACAGGGACCAAAGTGCAAATACCCAAGGTTCTGGGGGTCCCGGTGCAAAATACCCAGCAAAACACGCGCGAGGCGCGTGCTTGGGGCACTCAGGGACCTATATGTAATAAAACTAAGGTTCGGGGACTAATTGGTAACACGTACCAAAAGTCCGAGGACCTCAGCTGCAAATAACCCAAAAATAAACGCACATGCGTAAAACCACCAAGCACAGGGGTATAAATGCAATTACTCAAAAAGTTTCATTCATTCCTTAACAATCAGAACTACAAGGGCATCGGATGCAAATTACCCAAAAATACACGTGACGAAGCACGTGGCTCACACAGGCAGGGGTATAAATGCAAATAAACTAAAGCGCAGGGTCCATTGTGCAAATAAACCTAAAACTAAACAACGTGCTGGAATATTTACAGGACTCAAATGAAATAAAACTAAGATAAGGGCCTAAGGGTAATTTACCCTTTATTAACTGGAGCTGACGGATGGCCGCCACGTGGCGATCGAACGGTCGAGGTGGGGGCGGCTCTGGTCGCTGCTGCTCTGTGCTCGATCCAACGGTCCAGGCCAGGACACGTGTGGATCTAACGGCCTGGATATAGCGCCTCAGATCTGACGTCCACGAACGCTCCAGCCACCAACGGTCAAGATGGCACCTGGAGCGGGAGGCTGATCCAACGGCTCTGGAGGATGCTGGAAGAACTGATGGCCGGCGAACTTCGCCGGCCTCGTGACGGTGGCTCCGGCCTCCTCTGCTGCGCCTGAAGATCGGAGAAGCTCCGCGATGATGCTCCGCAGCTGATGGTAGGTTCCGATGACCCAACCGAGCCCTGGAGGGCTCCGGCGAGGTCGGCGGAGGTGAAGCTCCTGGCCCGAATGTCGAGAGGCCTCAGATGGCCTCTGCTGGTCCTGCAAAACAGCTCAGAAGCTTCGCGGGTCGAGGGCAAAGTGCCTCGACCCGGTTAAGCGGCGTGAAGGTGAACGGTGCGTCGATGTGGGCGAACCCCGGCGGTGCGACAGCGGAGGGATTCGAACCCCGGCTCCTGTGCGAGCTGGGTTGAACGGAGGGGCGGAGAAGGTGCGTGGAAGGAAGTCGGAGGTGAGGGTGGATTCCGATGGTCGAACGGAAAGGCGAGGCGGTCGGAATCGGTGAAAATCGACGGCGGCGCGATTTGGGGGTAATCGGAAATTGGACGAAATAGTGGAGCTAAGAGACTACCTGGGTGGTCGAGTGGGCTGTGGTTGAGCTTGAGCAGCTCTGGGTCTTTGCCTCAAGGGTCGCCGACGTCCGAGGCTCGAGCTCCAACTCAGGGCGGAGCACGGCGGTGAAGACTCGCTGGATCAGTGGTATCCGGCCCCTCTCCTCGCTGCGACAGCACCTGGAGCGAGCTGTCACTCACGCTCGAGCACTGGAGTTCACTGGGGGTGGAGCGGATTAGCCAAAGATACCGATTGAAGGTGGCGGAGCTCGAGATATATATGGGTGCCGACCCGACTAGGGCTGGTCGGGTAGGGCAGCATGAAGCGCGGACCCCGATGCAATCCCCCGGGCGGGGGTCTCGGATGCAAGAAGAAGAATTAGGACCCGGGGTTTGCGCAAATGGCGGGCGGATCAGGCATGGAAAAATCAGAGAAATCGGGTCGACAGCCTGATCCGCGAGAGAAGAGGGTCCGCGGGGGGAGTTGACCGGGGGTCAACATTCCCCGTGGACCAATGGGAAACAGCCACGTGGAAAACATTTAAAAATTCAATTAAAAATAACAAATGGCTGAATTATTAAAAACTTAAAACATGAAATATTTTTGTTTTAATTTTTTCTATTTTTTTGGTGATTTTTAATTATTTTTTCAAAATAAAAATAGGGTATTTACATAGTATAGCTATACATAGGTATTTGTACAATATGTCTTTTTAATTTTTTTTGATTTTTAATTTGTTATTTTTGTGCATTTTATTCCCATTTTGTATTTTATTTATTTATAGTATAAAATTAGAAATAAAAGGGTATTTTTATTTTATTTTTATTATTTATATACAAGGGTGAAATAAATATATATGTACATGTATCTACATGGTATATGTATAAGGTATTTTTGGGTTTTTAATTTTGTTATTTTTATTTTGTTTTTGATTTTGATTCTTTTTATTTTATTTATTTACAATACATAGCATAGAATATCTACAAAAAGTATGAAAATTACTTTTGTATATTTACAAATCTAAATATATATATATAGGTGTGGTTTATGTACAAGATGAAAGGGGTATTTTTGATCTTTTTGATTTTTAACTTTTTATTTTGTTTTTATCTTTTATAAATATATACAAATATTTACAACTGTATTTTTGGTGAGGAAAATATAGTTTTATGTATTTTCACAAATATTTACACATGAGCTCCTATCTCCCTCTACTTGGGCTTTTATGCGGTCAGGCCCATGCTGAGCCCTCCCTCGGGTTAGGATGCTCAATATTTATTCTAAATATTTCCCTCTTTTTCTTTATAATCTTTATTCTTTTATTTTTGCACAAAACATGCTAATTATAGGTTTTTACACAATGCATGCTTTTGGTAATTATTTATATTTACATATATCTACATGCATTTGCAAAGGTTTTTGTAGCTAAAATATAAGAATAAAGAGTGATGAATGGGTATTCATCACCCCCCTATACTTAACTTTGCTAGTCCCTTAGCAAACACTTATTTGAAAAAGAAGTGAAAAAGAAAGAAAAAGAAAAAAAGAAAAAGAGGATGTACATGGATCAAAGTTGATTATTAAACTTGCCTTCATTAAATTGGGATATGGAGCTCGATCAGATCTTTGGATTATTAATGTGTCGGAACCTTATTTGGACCTAAGCTTAAAACTCAACAGCCTTTAAGTTCCACCAATCTATGGGCAAGACTCCTCAATAAACCAGATCAGAACAAGTCTACATACACAAACTCTAATGACCATGAATCTTTCCATGCGGTGTAAGTGATATGTGGCTCCCCACCTCAGAAGTAACAAAGAAACAACCTCCCTCAACCTGGTAACTCTACTACCTCGGTCTAGCAACTCTTTCCTCGAGAAGCGGGGTATTCCCTTCTAAGTTCAAGTGCAACCGGCTCAAGAAGAGGGGGAAGAAGTATAGACTTTTGGAAGCTTAGCCAGTGTAGCTAAGTCTCCCGCTGCAAGCTTCATGAGATGTAACATGGATACCATAAGCTTTGCTTTATTTGGCTAAGTACACTCCGGTGGGGTTATTAAATTTTCAATCCGACCCACCACTTTTTTGGAGTTCTTTTTGCATTTTTGCATTTTTTTTCAAGGACTTCTATACAGCATATCTACATGGTGCAGCATATATACAAGAAATTTTCCTCTTGAGCCAGTAGACTATCCCTCTTTTGAAGCTTTATTGCAACCCACAGCTTCTGTCTTTAGCCTTCATCACCACTAGACCAAGTTGAGACGCACTTCCTTCACTAGAAGAAGAAGAGAGGTTCCGCCTAGAAGTACTACCCTCATATGCTACCCCAAGCCAAAGGAAACTGCCTCCTCACCACCTCATCCGTGGAGAGCCATGTGCAAAGTGCAGGTGCAAGTCAAGCCATTGTCTCTAAGAGTCATGCGTGTGTTGTTAAGTGCTCTACTTAGGCTCATCAAGATGACATATGCTCATAGCCTAGTGGACTCGAAGAATTAAGTCCTTATGGACCTGAAAAGCCTTAACCCTAAGTCCTATAAGGTTCCTCTTAAAGTTAAGTGGATTAAGATCTTATTCAAGCTCCATTTCTCAATTTAATTCCAGGCTTAGTTTAAATGTCAATTCTTATCCAGGAAAAATTATATACATATATGTACACAAGATGCTATTTACAAATATTTTACAATCATGCAAAATTTTTGAAAAATGTTTTGAAATCATGGATGAATGATGCATGAGGTGCAAGTTTTGCAAAAAAAAGATATTTACACACATTTACACAAGATTTTTGCCAACTTTTGATTTTCAAAACATTTTGGAAAAATTTTGTACTATATACATAATTTTGATACAAAGTATTTACACAAGCTTTACACAAAAGATTTTTGAAATCATTTTTACAAGAATACTTTGTACACTAGCTATGTATGTGCAAGATAAAAGAAGTTTATGTACATGAAAAAATTTTAATTTTTGTGATTTTTAGCCATTTTATTTATTAACACACTCACACAAAGTACGAGTTATGGCTAAAGTATATATGAAATATATGCACAACCCCCCCCCTATACTTAGCTCGAACGATGTCCTCAGAGTGATCAAGAGCGATGAAGAAGACATAACTCGTGCTTAGTAAAAGGGGAGTGAGAATGAATAGAATGAGAGGAACTCGGTGGTTTCCCCCTATACTTTAACTAATCCTAAGTATAGCAAGCTGTACATGAAGGGAAATCCGAGTGAAGAAGATACAGAATCTGCCCCCCCTATACTTAGGGTAAAATATCCCTAAGTATAGGCAGCAAAATAGGAGCAGAACGAATGAAAAGAATACTCGCAGGTCCGACATCCCCCCTATACTTAGGGTAAAGTACACCCTAAGTATAGCATAATCATAAGATGAGAAAAAGGGATGTGGGACTAAAGAATAGAATGATATGGACAACTGGATCTATACAGGCGGAGGAACAGTGAAAATCAGGCGTGAGATGCAAAAGATGTGAGTCAAGAGACCACATCTCACGCAAAATGAATAGGGGCAACAATAACGTCCCGCGGCTCATGATCTAGAAATGGCTTGAGCCGCTGGCCGTTCACTCGAAAGGTACTCTCAGAAGACAACTCGGATATATCAATGCTACCATTGTCGTGTACCTTTCTGACCAAGTAGGGTCCCTTCCATTTGCTCTGTAGCTTCCCTGGAAATAATCGTAGTCTCGCATCAAACAGCCATACTCTCTGTCCAATCTCAAAATGCTTGTGGCTGATATGAGAATCATGCCACTCCTTGACTCTCTCCTTATAATGTAGGCTGCTTGAGAAAGCTGCATCTCTAAGCTCCTCCAGGGCAGCTAACTCTGCCCTCCTCTGGTCTCCTACACCATCTGGATCCATCAAAATATCTGTAACTGCCCAAAGTGACTTGTGCCTCAGCTCAACAGGTAAATGGCACGGCTTGCCATATACGAGGCGAAAGGGAGATGTGCCCAAAGGTGTCTTGAAAGACGTCCTATATGCCCATAAGACCGAGTCCAAAAGCTGTGACCAATCCTTTCGGTCAGGGCGGACGACTTTCTGCAAAATAGTCTTGATCTCCCTATTCGACACCTCAGCTAGACCATTCGTCTGTGGATGGTAAGGTGTGGCAACACGATGGTCTATACTGAACTCGCTAGCAAGGGCCTTCACCTGGTCGTTGATGAAGTGAGATCCCCCATCAGAAATCAGAACTCGTGGAACCCCGAACCGCGTGATGATATGCTTCCTCAAAAATCTGCAAACTGTCCTCGCATCAGCGGCTCGGGCGGGGATAGCCTCCACCCAACGACTCACATAATCAACGGCCAACAGAATGTACTCAAATCCCTGACTCTTAGGGAATGGACCCATGAAATCGATGCCCCATGCGTCAAAAACCTCACAGAAGTGAATGGGCTGCATCGGCATCATATCACGCTGTCCACAAGGGCCCATCCTCTGACAGTCAGTACACCTCTTCACGAACTCATCTGAGTCCTTGAAGAGGGTAGGCCGCCACAAGCCGGATTGGAGCACTTTCTGTGCCGTTCTCCTCCCAGAATGATGTCCTCCTGCCTCAAGCTTGTGGCAGTAAGTGAGGACGCTATGGTGTTCCTCCTGAGGAATACACCAACGCCAGATGCTATCCCCTCCTTCGTGGTAAAGGATGGGATCCTCCCAGTGGTAGGACTTGGCCCTCGCAAGGAAGGTCTCAAGCCTCTGCCTGGGCCAATCTTGTGGGACTTTCCCTGCAACGAGAAAGTTCACAATATCAGCATACCACGGGAGTGAGGCGATAGCAAGGATCGCCTCATCTGGGAAGGTATCTCGAATGGGATCAATCTGCTCAGAATCCTCAGGCTGCTCTAATCGGGAGAGATGATCTGCCACCACATTCTTGACTCCAGGCTTATCCTTGATCTCAATGTCGAACTCCTGGAGTAGAAGGATCCATCTAGTCAGTCTGGCCTTGGCATCCTTCTTTGCCATGAGGTACCTGATGGCGGTGTGATTTGTATACAAGGTCACTCTAGATCCAATGATATATGATCTGAACTTATCCAGGGCAAACACTACGGCTAGCATATCCTTCTCTGTGACCGTATAATTCCGCTGGGCGGAATCCAATGTGCGGTTAGCGTAGTGTATGGCAAACGGAACTCCATCCCTCCTCTGTCCCAGCACTGCCCCCACGGCAAAATCAGAGGCATCCGTCATGATCTCGAATGGGAGAGACCAATCAGGCGGCTGGAGAACAGGAGCCTCAATAACATGCTGCTGGAGAGTCGCAAAGGACGAGAGACACTTGTCATCGACAAGGAACTCGGTGTCTTTCGTCAAGAGGTCAGTCAACGGTCGGGCAATCTTGCTGAAATCCTGAATAAATCTCCTATAAAATCCAACGTGCCCCAGGAATGACCGTAGCTGCCTCAAATTGGACGGCGGTGCGAGTTTTCTAATGACATCAACCTTGGCTGGATCAACCTCCATGCCCCTGTTGGAGATGATGTGGCCAAGCACCTTCCCTTGAGTCACCATGAAGTGACTCTTCTCCCAAGATAGAACCAAATGAAACTCAATACATCGCTGAAGTACCCGGTCTAGGCAGTCAAGACAAGAATCGAATCCGTCGCCGTAGACCGAGAAATCGTCCATGAAGACCTCCAAACACTCCCCTACCATGTCTGAAAAGATCGACAGCATGCACCTCTGAAAAGTCGCAGGGGCATTGCATAGCCCAAATGGCATGCGTCGAAAAGCATATGTGCCGAAGGGACAGGTAAAGGTGGTCTTCTCCTGATCCTCAGGAGCGATGGCCACTTGGTTGTAGCCCGAGTACCCATCCAGGAAGCAATAATGGCTCTTCCCTGCCAGTCTCTCAATGATCTGGTCAATAAAAGGCAGGGGGAAATGGTCCTTCTTGGTGGCCTGGTTGAGTCTCCTGTAGTCAACGCAAACCCTCCAAGAGGTGGGTACTCGTGTAGCGATCTCCTCTCCTGACTCACTGATCACAGTCGTGATGCCCGTCTTCTTGGGCACCACATGCAAGGGGCTGACCCACTTGGAGTCGGAAATGGGATAAATAAAATCTGCACTCCACCATTTCGATATTTCCTTCATCACAACCTCTCTCAGGTTGGAGTTCAACCGCCGCTGGAACTCACGCGACGGCTTCGCCCCCTCCTCAAGATAGATATGGTGGGAGCACACTGCTGGACTAATCCCATGGAGATGCGCTACGCTCCATCCGATCGCCTTGCGGTTCTTTTCAAGAACCCCCATCAAACGGGATTCTTGCTCTCCAGTCAACTCGGCGGAGATGATGACTGGGTACATCTCTGGATCACCCGCAAGGAATCGATACTTCAGCGAAGTAGGGAGCAGCTTCCGTTCTGGAATGCTGGGTGCTGGCAAATCTGGCTGCGGAAGAAACTGAGTGAAAGCTGCTAAGTCTGCCAAATCTGCCTGGGAAAGTGAAAGCGTACTCTCGCAAACTGGATCGGGAGAAGGCTGCTCAACTGCACTGTCTCTGCTCGGCTCTGCATCTACCTCCTCCTCATCTATAGGCTCAGGTGAACTCAGGTCTGGCATCTGATCATAGCAATCGGCCCAATCAGACTCTGAATCCGAGGGATCTGCATCAATCGCGGTGGCATCAGTACCACCGGAAAACAAGGTGGCCTCAGCACCACCATCACTGAACATCGTGTCGCGATCAAGGACCGGCTCTGCTGCCTCTATGGTATCCTGAACCAGGGCTGTGCTCTCCAGACTCTCCTCTGCTATCATCTCGGCATCAGCTGTATCTGAATATGAGAGGATGGTCTGTGCTGCAGGATCTGCCCAAGCTGCCTCATCGTCTGTGATCACAAAATCACAGTCCTGGTGGATGTCTGGCTCTGCGTCTGTCAACTGCTCTGAATCTGTACTCGCATCTGAGCGGGTTCTCTCTCTAGCTCTGTAGTCCTCGATCGTCTCTATTTGTATACTCTCGCCCTCGACGCGAAAGTACACCTTCCCGCTATCATGATCAGTCACTGCCTTGGCTGTGGCCAAAAACGGACGACCAAGGATGATGGGGGTATCGGCCACTGACTCAGAGATCTCCATGTCCAACACTACGAAGTCCACGGGGAATTTCAGACCCTGAATCGTGACGATAACATCTCGTAATAACCCCTTCGGCCTCTTGACAGATCGATCAGCGAACTGAAGGACTGTCCTGCTCTGTCGAAGAGTGCCCAACTCGAAGCGGTCGAGAAGGGCTGCCGGAAGAAGGTTGATCGACGATCCGCTATCTAGAAGAGTACGGTCGAACCTCTGCTCACTAATCTGGCATCTGACATACGGGGCCCCTGAATCTGGCCTCTTGGCTGGCAGGCGGTTCTGGATCGCAAAACACGTGGCTTTCGTCAGCACATGGATCTCTGAAGTGTGGTTCCTCCTCCTCCTCCTGACTGTAGTCCTATCTCTCAAAGAACGCTGGAGAAGCGGGATGTGCTGCAAGGCCTCCTGGAGGGTCAGCTGGATGTGAAACCGATCGATCATGCTCTTGCTGAACTCCTCAAGCTCTCTTTTTTTCGGATTTTCTTTTTTCTTCCCCTTCCCCATCTGAAGGGCTCTAGGGAAGGGGATCACAGGGTCCTTCTCAGATGAAGGACTAGGAAAAGGCCTAGACGGTTCGATGATCGGATCCACACATACATCATTCACCACAGTGGGACCAGAAGAAACTAAACCTTTTCCTTTATTCACAACAGTGTTCTGAGGTACATGAACTGAAGGAAAGACAAAATCTCTATCACAACAAACACTGGTGGCCTCAGTACCACCTCTGGCTGGCTCTGCTGCTGCTGCTGCTGGTAGACGTCTCGCGGCATCAGTACCGCGGGCTGGTTCGGCTCTACTGGTGGCGTCAGTACCACCTCCTCGAACTGGTGAAGCGGCGGCCTCAGTACCGCCGGTGGGATCAGCATCCTTGGTGACATCAGTGCCACCATCATCATCTGGAGCGGCCTCAGTACCACTCTCCTCCTCCTCATGTGGCGCCTCTGAAGTATCCTCGTGGTGCAGCTCAGACGAGGCGCCGCCGCCTGCTGGGGTCCTACCGCTCCTAAGTGTGACAAAATCAGCATCAAATAGATCCGAAGATGTATCAACTAACGAGTCACTAGGAGTGGCAAACTCAGTGTGTACTACCTGCTCAGATTTTCTCTTGAGGTTGTTCGGGTTCGGCTCAATCTGGGCTGGAATGGCGGCCTTCCCTCTCACCAAGTCCCGCATCTCCTGGCGGAACTCGTCCATCTCCCGTCTGAATGTGGCATGCTGGTCCGTGAGGAGGCGGGCGATGTCATCCAAAGCAGGGCTCTCATGTGAGCCCGACGGGTAGCCTCTCTGGGGGTGAGGCTGCTGGAACTGCTGCTGGTGGTAAGAGGGGTATGAGGAAGGGTGCTGCTGCTGAACTGGGTGAGCCTGCTGCTCACGCCTCCACGACTGTCCCTGCTGCTGATAGGGACGAGGACCGAAGGATGATGGCTGGTGCTGCTGGTGTGCTGGGTGCTGCTGCTGCGACTGCTGGTGATCTCTCTGCTGGGAGTACTGCCCTCCCTGTCCTGACGGCTGCTGCTGGGGCTGGGCACCACCACTCCCCCACCTGAATCCGGGATGGTCTCGTCGGATCCCAGGCTGAGGGCAGTCATACCAAATCCCGTTGACATCCATCAACGGCTCTACATCGAAGGGGTCTGGCGGCAGTACGGCCAGAGGCTGATCCGGCTGGTAGACCACCATCTACATGTCTGGAGATGGTGGGGACTGGTAGGTAGGCTGCGGCTGCTGGTACGGCTCCGCCTGTACAAGGTGAACCTGTCTAGGCTGCTGTGAGGAGCTGGAGCGCTGGGACGAGCTGTTGCTGCCGCCGGTATCGCCTCGCGACAGAAGACAGGGCTGCGTCTGTGTCTCCTGGAGACACATGAGCTGGGTCTTCATGTCGCTCAGAACTTGTGCCATCTGTTCCATCTGAGTGATGCTCTGGCACTGCTTCTTCTCAATCAGCTCCATGCGGTCCAACTTCTCGCTGATAATGCCCATGTCCGCAGCGGATGACTCTGCCTGTGCTGCTGCGACTGCGGACGAACTGGATGGACCTGCATCAACCCGTGCTATCCGCTGGTACTGCACGGGTCCTGGCTGATGTGGCTGGGGTCTCTGAGTATACAACCTGGTCTGGGACATCACCATGTAATTTTCGGACATCTCCTCGTAGATGGCCCAGACCTGGTCGTGGTCCTTGGCAAAGTAGGACCCGCCGCAAGAAGCGTTCACCAGACCCTGAAGCTCTGGCGTCAACCCGCTGAAAAAGCTCTGAACTAGGTTCGGCTTGGAGATGTCGTGGTGCGGGCATCTGTCTAGGAGCTCTCGAAACCTCTCCCATGCCTCGTGAAACTGCTCGTTGGGGAACATGGAGAAGTTGCTGATCAGGGCCCTCGATGCATTCGTCCGCCCGAGTGGATAGTACTTTTTCAAGTACTCGGTGCGGAGCTGCTCCCAGGTGTAGACAAACTTCCCTAGATGCTTCAGCCAGGTGGCTGCTCTATCTACCAGTGAAAAAGGGAAGGCTATCATCCGGATCGTATCCTGGTCCACGTGGCGATCGTGGACAGTACTGCAAATCATCAGGAACTCCTGGAGGTGGAGGTAAGGCTCCTCAGTGGCAAGTCCGTGGAAACGGGGCAGCAACTGCAAGGTGTTCGGGGGGAACTTGAAGTCCCCCACGATCGCTGGCACTACTACCCAGTGATGCATCAGAGTCGATCCGGGGTTGTGCAACTCCCGCATCGGTCGTGGTGGTCCTCCTGCCGCGGCGGCTGCCGCTGCGGCGGCTGCGGCTGCTGCGGCTGCTGCGGCTGCGGCCTATGCATCAGGTATCTCCTCAGGCTCGCTCTGCTCTGAACCTCGCTCTGATCTGAGCCTCTCCAACTCTCGCCTCATCTCTATCATGAATGCCCCCTGATCACGTAACTGCTGCTGAACTGTCTCGAGTGATGCGATCAAGGTGGAGTTGATCGCCCCCTGGTCCAGTACAAAATGCTGGTCTCCTCGTGAACCTCCGTGGTGATCTCCTGAACTGCCGGCCATGGCGACGTCTGCAAAATCAAATGAGCCCAACTCAGGTGTTGTCAAATCTGCTAGTCTCTCCTCGGGCTCATGTCTCTCAATACCAGAAGAAAGGGGGTCGAGGGGGAACAGGGCGGAGTCGTACTCGGGCTCGGAGAGCTAGTCTCGGCTCTCGCGGGCCAACCTAGATGATCGGGTAGACGTGCCCGAAAGCGGTGCAGCCAGAGGCTGCCTAAGAGACCGTCTACCCATCATCTTGATCTGGCGAGTAAGCCGGATGAGATCTGGAGTCAACTATGATCACAAACAAACCCCCGGTTCACCAATGCAACGCGAGCTGAAGACCGTGAAAGTTCGGTCAAATTATCTTGTCTATTTTTATTTTGGTGAACACACAAAATATCAGAGCGCTTACGTGACCTGTTAGGATATCCGATGCTAACCCAACCGACTGGCCCGCACGGAAGAGTCGGTAATCAGTCGGGACTAGCACCGGGAGGCTCTACCTAGGGTGCGGGTCACTCTCTCGCGCATCCAAACCATACAATGAGGGGGTTGCTCTCCCCAAGACAAAATTTTTAGGGTGAGCGGTTTTTAAGGTCAGTAGTCTTAGCCAGTCCCAATTTTATGGTTTTTCTTTTTAATATTTTTCAACTCAAACAAAAGGCCTAACGAATTTTTCGGTTCTCCTGATTATTTAGTCCGAAAATAGGGGGGAGAAGTCGAAAAAGCCGATGCGCGAGAAATCAATGATGCATGCTGAGATAAAAATGCGTACCTTGTCTCTAGCACTCTACATGCAAGTGATCCACGCAGAATTTAAAGATAGAAAGAAAACTACCTAAATGATGCAACGGGAAAGCCGAGTCCTAAACGAGCAATTTCTAGCGCAGAACCGTCTAACTCAGTCACTCGCCCTCGATCCAAAGAGTCCGGTCTAGACCCACCCCTCCTCTTCTCAACAGGTCGAGTTCAGGAGTAGCGCTTGACAGGGCAGGCTCGCGGCGCGTAGGCTCTCAGGAAAGTGACTAAGTTATTTTTATTATTTATTTATTAGTAGGTCCAATTAACGTTCTATGGGAACTGATACTCAATTAGGTGTGTGGATCCTACTAATTACGTCACAAGCACCAGAAATTCCTAAGTCTAGGGGCTCGAGCAAAAACCGCGTAAACACCGGAAAAGGCAGAAAAAGGTAGAAGAAAACCGTGAAAAACCGCGAAAAACTCCTAAGGGTCCCCCGAGCACACCGGTGCTCGGCGAAACAGACCCACTAAGTGTTCAACACAGTTCAAGTCTCTGAGTCCCTGTATTATTACAACAATAATAAAATAGCCCTAAACTATCCTCACCCACTCAACTCTCTCTCTCGCTCTCTCCTGCGGCTTCGTGCAGAAGGGAGCCGCCTCCGAGTTTCGCGGTTGCGTCGGCTTCTCGAAATCAGCCGCCTCGATCCTCGGGCCCTCGCAAGAAACAGAGAGAAGTGGTCAGTCCAAAATTATTGTCAGAAATATGAGAAAAATATGTATACAGGAATCTGTACAAAAAGCCGCGAAAATCAAAAAGCCGCGGAAGACTCAAAAAGCGACTACTAAGCCGTGCTCCCCGGCAACGGCGCCATTCTGATGACTAAGCCAAGCGACAGAGGTAAAGGTACAAAAAATAGGTCGTTGCGACCTCTATCACTCGACTAAGTCAATCAAGAAAAATGAACCACTCGAAACAGATGAAAACAATCGAAGCAAGGCAAGCGGTCCTGCTATGAGATTAACCTGGTATAGCACCCAGGGTCGAACTCAAGGAGCACGGATTGGCCGAAGGCCTACGAAGTAGTCAAAAATGAATAAAATAAAAGACAAAATATTTTTGTGGTTTTTAATGATTTTTATAATTTTTTGGGATTTTTAATATGTGAAGAAAATAAGAAAAGCAAAAACAAGCAAACTTTGACCAATTATTTAATGCATCAAAAATCAAGCAAAAATTCAGATAAAAATATTTTTATGTTTTTTGTGTTTTTTTTATGTTTTTGGTGAATTTTTGGAATTTTTAGGATGTGTATTATATTCTTTAAAAATCAAACAGTAGCGAAAATGCAAGGTACTGTCCAACCAGGCCCAAAATCCTTAGATAAAATATCTAAGGACCTTAAAAGGACCTGGAGGTATTTGTCCTGTAAACTAGGTAAAACAAGGAAAATTGGAGTACCAGAATTATTGTTTTTGGGTTTTAATGTATTTATTAGAATTTTTATGGGTTTTTGAGGGTTTTTAAGTTTTTATGGGTTTTCAGTGATGAAAAATAGCCAAAATTGGCTAGAAAATCAAGGAACACAAAATAAACAGTACCTAATTTTTATAGAATTTTTAGGGGGGTTTTTATATTTTCTTGTAATTTTTCAAGTTAAACAGTGCCAAAAATAGAGGTTTTTGAATTTTTAAAAATAGCAAACAAGATCAGAAATGTCCTCAAAAATCTACAAAAATCCTACACCATGGCAGAAGCCATGTGTCAAATTTTCGTTGGATTTGGAGGTGATTTGATATTTTATTCAAAAATGACAAGAGGGCACTGTGCACAGGGACCAAAGTGCAAATACCCAAGGTTCTGGGGGTCCAGGTGCAAAATACCCAGCAAAACACGCGCGAGGCGCGTGCTTGGGCACTCAGGGACCTATATGTAATAAAACTAAGGTTCGGGGACTAATTGGTAACACGTACCAAAAGTCCGAGGACCTCAGCTGCAAATAACCCAAAAATAAACGCACATGCGTAAAACCACCAAGCACAGGGGTATAAATGCAATTACTCAAAAAGTTTCATTTATTCCTTAACAATCAGAACTACAAGGGCATCGGATGCAAATTACCCAAAAATACACGTGACGAAGCACGTGGCTCACACAGGCAGGGGTATAAATGCAAATAAACTAAAGCGCAGGGTCCATTGTGCAAATAAACCTAAAACTAAACAACATGCTGGAATATTTACAGGACTCAAATGAAATAAAACTAAGATAAGGGCCTAAGGGTAATTTACCCTTTATTAACTGGAGCTGACGGATGGCCGCCACGTGGCGATCGAACGGTCGAGGTGGGGGCGGCTCTGGTCGCTGCCGCTCTGTGCTCGATCCAACGGTCCAGGCCAGGACACGTGTGGATCTAACGGCCTGGATATAGCGCCTCAGATCTGACGTCCACGAACGCTCCAGCCACCAACGGTCAAGATGGCACCTGGAGCGGGAGGCTGATCCAACGGCTCTGGAGGATGCTGGAAGAACTGATGGCCGGCGAACTTCGCCGGCCTCGTGACGGTGGCTCCGGCCTCCTCTGCTGCGCCTGAAGATCGGAGAAGCTCCGCGATGATGCTCCGCAGCTGATGGTAGGTTCCGATGACCCAACCGAGCCCTGGAGGGCTCCGGCGAGGTCGGCGGAGGTGAAGCTCCTGGCCCGAATGTCGAGAGGCCTCAGATGGCCTCTGCTGGTCCTGCAAAACAGCTCAGAAGCTTCGCGGGTCGAGGGCAAAGTGCCTCGACCCGGTTAAGTGGTGTGAAGGTGAACGGTGCGTCGATGTGGGCGAACCCCGGCGGTGCGACGGCGGAGGGATTCGAACCCCGGCTCCTGTGCGAGCTGGGT
Source organism: Ottelia alismoides (assembly GCA_037367405.1). Taxonomy (NCBI): domain Eukaryota; kingdom Viridiplantae; phylum Streptophyta; class Magnoliopsida; order Alismatales; family Hydrocharitaceae; genus Ottelia; species Ottelia alismoides. The sequence goes on along the minus strand of JAZKJV010004381.1, from coordinate 137,317 downwards.
TGAACGGAGGGGCGGAGAAGGTGCGTGGAAGGAAGGCGGAGGTGAGGGTGGATTCCGATGGTCGAACGGAAAGGCGAGGCGGTCGGAATCGGTGAAAATCGACGGCGGCGCGATTTGGGGGTAATCGGAAATTGGACGAAATAGTGGAGCTAAGAGACTACCTGGGTGGTCGAGTGGGCTGTGGTTGAGCTTGAGCAGCTCTGGTTCTTTGCCTCAAGGGTCGCCGACGTCCGAGGCTCGAGCTCCAACTCAGGGCGGAGCACGACGGTGAAGACTCGCCGGATCAGTGGTATCCGGCCCCTCTCCTCGCTGCGACAGCACCTGGAGCGAGCTGTCACTCACGCTCGAGCACTGGAGTTCACTGGGGGTGGAGCGGATTAGACAAAGATACCGATTGAAGGTGGCGGAGCTCGAGATATATATGGGTGCCGACCCGACTAGGGCTGGTCGGGTAGGGCAGCATGAAGCGCGGACCCCGATGCAATCCCCTGGGCGGGGGTCTCGGATGCAAGAAGAAGAATTAGGACCCGGGGTTTGCGCAAATGGCGGGCGGATCAGGCATGGAAAAATCAGAGAAATCGGGTCGACAGCCTGATCCGCGAGAGAAGAGGGTCCGCGGGGGGAGTTGACCGGGGGTCAACATTCCCCATGGACCAATGGGAAACAGCCACGTGGAAAACATTTAAAAATTCAATTAAAAATAACAAATGGCTGAATTATTAAAAACTTAAAACATAAAATATTTTTGTTTTAATTTTTTCTATTTTTTGGTGATTTTTAATTATTTTTTCAAAATAAAAATAGGGTATTTACATAGTATAGCTATACATAGGTATTTGTACAATATGTCTTTTTATTTTTTTTTGATTTTTAATTTGTTATTTTTGTGCATTTTTATTCCCATTTTGTATTTTATTTATTTATAGTATAAAATTAGAAATAAAAGGGTATTTTTATTTTATTTTTATTATATATATAAGGGTGAAATAAATATATATGTACATGTATCTACATGGTATATGTATAAGGTATTTTTGGGTTTTTAATTTTGTTATTTTTATTTTGTTTTTGATTTTGATTTTTTTTATTTTATTTATTTACAATACATAGCATAGAATATCTACAAAAAGTATGAAAATTACTTTGTATATTTACAAAGCTAAATAAATATATATATATAGGTGTGGTTTATGTACAAGATGAAAGGGGTATTTTTGATCTTTTTGATTTTTAACTTTTTATTTTGTTTTTATCTTTTATAAATATATACAAATATTTACAACTGTATTTTTGGTGAGGAAAATATAGTTTTATGTATTTTCACAAATATTTACACATGAGCTCCTATCTCCCTCTACTTGGGCTTTTATGCGGTCAGGCCCATGCTGAGCCCTCCCTCGGGTTAGGATGCTCAATATTTATTCTAAATATTTCCCTCTTTTTCTTTTTAATCTTTATTCTTTTATTTTTGCACAAAAACATGCTAATTATAGGTTTTTACACAATGCATGCTTTTGGTAATTATTTATATTTACATATATCTACATGCATTTGCAAAGGTTTTTGTAGCTAAAATATAAGAATAAAGAGTGATGAATGGGTATTCATCAATCAACAAGGAATAAAGTAGGAGGAGATAAGAGACAATAAATACAAGAAACCATAATTTATAAATATCTAATAATGCATATTTGGGATCTATTTTATTTTATATTATTTATACATCAAATCAATAAACTTTGTACATGAAATTGTAGATAAAAAATATCTAGAAAAATACAAAATTTATTTCACATAAAAATAATGCATTTTGTACTTTCCATACTTAGAATAAAATTCCAAAATCTCAACTTCCCAGACTTGTATCTCCTCCATATTAACTCAAATTTCATCAAAATAATATTTAATTGTATATAACTTTTTATTAGTTATTTAATGAATAGTTTCATCTAATTCGGAGTTAAGATTTAAAGGTTAGGTTTTGGACCCTATTATATAATATACATGAATAAAATATTCATTTTATTTATTATGTATATTTTTTAATTTATATTTTTATAGCTTTGTAAATATTATTTATAGTATGGGTTCAATGGGGCTGCCCCCGCCCCATTTTCACGCAAACAAGTTTTTTTGTAAAATATCACCATGTGTATTCATCTATATATCCCTTCTATATGTCATTAGAATTTCGTCAGAAACAGAGACTCCTATGCCCTCCATCTAAAACAAGTCGATTACAATAATGTTTAGTCTATTGAAATTACATGTTCTAGGTGGAGAGCATAGGAGTCTCTGTTTCTGACGAAATTCGAATGACATATAGAAGGGATATATAAATGAATATACATGGTGATATTTTTGAAAAAAAGTAAAAAAAGTACAAGAAATATGTGGCATCCCATTTTTTCCTTATAGTATATGTACTAATTAAAATAAAATAAAACATAAAAATACAATGAAATAAAATAGTATACTAAGATGTATAGATGAATTACCTATACATATATTGAAATAATAAATATCCATATTATTTAGGTATGTAAATAAATTCTAAAAATTCAATAAAAATGTATTTAAACGTATTCAAATAAGTTATAAATATATAAATTATGCATATAAAATTACAGAATCCTAAATAAAAATAAAATATGAATTATATAAGGAAATACCTATATTTATACTTGTAAAAAGTAACTCACAATAAATTAACTTGTAAAAATAAATTAAATTCATAATAAAATACTACATTAATAATAAACAATTTTATGTTTTGAGTTTTAAGCACTTCATTCATTTATTATATTATTTTGAAATGTTTTTTTCTTTTTATTGTTATTTTTTCATGTAGCATCCTACGTAGCCCAATCAGGGACCGCCCCTGATTGACCTCGGGTCAAATCTCTGACCTAGGGGGATAGGTTTGTCAGCGGTGACTATTGACCTCATTTTCCCATTTGGAGACCTTCCATTGCACTAAATTGGATCGATGCTTGTTGTTCCTCGATTTTTACACATACACGCCAGCATGATTTCTTGGTCGATGAATCGCTACATTGAGCACTATCCTCGATCAAAGGTCATGCCTTTTTAGTATCGCCTCCGCCTCCCATTCCCATTCGATCCCTCTTCCACAACCAAAACCCTAATCCCCTCGCATCTAGTGAACCCTGGTGTCAGCGGTGACTATTGACCTCATTTTCCCATTTGGAGACCTTCCATTGCACTAAATTGGATCGATGCTTGTTGTTCCTCGATTTTTACACATACACGCCAGCATGATTTCTTGGTCGATGAATCGCTACATTGAGCACTATCCTCGATCAAAGGTCATGCCTTTTTAGTATCGCCTCCGCCTCCCATTCCCATTCGATCCCTCTTCCACAACCAAAACCCTAATCCCCTCGCATCTAGTGAACCCTGGTGATAGCAGGAGCTCCTAGGAGGATTCAACACGTGGGTGCAATGTCGAATCATGGTTGATCTAGCTCAACCAACTCCTCCACTGCATGATTGCTCCAGGTCGGTCCAGATCAGGTGAATAATCATCATTTATTGTTATTTTTCTTTCTAGGTGTAGCAGTAGTATATCTATGCATTTGTTTGTTTGATTCTAGCTATAAATCTATAGAAATCCTAAAAAGATAGCACGCTGAAGCATGGAGCCTCGGCCATCGATTCTCATCAAACCTCATAGTACCTTCCCCTCAATCACCTCCATCTCCTTCACCTTTCGCATCTCTACGATCCATGCACCCCCCATCCAACCTGATCAAGCCCAGATCAGGAGATCAACGTCTCTACTCCTCGGCCTCGCCAGAGATGTCCGCTCGACACCAACCTCCACCCATTTCCCCCGAATAAAGCCCTAGGACCTTTTTTTATTTTTGTGCTCATGCTAACCATGTAGGTCCTATGAGGTTACTGACCTTGTCTGGAGGAAATTTTGAGCAGGACTTGACTCACCATGTCCTTTGAGCTTCACGCGTGTCCAGGGCCCCATCAATGGGTCCTGGTCGGGTCTGAAGGGACTAGCAACTGCAGAGGAGCATCGACTTCATTTTGCACCAGTTGCACGGCTCCAAGGTGGCCGGAGTCATGCGAAGGAGATGATAGAAGCTCTGCCAGTGCGTGTTCTTAGCATGTTCTTCCACCGGGCCTCTCCGTTGTTTGATCAAGAGTCTGGCCAAGAGTAACCAGTGGCGTTGGATCGAAGAGCCCAACATCGTTTATCTCTATTGGTGGATCTAATCAGAGCCATCATTTGTGAACCATTGTCGTGCATTTTGGGCACGGCGCATGTCAAGTAGGGGCATCTAGACCGTCACCCAACTCCAAGTAAGGATATTTTTGTGATTTTAAACCCCTACACTTTTTATTTAGTATTTAATTTAGACACATTCCTCTCTGGTTTAAAACTTTTATAAAATTTATAGTTTGAATCTTGAACTTTGTATGAATCACACTTAGGTCCCTTGCCACGTCCCCTCATGTGCCTATGCACGTGAGATGTGGGCTTTTTGTAGGGGGCCTTGCATGTTCTTGTATTGTGTTTTCGTCCATTAATTATTAAATCCAGTGTATTATTTTGTGGTTAAATTTCATGTGTGACCTGTCACTTTTTGCTTACATTTATACCCATGCTACTATTTTTAATCTAATATACTCAGGCATTTTGCATGATTGGCCCTAAGGTTCTTTCAAGGGTTCTACAAACTAAAAATACTTTTGATACATTGAGTATAGGTCCCTGCCAGTCAACTTAATTTTGTTTCGTTTATTTGCATTATTAAAAATGTTAACTTGCATCCAAAATTTGAAGTATATTTATATAGTATTACAAATCACATATATTTTTTTCACAGGGTATTAAATTAATTTTACTATTTTTAAAATACAAAATACTATATTGTCCTTATTCGTATTTAAAAATACATAAAAATTATAAAATTATTTTGAAAAATTACAAAAAACTATTTTTTATTAACCTCTTTTCAACCTACAATCTAAAAATCTCTAAAAATAGAAAATGAAAATCACAAAAAATTAAAAAGCTCCAAAATCTTATAAAATCATAAAAAAATTTCTAAAAAAACAAAAACCTTGGTTTCGATTCCCAAATTTTATTTATTGTATTTATTATATAGTAACAATAGTTTTGGAAAATTTTGAAACTTTATCTATTTTTAAATTCCAAAAAATTCAGCCTATTTATTCTAGTCATTATTTTGAAATATTAAGTCAATTAAAAGTACAAAAAATATTAAAAATAATTACAAAAACTAATAATAGAGAAAATTATAAAAAATATAGTAATATTTTTTTGTGATTTTTGAGTATTTATATTTATATCTAACATATAAAAACTCTATATAAATATCTATAGAATTATTTATTGTATTATTAATTATAAATATTATCAAAATAAAAAATCATAAAACTTTAAAATAAAAAATTTAAAATTAAAGTTCTAACAAGTTTATAAAAAGAAAAAATCCAAAAAAACTAAATAATTAAACCATAAAAATTCAAAAATCCCTAAAAAGATCAAAACACTTATTTTTTGTTAGTTTTTGTTGTTTATTCCTCGTTCTCCTTGTGTTTGACACCCTACCATACTTGTCCACTGTACACAATCTAATATATGGTTATAATAAATTTTGATTCACACTTGCTTGCATGGCTTCATCTTTACATTGCGTGGGTTGATTGTTGAATTACTACGAGTCTGGTGAGCAGTTGCCTCAACAACAATTTATTCTCGTACTCTGTAGAGATAGTTTTAGACCCTCACAAGACTCTAGTTTTCAAATGGCGATGTGCCGGGTTGCACCGTGTCGAATAGATTTTTGGGTCCATTTTATTTCATTATTTTCCTTTATTTATTTTCTTTTTTATATGATATAATTGTTTATTGTGCTAATATTTTCTCTTATATTTTTCTTACGAGGTACTTCGAGATGATGGTGACCACCTAAGTGGTTGGATCACCCGAGTCAAGAAGACGCGGTCGTTCTACTTGTAGACCAAGAGGAGAGAGCAAGAGAAAGAGAGAGAGAGAGAGAGAGAGAGAGAGAGAAGAATTTAGCTTATCATTTCTTTTTATTTTTGTGAGAGAGTGACATTTATTTCTGCTCAATTTATTTGTAATAATATGGGTACTTGGACTTGGACACTTGGTCCCAATTTCCAAGTGTTTGTTCACTTGGGGCTCACTGGATTTTTTTGAGTTTTGTCACCTTTATTTTCTTTATTTCTTGCATTTTGAGTTTTTTGGCTTATTTTTATTTGTTTTGTGGAATGAACCCTTAGTTTTATAAGATTTCTTGATTTGGTAATCTAAGGCAAAACCCCTAATACATTGCATGTACCTATAGTTTATACGTTTGAACTTAGATCAAAGTTAATTGTGGAATACTTGACTTGAAATCGTGTGTTGTGAGAGGTCTCCATACAACGCTTTGCAAGACCCACTGTGGTGGCCATCGAGGAGCCTCTAAGACCGGACTCTAAGTTTCTATTCTGGTATTTGGCATTTGATTCTTCATATAATAACAATTCATGTTTAGGGTAATTTCTTCGTGTGCACATCAGCATATAGATTAGATTTATAAATTCCTTATTTTGCATCCCACATGGAGAGAGTTGGGAAGCAATGTAAGTCTTTTATCTTTGCATGCCTCATTTGATATGAGGGTGTATTTTCATCCTCGTATCCACTTGCATTGCTTTGCTGCTATCACCCTATGTTTTTGGATCATGTAGGAATTACAAAAAAATAAAAAAATCATTAGGTGTTTGATATTGCAAATATTCAAAAAAATGACAATAAAAATTTAAAGCAAGGGAATTGCTATTGAACTGTGACCTAAATAAAATTCGTAATGAACATCATTGTCTGGGGTTCACAAAACCTACATCGTATTCAGGTACATTCCAGACAGAGTAAGGCATGAGCCTTAAGGAATAGAGCTAAAAACCCGATATGTGGCTGCCTCAACAATCACCTGGGACCGACGAAGTATTGGAGCTTCTATCATACGTGATCGGGTAGAGCCTTGTGACGATGGTGTTCCCACCTCGTGTGGAGCAACAACTTGGTCTGAAGTAATGAGCCTAGGACACGCCCTCACGGGTGTGTCTATCTCATCAGTTTGTGTCCGAGTACATCGCTTGCGAGGGAAGTAGTGGTTTCTCCTATTGGCTTCCTCTCTCTTTTCTTCGCTGAGTGTCGAGTCAGCTTGCGAGGATCAACTAATCAAATGCAATTAGCGTCGTTGTAGTGACCGCGCATGAAAATCAACTCAAACAACAATTATTCCACAACAGATATAGCAATACAAATAGAAATGTCTAGTTAAAATCTATTATAACTATATAAATGTGTGTATAGGTGTAAGTTTGTAGAGTGTCGAACAAAGGAAACAGACGTAACAGATTGTGCAATGATGCATAAAATTTATCCTCTTCTTGTCCACTTATTGTATTTTGTGCGTGGTTTTAATAATTTTTATGGATTTTATTTTTATATTTTTATTTGTTTTAAATTTTATTCTTTTTATTTTATTTTATATTTTTTGACTTTTAATTCCTTTTTAATATATAATAATAATATATAACTATATATATAATTTAGGATAATATATTTATAAATACAATTAAATATAAACTAATATTACAGAATAAAATGTTTTTGTAGTTTTTATCTTTTTCTACTATTTTTGTGATTTTCAAGTATTTTTCGCTAAATTTAAGGTATTTTAAAAGCAGAAAAATCAAAAAGCAGTAACTAATTAAGTATGTTGATATTATTTGAAGACTAAATATAGAAAAAATGGTCAAAATATCTTCAAATAAATTTTAATAAATAATATATAATATGAATAAAATTTAGAGATAGAAATAAATATTTTTTATTTCTAAAAGTTTTTTATAATTTTTGTAAGGATTTTGGATCTCTTTAATTTTAAAGGTTTTTTTATTTAGGGATTTTGTTCTGGAGGTACAAAATACAATAAAAAAACAAACATTAGTTTTTTTATTGAAATTTTTAAATGCTATTTATAATTTTTTAGAATTTTTAATTCAAATATGGATAAAACCGTGCTATTTTGATTTTTATTCAATAGGAAAATGCCTAAATGCAAATGAAAAATATAGCATTAAGGAGCATGCAAGCGGTCACTTAACTCTATGTTTTCATAATTTTTGGAGCACAAATGTTATTTTTGAAAATTAGAAAACAAGCATAAAAATGAATGTACTCAATAGGGTATATTTGCAATTAAAATAAAAGTCAAAGGCTATAAGGCAAATTACCCAAAAGTTTACAACTCATATTTAAAATTTAAATGCTAAAGTAAAATACAAAAACATGTGAGGGGTTACAAGAAAATGCACAACACATGTGGAACGACACACGAGCTGAGCTGGACTGGACCCAAATATAATATCAATAAAGCTCAGGGTTTTTTTGCAAAAATTACATAAAACATAAAGCGTTCTAAATATCTTACAGTACGAAATGTAAATAAACAAAAGTGTAGGATATGATATGCAATTTACCCCCAATAGATGCGCTATCGAACACTGGAAGGTACTTCACTTGACACACGTTGTCTTCTGAGTACATGATACTGGTTCGCAAGGGACATCAAAGATTAGAACCTTAGAAAGGATCCAATGATCATGTTCGTGCTGATCCGATGGTAGATGCTCAAACTGGAGAAGGCTCTTGATCGGGCGATTGGCGAAGATGGTGGAAGAATAGTTGAAGAACTCACCTCTAACAAGCTTCTATCTGGTGTGTAGAGCGTCTTCGGCCACCTAAGAGTCCTTCGATGGTCTCTAAACACTCCTACCAACTCCATGCATCTCCTTAATGATCCGAAGGTGTCTGGGATCACTAATTGTCCCTGGAGCTCGAAGCTTCTTCTAAGGACCTGGGAGGTGTGCTCTAGACCAACTAGGGCTTAGATGCCCCCTTAAAAACCTGCAAAGAGGGTAAAAATACTCGTGATGCGCAAGGTAAGGTCTTAGCATTTGTTGGTGGCGATCGAAGGGTGAAATGATGAGGGTGGTCGAGGTCCAACGATGTGGTGGACATGGGCCTCGAAGTCCATATCCAAAAGGGATCTGGTTGAGCTAGGTGGTGAATGAGATGGAGAAATGAAGGGGTGAGATAGTGAGGCATTTGGTGGTTGTCAGAACAAGGCGGAGATGGTGGACAATTGTGGCTAGAGCTTAAGAGCTCCAACAAAAATAAGAATCTAAAACTATGCCAATGCAATAATCAAAACACCAAATGGAAGTGCAGAATCGAAAAACTACAACTAATGCTACCTAGAAAGATAGAAAACTAACCTCAAGCAGCTAGTGGTCACGAGATGAACCTCGACAACGATGGGCCACCGAAGCTGGTGGGAACCACTTCAACACTCCTCCTCCTCTCTTCAAAAGGTAGGGAAAGCTAGCTGTCACCTATCTCAAGCCCAGGGACACAATGAGGGGAAGAAAACAGATCTGAAGGGAAATAAAAAATGCAAGGAAAGGGTAGAGGTGGTTTGTATAAGTGAAGGGCATGGGGTGTTGATCGAGGTGAACAACTCAATACAGAAGCCCTCGAGGTGCATAGCTCGATACAGGTGAAGGACATGGCTTGTGTCTCATGCCGATGAATCCAGCCATCTACCCCTTCAATTGAGTTGAGCAAAGTTTAAGGTGCAGGTATGCTAGCTAGGTCATTATCAACAAGAGTCACACGTGTGTTCTGAAATATTCTATTAGGCAGTCAAGACGACATTGAACTAAGTCTCATGGTCTTAAATAATTAAGTCTAGAAGATCTGAAGTGCCTTAATTCCAATTCTTATAAGGTTTCGGTGATTAAGTAGATTTAAGGTCCAACCATGCCCCAATCTTCAGATTTTACTTAGACTTGTTCAATTGTTAATATCAATCTGAAAAGTGCAATTGTTATGCACAATGCAACGAAAGTATTTTTGTGGTGCAATTTTCTGATTTTTGAACTTTTTATGGATTTTTGAATGGTTTTGTATATTTTTATGCAAGTTTTTGATAAGATTTTTCTAATGTATTGAGATTTTTAATTTTGTAAAGTTTTTTTGGGTATTTTTTAAAATAAAAGGTTTTAGCAAATAACTAGCATATATTTACACGAGAGCGTGCCTTGTTATTTACAAGAATTAGGTTTTAGGAATTTACAGGTTTGTATAGACAATGTTTGTAAAGATTTATTTCCATGGATTGTATATATTGTTCTCAAAATAATTTGAAAAGTACTTTGCAAACATTTTGAAAATTTTATTTTGCAAACTAATTTTGAGAAATAATTTTTACAAACATTTACAAAAATTTGAAAATCATTTTGCAAATATTTTTCAAACAACATATTTTTTTCATAATACCTTTGCCATCATTTTTCATCCTTTTGAAATATTTTTTCAAGACATTTTATTTAAATCAAAGAAAATAATTTTGTACAAATCAAATATTTCTACAAAGGTTGAAAATATTTTACAAAATGTTTTCCAAACAGTTTTCAAAAGATTTTTCAGACAGATTTTCAAACCATTTTTCAAACATTTTGGAAAATATTTTTACCCTATTATTAATTGGTATATAAAAAATTTTTAGTGAATTTTATTTAAGTTTGCAATTAATTTTATTAGTCATACTTATTAAAAATATGAAAGTACGAGTTATGGCTAAAGTATATACATAGTATATACAACCCCCTATACTTAGCTTGAGCTATGTTCTCATTGATCAGAGATAAAAAGAGAAGGCATAACTCGTATTGAGTATATAAAAGCCTATGATACAATGATGTAATAAATGAAAAAGGCGTCGACTATCCCTCCTATACTTAGGATGAAATAATCCAAAGCATATCAGGTTTTATCTACATGCAGGGGGGGTCGAGGGTAGGAATAAACATATCACAACTTATGTCTCCCACTGTACTTAGGGTAAGGTATCCCAAGTATAGACAGAAAATCAACATGAGAGGAGACAATAGGGCGGATCAATAAAAAGAAACTGATAAAAAGGAAAAAAAACATTGGATGAATGTACGCATCCCTCCCAAAATACTTAGGGTAAAAAAGCCACAAGTATAAGAAACAACAGAAGTGATAAAACAAAATGGAGAAAGAACACTCAACTCATCCACCTCCCCTATACATAGGAGAAAGTATGTACTAAGCAAGGAAAACACACAGAACGAGGTGGATGAGAAAAAAATGATATATGGAAGGAAGAAAAAGAAAGCATGTATACACAGAGATGGATATACAAAATTAATAAGGTAGAAAGCAGACCTTCTTGTGTGATCCCTAAGGAATAGATCTCACAAGATGTAGGTCGATATCGAGGTCATCAGTAGACACAAACCAAATAAGATCATTCTGATGAAGATCCTCAGGAATCCCATAGTGGAAAGGCACGAACTGATAAGTAGAAGTAGTGTGGTCAGGTTCGGACTGGGAAGTCTCAGCTAGGTCAAACAGAAAGGCCGGAATTCATATATGAAAATAATAAGGTCAAACTCATCCTATGCAGTCTCTCAAAATTATTCCCCTTGTTCAAAAGTATCTATGGTGTTATTGCCATGGAATTCTTCAATACATCGCTACACACCGGAAGGGGGAACTCCAAGGTCTATGCTTTCTGAGTCTTCCTCCCTGAAAAGGAATTATCAGGTCTTAGTATCATCTATCAAAAAGTAAATTTCTCTGATGTGGATCTCTGGTCGGTGGAAGGTGTTGTGATCTTTTAAATCATAACGCTCTCATTGTCTGAATGAAAGTGTATCTTTCTAGATACATAATCAATAACATCTCTTGTAGAGGTGAGGAAGGGTTGTCCTAGGATGATTGGAGTGCACCCCACAAAAGTGGAGATCTCCTTAGGCAATACAACAAAATCAACAGTGAATCTCATGCCCTGAATCTGAATGACGACAAAATCTAGAATACCACCATTTCTCTTTATTGATCCCTCAACGAATCGACAAATCATCATGGTTTTCTTGAGAGGCCCTAAGTGAAGAGATTGTACTAGCGAGAACGATATTATATTAATCGATGCACCACCATCAAGGAGAGTGTGATCACAAGAATAGTCAGAAATGTCGCATCTAACTATGAGTGTGTTGGTGTCCCCTTTCCAAGTGGGCATACGGTGAGTGATGGCTTGGGTAGTGGCCACGATCGGAATGTGTCACTCAGATTTGTGTCGTCTCTTTATCTTTTTGGGTGTGGGTGTAGATAATTGGTTCATGTCCTAGCGAAGTGGGGCCTCAATTATCTCAAGAATAGATACCACCATTTATAGTTCAGTCAATTTTTTTTAAGATTTTGGATCTCCTCCAAACAAGGAGATCATACTCATCAACTACACAAGGATAACTAAGAGCAGTCTCTACAATGTCATCCTTGGGGTCAAAGGTTGGAACTGTAGTGAATGTGAGTATGGTCAAAGGATCTGGCAAGGGTGCCCTCTCCCCACAAACTGTCTCAGCTATGTGTCTCCCGAGTTCTTTTTTGATTTTTAAATGTGTCTCATTTTTTGTATTTTGGGTGATTGCAACCTCTCATAGACATCCCCAAATGAATCCATAACATCATACGGTAAATCGGGAATGTGGCTCTTATTTAGGCTAGTGAGGCCATCTATCCTCAATTCATTTGCTCCACTAAATCAGGTCATGTATTCATGAGCAGTGTCCATGAGAGGTGACTCCAATGGCTCAGTATATGGTGAGTGGTATAGTGGAAAATGTGAGGGTGGTGGTGATGGGTAAAAAAAATATGTTGCTTGAGACTGTGGATGTGGCGGATATGTACAAAACAAGAGTCAGGAGCAAATTTATCCCGATAAAATGGTAGTGGATCGGTTGGAGAGTAATACAGATCCGTGAAGTCCAAATAAAAATAACTCTAGTCACCCACCTCTGAAACAAAAAGTAAGCATCAAAAGAACACTGAGGTCAAGTCAAGGTGTGCTAGAAAAGGCATAAATGCGCAGAGAAGATCGAGTATATACACAAACAAACACAAACATAAACAAATAAAACCCCTTAATTCACCTACTCAGCATAATGATGACTATAAAAGTTCAATCTTATTATCTTGTCCATTTTAGAGTTAGTTGAATTTCGAAAAGGTTATACAAGCACGTAGGCAGGCCTAGACTTGGGGCACTAATCCTTAGAGTGTACGTATAAAATATAAAATGCAAAATACAATGAGGCGGTTACTCTTCCCAAGATAAAGATTTTTCTTTTTGATTTTACGGTCGAGTAATGCTAGCAGTCCCAATTATATTGGTTATTTTTTTAGATTTTAAATAAAAATGCACGCCTTCTAACCATGGATCAATTCCTTTAATATTCTATGTTGTTAAAATCAGAGGGAGAGAGTCAGAAAAGCAGTGCAAGGGGAAATCAATGATGTATACTAAAATAGAAATGCCCAACTTGCCCCTAGCTCTCTTTGTGGATGATGCTAGGCAGAATTGAAAACTATACTATATGCAATGCAACCGATGAAATCGCTCTAGAATCATAATTGTTATTAACATGAAGAACAAGAGTTGAATATCTGGAAGAGAAACCAAGAGTTCGATCTTGGAGATTTTTCGGTGCCCGCCACATCAGGTCCTGCAAGCGTTGTGTGGAATCTCTCATGGCATGTGGTCTGGAATCCAAATAACTAACTATTTAATTTGACTAGATCCAAGTGTGAACTACAGGTACATGCAAGTCAATTTGGGCTTTGGACCTATTCTATCGATCAAGCAAATTTATTCTAAGGCTTAATCACACAAGATATATAAAGTCTAAAAACTCAAAATACGGGAAACAATGAAAATAAAAGGCAGCGAAAATATGAAAAACTGACGAGGCCACCAAGTGAACAATCACTTGGGAAATGGACGTTATGAAGTAACAATGTCCTAAGAGTTTAAGTTATTACAATTAAATGTCTATATCTCTCATTTAAACTACATATAAAATAAAGTAAAATAAAAGACAAAAGGCTATGTCTTCAAAATTACTCCAAGTCTTTCTTTGTTACTCTCTCCTATCAGCTTGTGTTGAAAAGCCGACTCCTTTTCACATGGATCTGTAGAATCTCCTAAGCGATCCTTCCTCAGTCCGTGATCCCTCGCAACAAATTCAAACCAGGAAGAGGGTTAAGCAGTTCATAGATAATATCGAATAAAGATAAATAAATAAAGAGACAAATAGACAAAAAGAAACAAACAAATAGAATCTATGGAGTGTTGCTACCTAGTAACGACGCAATTTGAAAACTCAGTAGCAAGGGTCTTATCAATCCACAAGGCGGATCAATAGTCGTCGAAGTGACCACTCCCTAGACAAAAAAATCAATAATTAACCCATAATATAGATAAAGCAATGCGAAATGAAAATATGGAGTTAAACTTTATTATAACATGATAAAATGCGTGTACAAGTGTAAGTAGAGTGTTGAACACAGGTAACAAATGTAATATACAGTGTAATAATGTGCAAAAAATGACCTTCTCTTGCATATTTATTATCTTTTTTATGGATTTTTAATTATATTTTTTTATGGATTTTAATTTTTATAATTTTTAATTGTTTTTTATAATTTTTATTTTCTTTTCAAATTTGCTGCTTCTAACTCATTTTTTAATATAATAGTATAAGTTTATATATAACTATATAGGAAATATAGTAAATATATTGATAAAGATATCTGAAAATAACTAGAATTTACAGAATAAAATATTTTTAAATTTTTTAAATTTTTCTAATGTTTTTATGATTTTCAAGGAATTTTTTCTACTTCTAAGTATTTTTAAAATTAGGACTAATAAAAAATAATGACTAATTGAATAGGTGATTTGAAGATTTTTAAATAGCAAAAAGGTCAGAACATCTTCAAATTAATTTTAATAAATAATATACAAGATAAAGAAAATTTAGAGACAAAAATACATATTTTTGGATTTTTAAATTTTTTTTACAATTTTTATAAGAATTTTTTAGCTTTTAAGGTTTTTCTTTTTCTATTTTTGGTGGTTTTTATATGGAGGCCCAAATACAATAATAAATAAATACTAATTTTCTTGGAATTTTGCATGATATTTTATATTTTTTGGAATTTTTAAATCAAACATGGATAAAACCATGCTATTTTGATTTTTAATAGTTAGGTAAATTTCCTAAAATGCAAAACTAAAAAAATGTCATGAAAACTCTATTTTTTCAAATTTTTTAGAGCATAGATGTTATTTTTAGAAATGTGAAAACAATCAAAAAA
Organism: Ottelia alismoides; assembly: GCA_037367405.1. NCBI lineage: Eukaryota > Viridiplantae > Streptophyta > Magnoliopsida > Alismatales > Hydrocharitaceae > Ottelia > Ottelia alismoides. Next base: position 121,980 of record JAZKJV010004381.1, on the reverse strand, counting down.
GTGAATGCACTAGCAAGGGTATATTTGTAACTAAAATAAAAATCAAGATCTACAATGCAAATTATGCAAAAAATTACTACTAATATTTAAAGTTTAAATACTAAAATGAAATATAAAAATCTGCAAGGGGTTTCATGCAAAATGCCCAGTCTCATGTGGGACGACACATAAGCTAAACTGGACTAGACCCAAATGTAATATCGATGAAGCTCATGGTTTCTTGCAAAAATGACAGAAAATATAAAGCATTCTAAATATTTTACAAGATGAAATGGAAATAAACATAAGTGGGGATATGATTTGCAATTTACCCCCAATAAATGCACTACTAGATAGTGGAAGGTACTTCACTTGATACGCGTAGTCTTTTAAGCGCACGATACCAGTTCGTAAGGGATGTCTAAGATTAGAAGCTTGAAGAGGATTTAACAGCCGTGCTCGTGCTGATCCAACAGTAGCTGCTCAAACTAGAGAAGGCTCTTGAACGGACGACTGGAAAAGATGGTGGAATAACGGGAGAACAAGTTGCCTATAACGAGATTTGAACCAGTGTGTAACGCATCTCCGACCACCTGGGAGTCCTTCGATGGTCTCTAAATTCTCCTACCACCTCGTGCATCTCCTTAATGGTTAAAAATTGTCCAAGGACCAATAATTGGTTCTTGGAGATCGAAGCTTCTTCTGTGGATCTAGGATGTATGCTCGAGATCGACTAGGGCTCAGACGCCCCCTTCAAGACCTTCAAAGAGATTAGAAATACTCATGATTCATAGAGGAAGGTCTTGGCCTTTATTGGTGGCGATCGGAGGGTGAAATGATGAGAGTGGTCGTGGTCCGACGATGTGGTGGACTTGGGCCTCGAAGTCCATATCCAAAAGGGATATGGTTGAGGGTGAGGTAGTGAGTTGTTTGGTGGTTATGGAAACAAGGTGGTGACAGTGGTCAACAATGGCCAGAGCTCAAGAGCTCCGGTGAAGCAAAGTTTCTAAAACTATGCTAATGCAATAATCAAAACACGAAATGAAAGTGCAGAATCAAAAAACTACAACTAAGGCTACCTAGAAAAGCGATAAAAACTAACCTCAAGTAGATAGTGGATGCAAGATGAACCTCGATGACGGTGGACCGCCGGAGTTGGTGGTAATTACCTCAACACACCTCATCCTCGCTTTAAAAGGTCGGGAGACTAGCTATCACCCATCTCAAGCCCAAGGATGCAAATGAGGGGAAGAAAACGGAGTGGAAGCGAACCAAAAATGCAAGGAAAAGGTGGAGGTGGTTTTGTACAAGTAAAGGACATAGGTGTTAATTGAGGTGCATAAGATACAAAAACCCTCGGATCGATGCAATGACCCGGTGTGAAAGGGCTTCGATCGAGGAAAAAATTTCAATGAAGACTTTATTCCAAATCGATGATCACATCGGTTGGACAAAAAGGGTGAAGTGAGGTCAAATCCTCTGACATGCAACATGCCTATGTTGAGGGTCTAGATGACCCGAGGTCAGCATTCCTTGGACGTCATTGGTCCATGCCACACAAGAAGACAAAAATTGAGGAAAAATGATAGATAATTAAAAATAAAACAATAAATGAATTAATAAATAAAAGTTATAAACTAACTTTTTTAATATTTTATGATGTATTGTAATACGATTTTTGTTTACTTTTATGACTTAACTTGTTATAGGTGGTTTTTTAGGTTCATTTATAGGTATATTTACCTATATATTAGATATTTTATTTTCTAGTTTTGATTTTATTATTTTGTATACATAATTTATACATTATAACTTATTTTTGTTTGCACAAATATATTTTTTATATTTTTTGATATAATATGTCCACTTAAATAAAAGGGTATTTATTACATAGATATAAGTATAGGTAATTTATCTATATCTTTTTATATATTATTTTATTTTAGGGTATTTTTATGGTTTTATTTTACTCCAAATATTTGCATATACTATAAAGAATATTTAAAAATTATAAGAATTTAAAATAAAAAGGGATTTTATCACTTGTGCCCCTCCGAGATAACGCAATATCAGTTATACCCCTATCTTTTTGGTAATATCAGTTGTGCCCCTCACTTCTTACTATTTTATCACTTGTGTCCTTCGGGTTAGTGACCGTCCATTCACAGTGCAAACGGACGTTAACTTTGAGGACATAAGCGGAATTAATTTTAAAAAAAGGTTATGTGGTCATTTTATACTTCTTCCTCTTCCTCATTTTCTTCTTCTTCCTCCTCTTCCCCATCCTCTTCCTCCTCCTCCGCCCACGGCCTGCCCTCTTCCTCCGCCCCAACCTGCTCCCTCCTCCGCCCCAGCCTCCCCCCGCCCCCTGCCCCGACCTCCCCCCTCCCCTTGCCGCCCCTCCGCCCCGACCTCCTCTACCCACGGTCTGGATCTGCACATCAGTTGCCTTTTACCTGTCGGTCTGCTTACCTCCGGCAGCCAAAACAAGATTATTCACTGTCTCCCACTTGGGACCCAAAAGCAGCACATATCAACGGGAAGCAGAGAGGGCACATCTCTCTTCCTCTCCCTCCATTCACGAAGGTGGCGGTGGCAGCTCTGCACATTCATTGCTCCACACCTCCAAAAGGAGATCCCGGAGGTGCTGAGCTGCGGGGATCGTGTGGAGGTTATCGACCTACAGGGGAATGAGATCGGAGGAGTGATCGGAAGTGGGATCGTGAGGTGCCCCGTGTTGAGAGTGTTGAATTTGGGGTCGAACCAATTGGTCGGGAGCAACCCGACGGAGATCGGGGGATCGAGGTCGCTGTCGGTGGCTCCGATTGGGTGGCAATGCGCTGATGAGCGGCAGGATCCCTCCGGAGCTTAGCGCGATCGAGCTGCTCGTTGGTCTCGATCTGCATAACGCGAACCTCTCTGGCGTGATACCGGAGCCCGTCTGCAACCTGAGGTTCCTTCTTGAACTGTGAGTTCCGCCTACGCCTCGCCTACCCCTCCCCCGGCCTCCGCCCCTCCGCCCCCTGCCCTCGCCTCCCTCCGCCCCAACCTCCCTCCGCCCAGACCGCCCCTCCGCCCCCTGCCCTGACCTCCCCCCACCAGCCGCTCGAGTACGACTCCCCTCGCGACGCTGTGAAGCCGACCTCCTCCTGCAGCCACGCACTTCCCCCGACCCCTACCGTCAGTCCGCACCTACTCCATAGCAGCGCACCTCCTCCCCAACCCTCCTCCTCATTTGATTTTATTCTCACCATAATACCCCTCTTAACTACACCATGGTTTGAGGAAACTATGGTTATTTCAATTTTTTGACGCTCAATCTGACGGAAGGGCACAACTGCTGATGGAGAAAGAAGTGAGGGGCACAACTGATATTATCAAAAAGATAGGAGCATAACTGATATTGCGATATTTCAGAGGGGCACAAGTGATAAAAAGATAAGGAATAAATAAAATGAATATTTTATTTAGTTAAATTATAAAATAGGGCTCCAAACCTAACTTTTACATCTTAACTACAAATTAAATGAAATCACCTTCATCAAATAGCTAATAAAAAGTTATATACTATTAAAGGTGATTTTGTGCATTTTGAGTTCCTACGGAGAAGACATGTGTTTGGAAAGTTTGGGTTTTAACGTTTTTACTTTGAATATAAAATGTACACCTTGTTTTATTTTTGTGTACAATAAATTTTGCATTTTTTATGTACTTTTATTTACGACTTTCATGTACAAAGTTTTTGAGGTAAAAATAATAAGGAATAAAATGGGTCCCTAGAGTGGATTTATTAGGCATTTATGGATTAGGGTTTTATTCTATTTTGGCCCTTATCTCTCCTACTTTATTCCTTGTCGACCCAGTCATCATGATGCTTAGGTCTCTAGGTTTAGGGACATAAAATACCTTTGGTATTTTATTTCTTTTCTTTTCTTTTCTTTATTATTTTATTTCGGCTTTAAACATTATATTTTATAAAATATTTATACAATAAATAATGAATATTATTTATGCAAAATAATGATATATACATGCATTTAGCTACGGTTTAAAGGCCAAAATGAAAGAATAAATGTGATGAAATGGAGATTCATCACCCCATTATACTTGCCTTTGCTAGTCCCTAGCAAAAACTTATGCGTATAACTAAAGAAAATAAAAAGAATAACTTGGATTGATTTTAACTTTAAAACTTGTCTTCATAACATCAAAATTTGGAGATTAATCAGATCTTTGGATTTACATGCGATCAGAATCTTATTGGGAAAGAGATTTAAAACACAACAACATCTAAGACCCACAAAACTCTTCTAAGTCTCCTCAATAGCCAGGACAGATAAGTCAACTCATATGCATACCCTTATGACTATGAATCTATCTTGGGCAATGTGTGATATGTAGCTCTCCTTGTCTGAAGCGGTAAAATTAAATCTTCTCCAACATAGATACCCTAATTCCCCAATCCAACAACTCTTTCCTCAATTAGAGAGGTATTCCCTTCTAAGTACAAACATATCAATAAGAGGAGGTGGAGAGAAGAATGGACGGTAGCCAGTGTAGCAACCTATCTTAGGATGCTTGACTAGTGTAGTCAAGTCATCCGACTGCAAGCTCACATACATATGGCTTTTAAGCTCAAGCTTTCTTATTGACTATACAAATATATACATGCTCCAAAGGGAATTGCTTTTTCTTAGAATTGTTCCCGTATTTTCTTTTTAGAGTTTTGATTTCGTAGTTTTTTGAATACTATATAGAAGCATTTATAAATGAACTTTTTGCTCGTAAATCAGTAGACTATCCCTCTTTTAAAGATTTATTGCAACCTACAACTTCTGTCTTTAGACCTCTTTGCTACTGGATCGGGTTGGGGTACAATGGCCAGAAATATGTGACTTCCGATGTATCCAATGGATTGTGTCTTGTGCCAGCAAATCCAACCCTCTACCATTGCCACTGAGGTGAACAAAGTATAAGGAACAGGTGTGCAAGCTAGGTCATTATCAACAAGAGTCTTGTGTGTGTTCCAAAATATTCTACTTAGGAAGTCAAGATGACATTGAACTAAGTCTTATGGTCTCAAAGAATTAAGTTTAGTAAACCTGAAGTGCCTCAATTTTGGTTCCTATAAGGTTCTCGTGATTAAGTAGATTTGAGGTCCAACCAAGCTCCAATCTTTGGATTTTATTTAGACGTGTTCAATTGTTAATACCAATACAAAAAATGCAAATTTTATGCACAATGCAAGGAAAATATTTGTATGATGCAATTTTCTGATTTTTGAACTTTTTATGGATTTTTTAAAAGTTTTGCAATTTTTTATGCAAGTTTTTGAAAATATTTTTCAAATGTTTTTGGAATTTTTAATTTTGATTTTTTGGTGGTTTTTCAAAATAAAAGGTTTTGGCAAATAACTATGTGCAGATATTTACATGAGAGTGTGTCTTGTTATTTACATGAATTGGGTTTTAGTAGTTTATAGGTTTATATATATAAGGTTTGCAAGGATTTATTTGCTTGGATTGTATACATGGTTCTTAAAATAAGTTGAAAAGATTTTTTCTTCAAACATTTTCAAAACTTTATTTTGCAAACTAACTTTGACAAATAATTTTTATAGACATTTACAAAAATTTAAAAATCATTTTGCAAAGATTTTTGAAATAGTATATATAGATTTTTCAAAATATTTTTGAACCCATTTTTGAAATGATTTGCAAATAGATTTTCAAAACATTTTACTTTAGATGAAGAAAATATATTTGTACAAATCAAAACAATTTTACAATGTTTGAAAATATTTTGCAAAACATTTTTCAAAAGCTTTTAAAAGATTTTCAAGAAGATTTTCAAACCATTTTCAAACATTTTTAATCGATTATTAATAGGTATATACAATGAATTTTAATGAATTTATACAGGCCTGCAAATAATTGTATTTTTACCATACTTATTAAAAATAGGAAAGTATGAGTTATGGCTAAAGTATATACATAATATTTAAGACCCCCCTATACTTAACTCGAGTTATGCCCTCATAGATCAAAGAGAAAACGAGAAGACATAACTTGTATTGAGTATAAAAAAGCGTATATTACAACGACTGAATAAAGAATGACAGAATAAATGAATGAGAAGTCGACCATCCACCTAATAAATAGGATGAAATAATCCCAAGTACAACAAGTTGTATCTACATGCAGGGAGGGTCGAGGGTGGGAATAAATAGATGATAACTCAATTTGTCTCCTCCTATACTTATGGTAAGATATCCGTAAGTATAAAAAATAAATCAACATTAGAGGAGATAGTAGATGGGATCAATAAAAAGAAACCGATAAAAGAAAAAAAACATTGGTTGAATGTGCACATCACTCCCCGTATACTTAGGGTAAAAGAGACCTAAATATAGGCAACAAAAAAAGTGATGAAAAAGAACGTAGAAAGAGCAATCAACTCATCTACCTCCCCGATACTTAACACAAAGTACGTCCTATGTAAGGAAAACGCACGAAATGAGGTGGATGTGAAAAAACGGTAGATGGAAGGAAGAAAATGAAAGAAAGTATCGAAAGAGATGGATATACGGAGATCAAAAAGGTAGAAAGCGAACCTTCTTGCGTGATCGCTGAGTAATGGATTTCCCAAGATGCAGGTTGATATCAAGGTCATCAACAGACACAAACCGATTAGGATCAATCTGATGAAGATCCTCTACAATCCCATAGTGGAAAGGCACGAATTGGTCAGTGCAAGTAGTGTGGTCAGGTTTGGCCTGGGAAGTGTCAGCTCGGTCAAAACAAAAAGGCTTGAATTCATCCTCGAAAGTAGTAAGGTAAAATTCATCATGTGCAGTCTCTCCTAAGTCTTCCCTCTTCTCTAAAGTATTTATGGTATAAATGATGCAAATGTCATCAATACATCACCAGACACCAGAAGGGGGAACTTTAAGGTCTATGCCTTTCAGGCTTTCCTCCTTGAAGAGGAATTCTCGGGTCTCAGCATAATCCATCCAAAATGCACTCCTCTCTAATATCAACAGATGGGTCATAGTCCTCGGTGTCAGTTTTCACCGGCACATTCTCATCAGATGTGGGTCTCTGGTCGAAGGTGGGTGTTGTGATCTTTTCAATCAAAACACTCTCATTGTCTGAATAAAAGCGTATCATTCTAGATCCGTAATCAATAACACCTCTCGCGGAGATGAGGAAGGGTTGTCCCAAGATGATTGGAATGTGTCCCATAGAGGTTGAGATCTCCTTGGGCAATACAACAAATCAACAGTGAAGCTCATGCCCTAAATCTAATTAATGACATTCCCTAGAATAACCCCATGCCTCTTTATTAATCCATCAGTGAATTGACAAATAATTCTGGTTTTCTTGAGAGGCCCTAAGTGAAGAGACAATACCAACGAGAAGGGTATTATATTAATCGATGCACCGCCATCGAGGAGAGTGTAATCACAAGAATAGTCAGAATTTTCACATATAACTAAAGAGCGTGCTAGTGTCCCCTTTCCTAGTGGGTGTATGGTGAGTTATGGCATAGGCAATGGCCACAATCAGAATGTGTCGCTCAGATCTGTGTCATATCTTTCTCTTTTTGGGTGTGCGTGCAAACAATTGGTTCATGTCCTAGCAAAGTGGGGCCTCAATTTTCTCATAAATAGATACCACCACTTCTGGTTCAGTCAACATTTTTTTAAGATTTTGGATCTCCTCCAAACAAGGGAGGAGATCGGAATCATCATCTACACAAGGACGACTAAGAGTAAGTTTCATCCTTGGGATCAAAGGTCGAAAATGTGGTGAATATGAGTGTGGTCAAAGGATCTAGTAAGGGTGTCTCTCCTCACAAACTAACTTGGCTATGTGTCTCCCAAGTTCTCTTTTGATTTTTTAAATGTCTCATTTTTGTATTTTGGGTGATTGCAACCTCTCATAGACATCCTTAAATGAATCCATTGCATCAGACGGTAAAGTGGTAAAGTGGCTCTTATTTACGCTAGTGAGGTCATCTATACTCGAATTCATTTGCTCCACTAATCAGGTCATGTACTCAAGAGCATTGTCCATGGGAGGTGACTCCAATAGCTCAGTCTCGAGTGGGTGAGATAGTGGAAAATGTAAGGGTGGTGTTTGTGGGAAAAAATCAAAATATGATGCCCCAGACTATGGATGAGGCGGCTATGTACAAAAAGAAGAGTCGGGAGCAATGTTCTCTTGAAAAAACGGAGGTGGACTAGATGGAGAGCAAGAAGGATTCGCAAAGTCCAGATAAAAATAATTCCTGTCTCCCATCTCTGAAACAAAAGGTGAGGATCAAGAGAACACAAAGATCAAGTCAAGATGTGCAAAAAAGGTGCAAATGTGTAAAGAATATTGAGTATTTACACAAACAAACACAAATATAAACAAACAAAACCCCTCAATTCAACTACCCAACAGAATGATGACCGTGAAAGTTCAATCTTCTTATCTTGTCTAGTTTTAGAGTTAGGTTAATTTCAAAAAGGTTGTACAAGCACATAGGTAGGCCTAGGATTGGGGCACTAATCCTTAATGTGTACATATAAAATATAAAATGCATATTGCAATGCTGAGGTTACTTTCCCCGAGATAAATATTTTACTTTTTGATTTTAGGGTTGAGTAATGTTAGTAGTCCTAATTTTATCGGTTATTACCTTTTTTGGATTTTTAATAAAAATGCACTAGTCCTAATGAGGGGTCAATTCCTTTAGTATCCTATATTGTCAAAATTAGAGGGAGAGACTCGAAAAAGCAATGCAAGTGGAAATTGATGATGTATGCTAAAATAGAAATGCTCAACTTACCTCTAGCTTTCTTTGTGCAGGATGCTAAGCATAATTGAAACCTATACTATATGCAATGCAACCATTGAAATCTCCCCAGAATCTTAATTTCTATTAATGTGAAGAACAAGAATTGAATATGTGGAAAAGAAACCAAGACCTTGATCTTGGATACTCATCAGTCCCATCCACAATGGGTCTTGCAAGCATTATGTGGAATCTCTCACGACGTGTGGTCTCAAATCCAAATAACCAACTATTTAATTTAACTAGAACCAAGCACGAACTATAGGTACATGCAAGTTAATTAAGGATCTGGACCTATTCTATTGATCAATAATTTTTATTCTAGGTCTTAGTCAAGCAAAACAAATAAAAATAAAGTCAAAAAATTCAAAATGTAGGAAATAAATGAAAAAGAAAAGGCGGGAAAAAAAGAAAAACTAATGAGGCCTTCGAGTAAACAATAACCCAAGCAATGGACCTCGTGAAGTGGCAGTGTGCTGAGAGTCTAAGGTACTACAATTAAGTGTCTCCCTCTCACTTAAATTACAGAGAAAATAAAGTAAAATAGAAGACAAAAGGCACTTTCTTCAAAATTCCTCCAAGTCTTCCTTTATTTCTCTCTCCTATCAGCTTGTGTAAAAAAATTAAATCCTTTTCACATGAGTGCGTAGAATCTCCTAAGAGATACTCCCTTGGTCGGAGGTCTCTTGCAACAAATTCAAACCAGGAAGAGGGTTAGACAATTCACAAATAATATATAATAAAATGACAAATAAATAAAGATATAAATAGATAGGACGAAACAAATAAATACAATCTATGTAGTGTTGCTCCCCGGTAACAACATTATTTGAAAACTAGGATTTGGCAAGGGTCTTGTCAATCCATAAGGCAGACCAACAGTCGTCGAAGCGACTGCTCACTAGACTCGAATAATTCAACAATTAATCCACAATATAGATCAAGCAATGCAAAATGAAAATGAGGAGTTAAAACTTATTATAACCATACAAAATGTGTGTATAGGTGTAAGTATGTAGATTGTCGACCACATGGAGCAAACGTGATAGACTGTGCAATATTGTGTAAAAATATCTTTCTCTTGTTTATTTATTGTTTTTTGTGTGGGTTTATAACTATATAATTTAATGGATTTTAATTTTTACATTTTTAAATTGCTTTTGATTATTTAAATTTTCATTTTATTTGTATAATTTGTTGATTTTTAATTTACTTTTCTTTTTTAATATAATAATATATGTTTATATATAACTATATAGGTAATATAGGTAAATATATTTATAAAGAGAGATAAAATAACTAAAATTAGTAGAATAAAATGTTTTTTGTACTTTTTAGATTTTTTCTATTGTCTTTGTGATTTTTGGGGATTTTATTTGCCAATTTTTAGGTATTTTAAAAATCAAATTTAATAAAAAAAAGTGACCAATTAAATAGATCAAATTGATTTTAATATTTAAAAATAGCAAAATGGTTTAAAACATCCTCAAATCAATTTTAATAAATAATATATAAGATAAAGAAAAATTAGAGATGGAAATAAATATTTTTTGGAATTTTAAAAGATTTTTATAATTTTTATAAGGATTTTGGGGCTTTTAACTTTTTGAGATTTTTCTTTTTCTATTTTTAGTGGTTTTTGATCTGAAGGCACAAAACACAATAAAAACTAATACTAGATTTTTGGAATTTTAAATGCTATTTTATATTTTTTGGAATTTTTAATTCAAACAAAGACAAAAATCATGCTATTTTGGATTTTAATGGATATGAAAATGGCATACATACAAAAATAAAATTATAGCATGATAGAGCATGAAAGCATGCACTAACCCTATTTTTCATAATTTTTGGAGCATGGATGTTATTTTTAGAAATTAGAAAGCAAGCGTATAAATGCACGAACTAGAAAGGGTATATTTGCAATTGAAATAAAAGTCAAGAGATATAATGCAAATTACCCCAAAATTTACAACTAAGATTTAGTGTTTAAATTCTAAACTGAAATATAAAAATCCGTGAAGGGTTACACGCAAAATACCTAGTTCTCGTGGGACGACACGCGAGCTAAGCTAGACTGAACCCCAAATGTAATATCAATAAAGCTCAGGGTTCGTTTTGCAAAAATTACATATAGTATAAAGCATTCTAAATATTTTATAAGACAAAATGAAAATAAATATAAGCGAGTGATATGATCTACAATTTACCCCCAATAGGCAATCTATCAGATGGTGGAAGGTACTTCACATGACATGTGTCATCTTCTGAGCGCACGATACCGGTTCACAAGGGACATCTGAGATTAGAACCTTGAAGAGTATCCAACGGTCATGCTCGTGATGATCCGACGGTAGCTGCTCAAACTAGAGAAGGCTCTTGATCTAACGGCTGGTGAACATGGTGGAAGAAGATGCGTAGAACTCACCTCTAGCGAGCTTCAATCCAGTGTGTAGCGTATCTCCAACCACCTGGGAATACTCCAATGATCTCTAAATTCTCCTACCATCTCCATGCATTTCCGTGATAGTCCAACGATGTCCGGGGACCACTGATTGGTCCTTGAAGCATGAAGCTTCTTCTGCGGAACTCGGAGGTGTGCTTGAAATCAATCGGGGCTCAGATGCCCCCTTCAAGATATGGAAAGAGGGTAGAAATACTAGTGATGTGCGGGGAAGGTCTTGGCCTTTATTGGTGGTGCTCAAAGGGTGAAAAAATGAGGGTCGTCGAGGTCTAGCGATGTGGTGAACTTGGACCTCAAATTCCTTCATTTAAAAGGGATCTGGTTGAGCTGGGTGGCGCATGAGATGGAGAAATGAATAGGTGAGGTAGTTAGGCGTTTGGTGATTGTTGGATCAAGGTGGAGATGGTGGTCAAAGTGGTCGAGGCTCTAGAGCTCCAACGAAGCTAAGGTTCTAAAACTATGCTAATTCAATTATCAAAACTATGAAATGAAATCACAGAATCGAATAACTACCACTAAGGCTGTGTAGAAAGCGAGAAAAACTAACCTCAAGTAGCTGGTGGCCGCGAGATGAACCTCGACGACGATGGATTACCGGAGATGGTGGGAACCACCTCAACACTCCTCCTCCTCCTCCTCGCTTCAAAAGGTAGGCAAGCTAGTTGTCACCTAAATCATGCCTAGGGACTCGAATGAGGGGAAGAAAGTAGAAGGGAACCGAAAATTCATGGAAAAGGTGGAGCTGGTTTTGTACAGGTGAAGGACGAGGGGTGTTGATCAAGGTGCACAGCTTGATACAGAAGCCCTCAGATCAATACAATGACTCAACATGAAAGGCCTTCAATCAAGGAAAAATTTCAAGGACGACTTCATTTCAAATCGATGATTACATCGATTGGAGAAAAAGGGTCCAGTCGACACGAGGTTAACAGATCCATGGACCTCATTGGTCTACGTCACACAAGAAGACAAAACTGGGGAAAATTGATAGATAATTAAAAATAAAATATTAAATAATTCTTTAAATAAATAAAATTTATAAATTAAAAAATATTCATCATTTTATGTAGTATTTTAATCCGATTTTTATTTATTTTTATAGCTTAATTTATAATAGGTTATTTTTTAGAGATTCATTTATAAAAATGTTTACTTATATATTAGGTTTTATTTTTGTTTTGTATTTTTCATTTTATTATTTTGTATGCATAATTTATATATTTATAACATATTTTTATATGCACAAATATATTTTTGTTATATTTTTCTGATATAAAATGTCTACTTTAATAAATAACGGTATTTATTCAATAGGTATAGATATAGGTAATTCATCTATGTCTTTTTGTATATTATTTTATTTTAGCATATTTTTATGGTTTTATTTTATTCTAAATATGTACATATACTATAAAACTATTTCAAAATTATAAAAAATTAAATAATGAAAAATGTAAAGAATAAATAAAATGAATATTTTATTCAGGTAAACTATACAATAGGGGTCTAAAACCTAACTTTTACATCTTAGCTCCAAAATTTAATAAAACCATTTCATTAAATAGCTAATAAAAATTTATATACAATTAAAGATTATTTTGGTGCATTTTGAGTTCCTATGGAGAAGATATGGGTCTGGGAAGTTGATGAATCCCTATTGGATCATCATTATTCTTTACTTTTATTTATCCTTGATTAATAAGAACTTCCCAAAAAATCTTCATTAATTCCACATCATTAAGAATAAATCAACCTATGTATAATTAACACTATTTTTATTGTATACAATTACGAACTATTTTCATTGATTTTATATTTTAAAATCCCATAAAATTAGAGTAAATATTGTCTATAATTATTTTGATTTTTAAAAGAATTCAAAAATACAATAAACCAAAACTACAAAAGGCAGTGTTTCCGTCTCTTAAAAAGACTCCCAAAAATATAGTTTTGTATAAATGACCATTTTTGACTTTTTGTTCAACATGAAACTTGTATATGTAATCAAGATCTACAACTTTCATGTTTTGGCTTTTTTCTAATTTTGCCTCTAACTATTTCCTTTAGGTTTATCTTTGTTTTACTATTTTCTGAATTTTCTGATGCAACCACGTAGCACCCTCTAGGCCACCCACGTGGTCGCCTTCTCTCTTCGCCACCTGACCTTTCCCTCAACCGTTAGATCTCCTCTAGGCACCTCCATCTCTACCATCCATCATTGCCTCACCCTCAATTGCCGGATCGCGGCTCTTGATTAGATCTGCATCGTATCCTCGCGCCTCAATATCAACCACAGGATCCTCGGTCCATCCAAGGGCAGAGCACCCTCCACGTAACCCACTCCTTGTTTAACCCAAAAACCGGGAGGTCATGTTAATTCACAGGCAAATCAACAGTCGTTGAGTTGACCGCGCACGAAATCCTGGTTAAGACAACAATTAACCCACAATAAAGATCAAACAATGAAAGGCGGTGCAGAGTTGAAATTTATTATAACTGTACAACAAAGATGTGTTTAGGTGCAAGTATGTGTAGAGTGTCGAACACAAAAAGCAAGCAGGTAAATCGGGGCAATCAAGCTCAAATGCGAATGTGATGAAGTGTCTATATGTGTGTTATTGTTTGTTGGTTTTTTATTTTTTATTTTTTATTTAATTTTTTATTTTATATTTTTATATTCTGATTTTAATTTTATTATTTTGTATTTCCTTTTTATATTTTATATTTTCTATATTTTCTTTTTCTTTTAAAAAGGATATAAAACAATAAAGGATATGTATACAAGATAAATAAGAGAGATAAAAATAGGTAAAAATCTTCAAAATACAGAAAATAAGTTTTTTTATTTTCTAATGTTTTTGTGATTTTTCTATATTTTTGCTATTTTTTATGGAATTTTTAAGTCAAAAATACTCAAAACAGTGAATAAAATTAATAGCCGAGATTAAACTGGAGATGAAAAATATTAAATAGTAACAAAAATTCGCCAAATTAATTTTAAAATAAAGATAATAAAATAAAGAAAATTTAGGAAAAGGAATTATATTTTTAGGATCTTTTGTGGGTTTTTTATATTTTTATGAAGGTTTTAGGTGTTTTGTAATTTTTATGAGTTTTCTTTTTTATTTTTTAGTGATTTTTTGGTTGAAGGTAAAAGATGCAAAAACACACAAAATATAATTTTTCTAGAATTTTTCAAAACATTTTATAATTTTTATGTATTTTCTAATGCAAACAGTGAAGAAAATGCATGTTTTTGAATTTTTATAAATAATAAAATGCAACAAATGAAAAATACAAATGTGGCAAGAAAACACAATGCAACAGAAGCTTATGATTTTTTTTGTGAATATTTCGAATTTTATAAATGCATGAAACAAATAAAAAAAACAAAGAGAAACTACACTACTGGCAAGGGCATATTTGTAAATAAGCAAAAATTCAGAGGCCTACGTGTAATTTTTCCACAAAATTATAACTAAACTGAAGAGTTACAAGACCGATACGAAAGAGACAACCCCAAGGGTATTACTGTAAAATCACCAAGGCACATGCGCCGGGCACATGCGCCTAGGGAGGACAGGTACACGATTTACAAAAACCTGGGGTCTTTCGTGCAAATATTCCAAAATTATATAACTGCGCAAAAATGTTTCTGGACTAATCAAGAATACTAAGAAACCCAAGGTCCCAACCGCAAAAAGCTCACCCATGTGAAGAGTCACGTGAGTGATGTGGCTAGGATCAGAAAACAATTACGATAAAGTTTTGGGGTTGTTCTACAAATTTTACAAAATATATAAAACAAAAAATGAAAGTTTATGTCCTAATTATTAAATACAAAATTTTCTCGGATAAAAGCGCAAAATACCCAAGCCTGCGGATCCAACAGTGGGGGGCAATCACTTGCCACGTCTCAGCACAAGATCCAACGATGATAATTCGGCAGCCGACGACCAGGATTAGACCTTCTGTGGAAGATTGGATGGTGGAGGTGCGCGATCATCCGACGACAGCTGCTCAATCTGTGGCGCGACCTTGATCTGACGGCTGGGTGGACGCGGGTGGAAGAACAGGGAAGCGTCTCCGGCGAGTTGAGCTTCCCTGGTTTCGATCTCCCCTCTCCGGCGTGTCTTTAGGCTTCAAAATGGTCGTGAAAGATCCTACAAATACCTTCTATCGTTTGGAGGCATTGAAATGGCCTGGCAAAGGCCGGAGTGGCCACACGAGGTCGGTGGAGCCGTGAAGCTCCAAGGACCTTGGCCGACCCTCAAATATGCCTTCAGGCATCTCTTCAGCTCAGGGTACATGCATAAGAGGTTAAGAGGGTCCCGGGCAAGTTTCCGCGACCCTCTAGCTTGTGAAAAAGGGCGGAGGACGGCGCAGGCAGAGAGTCACCGGAGCAAAGCTCCGGTGAGAGGCGGCTTAGGCGATCGAACGGGTAAAATACGAAGGGGAAAGAGCGGGGAGAATGCTAAGACTACAGTGAAGTTAAAAATGCAAGAGAAACAAAAAATGCATACCTCGATGGCTGACGGACCAGAGATAGGGTACCTCGACGGCTACTGGCCGGATATGGGATGGAGACTAGCCACGACGCGCCTAACCCGCCTCCAGAAAGCTGGAGGAGCTCCTATCACGAGATCCAGTCCTGAGCTCGCCAAGGAGAAAGCAAAGATGGTCAAAAGAAGGTTCAACAATGGAAGGGAAGGATTGGAGGGTTTTTTAATGAGATGGTCGAGGGCTCCAAAGATTGAAGTGTAGCAGGCGTCTCAGTGATCCAATGCCCAAGAAAAGACCTAGGCGTGAATCATGGATATGCATGCATGAAAAGTCATAAAGGGTTTATCACGAGAATATGCGAGGAACATCCTCAAAAAATCCACAAAGTGGGGCAAAAACGAGTCTCTGACACAAAGCCAGACCTCGGTCATGGAGTTGACTGAGGTCAACCAACAGAGGATTCTGGTAGGTCTACGAGGACCATCCAGAAAATTCCTTGGCAAAAAGTTTTATCAATTCTATTAAAAATATCAAATGATTTTATTAATTTTCGATTATTCATTGAAAAATATTTATTATTTTTTAAAGTATTTTATTATAATTTTTATTTATTATTTGGGGTATAAAATTATAAGTTCCCCTTTAAAGGCTATATATAGGTATATTCGTCTATATATTTTAATGTTTTAATTTTATTTTGTATATTTAATTTTATTCTTTTGATTTGTTATTTTATATATTTACAACTTAATTTTATATACTTAAATAATTTTTTATTTGATTTTATGAAGTAATTGATACTATTAAATAAATAGAACTATTATCTACATAGGTATTTCATCTATGTGCTTTATACAAGTATTTTATTTTTGTGTTTTAATGATGTTTTTATTCCAGTTTTAATATATACATATATTATAAATAATATTTACAAAATTATAAAAGATAAAATTACAAAAAAATAATCACTACTAAATAAAATGCTTATTTTAATCGGTACAAGTATACAATAGGGGTCCAAAACTCAACTTTCAAACCGTAACTTTGAAAAATATGAAACCACCTTCATTAAATAGCTTGTTAAAAGTTATATACAATTAAAGGTGATTTTGATACATTTCGAGTTTTTATTTGAGAGATACATGCCTAGGAAGTTGGGATTCGGGAAACTTATTCTGAGTATATTTTGTAGACTGTGTATTATTTTTGTACGAAATAAATTTTGTATTTTTCTATATTTAGTTATATACAACTTTAATGTTCAAAGTTTTTTATTTGAAGTGTAAAAAGTAGAACTAAAAATATGTCCCAAAATGAATAAAGAATGAATTAAATAAAAGGAATTTTTATGGTATTTTGGCCCTTATCTCCCCCTACTTTATTCCTTGTCGACCTAGTCATTGGGATGCCTAGGTCTCGGGATTTCAGGTCATAAAACATTTGCAATATTTTATTCTTTTTCTTTTCTTTTCTTTATTCTATAATTTTGGCTTTTAAAAACCGTATTTTATACAATATTTACACAATGATGCATGGATGATAAAAATGCCTAAATTAACGTTATTTACACGCATTTACTAGGGTTTTTAAGCCAAATTGATAGAATAAAGATGATGAAACGGAGATTCACCATCCCCCTATACTTGCCTTTGCTAGTCCCTAGAAAACACTTTATGCAATAAGAAAGAAAAACAAAGAAAAGAAAAAGAAGAAAAAACTGATTTAGTTTAATTATCAAACTTGTCTTCACAAAATCAAAGTTTGGAGCATAAGTCGGTCCTTTGAAATTTTAGTACGGGCGAAACCTTAATGAGAACTGTATTTGAAATCCAACAACCCTTCAACTCATCTGCAATCCCTTATGACTATGAATCTGACTCGTCAATAGCCAGCTCATAATACTTCAACTCATCTGCAATCCCTTATGACTATGAATCTGACTCGTACAAGGTAGGTGATGGTGGTTCTCTCCAACTGTAATGACAAAGAGACTGACTTCTCTAGTATGACAACCCAATGATTCCCCAATCCAATGCGCATTTCTCGATGAGTAGAGGTATTCCCTTCTAAGTTCAAGTGGCAACCAGCTCAAGAGGAGGGGGTGAAGAGAAGAATAGACTGTAGCCAGTGTAGCTATGATGAATACCCATTCATCACTCTTTATTCTTATATTTTAGCTACAAAAACCTTTGCAAATGCATGTATATTCATGTAAATACAAATAATTATCAAAAGCATGCATTGTATAAAGTTTAATAATTAGCATGTTTTTGTGCAAAAATAAAAGAATAAAGAGTAAAAAGAAAAGGAGGGAAATATTTAGAATAAATATTGAGCAACCTAACCCAAGGGAGGGCTCAGCATGGGCCTGACCGCATAAAAACCAAAGTAGAGGGAGATGGGAGCTCATGTGTGTAAATATTTATGAAAATAAAATAAAAGTATTTTCCTCACAAAAATAGACTCAAATTGGATTGTAAATATTTGTATATATTTATAAACATAAAATCAAGATAAAAACATAAAAATTAAAAAAAAAGAAAACAAACAAAAACATCACCTTGTACATAGTTCCATCATCCCTATTTATTTATCCTTATAAATAAATAAAAGTAATCTCCAAAATTTTTGTAAATATTCTATAGTATATAGTGTAAATAAATAAAATAAAAACAATTAAAACAAAAACAAAATAAAAATAACAAAATTAAAAATACAAAAATATATTGTAAATATACCAGGTATATAAATGTATATATGTATTTATTTCACCTATGTATATAAATAATTAAAATAAAATAAAAAATCTCTTTTTATTCCTTATTTTATAATGAAAATAAATAAAATATAAAAGGGGAATAAAATTGTACAAAAATAACAATTAAAAATCAAAAATTTAAAAAAACCTATATAGTGTACATATACCTATATATAACATATTATGTATATACCTTATTTTTATTTCGAAAAAATTATTAAAAATCATTAAAAAATAGAAAAAATAAAATAAAAATATTTCATGTTTTAAGTTTTCACTAAATCGGCCATTTGCTACCCTTAATTTTAATTTCAAATTCCAGCCACGTGGCCTTATCTCATTGGTCCTGGGGATTGTTGACCACCCGGTCAACTACCCCCCCCCCCAGCACCACTTCTCGCGGGCTTGGGTGCCCGACCCGATTTCCCTAATTTCTAGCGCCTAAACCCGATTGACTCTTACCTAAACCCCGGGTCAGATCCGTCCATGACACATCCGTCACCCTCGCCGGAGCCTTCGCCTTGGGATCCGCGCTCCAAATTGCCCTACCTGCGCGCCTCTTTCCGAACCCTCCATGATATATATGCCGAGCTCCGCCACCTTCATTCCCATCTTTGGCCACTCAATTCCACCTCCCGTGAGCTCCATTGCGTATGCGAGAGTGACAGCTTGGCCCCCGTGGTGTCGAAGCGAGGAGAGGACGCGAGACCACTGATCCGGCGAAGCATCGCCGCCTTGCTCTGCCACCAGCAGGAGCATCGAGCCTCGGACGTCGGCGCTCCGTGAGGCAAAGACCCAGAGCTGCGCAAGCTCACCCACAGCCCATTCAGCCACCCAGGTAGCTCCGATAGCCTTTCTTTTTCCGTAATTTCTAGTTACCCCCAAATCGCTCCGCCGCCATCCATCGTCGATTCCTATAGATTCCGACCTCCATTCGATCATCGGGCATCGCCATAGCCCTCGCCTCCTTCCCGCGCACCTTCTCTATATCCCCATCCAACCCAGCTCGCACAGGAGCTGAGATTCGAGCTCCACCGTCCTCCCCTCGCCGGAGCTCGCCCATAACGCCCCACAGACCACCGTCATCCGCCTAACTGGGTCGAGGCAGTTTGCCCTCGACCCGTGAGTCTTTTGGTCTACTTTGCAGGTGCTCCTCGGCCCGTCTGAGGGGTTGGGCCATTCAGACCAGAAGCTCTTCCTCCGCCGACCTCGCTGGAGCCCTCCTGGGCTCGGCTGGATCATCGGAGTTCACCAGCAACTGCGGGACGTCATTGCGGAGCTTCTCCGACCTTCACAAGCAGCAGGGGAGGTCCACAGCGCGCGCACGAGGCCGGCGAACTTCACCGGCCAACTGTTCTTCCGATACCTTCCCCGACCGTCCGATCATCCTCACCCTCCAGTTCGCATCTTGACCGTTCACTTGAGGAGGACCCGTCATCGTCAGATCCATCCACGAGGCGATCTGGACCGTCCGAGCCGAGAGGGGTAGCCACCGATACCCTCAACCGCTAGATCAGACACGTGGCTACACTTCCGCCGTTGGATGCACCGAGGGGTTTGAGCTGTGCATCGCCAGACACCAGTCACCGTTAGATGATCCACGTGGCGCGCATCCATCGGCCGCATTAATAAAGGGTAAACTACCCTTAGGCCCTCCTGTTTATTTCATTTCGCATTTAGTCCTGTAAATACCTAGTGTAGTTGTCGAGTTTTTGGTACTTTTGCATTAAGGAGCTCGCACTTTATTTTCCTTGCACTTATGCCCCTGTACGTTGTATGACACGTGCATCGATACGTGATTTTCTGGTTTATTTGCAATATAGGCCCTGCAGTTCTGGTTGTTCATTGCTGAATGAAAGTTTTTAACTATTTGCATTTATACCCTGTGCGTGATACATTTGAACATGTGCGTGATTTTTTGGGTATTTTGCGAATAGGTTCTTGGGCTTTTGGTACCTGTTACCAATAAGCCCTTCGAACTTATTTTTATTACATTTGGGTCCCTGAGTGCCTCAGGCACGCGCGACACGCGTGACTTCCTGGGTTAATTGCACCAGACCCCCCAGACTTCCGGGTATTTGCACTTTGGTCCTTGTGCACAGTGCCCCCTCTTTATTTTTGAATAAAATAGCAAATTACCTCCAAATCCAACGAAAATTAGACACATGGCTCCTGCCATAGTTTAAAATTTTCGAGGATTTTTGGAGACATTTCTGAGTTGATTTGATATTTTTAGAAATTCAAAAACCTCCATTTTTGTTACTGTCTAACTTTAAAAACCCAATAAAATATTAAATAGTATCCAAAAATTACAAAAAAATTGTCTACTGTCTATTTTGTTGTGCTTGATTTTCTAGCTAATTTTGGCTATTTTTCATTACTGAAAACCGCTAAAAATTGAAAAACACTTAAAAATGTATAAAAATTCTAATAATTAAACCAAAAATCCAAAAATAATAATATAGGTGCCTAAATTTTCCTTGTTTAATTTTCTTTACAGGAAAATTACCTCCCAGCTAATTTGGGGCCTTTAGATATTTTATCTAAGCCCTTTTAGCTCGGCTGGACAGTACCTCTCATTTCAGTGCTTGTTTGATTTTTAGCAAACTAAATAAACATCAGAAAAATCCCAAAAATTCACCAAAAACACTAAAAATTATAAAACACATAAAAATATTTTTGTTAGAATTTTTGGTTGATTTTTAGTGCTTTTAATAAATTGTTGAAGTGTGTAGTTTCCTTGCTCTTCTTATTTTCTTAATATCTTGAAAATTCAAAAAAATATAAAAACCCTTAAAAACCACCAAAAATATCTTCTCTTCTCTGATTGACTACTTCGTAGGCCGAGAGGCCAACCCATGCTCCTTGAGTTCGACCCTGGTCGCTATACCAGGTTAAATAAATAGCAAGACCGCTATTTCGCATTTTGATTGATTTTCTCTGTCTTGGTGGTCTACTTTTTCTTGATCGACACGATCGAGTGACCGAGGTCGCGACGACCATCGTAGAGATACCTGATTGCCTTAGTCGCTCGGTTTTTAGTGTCATCAAGCTACATATCCTAGGATGCAAGAACAACGTAGTCAAGTGATACAGTTGCAGGCTCACATAATTTGACTTTGAAGCTCAAGCTTGCTTATTGACTATACAAATATATAAACTCCGGCATGAATTTTTATTTTTATACATGCCTGTCCACTTTTTTCGAGTTTTTTTTCTTTTTTTTGAAATACTATATACAACAACATTTACATAGGGAGCTTTTCCTCTTGAGCCAGTAGACTATCCCTCTTTTGATGCTTTATTGCAACCCACACTCTCCTGTCCTTAAAACTCATCATCACCGGACGGGTTGGGGTGCACTTCCCTCCCTAGAGGAGGACAAATGTTTCCACTTGTGTGCATCTCATACCAGCAAATCCAACCCCCTCACCACTCCAACTGGGTTGAGACAAGTGAAAGGTGCAGGTATCCAAGTTAGGTCATTATCGACAAGAGTCGTGCGTGTGCTCCAAAATACTCTACTTAGGAAATCAAGAATCCATTGAACCAAGTCTCGTGATACTCAAAAAATTAAGTCAACTAGAACTGAAGTACCTCAATTCCAGTTCCTATAAGATTCCTTTTATTAGGTAGATTTTAAGGTCCATCCACGCTCCAATCTTCGGATTTTACTTATACTTGTTCAATTACCAAACTGAATCTGAAAAGTGCTCATGCTATGCAAATGTTATGCAAAAAATATTTTTGTGATACAATTTTCAAAAATTTTGAATTATTTATGGATTTTTGAAAAGATGATGCATATGCATTTTGGTGTTTTTTTGCAAAAGATTTTTCAAATGTTTTCGATATTTTTAATTTTGCAAATATTTTTGGGAATTTTTAAAGCAAAAAGTTTTGGCCAAAACTAGGTACAACTATTTACACGGGGATGCATCTTACATTTACAAGAATTTGATTTTTAAGATTTTGCAAGGGGTAAACGCTCAATTTTATATAATAAATAATTTTAGGTGAGATGCATATATTCCTCAAACTTATTTGAAAAAGGTTTTTTAAAAAAATTTAGAAAACCATAGTCCAAAATAATTTTTACAAACAATTTTACAAATATGTACACACATTTTAAAATCATTTTGCAAAGGTTTTCCAAATAGTATATAGATTTCTCAAATATTTTTTCAACCATTTTCCAAACCATTTGCACCTTGTTTTTCAAACATTTTTATTTCATACAAAGAAAATAATATTTACAAAACAAAATGTTTTACAAAGGTTGAAAACATTTAACAAAACGTTTTCAAAATAGTTTTCAAAAGATTTTTCAAAAGATTTTTCAAAAGGATTTTCAAACTATTTTTCAAACATTTTACAAAAAACATTTTCACCTGATTTATTTATCAGTAAATACAAAAAGAAGTTGAATAATAATCATATCTTTTCATAAAGGTCTTTAATAAATTTTAATAGTATAATTAGAAATAAAAATACGAAAGTACAAGTTATGGCTAAAGTATATACGAAGTATATACGACCCCCCTATACTTAGCTTGAGCTATGTCCTCATAGATTAGAGAGAAAAGAGAAGACATAACTCGTACTAAGTATAGGAAAGTCTATAGAATAAACGAATGGAGAAATGAATGAACGAATACGGAATTGATTGTCCCCCCTATACTTAGGATCAAATAATCCTAAGTAAAACAGAATGTGCACAAAAGCAAGGAGGATCAAGGGTGGGAATGAACAGATCGTAATCAGACTGTCTCCCCCTTATACTTAGGGTAAGATATCTCTAAGTATATACAAGAAGAGGAGACAATGGATAATATCAAAGAATGAAAGGAATCGAGGTGCACACCCCCTATACTTAGGATAGAGTACATCCTAAGTATAGAAGACTGACTAGAAAGGGCGACACATTTTCGATAGATAAAGAAGATAGAAAAGGAAAAGAAGAAAAGAAGAAAAGAGATCTGGAGATGGAAAAAGATAGAGAAGGATGACACATCACTCCCCCTTATACTTAGGGTAAAAGAAGCCCTAAGTATAGGAAACAACAGGAGTGATGAAACGGAACGACGAATGAACACTCGACTCGTCCACCCCCTATACTTAGGACAAAGTACGTCCTAAGCAAGGCAAACATGAGAATGGGTAGACGAGCCATACGGGAGAGGGATAGAGTTGAACAAAAACGATTGTACAACAGAGATGGATGTATAAAGGATCAAGAAGGTTGAAAGAAAACATTCTTGTGGGAATGCTGAGGAATAGATTATGTAAGGTGCAGGTCGACATCGAGGTCCTCACATGACACTAACCAATCAGGGTCGACATGGTGTAGGTCCTTAGTAGTACTAGGGTGTGAAGGCACAGATAAGTGAGTGGAAGAAGTACGACTAGGTCTGGCCTTGGGATTCTCACTAATATCAAAGTGGAATGGGATGAACTTATCGTCATCGAAAGAAGTGTAGTCAGTGTCGTACCGCGAGGTCTCATCCAGGTCAAAACCAAAAGGAACGAACTCATCAGTGGAAGTAGTCGAGCTCTGTTCGTCCTCTACAATCTCAACTAGATCATCTTCTTCATCAAAAGGCCTGAATTCCTGAATAAAAGAAACAAGATCAAATTCAGCTTTTGTCTCATCAGTATTTGTCCTCCGCTCAATGGTATCGATCGTGTAAATCTCGTGGATGTCATCAATACAACGCCAATCATAGGAAGCAGAAACTCCAAGGTCTATGCTTTCTGAGACTTCCTCCTTGGAGAGGAATTCTCGGGTCTCATCATCGGTCATAAATAAAGTCTCTCTGATATCCTCATAAAGATCATAGGCCTCAGGATTAGCCAGAATAGGTGTAGTCACATCAGGTGATCGGCAGTGGGTGCAGTGATGACTGCCTCGCTCACGTCAACAAGACGGAAGTGAATCTCTCATGATCCATAATCAATAACGACCCTCGCTGAGGCGAGGAATGGTTGTAGCAGGATGATTGGAGAGTGCTCCCCTGTGGAGGTCTCCATGGGCAATACGACAAAATCAGCATTGTAGCTCGTGCCCTGAATTGATATGACATCATTTTCAAGAATACCCTTCGATCTCTTGATAGATTCATCAGCAAATTGTACTATCATTCGAGTATTCTTTAGAGGCCATAAATGAAGAGAATGTACCAGCGAGAAGGGTAGTATGCTAATCAAAGCACTGTCGTCGAGGAGAGTGTGATCACATGTGAAGTCAGAGATGGTGCAACTAACGAAAGGTGTGGCAGTGTTCCTCTTCCTACGAATGGGACAGTGTGTGATGGCATGGGAAGTGGCCATGGTCAAGATATGACGCTCAGATTTGCTCCTCTTCTTTCTCTTCTTGGGAAGAGGAGCAGATAAATCAGTCATGGCATGTTGAAGTGGGGCACAGATAATCTCATGAATAGTGGCCACCACTTCGGGTTCAGTCAACATTTTTTTCAATTTTTGGACCTCCGCCATACAAGGGAGGAAGTCGGAATCATTATATACACGAGGAATGCCAAGAGCAGTATGTACAGCAACATCCTCAGGGTCAAAGGTGGGACAGAGTGTAAATGGACGTGTGGTCAAATGATCTGGCAAATGGTCCCTCTCCTCAAAATCTGACTCAACCAAAGGTCTCCCTAAATCTTTTTGGATTTTTAAAATTTTCTCATTTTTTTTGTATTTTGGATGATTGCAAGCTCTCATGGAAATCCTCGAGTGAACCCATATCATCAAATGGTGGACAATCATGGTCTCTCTTATTTATGCTATGAGGTTGTCAATCCTCTATCTCATATGATCCATTATTTGGGTCAAGTGCTCAAGAGTGGACTCCATGAAAGGTGACTCCAACAGATCAGTCTCGGGTGGATGTGAAGGGAAATGTGAAGGTGGATGTGGATAAAAGTCCGAGTCCCGAATCTGTGGCTGAGGAGGATATGTACAAAAGTCAGGAGCAAAGTCCTCCTGTAAAAAGGGAGATGGACCGGCTAGAGTGAACGAGGGATACTCAAAGTCCGGATAAAATACGCTCCAGTCGGCCATCTCGAAACAAGAGGAAAATGATCAAG
The DNA here is from genome assembly GCA_037367405.1 of Ottelia alismoides. NCBI lineage: Eukaryota > Viridiplantae > Streptophyta > Magnoliopsida > Alismatales > Hydrocharitaceae > Ottelia > Ottelia alismoides. The sequence goes on along the minus strand of JAZKJV010004381.1, from coordinate 96,341 downwards.
AGAACATGACGGTCAAATCAAGAGAAGTGAGAAAAAGGCGCAAATGCACAGAGGCGATCTAGAATACACACAAGCAATCACAAACAAACTCACACAAGACAACCCCTCAATTCACCTACTCAACTCGGTAGAGACCGAAAAGTCGGTCTTTTTATCTTGTTTGTTTTAGAGTTAGGTGAGAAGTCCAAAAGTTGCACAAACACTTAGGGGGCTGAAATGGGATTTAGGCACTAATCCTTAGTGTGTGTGCGAGCAAGTAACATTGAAGACAATGATGGGATTACTCACCCCAATACAAGGTTTTTTTCTTTTTGGTCTTTTTAGGGTCAAGTAATGATAACATCCCCAATTTTATTAGTTATCACTTTTTTGGATTTTTAATAAGAATGCACGAGCCTATCGATGAGTCAATTCCTTGAGGCACCTAGGTTGGCAAAATCAGAGAGAGAGTCAGAAAAGCAATGCAAGCGGTAAGTCAATGATGTATGCTAAAGAGAAATGCTCACCTTGCCTCCAGCACTCTCCATGCAAAGATGCTCAACAGAATTGAAACCTATCTATATGCAATTGCAAGCCGATGAAATCGCCCTAAGTTGTAGAAATTGTTATTAGCGTGAAGAACCGATGCTAATAACTTAGAATGGAACCAAAGTGTCCGGTCTTGGAGTCTCCTCGGTGCCCACCACAATGGGTCATGCAAGCGATGTATGGAGAACTCTCGCGGCGCGATGGTTCCGAGACTAAGTGAGAAGCCAGTCAAAATTTGACTAAGTCCAAATGTCACTATAGGCACAGGTAAATATATTAGGTGTTTGGCCTTAATCTATCGCAAGCAATACTAAAGCTAAGGGCTCAATCATACAAAATAAAGAAAACAAAACCGAAAAACAAAGGAAAAAAAGGCGATGAAAACCGTGACAAAATCGATGAGGCCCCCAAGGGAACAATCCCTCCGGCACTACCTCATGAAGTGTGGTGTAGCAGAGTCCTGTTTATGACAATAAATGGGTCCCTCTCTCACGTCAAATTACAACAATAAATAAATACACAAAATATGCTAAAAAGGTGATTGTCTTCTGAAGTCCTCCAAGCCTCCTTTGATGCTAGGTCAGAAGCTCACACCGCCTTCACGTGGGTGCACAGGAGCCTAGAGTGAAGTGCCTCCCTCGATCCGTGGTTCCTCGCATAAAGTCAACAAGAGAGGGTGATTAGACAAGTCAAACAATCATATCAAATAAATGAGCAAATAATGAAGCAAGAGTATAGACAAAAATCACAATCAGAAAATGAATCCCGATCTAAACGTTGTTGCTCCCCGGCAGTGGTGCCATTTGTTTAACCCAAAAATTATGAGGTCATGTTAATTCACCAGGCGAATCAACAACCGTTGAGTTGACCTCGCACGAAATCTATGTTATGACAATAATTAACTCACAACAAAGATCAAACAATGAAAAGCGATGCGGAGTTAAAATTTATTATAACTCTACAACAAAGACGTGTATAGGTCCAAGTATGTGTAAAGTGTCGAACACAGGAAGCAAACAGGTAGGTCGGGGTAATCAATCCTAAATGCGAATGTGATGAAGTGTCTATATGTGTGCAATCTTTTCGTGAGTTTTAAATTTTATATTTTTTATTTAATTTTTGTTTTTATATTTTTATATTTTGATTTTTAATTTTCTGATTTTGTCTTTTCTTTTTATATTTTATATTTTTTATATTTTCTTTTTCTTTTAAAAGTTATAAAACTATATAGGATATATATACAAGATAAATAAGAAAGAGATAAAAATAGGTAAATTTCTTCAAAATATAACAAATAAGTTGTTTTATGCTTTTTATATTTTGTAATGTTTTTATGATTTTTCTATACTTTTGCTAATTGTTATGGTATTTTTAAAGTCAAAATTACTCAAAACAATGAATAAAATTAATAATCGAGATTAAAATGTATATGAAAAATATTAAACAGTAACAAAAATTCTCCAAATTAATTTTAAAATAAAGATAAAAAATAAAGAAAATTAAAGAACGGGAATTATATTTTTTGGATCTTTTATGGGTTTTTTATATTTTTATGAAGGTTTTAGGTGTTTTGCAATTTTTATGAGTTTTCTTTTGTATTTTTTAGTGATTTTTGGTCTGAAGGTAAAAGATACAGAAACACACAAAATATGTTTTTTTTTTTAATTTTTCAAAAAAGTTTTGTAATTTTTGTGTATTTTCTACTGCAAACAGTCAAGAAAATGCATGTTTTTGAATTTTTATAAATAATTAAATGCAACAAAAAATGCAAAATAAAAATGTGGCGTGAAAAGGTAATGCAACAGGAGCTTATGATTTTTTTTGGGATTTTTTCGAATTTTATAGATGCATGAAATAAATAGATACAACAAAGAGAAACTACACTAATGGCAGGGCATATTTGTAAATAAGCAAAATTTTAGGGGCCTGCGTGTAATTTTTCCACAAAATTATAACTAAACTGAAGAGTTACAAGACTGATACAAAAGAGACAGAACCCCAAGGGTATTACTGTAAAATCACCAAGGCTCACACGCTGGGCACATGCGCTTTGGGAAGACAGATACACAATTTACAAAACCTAGGGTCTTTCGTGCAAATATTCCAAAATTATATAACTACACAAAAATGTTTCTGGACTAAACAACAATACTATGAAACCTGAGGTCCCAACCGCAAAAAGCCCACCCATGTGAAGAGTCACGTAGGGTGACGTTACGATAAAGTTTCGGGGTTGTTCTACAGATTTTACAAAATATATAAAATGGAAGATGAATGTTTATGTCCTAACTATTAAATACAAAATTTTCTCAGGTAAAAGCGCGGTTGGGATGCGGGAGGAAGAACAGGGAAGCGTCTCCTACGAGGTGAGCTTCCCTAGTCTCGATCTCCCCTCTCTGGCGTGTTTTTAGGCTTCAAAATGGTCGCGAAAGATCCTGCAAATACCTTCTATTGTTTGGAGGCGTCGAAATGGTTCGACGAAGGCCGGAGTAGCCACACGAGATCGGCGGAGCCGTGAAGCTCCAAGGACCTCGGCCGACCCTCAAAATCGCCTCCAAGCGTCTCTTCGGCTCAGGGTACCTGCAGAAGAGGTTAAGAGGGTCGCGAGCAAGTTACCGTGACACTTTAGCGTGCGAAAAAGGGCGGAGGATGGCGCGGGCGGAGAGTCACCGGAGCAAAGCTCCGGTGAGAGGCGGCTTAGGCGATCGAACGGGTAAAATACGAAGGGGGAAAGAGCGGGGAGAATGCTAAGACTACAGTGAAGCTAAAAATGCAAGAGAAATAAAAAAAAGCAGACCTCGATGGCTGGTGGACCAGAGATAGGGTACCTTGACGGCCACTGGCAGGATATGGGATGGAGACCAGCCTCGACGGGCCTTACCCGCCTCCAGAAAGCTGGAGGAGCTTCTGTCAAGAGCTCCAGTCCTGAGCTCGCCAAGGAGAGAGCAAAGATGGTCAAAAGAAGGTTCAACGATGGAAGGGAAGGGTTGGAGGGTTTTTTAACGAGATGGTCGAGCGCTCCAAAGATTGAAGTGTAGCAGGCGACTCAGTGATCCAATGCCCAAGAAAAGACCTAGGCGTGAATCATGGATATGCAGGCATGAAAATTCATGAAGGGTTCATCACTATGCAAGGAACGTCCTCGAAAAATCCACGAAGCGGGGCAAAAACGAGGCTCTGATACAAAGCCAGACCTCGGTCAGGGAGTTGACCGAGATCAACCAACAGAGGATTCTAGTAGGTCCACATGGACCATCCAGAAAATTCCTTGGCAAAAAGTTTTATTAATTCTATTAAAAATAATAAATGATTTTATTAATTTTAAATTATTCATTGAAAATATTTATTATTTTTAAAGTATTTTATTATGATTTTTATTTATTTTTTGAGATATAAAATTACAAGTTCCCATTTAAATGCTATATATAGGTATATTCATCTATCTATTTTAATGTTTTAATTTTATCTTGTATATTCAAAATTATTCTTTTGATTTTTTTATTTTAGATATTTACAACTTAATTTTATATACTTAAATATATTTTTATTTGATTTTTACGAAGTAATTTATACAGTTAAATTAATAGAAGTATTATCTACATAGGTATAAGTATAGGTATTTCATCTATGTGCTTCATACAAGTATTTTATTTTTGTATTTTAATGATGTTTTTATTCCAGTTTTAAAATACACATATATTACAAATAATATTTACAAAATTATAAAATATAAAATTACAAATAACGAATAATAAATAAAATGAATATTTTAATCGGTACAAGTATACAATAGGGGTCCAAAACTCAAGTTTCTAATCATAACTCCGAAAAATATGAAACCACCTTCATTAAATAGCTTAATAAAAATTATATACAATTAAAGGTGATTTTGATAGATTTCGAGTTTTTATTTGAGAGATACAAGTATGGGAAATTGGTATTCTAGAAAATTATTCTGAGTATATTTTGTACATTGTGTATTATTTTTGTAGGAAGTCAATTTTGTATTTTTCTATATTTAATTATCTATAACTTTCATGTTCAAAGTTTTTTATTTGAAGTATAAAAAGTGGAACTAGAAATAGGTCCAAAAATGAATAAAGAATGAATTAAATAAAAGGAATTTTTATGGTATTTTGGCCCTTATATCCCCCTACTTTATTCCTTGTCGACCTAGTCGTCGAGATGCCTAGGTCTGGGTTTTGGATCATGAAATATTTGCAATATTTTATTCTTTTTCTTTTCTTTTCTTTATTTTATAATTTTGGATTTTAAAAACCGTATTTTATACAATATTTACACAATGATGCATGGATGATAAAATGCCTAAATTAACACTATTTACACGCATTTACTAGGGTTTTTAAGGCCAAAATGATAGAATAAAGATGATGAAATGGAGATTCATCACTCCTCCTTGGTTGTTGATCTTCCTCTAGCGTCTAATCCTGACCATTCTTCCGTACCCTGCTCTCATTCGTCCAATATGATCTTAAGATCAGATCCTCACTACTCGACTCCGCCCGCATCTCAACCGCCCGACCCCCTTCCTTTCATACAACTCCAGGTCTCACCATGTTACCTTTCCATTCCTAACCATCAGATCCCACTCCAGAATCCATCATTACTATCTACTCCCACTGCTTTGCCGGTCGTTATCAGGTCATCTGATCTGATCCAGAACCCTCAATCATGCCCTAATCAGAGCCATCGGATTACATGATCCAATGACTCTGCCTCATTGTCTACCCACCAACGTATTTCTCTCCTGACATTACACCCTGCGACGCCACCATCCCCTTCCTATTTTGGATCCCACATCAGCCACTCTCTCCTTGTCATAACGCCACCACGATGTAGCCCTCTCCTCGTACATCCTTGCATGCCTCATCAACACCCCCTCCATTACTCCCTGATCTCAATACAACTGTTGCAAAACCCTTCGACGCCTCGCTCGTAAATGCCATCGCCTCCTATAAAGTCTCCTCCTCCGCTGCACTTCCTATTCATCCACCATCCAAGGAACTGAGGCCCAGCTTCCTCCGCCCTCCGGTGACAGAGCAGCTATGATGAATATGAGATTATTGATTGCTTATTTGATGCAATTATGCATGATGAAATGTGAATATTATTAACATATGTATGAATGCTAATGATGCTTTATTAATTATTAAATGCATAAGGATTTTACTGAACAATGCCTAATGTTTAACCTAGAAAATCGGTGATCTTAAGTTCCACACAAGGCGGGAACTCAGTCGCTGAATCGACCACACGAAATTCGGATTAAAACAACAATTAACCCACGACAAATATATCAAGCAATGAAAGTAAATGTGCGGAGTTAAAATTTATTATAACTCTACAACAAGATGTGTATAGTGCAAGTATGTGTAGAGGTCGAACACAGGGAGCAGACAGGTAGAACGGGGTAAGATGCACAAAATGTGTGAATGTGATCAAGTGTCTACTATGCTAATTTTTTGTGGGTTTTTAATTTTTATATTTTTATTTTATATTTAATTTTATAATTTTGTATTTTGATTTTTAATTTACTGATTTTATATTTTCTTTTTATATTTTGTATTTTTTTATTTTCTTTTTCAATATTGGAATATATGAACTATGTAATGAAAGGGAGAAAGAGGTATTTATGAAAATAGACAAAAATGTTCAAAAATTTGCAAATAAAGTCTTTTTGGTCTTTTTATATTTTTCTACTGTTTTGTGATTTTTGGGTAATTTTTAGAATGTTTTTGGTATTTTTAATTAGCAAAATAAAGAAAACAGTAGCAAAAATGCAAGGCTGAAACTAAAATGGAGAAATAAAATATCAAACAGTAACAAAAATTCTCCAAATTAATTTTCAATGAAAGATAATAAAACAAGGAAAATTCAGGTGAAGAGAACACTATTTTTGGATTTGTTATGAATTTTATAAATTTTTATGAAGGTTTTTAGAGTTTTGCAATTTTTAGGAGTTAGGTTTTGTATTTTTTAATGATTATTGGTCTCGAGCTAAGACACACTAAAGGGAACAAAATATATTTTTTTGGGATTTTTCTGAGAAGTTTTTATATTTTTTTATGGATTTTATAAGCTAGACAGTGCTGAAAATAGATGTTTTTGCTTTTTTATAAATATTAAAAAGCAATAATTATGGAAAATAAAAATATGACATAAATCTACAATGCAACAGGAAGCTTAGCCTATTTTTGGGTAATTTTTGGAGTTGATATGATGTACGAATAAATGGACAAACAAGCACAAATTAAAGGGATTGGCAGGGGCCTTTATGCAAATAGATAAAACAATAAGGGCTCGTCTGCAATTTTTACCAAAATTTTCAACTTAGGCAAAAAGGTCCTGGGCCAAACAGCAAAAACCAGAGCCGCAAGGGCTTCCTTGCAAAACTTCCCAGGCTCACGCGCGTCGCACGCGCACCTAGGAAGGGCACAAGTGCGAAAATGTAAAAGGGGCAGGGACTGAATCGCAAAATTCCCAAAAGTTTATACCTTGGCGTGATCAAACGGAGGGGAGCCTCCCACTTATGCCACGCGTCGAAACTGCAACGGCTGATACCCCTTCGCACGCCGACGCTCAGGATTAAAAGATGGATGCTCGATCGGACGGTGCTGCTTCTCGAAGATCTAACGGCAGTGCATCATCTTGGAAGAACAGTAGCTATCCAACGGCCGTGGGCGGAACTGGAAGAACACAAAGGAGGAACTCGACCGAGCCGAGTTCTGTTCACGCGCAGGGGCTGCTTCCGTCCGCCAATCCCAAGGCCGAAGGGCTGGCGATGCTCCTGCTGCTCCTCCCCGTCGTCCAGGTGTCGCGATATGGACCGAAGGCCAGAGGATGGCCCTCAGCGGTTCGAAGATGCTCCGGCGGACCTGGGAACTTTTCCTTGGTGATCCTTGAGGCCCAGATGCCTCCTTCAAGTCCTGCGAAGAAGAGTAGAGAACGGCAGCGCAAATGGGCAGGAAACTTGGCGTTTATTGGCGAACAATGGCGTGGTGAATGGTGGAGGTGGTCGCCGGAGCTCAAGAGCTCCGGCGAGATGTTCGACGATGGGATCTAAGCTAATAACGCGATTACATGGCAAATGAAAAGCACGAAATAAGAGCTAGGACTAACAGCTACCTAACAAGCAAGAAAAATAAGAAGGAAGTGACCTCGAGGGCTGCGAAGCCCAAGGTGGACCTCGACGGCGGCGACGCTGGAGGTGGGGGAATGGAACGCCCAAATAGCTCGCCGAACACCGCCTTGATGGGCTGGAGGTGGTGCTATCACCGCCACCGATCCGGAGCTCCAAAAAAAGGGGGGAAAGACGGGTCAAATGAGGTTCAAATGAAAATGGAGGTTTTGGGTCCTTTTTGAAACAATGGCCAAGGGGGCACCTTCAACGAGGCGTAGCTCGCGAATCGATGGTCAAAAGACCCAACCAAGCCTAGGGCGTGTAAGAGATTTGAACAAAGATCGAAAGTCGTGAAGACAACGACCTCAAAAAACGCAAGATCCGTTCTCGAAAAATCCACAAAGATCGGCCAAAATCATTCTGACATGTTGACAGAGGGTGGTCAGACAGTTGACCTGTGGTCAACTGTCCAGACCTCCTGGTTGGTCCACGTGGACCAACCAGGAAAAAACCTCTAAAAAATTATTTAAAAATAGTAAATAATGTTATTTTATTTAGGTTATAAAACAAAAAGTGTTTGTAAATTTATAAATTATTTTATTCCGATTTTTAATTATTTTTATGAAGTATCTTTTTACAAGTTTGCATTTATACCCTTATATAGGTATATTATTCTATGTATTGTATTCTTTTGTTTTTATTGTATGTATTTAATTGTTATTATTTTTATTTAGTATTTTATAAAATTATAAAATACTTTTATATACATAAATATATTTTTAGTTTATTTTTCTGATTTATTTTGTATATTAATAAAATACAAGAGTATGTTATATAGGTTTGTATATAAGTATTGTATCTATGTATTGTGTTTACAAGTATTTTTATTTTGTATTTTATTTAGGTTTTTATTCTAATTTTAATATACATAATTATTATAAGTAATATTTACAATATTATAAAAATATAAAATTATAAAAATAATAAATAATTAATAAATTGAATATTTTAATATGTACAAGTATACAGTTGGGGTCCAAAACTCAACTTTCAAACCGTAGCTCCGCCAAATGCGAAACCACCGCCATTAAATAGCTTATTTTCTTCTATATACAATTAAAGGTGAGTATTCTGCATTTGGAGTTTTTATTTGTGAGATACGGGTCTGGGAAGTTGGGATTTTGGATTCTTATTCAGACCATAACTTTTTGTTTGTACATTATTTTTCTGTGAAATCAATTTTGTATTTTTCTTTATAAAATTATCTACAAATTTCATGTACAAAGTTTCTTTATTTGATGTACAAAAAGTGGAACCAAAAATAGTTCCCAAAATGAATAAAGAATGAATAGAATGTATGGGTATGATCTGTATTTCTGACCTTATCTCCCCCTACTTTATTCCTTGTCGACCTATTCATCAAGATGCCTAGGTCTCGGGGTTTCGGGTCATAAAATATTTACAATATTTTATTCTTTTTCTTTTCTTTTCTTTATTCTATAATTTTGACTTTAAAAACCGCATTTTATACAGTATTTACACACATATGCACAGATGCTAAAATGCATGAATTAGCTCTATTTACACGCATTTACTAGGGTTTTTAAGGCCAAAATGATAGAATAAAGATGATGAAACGTGGCTTCATCACCTAATTAACCAATTTTAGCATGATGAATATGAGATTCATCATACCCCATTTTTTGACTTGTACTACGATAAAAGATGACAACTAAAGTGTTGAAAATGACGTTCATCAAATGGCATTGTTGCCGAGGACACGACTAACCTTTATTTATTTGTAAATTTTGTAAAAATATTTTTTATATGAATATTTTCAAAAATTTCAGGTTTTTTCATCATGTTGTTTTTGCATCATTTTTGTTGATTATTTTTCTTGATATTTTTCTAACAATGTTCTTTTGTGACAGGGCCTATGGATGCTTGATCTACATGGAGGCAAGGAGTTGGGAGCTCCCGCTGCAGGGAGACACAAAAGAAAATCAAGAGAGATTCAAGAAACATTAATCAGCTCTTCATTCATGCATTTTCTTGTAAAAAAATTGTATCACGTGCATTTCTAGTGGCTCTCGTTTGAGGGCTCGCGTATGTAAAAAAGGAGAGAAAAGAAAAAAAGAGTATATCACTAGATGATCTACCCTCCCCCCCCCCCACACACATGCATTCTATATATCCACTCACCACCCCCCGTTACCGCACCATCTCTGCATACCCCCCCTACATATTCATTTGTAAAAATTCATTCCCCTCACCTCCATGCATCTGCGTAGAAACACCCCTAACCCTAACCTGCCTAGGACCCCCCAAGCTTGAATTCCAGAACCTCGACTTAGGCTATTCTCAGCCTAATTGTAGTTGGATCTGACTAAATCTCCTTCCCTCCATCTGTTTTCTTATAGTTAGGTCATTTTTGACCTATGTATAGGAGGACCCTCCACCTCAGTTCCATTATATCACCTTGTATTTAATCGGAGTTGTGGCTTCGTATCACTTGTGCTATGAGGACATAGTAAAAGTTAAGTATAGGGGGTAAACTTCATATTTTTGTATATATGCTTTAGCCATAGCTCGTGTTTTAAATTTTTTTAAAAAATTTTGGTCTTAGTTTAAGTTGAAGCTGTAGCTCCTTTCACTCCTCCCTAGCTTCCATGAGAATTCAAATGAGGATACTTACATCAATCTACAATAGTTCGGCCGCATCTGCAGCATGACTCACTACCCCAACATCCCGTTGGGTGTAGTCAAGATGATCACCTTCCCATTCAGGCTTTATGGAAAAGCACTATACTAAATATACCATCTGGGAAGGTGGTGACGACCTAGGAGGACTTGAATACAACTTTTCTTCACAATTACTACCCTCTCAACCATCTCAATCTCACATACTCGAAGATCACTAGCATCACTCAGGGACCCCAAGAGTCTTTCTATGAAATCTGGGAGAAGTTTAGTGATATGATTGAGAAATTCACCCACCATGACATCTCGAGGACCAGCCTGGTCCAACACTTCTTTGTGGATTAACAGAAGCTAGTCAATATCTTATTGAAGTCAACTCTAGTGGCTCCCACTTTAACAAGGATGAGGGTGTAGTATGGTAGATTTTTAAGGAGATGGCTAAAGGAGAAGCCATGATATCCTCATATTGTTCCTTTTAGATTCAGTCGCTACCGTAGGTTCTCTTCAAGACTGGAACTAGAATTGAGGATTAGATCTAGAGGTGAGTCTCCAAGACTGAAACTTTGGGTGATGCCTCGACTCGACTCTCAAGATTGCAGTGCACTAAAAGTCATATCCTTACATTTTATGTACAAATGGAGAGTCTGATAATTAAAAAAGTTGGATTCCTTCTGACTTGAGCATGATTGAGCCCATAATTTTAGGATCACTTAAATTGAGGGTCTTCTACGAATTGAGCCTTGAAATTTTACATGCAATGTAAGGAATTAATCCGACTCCTTCATTCTTTAGGTACTCGAAGACGAGCATGGTTTAAGCATAGGGTATGATGAATCCTCCTGGATCATTATTATTCTTTACTTTTATCCTCTATTAATAAGAACTTCCTGACAAATCTTCATTAATTCTGCATCTTTAAGAATAAATCAACCTATGTATAGTTAATACTATTTTTGTTTTATATAATTACTAACTATTTTCGTAGATTTTATATTTTAAAAACCCATAAAAGAAGAGTGAATAGTGTCTATATTTTTTTTGGATTTTAAAAGGAATAAAAAATACAAAAAAATCAAAAATCTAAAAAGGTAGTGTTTTATCTCTTAAAAAGACTCCCGAAAAACACTTTTGTACAAATGACCTCTTTTAACTTTTTATTTAACATGAAACTTGTATATCACATCAAGATCTACAACTTTCGTGTTTCGACTTTTTTATAATTTTGCCTCTAACTATTTCCTTTAGATTTATCTTTGTTTTAGTATTTTCTGAATTTTCTGATGCAGCCACATGGTGCCCTCTAGGCCACCCACGTAGCCATCTTCTCTCTTCTCCACTCGGCCTTTCCCTCAGTCTTTAGATCTCCTCTATGAGCCTCCATCTTCTCAATCCATAATCGCCTCACCATCAGTCATCGGATCGCAGCTCTTGATTAGATCTGCACCGTATCCTCACGCCTCAATATCAGCCCCATGATCCTCCTTTCATACAAGGTAGGAGCACACTCCATGTCACCCACTCCTCCTCAGTTGTTAATCCTCATTTAGCATATCATCCTGATCATTCCTCCGCGCCCTGCTCCCAGCCATCTAATCTGATCTTAAGATCAGATCCTCGTCGCTCGACTCCGCCCATATCTCAGCCACCTGATCCCCTTCCTATCTGACGACTCCAGGTCTCTCCACATCACCTTTCCATTCTCTACCATCACATACTGCTCTAGAATCCATCACGACCATCTACTCCCGTAGCTCTGCCATCCTCTGGATCAGATCATCCGATCTGATCCAGATCCCTCAGCCGTGCCATAATCAGAGCCGTTGGATTACATGATCCAACATCTCTGTCTCATCGTCTACATCCCCAAGTCTTCTGCTCCAGATGTTACACCTCGCAACGGGACTTTCCCCATCCTATTTTGGAGCCCACATCAACCACTCTCTCCTCGTTATAATGTCACCACCACGTAGCCTTCTCCTCCTACATCCTCGTGTGCCTCATCAACACCCTCTCCATTACTCCCTGACCTCAATACATCTGTTGCAAAACCCTCTGACACGTCGCTTGTAACCGCCATCGCCACCTATAAACTCTCCTCCTACGCCGCACTTCTTGTTCATACACCATCCAAGGGGCTGAGGTCCAACTTCTTCCACCCTTCGGTGACAGCAGAGGGCGGCTGTCGAGGCGAAGATGACCCTTGTACCCCTGGTGTGATCCATAGTCCTCCTACCATGTTGCAGCTGCCCCCGTGCACCGTCGATCTCCAAGTCCAGCCGGCCTTGATATGCAAAGACCCGAAGTCCATTGGACCTTAGCCCAGGCCATCCGGATTGCCTTCTTCCTCCTCGAATCCTCCATATGTACCTTCTAACTTTTTTTGTGTTTTCTTCACTTTACTCTGATGCACACACGCACCCATTCTGCCACATGACCATCCTACAAGCTTCACGACACCACTGTCATCCTCGCCAACACCTTTGACCATATCCTTCCTTTCTCTATAACCTCTTCACCACCGCCTCCCTTCTTCTCAGACTCGTCGGAGAAGAAGACTTGGGCCTCCACCTCCTTCTCCTGATTAGGCCCCACTCCACTTGCAACACACCCATGCGCTACTTCAAATATGCTAACCCTTGTAGGATCTTCAATGGACAGAGCCGTGTGTCCCTCTCCGATCTCGTGTCTTAATGTCGGTGAGAAATCATCGTTCGGCCCCTCTGGTCGTTCTCGGACCCTCGTCACACCTCTCGCTCCATCACCCTCATCTCAGCAAGCTTCCTTGATCTTCAAGCAAGTAAATGGAGCACAAAGGAGCTACAAAGGGGTCAACAGAGCACAACCCTCTCTGGTGATCGACGGCGGACCACGAAGAGAAGTTATCATATGATCCTCATGATTGGACAGTCCAGATGCAGACATGTGTCATTGCCAAGCCTCTAGGCTCTGGTTACAAGCTTGAGCACTAAAGTGATCCGAAGCATCCACGTGGCCCGAGCCTGGGCAGTCTTCTGAGCCTAGCAACCTTATGTAACCTGAATAGTGGCTAGGCAAATTGCAAGAAAGACCCCATAATTCTCAGATATTACATTAAGGTCCCTAGGAATGTGCCTTACATGCGCGCCTAGGTAATTTACAAGGAGTCCCTCAAGACTTTTGGAAATCACAAAAAGGGCCATGTAAGTAAAAGTACAAAATGCAATTGACCCCCTTCAGGTTTTGGTATTTGCAAATGGGTCCTTCTAGGGACCAATTTGTAATATTTACCTTTTATTACTCATGTATTTGTACTACATTTATGCTCTACATTGTTTCTTTCATATTTTAAGAGTATTAAGTCTAAATTGAGTGATTTTATTTTCATTTTGATGCTCTCTTTATTATCTTTCTAATGGCATATTTAATTTCTTAATTTGATACTAAATTAAATATGATGAATTCTACGTCTCTTGCTCTATGAATATTTGACATTAACAGATTCATGGTCTTGATTTTCACGCTCGATCTGACTTTGAAATTAGACCATCATCTGTGATCATTGATGTGATTTTCTATAGGTCATAGTTGTAAATCTTCTGTTTCATACTTGCTTGAGCATTTCATCATGCATATCTTATAATCGCATCAAAAAATCAAATAAAAATTACATGCATCATTTGTCTTCACATTGTTGTATCTGCATTTTATTTTACATCTGCATGAAGACCCAAGCCTTTGGAAATGATCACTCATTATTTAATCGACAAAATTTGATAAATAGATGATGAGGCTCGTGTCTATGACTTTGACCTTGGTATACTTGCCAAGTAAAATAATTTCCACACATTCAAAAATGTGGTCTTTGCTGAACCATTTTCACCACATGTACTACGATAAAAGACGACAATTAAAGTGGTGAAAATGACGTTCATCAGAAGATTTTTGGCTTTAATAAATAATAAAATGGGTCCTTAAAGTGGATTATTGGGCATTTATGAATTAGGATTTTATTCTTTTTTGGCCCTTATCTCTCGCTACTTTATTCCTTGCTGACCCAATCATCATGATGCCTACGTCTCAAGGTTTAGGGACATAGAATACCTTTGGTATTTTAGTTCTTTTTCTTTTCTTTTCATTATTCTTTTATTTTCCCTTTAAACATTATATTTTATACAATATATATACGATAAATAATGAATATTAGTTTATGAAAAATAATGATATATGCATGCTTTTAGCTATTGTTTAAAGGCCAAAATGAAAGAATAAAGTTGATGAAATGGAGATTAATCCCTCCGTAGCAACCCAAGCACAAGGTTGAGGATCTTAAAGAGCGCATATCACAAGATACAAAGGAGGTGGAACAAGTACATGGAGACTCATTGTGGCAGTACACACTCTCCTCTAGGGCTAGCCGATAAGGACTCATGACAACTTTTTGCCAGAATCTATAAATCCTAAAATTGAAAAGATAAAAATATCGTACTCTTACGGTTTCATGTTGGTGGATCCAGTTTTGTATTGTATTTGTTTGGATCTAGTTTAGGTTAAAAGATCAAACACCTGTGCATTTGCACATTTTTACTATTCTTATTTTCTTGCTTCTCTTTGACCCCTGCTCATCGTGAGCCTTCTACTATTTTGTTCATCACCATATCCTTCTTCCAATTTGATCTTCTCTTTTGCTTCAAGATGATGACTCTTGACGATTTAGTCGAGACTTTACCGACATCCACATCGACTCCTCGATCTCAGCATTTCCAATAATTCAAGGTGACCATGTACTTGGTTCAAAATCTGTAAGCCACCCTCAGAACTCCCCGCATCTTCTTCCTCATCCATACTAGAAAAACTCTCTTCCCTAGTTTACCCTTTTTTGATGGAGATTGATTTCACTCCATACTTTTCTCCATCCCTAAAAAGATTAGAATTGATCCTAATTCTGAATTATTCTCTCCACCTGGAACTTGCCTGTGGATTGATCAAGGTGTATTTTCCATTGCAGATCTTGACCCCAATCTTGAGCCCTCACATTCACAGATAGAATCATAGATGGCTTCTATATGTAGAGGAAAGAGACCCCAATAGTAGAACACAGATCCGGAAACAAAGTTAGGCACTGGGCCCAGTCATACTAAAGTCACTAGCTAGCTCTTGTCCCCCATTCAAGCCATTCAACAACTACTCACTGACCAAACTTTAGGTTAAGTTGCTTTCCAAGATATGTTAAACGATGTGAGAAGGAGATCTGAAGAGAGGGAGACACATCGAGGAGGAGGTGATGATAACCATGATGATGATGATGATGATAATCACTTGGTAGATGGATCTCATGGAGGTAAGGGGGATGCAAAGAGAGGCTGACCCAAGCCCACTCTCAAGCAGTCATACAAACACTGGAGCCGACCGCTTCAATGAGTGGATCCAGATACCACCGTTCCACGGACACTTCGAGTTGAAGTTGTAGCTCCTTTCACTCCTCCCTAGCTTCCACGAGAATTCAAATGAGGATACTTACATCAATCTAAAATAGCTCGCCCGCATCTGCAGCATGACTCACTACCCCAACATCCCTTTGGGTGTAGTCAAAATGATCGCCTTCCCATTCAGCCTTTATGGAAAAGAACTATACTGAATATACCATCTGGGAAGGTGGTGATGATCTAGGAGGACTTGAATTCAACTTTTCTTCACAATTACTACCCTCTCAACCATCTCAATCTCAAATACTCGAAGATCACTAGCATCTCTCAGGGACCCCAAGAGTCTTTCTATGAAATCTGGGAGAAGTTTAGTGATATGATTGAGAAATTCCCCCACCATGACATCTCGAGGACCATCCTGGTCCAACACTTCTTTGTGGATTAACAGAAGCTAGTCAATATCTGATTGAAGTCACCTTTGGAGGCTCCCACTTTAACAAGGATGAGGGTGTAGTATGGTAGATTTTTAAGGAGATGGCTAAAGGAGAAGCCACATTATCCTCATATTGTTCCTTTTAGATTCAGTCGCTACCGTAGGTTCTCTTCCAGAACGTGAACAGGAGGAATTCAAGAGAAGTTAATAGGTGTGACAACTCTAACCTAACCATCATCAGGAATCACCTATCAAAGGTTGATATAATTGAGAAGAGGTTGCAAGACCTAGAGAAGCTTGTCGGCATTGAGCAGAGAATGAAGGGCTTAGACAAGCTCGATATCATTACCAAGCAACTAGAGTTTCCTATGAACACCATCAATGCCTACAACACTGTAATCATTGCCACTGCGCCTGTAGCCGATAAGAAGGAGCAAACACAACCACAACCGCCTCAACCGAGCCACAGTCAACCTCCGATATAGCACCTATATTATGTGCATGCCTCTGAGCAACAGCTGCAACAACAACAGAATCATATGGTTGTCTACCAGCCACTGGAGTTCCAGCATCAGTACCTTGAGTCTTCTTTTCCACCTCCCCTGCTCATTGAAGATGTGAATGGCATCTGGAGTAATGACCAATAATTGATCCGTCCTCAGGGACAACCCCAGAGTTAGCGTAATGTCAATCGGCCATATCATCAACAATAAGGACGGCAGAATTTCCATCCCAATCCAGCCCAGCAGCAGCCTCCACAATATGGCTACAACTAGAGGTAGAAAAACTACTAGCAGCAGTCCGGATACCTTCATCGGCAATATCAACAATCGACTGCTCAATATCATCATTAGACTCCTCGCAGCAGTACCAACAGTACTCTTCTCTTCCTCCTCCTCACTATTCTCAGAGTTACCAGTAGTAGCCTCCCTCCTACTAGTAGAACCGGCACTCTCATCATGTTGAACCTTCTAAGGTTTCTCCGGTTAACCTAGATATAGATTCTTTATCCTAGATCATCAAGAATATGGTAGAGATGAGCCAGAAAATCGACAACCTGATGGTCTCCAAAACTGTCATTCCAGTCCAGGTTGAAGCAAATCCAAATAATTCCCATCGTAAGGAGCATGTATTTTGTAGTGTACAACCCGAATAAGGTAAAAATGATATTGCTTTATCTAATGTTGTGCATCTGATGATGAATCTTCAGCTGATACAACTGATAAGGCTAGAGAATTTTTTGGAGCAGCACCACCTACACCAAAACACAAAAAATTGTAAAAAATACAAAAAGAAAATAGCAGTTCTGGTAAAGTCATGCTAGCATTGGAGACGCTCGTAGCCGCAACAGTGCTAAAGCTAACCGATGGAGTCGAGCTTGTCATTTTTTATTCACAACATGTAGATGATTGTATTCCTTTTTATCATCTACGTGTACATAAAGATATGGACAAAATTTTGAATGAAAATATTTTTGACAGTGTACGTATGCCTTTTCCTTTAGCTATTAAATAAAAAATAGTAAAAACTTTAAAAAAATGCTTTATCTGATCTGAAAATAGTCCAAAATTTACAAAACTTGATTCTTGAGGTGCCTTTGCTGAAAGCCATGAAGTACATACTTGTAGTAAAACAAGGACTCAAAATAAGCGTGTACGACAAAGCTTTTGATCCGTAAGAAGTAGAATTATGATATGCCTATTCTTACCATGGTTACTGTAAATGCCATCAGCAATCTCCCGCATATGAAAAAGATAAGGGAGCACCTTTGATCAGATGCACAATGTTTATCTAGGAGTTCGAGCGCACATTGCTTGATAGTGGGTCTTCTATCAACCGATTGTCATCGTCACTGCTCATAGAATTTGGGTTAGTATAACATAAACCTAGCAAGATGATTCTGCAACCCATGGATAAATCAGTCAAGCAGCATAGAGGCATGCTGGAAGATGTGATTGTCATTGTCCAGGGGATGCAATTCCATGTTGATTTTTTTTGTCTTGGACATGGACACTGATGAATACCCATTCATCACTCTTTATTCTTATATTTTAGCTACAAAAACCTTTGCAAATGCATGTATATTCATGTAAATACAAATAATTATCAAAAGCATGCATTGTATAAAGTTTAATAATTAGCATGTTTTTGTGCAAAAATAAAAGAATAAAGATTAAAAAGAAAAAGAGGGAAATATTTAGAATAAATATAGAGCGACCTAATCCCAAGGGAGGGCTCAGCATGGGCCTGACCGCATAAAAGCCAAGGTAGAGGGAGATAGGGGCTCATGTGTGTAAATACTTATGTAAATAAAATAAAAGTATTTTCCTCACAAAAATAGGCCTGTAAATATTTGTATATACTTATAAATATAAAATCAATATAAAAATATAAAAATTAAAACAAAAACACCACTTGTGTATAGTCACCTTGTATATAGACCATCCTCATATTTATTTAGCTTTGTAAATAAATAAAATTAATTTCCCAAAATTTGTATAAATATTCTACTTTATATAATGTAAATAAATAAAATAAAAACAATTAAAACAAAAACAAAATAAAAATAACAAAAATAAAAACACAAAAATATATTGTAAATATACCATGTATATAGATATACATATGTATTTATTTCACCCATATAAATAAATAATAAAAATAAAATAAAAATGATTTTATATTCCTCATTTTATAATATAAATAAATAAAATATAAAATGGGAACAAAATTGTATAAAAATAACAATTAAAAATAAAAAATTAAAAACCCTAGATATTGTACATATACCTATATATAGCTATATAATATATATACCTTATTTTTTTTCGAAAAATTACTTTTTTTAATTAAAAATCACTAAAAAATAGAAAAAAAATAAAATAAAAATATTTCATGTTTTAAGTTTTTATTAATTCGACCATTTTCTATCTTAAAATAAATAAATAAAAAAATTGCGCTTGACGGGCTCTGATTGGTCCACGGGGGAATGTTGACCCCCGGTCAACTCTCCCCCCAGGACCACCAGAGCCGGATCCAGAGCAGCCGACCCGATTCCTTCATTTTTTACCCGCTCGATCCGACCGCCAACACCTCAAATCCTGGGCTCCGATTGATCAGCACACATCCAGGACCCTCGTCCGGGGTGGGTTTGATGGATCCGAGGCACGAGCATCTCGCCCGATCCCTTTCTTCTCGAATCCCTCGCCATATATATTGTCGTCACCTGCGACCTAATTCTTCCATCTTTGGATCTTCCCCTCGGCGCCTGTGACCTCCTCCGGAGTCCCTGAGTGACAGCCGCGGTCTCAGGAGTAGCAGCGAGGTCCGGGAAGCCGGGAGCCACTGATCCGGTGGTCTTCAGCCGTCGTGCGCCGTCGCGAGCGCGCCGAGCCTCGGGGAGTCGACGGCCCCTTGCAGGCAACGACCAGAAGCTCACTGAGCTTCAGCCCAGTCGAATGCACCCGCTAGGTAACCTTCTTAGCCCGTAGATTAGCGTAGGATTAGGTTTTTCGATTTCTGGTAGTTTAGCTCCGCCACCTCCTCCTGCCGTCTCTGACCACTCATTCACCCTTCCGACACCGCTACCACCTCCGCCTGACCTCTCTCTACCTTCTCCGACCCTTCACTCCCCATGGCTCGCCCCGGAGCAGGGTATCGGCTCTCACCCTCCGCCGCTCGCCGGAGAGCCTTCACACCGCCTCCTCCTTCACCTTCCGCCCGCTTTGACGGGTCGAGGCAGTTTGCCCTCAACCCAGCTCTCTTCCTGTGCAGGTCATATCGTCCGCAGAGCCTCATCTGGAGGTCAGCAGTTCAGGCACAGGGGCTCTTGTTCTTCCACGCCGCCGGAGCTCTCCGGAGCTCCCCACTTTCATCGGAGCAGAGCATTAGGTGCGGAGCTTCACGGCGAAGCTTCCCCGCACCTCAGGCGCATCATACGAGGTCCACCGTGCGCTCAGTGGGCCGGCGAAGCTCGCCGGCCGCCAGTTCCTCCAGGACCCTCGTCCACCGTCAGATCGGCCTCGACGCTCCAGTCTAGATCTCGTCCGTTCATCCACGGAGCAGCACTGACCATCAGATCTCCAGAGGGTCGATCATCACCGTTGAGCCAGCGAGGTTAAGCCACGACACATCTCAGCCATCCGATCCAGCACGTGGCTTCACCACCACTATCCGATCCGAGCCAGGACTCCTTCGCAGCCCCACGACGTACCACAGCTATTGGATCCTCCACGTGGGTGTATTCCAGCCGTCGGATCGTGCCGAGGGCCTCTTTCAGTGTGCGGCACGTCGTCCCAACCCTCCGATTTGCCACGCGTCGCGCATCCATCCCTCGACAATAATAAAAGGGGTAAATTGTCCTTAGGCCCCCTTTCTTTTCTGCATTTAGTTTTAGTCCTGTAAATACGTAGTGTAGTTCTTTTATTTTTGTGAAAATTGCATTGTGGACCTTATCTTTCATGTGAATTCTATTTATACCCCTGCCAGTGGTGAACACGTGCATCGACACGTGGTATTTTGGTACATTTGCATTTTTGGCCCTGTGTTTTCGGCTTGTTAAGTTTTGCATTTATAGAAATAGGAATTGCAATTAGGTCCCCCCAGGCCTGAGTCACGTGTATCGTGCGTGGCCCGGGGGGTGATTTGCATTCCTACCCTTATACTTTCCAAGCTTGTTACTCCAGGGACCCATAACTTTGTTATATTTGCACTTTGGTCCTTGTGCACAGTGCCCCCTCTTTATTTTTGAATAAAATAGCAAATTACCTCCAAATACAACGAAAATTGGATACATGGCTCCTGCCATAGTGTAAAATTTTCGAGGATTTTTGGAGACATTTCTGAGTTGATTTGATATTTTTAGAAATTCAAAAACCTCCATTTTTGCTATTGTCTAACTTTAAAACCCCTAAAAAAATATTAAATAGCGTCCAAAAATTACAAAACAATTGTCTACTGTCTATTTTGTTGTGCTTGATTTTCTAGCCAATTTTGGCTATTTTGCATTACTGAAAACCACTAAAAATTGAAAAACACTTAAACATTTATAAAAATGCTAATAATTAAACCAAAAATCCAAAAATAATAATATAGGTGCCTAAATTTTCCTTGTTTAATTCTCTTTACAGGAAAATTACCTCCCAGATAATTTGGGGCCTTTAGATATTTTATCTAGCCCTTTTAGCTCGGTTGGACAGTACCTCTCATTTCAGTGCTTGTTTGATTTTTAGCAAACTAAATAAACATCAGAAAAATCCCAAAAATTCATCAAAAACACTAAAAATTATAAAACACATAAAAATATTTTTGTTAGAATTTTTGGTTGATTTTTAGTGCTTTTAATAAATTGTTGAAGTGTGTAGTTTCCTTGCTCTTCTTATTTTCTTAATATCTTGAAAATTCAAAAAAAAATATAAAAACCCTTAAAAACCACCAAAAATATCTTCTCTTCTCTGATTGACTACTTCGTAGGCCGTGAGGCCAATCCGTGCTCCTTGAGTTCGACCCCGGTCGCTATACCAGGTTAAATAAATAGCAAGACCGCTATTTCACTTTTTGATTGATTTTATCTGTCTTGGTGGTCTACTTTTTCTTGATCGACACGATCGAGTGACCGAGGTCGCGACAACCATCGTAGAGATACCTGATTGCCTTAGTCGCTCGGTTTTTCGTGTCATCAGACACCTTCATGCCTCTACTCCACACCCTGATCACACTTGGTCGGCCATTCCTCTAGGCAACTTAAGCAATAGTTGGCTACGACACTATAGAGATCACATTCCGCTCCATAAGTGATAAAGTGCAGATAGAGACTGTCCCTAAGCCTAAACCTGTAGAAGCTGTGTCTGAGATAAGGGTGCTTGAATCTTAATATTCTGAGGATTATGATTTTTTAGTTGAGATCAAAGATACTGATCTATTGCTGAATGGTAGGGTAACCCTAGAATACCTCTCCTTTGAGGAAGGACGGGAAAGCACAGTCCAACTAACTGAAGTCTTTGAAGATGAGGTTTTTGGTGATGTGCCATTGAAAGAACTTGAACAATCCCTCTCATCTGAGCAGGAAGATTTCATTACAGATATGTGTGATATCCTAAATGATGAAGCTAAACTGCCAGAGGTAGGCAGACAACTGTTAGAAGAGCTTACATCTACAGTTCTCATTGAAGCCACCACCGAAGTTTCTCCCACTCCACTAGAGCTCAAATCGTTGATATGAAGTATGCCATCCTTGTTGGAGAACTGAAACATGTACACAATCATTATCAATGTTGATTTGATCGAAGACCAAGAATCTCATCTGATGGAGGTTCTTGAATGAAACCACAAGGTGATAGGCTAAAAGATATTAGATGTCCATGGGATCAATCCATCTTTGTGCCTGCATCACATCTACCTTAAAAAAGACAACAAACCTTCATGTGAATTCCATCACAAACTGAACCCAAATCTTCGAGAGGTTGTAAGAAATAAATACAAAAGATGTGATGCAGGATTCATTTATCCCATCTCGACTCCAAATGGGTGAGTTCCCTGCACGTAGTACCCAAGAAGTATGAGATCATCATAGTTAGTAATTACAAGGGAGAAAAGATTTCGACCAGAGTACCGACATCATGGCAAGTCTGTGTTGATTATAGACATCTCAACCTCACCACCAAGAAGGACCATTTACCATTATCATACATTGACTATATTCTTGAGAGACTGGCTGCGAAGGAATACTTTTGCTTCTTGGATGGGTATTTTGGATACAATCAAGCAGCAATCACTCCTGAAGATCAACAGAAGACCATGATCACATGTCCTTTTGGGATGTACTCCTTTTGATGGAAGTCATTCGGACTGTGTAACGCCCCCTCTATATTTAATTGATGTATGGTGGCAGACATGGTGGGAAGTTTTCTCGAGGTGTTCATGGATGTTTTTTTTGGGATTATGGAGATTCATTTGATCAATGTCTTGATTATTTAGATCGAGTTTTGAGGAGGTGTTATGAAAAGAACCTCGTGCTCTCGTGGGAGAAGAGTAATTTCATGGTGATTGAAGGGATCATGCTGGGTCACTGATGATGAGACTTTTGTGATCCGGGTAAAGGTAAAAATACGGGTCATTGCGACCCGAATCTCGAAGATTAATCAACAAGAAAAATCGAAGACCACCAAACAGAATAATCAAACATTGAAGTCGAATAGCGGTCTCACTATTTTTATTTAACCTGGTATAGCGACCAGGGACGAACTCAAGGAGCACGGATTGGCTTAAAAAGCCTACGAAATAGTCAAAAATCAGAATAAAGAGAAGAAAATATTTTTGGTGGATTTTATGGGTTTTTAATTTTTTGTGATTTTATATTATAAAGAAAATATAAAACAAAGCAAAAAGGGAACTCCAAGGAATTATTCAATATACTAAATCAAGTCAGAAAATTATAATAAAAATATTTTTGGGTTTTATAATTTTTTTAATGTTTTTGGTAATTTCTCATATTTTTATAATTTTTGATTGATTCTAAAAATGAAATAAGGCACAAAATTGGAAGCAACTATGCAGCCAGATTTGAAAGGCTATTTAAAAATATAAAAATAGCCTCCAAAAACCTGAAGATAATTTTATGAAAAACTACAACCTAAAACTAAACTACAGGAAAAGAAATTGCATTTTTTGAATTTTGTAGAATTTTTTAATGATTTTTATAAGATTTTTAGGATTTTTCAAATTTTAGGGTTTTTATGAATCCAAATACAACAAAATTTGGATAGAAGCAACAATACAAAAAAGACACTAATTTTTTTAGAATTTTTGGAGGTTTATTAATATTTTTAGTTGATTTTTAAATTGAAACAATAGCAAAAATGAGGGTTTTTGAATTTAAAAATAGAAAATCAAAACAAAATTGTCCCAAAAAATCACTAAATTTTTTACACAGTGACAGGGGCCACATGTCCAAATTTCTAGAGATTTAGAATTAATTTGATATTTTATTTAACCAATAAAAAGTCACAACACACAAGGACTAAAGTGTAAAGAAAATAAGTTCCAAGGGCTTAAAGATAACACGTGCTAGAAATATAGGGGGCTCAATGCAAATTTCACGTCAAAATCAGTACATGTTCCAATTCATCACGCACAGGGGCATAAATGCAAATAGTGAAACTAAAAGTTCAAACCATAACATTCAATTTACCCAAGCCCATTTATGCAAATCTCCCAAAAACTCACGTGACGAAGCACGTGCAATAAAAACGGTGGGACTAAAATGCAAATACTAAAACTATATGGTCCAAAGTACAACTATTCCAAATTAAAAACAACTACATAAAATGTTTACAGGACTAAATGCTAAAAGCTAAAGTAGGAAGGGCCTAAATGAAGTTTACCCTTATTATTAAGATCCGACGGTTGAAAGGGGTCCATGTCATATCGGACGGGTATCCCGTCGGCGATGGACGCTTTGGATGAGCTCCTCAGATAGATCGGACGGCTGCTAAATCTCCATAGATCGATGGCTGGGATGGACCTGGAGGAGGAGCTCTATCGGACGATAGAGGAGGCCTCTGGAAGAACTGGTCGCCGGCGAACTTCGCCTGGCCAATACGCGCGGTGGAGGGCTCCTCCGGTTCTGCTAGGATGGGAAAAGATCGCTGACAATCGTCCACAGCTAATGGAATGCTCCAATGAGACCGGGAAGACCTGAAGGCCCCCAGCGACGAGGAAGACCTGGAGCAGCTGTGCTTCGATGGTCAGACCTCCAGATGAGGTCCGTTCTCCTTCGTTCCAACACAGAAAGAAAGATGGGTCGAGGGCAAACTGCCTCGACCCGGTGACAGGCGAAATGGGTGATCGGGGGAGGCGGTGCGTAGCTCTCCGGTGAGCAGCGGCGGAGGACGAGTCATAACTCGGTTCCGGGGCGAACCAGGGGGAGAGACTGCGCGAAGAAGATGGGGAGGAGTCTTGTGAAGGTGTAGGTGCGGTCGGAGTGGGAAATGGGTGATCGGAGCGTGATGAAATGGCAGACAAAGGGTTCTGGACGTGAATCGAAAAAGCTAAATCTAACGCTAAGGAGAAGCTAACTAGGTTACCTGGTGGATGGATTCGTCTGGGCTAGAGGTGCTGGACCTCCGGGGGTCATGGCCTCGATGGATCGACGCGTCCAGAGGTTGAGCTCACCTCGCAGCGGAGCACGGCGGTGAAAATCGCCGGATCTGAGGTTCCCGACACTCACGATCTCACTGCAACCCTCGCTCGCACATCTGTCACTCAGGTGAAGGAGAGGAGCTCATCGACAACGAGGGGGAGGCCAAAGATGTGTGAAATGGCGGCTAGGGCTCAGGATTTATACTGGTGAAGGGTCCGAGAAGATGGGAGTGGAGCGTGCATTCCAAGGCTCGGATACCTAATGAGAAGATCGGACGTGAATCGCGTGTCTGCCTTCTGCAATCGGAGCCCGGGGTTTGAGGAGATGGAGGTCATATCACGGCACGAATATTTGGAGAAATCGGGTTAATAACTGGGTCCGTGAAGGATGTGGTCCAGGGGGGAGAGTTGATTGGGGGTCAACAATCCCCCGTGGACCAATCAGATAATTCCAGCCCAAAAATTATATATAAATTATTTTAAAAATAGCAAATGATTTTATTTAAAAATATTTACAACATGAAAAATGTTTATTATTTTTCAAATTATTTATTAGTGATTTTTATTTATTTTTTGAAAAATAAATTAATGTATATACATAATATAATATATATACATGTATAAAATTCCTAGGAATTTTATATTTGTATTTTTATTAGTTTATTTTTGTAAAATTATCCCAATTTTATATTTTATTTATATATAAAATTTGGAATATAAAATAATTTTTATTTTATTTTTATTGTTTATTTACGGGGGTAAAATAAATAGAGATAAGGACATGTGTACATGGTATATACAAGGGTGAGAGAGAGAAAATATTTCTTTTTTGTTTTTATTTTATTTTTCTTATTTTTATTTTTATTTTTAGAAATATATAAAAATTAATACAAAGCCATTTTTATTTTTGTTTTTCTAAAAATAAAATATCTAATGAAGGAGGAATATATTGAGGTGAATGGCCCTATCTCTCTACTTGTTTTATTTTGCGGTTAGGCCAATGCTTGGCCCTCTATTGGGTTTGGGTCACTCAATATTTATTCTAAATATTTCCATCTTTTTCTTTATTTCTTTATTCTTTTATTTTTGCATAAAATCAGGCTAATTATTGAATATTAACAAAGCATGCCTATTTGGTCATTTATTGTATTTATAAGTATCTACATGGTGTTTTGCAAAGATTTTTAGCTAAAATAAAAGAATAAAGAGTGATGAATGGGGATTCATCAGTCACATTGTATCTAAACATGACATAAAAGTGGACCTAACCAAGGTGGAAGTGATTTCCAAGCCTGAGCCACCTACAAATATGAAGCAGGTCCGATCGTTTTTGGGGTACGTCAGCTTCTACCAATAATTTATCAAAGGCTTTAGCAAGATCGTCCGACCACTGATAGGAATGTTAGGCAAGGAACTAGGATGACCGAGTTCTCCAAGCCTTTAATCAGTTGAAAGATCTGATCATACATGCTACTGTCTTGCAACCACCCCATTGGTCTCTACCTTTTGAGATCATGACATATACACCTGATTTTACAATTGTTACTATCCTAGGACAAAGATGAGATGGGATCCCATTTGCTATTCATTATGCTAGTCGAACAATAGATGAAGCTCAGAAAAATAGATAATGACAAGAAAAAGAGTCGCTAGCTGTTGGAGAAGTTCAGATCACATCTCCTAGGATCAAGGGTGATTATTTACACTGACCATTCCGCCATCAAATACCTTCAGAGAAAAAAGGATGTCAAGCCTCATTTGATTCATTAGATCCTTCTACTCCAAGAACTCAACTTGGAAATTCGTGACAAACCAGGCGTCAGAAATGTGGTGGCAGACCTTTTTTTTAAAATCATCAATGTAGAGCCTCCTGAGTAGAATTCAATACCTATTATAGAGACATTTCAAGAAAGGCAATCATGTTTATATCCTCTCTCCCCTAGTATGTAGACATTGTAACTCATCTCCAAGAAGACTTCGCCAGTCAGGTCGAAGATCAAATGTGACAAATTCTTGGTAGACATCCATTTTTACAAGTGGGGTGAACCATGCCTATTCCAAGAGGGTGCATACTGCATTTAGAGGAGGTGTTCAGGTGGAGTCCTAGACCACTATCACAAGCTCGAAGCAGGTGTACACCATTCTAGAAAGAGAACAGTGACAAAAGTGCTTCAATGTGGCCTTTGATGGCCAACCTTATTCAAGGATGTTTGTGATTATGTCAAGAGGTGCACTGACTATCAGAGAATGGTTGGAAACATCAGCATGCATGATACAATGCCTCTAAAACATTCAGGTATCTGATGTCTTTGATGCATGAGGCATTGACTTCATGGGGGCATTCCCTAACAAACATGGTTTAAAGTACTTCCTGCTTACCATCGTCTAAGTCAGTAGATGGGTGAAGGTAATCCCTGCCTGAACCACAGACAACCGCACAGTCTGTTGCTTCTTGAAAGATAATATCATTTTATAGTTTAGAATCCCCAAAATTCTCATTTCTTATGGAGGAGCCATTTTATCAAGGAGTTCAAAAGGTGGATTAATGAATACGACATCAAATACCGTGTTGTTGCAGCGTACCACCCACAATAAAATGCTTGGTTGAATGTTCAAATAGGGAGACTAAGACAATACTTCAGAAACTTGTACATCCGGATAGCAAGAAGTAGTCTCAATTACTAGACTCAGTTCTTTGGGCTATCGCACGACATATAAGTCTCGACTCAGCATGTCTCCCTATCGCCTTGTCTATGGCAAGACTTGACACTTTCCCGTGGAATTAATTCACAAATCCTTGTGGGAATTGAACTTGTGCAACCTTGATTCCAAGAGAGGAGGCAAGCATAGAAAAGTTGATATGAACTAACTACTTGAATTTTGAGACTATGCATACGATAACAACATGATGTACAAAGAGGAAGTTAAGAGATGGCATAACAATTACATCTGTAGAAAGACTTTCGAAACTGGAATGAAGGTGTTGTTATTTGAAGCGAAGTTGAAAACTTTCCTAAGCAAACTGAAGATCAAGTGGACAGGACCATTTATTATGACAAATGTGCATGACAACGTAAGTCTACTCATATCTAAATTGTCGCCTGACCCACAACCTTTTTTAATTAATGTACAACTACTGAAGCCATATCTTGAGCACGACACATTCCTTTCCATTGTTGATTCGATTGAAGTTGCATTTCAAGATGATCATCAGAAACAGAAGGATCAGACACAACAATCTAAAAAATCATAAAAAGATTTTGTTTTCTTCTTTCTTCTTTTCATTTTCTTTTTTCTATTTCTCTTGAAAATGTGTTCACTTATTTCAACACTGCTATACTAAGGACTTACTTTGCCCTAAGTATGGGGGTGATCTCGATGAGTTGTTCATTTATTGATCCTGTACCTATCTCCTAAACTCTTGATATTCTTTCTATACTCAGGGGTATTTTAACCTTAGTATAGGGGGGATAGGTCGAACTGATGATTTCCTGTATTCTTACTCTTTACCCTCACTGCCTTCTGTACATCTTGTTATACTTTGATTTATTTCATCCTAAGTATAGGGAGGACAGTCAACTTTTCATTCATTCATTCTTTAGTCATTGGAGTATAGATTGCTATATACTTAGTACAAGTTATGTCTTTCATTTTTCTCTGTGATCTATAAGGACATCTTAAGCTAACTATAGGGGGTCGTATATACATTGTATATACTTTAACCATAACTCGTACTTTCATATTTTTAATAATATAGATAATTGATTAAAAAAATTAAAACACACATCCATTTTTTTATTAATAATCTAGTTCAAAATGTTTTTCAAAATGTTTGAAAAATAGTTGAAAAATCTTTTTGGAAAATCTTGGGAAAACTATTTGGAAAATGTTTTCTAAAATATTTCCAGCTTTTGTAAAAATGTTTTGCTTGTATAAATCTCTTTCCTTTTTTTGAATAAAATGTTTTGAAGATCTATTTACAAATGGTTTGGAAGATGTTTGCAAAAATAGTTTGAAAAATATATACATACTTTTTGGAAAAATCTTTGCAAAATGATTTTAAAATTTTGTTAATTTTTTTAAAAATTATCTGTCAAAATTATATTGTAAATTAAAGTTTCTCCAAATGTTTGTGAAAATATTTTCAAATTGTTTTGAGAACTTTGTACAAGATTCAAGAAAATAAAGGTCCTTTACAAACCTTGTATATACAAACATGTCAATTCCTAAATTCCAACTCTTGTGAATACCAAATGCACTCCTGTGCAAATATTTGCACCTATTTCTTTTCCAAATTAGTTTAAATAATACTTAAACTTTTGTGAAATTAAAAATCCCAAAAATATTTGCAAAATCATTTCAAAAACTTGCATAAAAATTTGCAAAACTTTTTCAAAAATCCATAAAAAGTTCAAAACAAGAAAATTGTATCATAGAAATATTTCCTATATTGTACGTAGCATTTACATTTTTCAAATTGATGTTGATAATTGAACATGTATAAATAAATTCTAATGACTGGGGCTTGGTTTGACCTTAATCTACTTAATCATAGGAACCTTATAGGAACTGTAATTGAGATGCTTCTGGTCTACTAGACTTAATTCTTTGAGACCACGAGACTTGATTAAGTGTCGTCTTGACTACCTAAGTAGAATATTTCGGGACACACGCATGACTCTTATCGACAGTAACCTATCTTGCACACTTGCACTTTATACTTTGCTCACCTCAGTTGAAGTGGTAGAGGGTTAGATTTGCTAGCATGAGACACAAGCCGATGGAAACATCGAAAGTGACACATTTGTGGCCATTGTACCCCAACCCTATCCAGTAGCCATGAGGTCTAAAGAAAGGAGTTGTGGGTTGCAATAATGCTTCAAAAGAGGGATAATCTACTGGCTCAATAGGGAAAACTCCTTATGTAAATGTTCTTGTATATAGTATTCAAAATAATGCATAGTCAAAAACTCCAAAAAAATATACATAAAAAAATCAAAAAATAAACTTTTGTCGGAGCATGCATATAATGAATAAGAAAGCTTGACCTTAAAAGTCAAACATGTATGTGAGCATGTATCCGGATGACATAGCTACAGTGGTCAAGCATCCTAGATAGGTGGCTACTGTCCATTCTTCTCTCCACCTCCTCTTCATGAGCTAGTTGTACTTGAACTTAGAAGGGAATACCCTGCTTCTTGAGTAAAGAGATGTTGGATTAGGGAATTAGGATCACCAGGTTGGAGAAGACCGACTTATATCACTTCAACCTAGAGGATCTACATATCATTGACACTATACAAGATAGACTCAAAGTCATAAGGGACTGCGCATGACATGGACTTGTTCTAACCTAGCTTTTGAGGAGACTTAGGCAAAGTCCTATGGGTCTTAGGGGATGTTGTGTTTTAAATCCATTTCCCAACAAGGTTCCAACCAAACCTAAATTCTAATAGTCTAATTGAGCTCAAAATTTTACTTTTAGGAAGACAAGTTCAAAAGTTAAAATCAATCCAAGTTCTTTATTTTTCTTTTCTTTATTTTCTTTTATGCACTTATAGGCATAATGTGTTTGCTAGGTTCTAGCAAAGGAAAGTATATGGGGTGATGAATCTCCATCTCATTACATTAATTCTTTCATTTTGGCCTATAAATTGTAGCTAAATATATGTAAATAGTATTATATTACATAAAATAACAACCATTATTTATTGTGTAAATATTGTATAAATATTGTAATTAAGGACAAAAAATAAAGAAAAGAAAAACAAATGAAATACCATAGACATTGAATGACCCTAAAACTCGAGACCTAAGCATCTTGATGACTGGGTTGACAAGGAATAAAGTAAGGGGAGATAAGGGCTAATAAGTGCAAGAAACACCAATTCATAAATGTCTAATAATGCATTTTTGGGACATATTTTAATATTTATTATTTATACATCAAATTGATAAACTGTGTACATAGAAGTTTAGATAAAAATACATAGAAAATACAATATTTATTTCACATAAAAATAAATCATATTGTACTTTCCACAATCAGAATAAAATTCCAAAATCCCAACTTCCCAGACCTGTGTCTCCTCCATATGAATTCAAAATACATGAAATGCACCTTTAATTGTATATAACTTTTTATTGGGTATTTAATGTAGGTGGTTTCATTTAATTTGGAATTAAAATGTAAAAGTTAGGTTTCGGACCCCTTATGTTTAATATACCATAATAAAATATTCATTTTATTTATTATGCATATTTTTTGTATTTTTATATTTTCATAATTTTGTAAATATTATTTATAGTATAGGTTCATAATTAAAATAAAATAAAACCAAAAAAATATAATAAAATAAAATAGTATACTAAGATACATCAATGAATCACCTATACATATATCTATATAATAAATATCCATATTTATTTAAGTATGCAAATAACATCAGAAAAATCAATAAAATGTATTTAAGTATATTTAAACAAGTTATAAATATATAAATTACATGTATAAAATAATAAAGTACAAAAAAATAAAAATAAAATACACATTATATAGGTAAAAATACCTATATTTATACTTGTAAAAAAGTAACTCATAATAAATTAACTTATAAAAACAAATAAAATTCATAATAAAATACCACATTAAATAATAAACATTTTTTATGTTTTGATTTTTTAATTAATTCTTTCATTTATTATTTTATTTCGAATTATTTGTACTTTTTATTGTTATTTTTCCGTGTAGCATCCCAGGTGTCCCAATCAGGGACTGCCCCTGGTTGACCTTGGGTCAACTCTCTAACCCAGGGTAGTAGGTCTATCATCGATGACTTTTGACCTCGTTTCTCCCATTTTTGAAGACCTCCCCTTGCTCCAAATTGGATCGATGCCTTCTGCATTATGGATCCTCGATCTTTGCATATGCATGCCACCACGATCCCTTATTCGACGAACCGCTACATCGAGCACTATAATCGATCGAAGGCCGCATCCAATTCCGCCTCCCATTCTAGTTTGATCCTTCTTTCACCAACAAAATCCTAATACTCTCGCATCTAGCGAACCTTGGTGACAACATGAGCTTCTAGGAGGATTCAACATGTGTATGCAGCGTCGAATTAAGGTCAATCTATCAACCAGATCATTCGTCGCGAGCTTGCTCCAGATCGGTCAATGTGAGGTGAAGGATCATCATTTCTTGTTTTTTTTGTGTTTCCTAGGTGTAGCAGTAGTGTAGATCTTTGTTTCTTTCTTTGATTCTAAATCTAAATCCATAGAAAACCAATACGTCGATGTGCGGAGCCCCATCAACCGATTATTATCGAACCTCACCGTACTTTCCCCAATCACCTCCGTCTCCCCCCCCACTGCTCTATGATCCACACACACCCATCCAACCTAATCGAGCCCAGATTAGGATACCAATGGCTCCACTCTTCTGCCTCAACAGAGATGTCCACCCGACACCATCTCCACCCTTTTCACCTGATTAGAGCCCTAGGACCTTTTGTATTTTTGTGCTTGTTCCGACCATGCAGGTCCTAGGAGCTAATGGCCTCATCTAAAGGCTATTTCGAGCAGGACTTGACTCACCAGGACCTTCGAGCTTCACATGTGTCCATGACCCCATCGTTGGGTCCCGGTTGAGTATGAAGGGACTAGCAGCTGTAGAAGAGTATCAGCACCATTTTGCACCTGTTGCGGGGCTCCAAAATGGATGGAGTTGTGTAAACGAGATGATCGGTGCTCGGCCATGGCATGTTCTTCCACCAAGCCCCTCCACCATTCGATCAAGAGTCCGCGTCGGGAGTTGCAGGTGAAGTTGGTTCGAGGAGACCAGCAACGCTTATCTCTGTTGGGGGATCAAATCAGAAATATCATCTATGACCATCATCATGTATTTTGGGCGCGACACGTGTCAAGTGGGAGCATCTAGACTGTCACCTAGCACCAAGTGGGGTATTCTGCTATTTAAGCCCATGTACTTTTTATATTTAGTATTAAATTTAGAAACATTCGTCTGTAGTTAAAATGTTTTTGTAAAATTTATAGTTTGAACCTTGAACTTTTTGTGAATCACACTTAGGTCCCTTGCTACGTCGTCTCACGTGCTTGTGTGCGTGAGGTGTGGGATTTTTGCAGGGGAGCCCTTGCATGGTCATGTATTGCATTTTGGTCCATTAAATATTAAATCAAGTGTATTATTTTCTGGTTAAATTGCATGTGTAACCTGACATTTTTGTTATTTACATTTTTACCGCTACTAGTGTTTTTAATAGAAAATATTCTGGCATTTTGCATGTTGGCCCTAAAGTTCTTTTAGGGGTTTCGAAAACTAAAAAAACTTTTGAAAAATTCTATGTAGGTCCCTAGTAGGCAACTTATTTTTGTTTCTTTTATCTGTGTTATACAAAATATTACTTGCATCCAAAATTTGAAGTATATTTTGAAGTACCCATTAGTATAACAAATCACATATATTTTTCATGGGGTATTTAAATTATTTTTAATATTTTAAAAATGTAAAAAATTTGTATTTTTTCTTATTTGCATTTATGATATATAAACATTATAAAAATGTTTTCAAAAATCCAGAAAATATATAGTTTTTTATTCACCTTTTTTGAATCTACTGACCAAAGATCCCTAAAATAGAAAAAGAAAATCACTAAAAATAAAAAACTCCAAAATACATACAAATATCATTAAAAAATCTTTAAAAACATAAAATATTGGTTTATGTTCCCAAATTTTATTTATTATATTTTGTATATAGTAAAAATAGTTTTGAAAAATTTTGAGGCTTTTAGTTATTTTTAAATTCCAAAACAAATTGGCCTATTTATTCTAGTCACTCTTTTGCAATACTAATTCAACTAAAATACAAAAATAGTACAAATCATAATAAAAATATCGAATAAGAGATAAAAATATAAAAAAAGAAAAAATAATTTATTTTGTGATTTTTGAGTATTTATAGCTATATCTATACATATAAACGCTCTATCTATGCATATCTATAGTTATATTTATTTGTATACTTAATTGTAATTATTATCAAAATAAAAAATCGAAATTTAAAAAAAAACCAAAAATGAAAAATCAAAAATTGTAAAAACAAAAATTCCAAAAAATTAAATAAATAAAACCCATAAAAAATTCAAAAATTCTTAAAAGCCCCAAAACCCTTATTGTCTTTTTTAATCAATTTTTGTTGTCTATCCCCCATTCTCCTCGTGTTCGACACCCTACCATACTTGTCCACTATACAAAATTTATTGTAGGGTTATAATAAGTTTTGATTCAGAGTTACTTGCATCGCTTTATCTTTATATTGTATGGGTTTATTGTTGCATTACTATGAGTCTCGTGAGCGATCGCCTCAATGACAATTTATTCTCGCACTCTGTGAGGATCATTTTTGACCCTCGTAAGATTCTAGTGTTCATTACCCTAATTTACCTGATTGGTCCACGTGGACGAACCAGGCACATATGATTGTTGACCTGCTGGTCAACAATCATTTCACTCTGCCTCCCTTGTCTGTAGTATCCTGACTTTTATCTTTCTCCATTTTCTTCCCATTCATCCAGCCTCCATAATCCTCGAGACCACCACTCTTTTGTTCCACTATCTTCCCTACTCCACACTGACCTCCTAGCTTTCGTCAACCATTTGTTTCCTTCACGTAATCTCCATGCCCCGTCTGCCTTCCAACTTGTGTATGAATAAAACAAACACCTGACTTTTTTATTTTGATCCAAATTT
Organism: Ottelia alismoides; assembly: GCA_037367405.1. NCBI lineage: Eukaryota > Viridiplantae > Streptophyta > Magnoliopsida > Alismatales > Hydrocharitaceae > Ottelia > Ottelia alismoides. Next base: position 61,225 of record JAZKJV010004381.1, on the reverse strand, counting down.
CTTGTTGTAACCCCATTAGGACACCCCTCATGTTGAAGCTCGTGGTAATAGCGCGAACATCCATGCTTAGTCAGCATGGATAAGAGGTAGAATTCGACGGTCTAAGGCATCACTATAGTTTCGTCGGTGACCATTCTATGCTCCTTGATTCCGGTCAGATAGAGTTGTTTTATTTGCATTTTCACTTCACATTTAGTTCCTGTATCTTAGTGTAATATTTAGTTTAATCAATTACGACTTGTATTCACAAAATTTTAAGTTCTTCGATTGTTGGGGCATCGTGCTCCAGCTCTACTTCACATTTACGTAGATTATGTTTCGACCCATCTCTACCATCATTTCGAGCCTCTTCACCTTCTTCGTAAAACCCCCATCCTCTCACCTTGAATTCTGTACAGATCTAAGACCCTGAGCTTCCCCCCTCTGCCATTCATCGTAGATCTTCACCCCCTTCGCTAATGTGTGCAACAACTTCATATTCTGGATCGAGGAGAAAGCCTTCGAGCCCACGGACGTATTTGTGCAAGAATAGGAGCCTTGCAGCACCTGGAGAGAAGTCTTGAAGCTTATCTTAGGGCTCCAGGAGACTGAGAGCTCTAGGCCCTTAACAATGGGGCAGAGACCCAATTGATACCATTTGTAGGTGCGGCTTTGTCGGCTATGTGCCGGGCTCGTTGGAGGAGAAGGAGATGGTTGGAGCACCAAGAATTCATCTAACAAAATGACCCCCTATCATAGATCATTGTGTTCTTCCAAGGCACCTAAGTGCCGTCGAAACAAAAGGAGGTGCCTGATCTTTTCCAGGATGTTACCCGTTCAAAATGAAGCCGCTTTATCCGCCTTCGATTAAGTAAAAGGAGCTGATGTGGCCCAAGGAGAAGCGCCCAACGAAGTGCTTTTTGGGGTAAATTGCATATAACCCCCCGCCTCTTTTGTATTTGTAGTTTAGTCTTATAAATATTTTATACATAGTAAAATGTTGTGAAAATATTACATATGAACCCTTGAGTTTTGTTGTATTTTCACTTGGGTTTTATGTCAGCTCACCTCATGTACGTCTACATGTGAGGCGGGATATTTTGCACCGATACCCATGTGGGTTTATTTGTTTCTATCTAATTCTAGAACTTGTAATATAAGCGTAATATTTGGAGAAATTTGCACGGAGACTCTTGTAGTTTATTATTATTGCAAAAATATCCTTGCTAGGTCATTTATTTTTATTTATGCTTTTCCATTTTAATTACACAACTCATGTTCTTCATTAATGTTGGGAAAATTATGTTAGATTTTTAATATATTGTTCATGTACACCACACTTTTATTTCGGCATTTAATGTATTTTTCCATTTATTAACAATAGAATAGTAGTCAAATATTTCCTATTTAGATATAAAAATAAAAAAATTAGAAAATCAACTTTTAAAATTCCAAAAAATAAAATATATATTATTATACACCATAACTCTAGACCAAAAATCACAAAAAATATAAAAAACGTTAAAAAATGTATAATGTTAAAAATCCTATAAAAATCAATAGAAATTCTATAAAAATATAAAAATAGTTTTCTATTCTATATTTGTAGTTATATTATATAGCTTATATTAAAAATAGTCTTGGGAATTTTTGAACTTATTATCTATTTTTAATACCCAAACAATACGGTCTATTTATATGAATCGGTGTTTTGTATAGTTAAATACATTAACAATACGTAAAAAATAGAAAAAGTTATATAAAAATTCACAAAATAGAAAAAAATATAAAAATACAAAAACATTGTATTTTGTAAGTTTTGACTATATATATTTATTTAAAATTATAGAACCCTATACAGACTATATATTTTAATAGTTATATACTTATTATTATTAATTATAAATACCTAATATATATTGACAACCTTTCTAAAACAAAAAGTATTGTTCCAGTATATATTTCCAAATTTTAATTTTTATCATATATCATACACATTTTGTCACTATACACATTTTTGTAGGGCATAATGAATTTCCCATATTATTCATTGTTTATATATATATATATATATTGTGGGTCGATTGTTTGTCTGATTGGATTGTTGACATTCTGAGTAGCGAGAGTAGCCGATTTAGTGATTGTCGGATCCGACTTGTCGGACACTGCATGTCCTCTAAGATTGGGCATTAAGAACCCCACTACAATTCTCATCAACAAAATGGCACTATTGTCAGGGAGAAATAGGTAGGATAGGATAGGATATTATACATACAAATTATATTACAAAAAAGTCACTCTCAAAATAAAAATAAAAGCTACACTAAAGTGACTCTGTTATTCTCATCTACTCAATCTTTTCTCTTACTCTCCCTCTCTCTCTCTCTCTTGTTGATCCACAAAGAAGTGATCGACCTCTTATCTGCTTGGTTACTTTGGCCTCCTAAAAGATCATCCTCGTGTAGAGGGCCCTCATAAAAAAGTCAACGAAGAGAAATGATTATAACAGGTAATCATTTATTCAAATAAAAATAGAAAATAAACACAGATATAGAGGAACTTGGATTCATCCACTCGCAGACCCATTTCATCATGTGTCTGTTCACCTGGGGGTCTGCTCAGCTTTTCGTAGTTTTTCTCACCTTCTTTTTCTCTTTACTTCATTTTGTTTCACATGTTTTGAGTTTTTCACTTTCTTTTTCTTTTGATTTTATGTGCTTGAAGCCCCTAAATTTAGTATTTTTATTAGGTAAGCCATGTAAATTTTGATCCATACACCTAAAAGAATTTTGTTCCTATAGAATGTTAGACTTAGTCAAATTAATACATCAATGTCCCGAGTAGAAGTTCCTACTGGGATGATTTTCTCTACACGCATATAGTATAGATTTTATTTTATGCACGGATCATCTTGCATGTAGACTGTCGAAGTCAGTTACGCGTCCCTATATCTAGCATTCACATTCATTTGATTTTTTGTGAGCTCCTTCCCCTGTTTCTTTGACTTAGGAAATAAAAGGAACCATAAAATTTGTTAGATATTATGTTTTTCAATAAGATCAAAAAAAGTGATAACCAATAAAGTTAGGAGTGCTAGTTATACTCGACCCTAAAACCAAACGTAAAGGACAAAAAATATTATTTTGGTGAAAGTAACCTCCTCATTGGCACAGGTACATTCCAGACCAAGTGAGGCACACACATATAAGGATTAGAGCCCCCATCCATGGACTAGTGCCCTAAGTGCTTGGGTTGGATCTTAGACCTTGTTATTGCTGCAAGCATTTACCTCAAGCTTTAGAGAAGTGGTCCATTTTTTTGGAAGGTGTTCTACACCGACTGAAACACAACCACTCTAGGCGACTGCACCTGTGAGCTTGTAAAAATTTGTCTTGACACCTAACTTTAAAATTTAAAAGATAAAAGACCAAACTTTCATGGTCTTCACATTGTTGAGTTGGCAAATTTAGTATTTTAAATTGTGTTTGTTTTTTATGTGTTGATCACTCCGTGCATTTGCACCTTTTTTGTTCATATTTTGACTTGAATATCATTCTCTCCCTGATCTTCTCCTCTTGAATACCGAAATGGATGACTGGAACTACTTTTATCTAGACTTTGCAGATTCTTCTCATTCCACTCCAGTCGGTGTACCTCTATTTTGTCAGGAGGATTATTATCATTATTATTGTATACATATCCACCACACCCACAGTTTTAGTCATCAGATTTTGACTATTATCCACCACCACAGTTTCATTACCTACGATCACCCCACCCGGTACTAAGCTATTGATTCACCTCTCGTGGACAATACTATTGACTATATAACCTAGGTAATAAATCAAATGCAAAAGAGGATAGATATCCTCACAACCTTGAATAGGAACCATAGTGATGCTTCACCTTCTAGAATCATGGTGTCAAAGAGGTTACCCTTGGGAGATCACAGTTGCAAAAAATAAAAAAAATCACAAAATATGAAAAAAATTCAAAAATACAATAATGGGAGACAGTTAGCTACGACAGAGCGTGACGGGAGGGCACTTGTCAAACCACTTTGCCACACAGGCACACACCACTGTTCCCAACCACTCACCCTTGAAGGATGACATTGTACATGTTGATTCTGATCAACTTTGTGTGCATGGTAATTCTGACTTCTTCCCTAGTGAAGAAGAAATAAAAAATCTAAAAAATATTTCCCAACCCTAAAGTGGTAGCGGCTATTCAGGATGTTTATGATGCCCATTTCGAAAGGCCATAAACTTTTGTCTACACATGCACCTAAAAAAGGAAGAGACATCACAGAACTAAGCGTCGCATTCTAACCATGGCTACTGTCCATGCTATCACCCATCATTTACCGAACATGAAAAGGGAAAATGGTACACCCTTCATTAAATATGCTATTTCTGACCATCACTTTGATCACACTCTCCTTGAAAGCAACGCATCAATTAATATAGCACCCTTCTCACTTGTCAAGTCACTCAATATGGGACCTCTCAAGAAAACCAGAATGATTTGTCAATTTGTTGATCAATCAATGAAGAGGCCAAAGGGTATTCTTGAAAAATATTGTCATTCATATCCAGGACATGGAATACATCATTGATTTTGTTGTATTGCCCATGGATCCCTCTACTTCTGTGGAGCGCACTCTGGTCATCCTAGGTCAGCCTTTTATCATTATAGGGAAGGCCGCTATTGATTATGGTATGGATATATGCTTTTGTTCTCATAACAAGAGCATTTTGATGGAGAGGAACACTGCACCCATTGTTATTCACAACCCCACCTCTTATGAGAGTGTACCTATGTCAGTCGACTCAAAGGACTATGACCTAGTTGTAGAGATAAGATATGTTTGTTGTACCATGAATGATACTAAGATCTGAGAATTCCTCTTCACTGGGACAAACTCGGAAAGAAAAGATCTTTGTGTCCCATCTTCTAGTGTATGGTGCTGTGTTGATGAGATCTGTAGCATCTACACCATAGACACCTTACCGCGGAAGGTAGAAAAAGTAGAGACCTCCTAGGTTGGACCTGACCTTACTTCTTCCACTAATGAGTTCATGTCTTTTATATTTTATACCATTGAGGAGATCCACCATGTTGATCATGATCGAGCTTTATCAGATGTTGACCCTGATATAGAATTGTACCTTGTTAGATCCATTCCTTAGAGGTCATGCAAGAAGGAATTATTTATACCTTCTTGATCACTATACATTCATAACCTTGTATATTCTCTTTCATTTCTTTCATTCCATCTTCTGTTTATCTCATCCATCTCGATCCGTGTGTTTGCCTTGCATAGGATGTGCTTTATCCTAAGTATATGGGAGGTGGATGAGTTGAGTGTTCTTCTTTGTTCGGTTTCGGTACTCATGTTGTTGCATATACTTAGGGATCTCTTACCCAAAGTATAGGGGGAGTGATGTGTTAATTCTCTTTTAGTTAATGATCTTCCTTTCTTTTCATTCTTTGATCCCTCGCATGTCTCCTTACTTGTCTATACTTAGGGACGTTTTACCCTATGTATAGGGAGGCACATGCTGAACCGAAGAATTGTCCATCCCCACCCCGATCCTACCCATTTTGTGTGCATTCTGCTATACATAGGATTAGTCGATACTAAGTGTAGAGGGGCAATCGATTACTAAAAGAAAACATCGTCGCAAGGTTCACGATACCTAAGATTCTGATATCCGATGGTGATAGCCATTTCATCAACAGATAAGTGAAGAAGTTGGCCCGAGAATATTGCATTGAACATCGTGTCACATCTCCATACTACCCACAATCCAATTGCTTGGTAGAATGTTCAAATAGGTAGATTAAGACCATTCTTCAGAAGCTTGTGCATCCCAACAAGAAGAACTTGTCACACTTACTCCACTCGGTTCTTTGGGCCTATCAGATATCCTACAAGTCACCGATGGGAATGTCTCCCTACCATCTTGTCTATGGAAAGCCATGTCATTTTCTCACGGAATTAACTCACAAATATTTATGGGAATAAATGTCTACAATTTGGATTCCAAGAAGGCCAGTATGAAAAGAAAGCTTGATCTGAATAGACTCCTTGAATTTCGAGGATATGCATATGACAACATCTTGATGTACAAGGAGAAAGTCAAAAAGTGGCACTCCATGCATATCAATAGAAAGAGTTTCGAACCGGGTTAGAAGGTTTGGTTGCTCAATGCAAAGTTGTAATTATTCTCGGGGAGGCTGAAAAGCAAATGGATAGGGCCTTTTGTAGTGAAACATGTGTGTGACAATGGAAGTATTGTGATATGTGGTTTGTCAATTAATGTAAAACCCTTCGTGATCAACGAACAATTTTTGAAGCCATACCTCGAGCATGATACATTCTTGTCCCTTGTTGATTCAGTATAGGTGTTCTACCAAGAAGAGATACAAGTTGTATCATCAACCACATCTGACGAGGCACACAAAAAATTTTGATTAGTTAATCTTTTTCTTTTCTCCATTTGTTCTTTTTGAATTTCATTCTTTCATTCTTCCCATATGTTCACTTATCCCACTCATCATTGCTATACATAGGATATGCTTCATCCTAAGTATAGGGGGATGAGTGTATATGGGTGTTCATTCTTTGATCCCCTCGCATGTCTCCTCAACTCTTGATAATCTATATATACTTAGGGTTATTTTACCCTAAGTATAAGGGGGAGACAAGATGAGCTGGTGATTTCTTTATTCCCACCCTTGACCATCCCTACTTTCTATATAGTTTGTTATACATAGGATTAAATGATCCTAAGTATAGGGGGACTATTGACTTCTCATTCATTATTATGGAATTGTTGCGGTATATTTTTTATATACTTAGTACGATTCATGTCTTCTTTTTCTCTCCGATCTATGAGGACATATCTTAAGCTAAGTATAGGGGGGTCATATATACATTGTACATACTTTAGCCATAACTTGTACTTACGTATTTTTAATAATATGGCTAATAAAAAAATTGAATACACATCAAAATCTTTGTAATTACGGTTAATAAACCGGTTAAAAATATTTTGCAAAATGTTTGAAAAACGGGTTGCAAAATTATTTGAAAAATCTTTTGAAAACTATTTGAAAAGTATTTTCTAAAATGTTTTCAGACCTTTGTAAAAATATTTTGTTTGTGAAAGCTTCTTTTATTTGTTTGAATAAAATATTTTGAAAATATATTTACAAATGGTTTGGAAAATGGTTGCAAAAATACTTTGAAGAATCTATAGATGTTGTTTTGAAAATCTTTGCAAAATGATTTTTAAAGTTCGTAAATATTTGCAAAAATTATTTGTCAAATTATTTTCAAATCAAAGTTTTCAAAATGTTTGTGAAAATCTTTTCAAAATTATTTTGACGATCGTAGACATACTTGAAGCAAATAAAAGTTCTTTACAAATTATATAGATAAAAACTTTTAAATAACAACTAATTTAATGTTGGTAAGTAACTAGCATAAATTTTTTAAACACTTCTTGTAAATAGCAGAGGAACTCATGTGTAAATATCTTCACATAATTATTTCATCAAACTCTTTTATTTTTCAAAATTCCCTAAAAATTGCAAAACTAAAAACCCATAAAATTTGCAAACACATTTAAAAATTGCATAAAAATTTGTAAAACTTTTCAAAAATCCCATAAAAACTTCAAAACTAGAAAATTGCTTCACAAAAATATTTTCTTGCATTGTACATAACATCTGTAGCTTTCGAAATAATCTAGAAAATGGAACAAGTCAAAATAAAGTCTGAAGATTGAAGCTTGGTATAGATCTTAAGGCACTTAATTTCAGAGGAACCTATTGAGGGATGGAATTGGGGATACTTTAGGTCACCTTTACTTAATTCTTTCGAGTCCATGAGACTATGTTTATAAGTTGATTCAGTGTGTCTAACTATAACCCTTCATATCATCCGTAAGACTCTTGAGACAGTGGCTTGATCAAAGGCTTCACATTTACCACTTAGCTCAACCAAGATGGATTGTTGAAAAATCTTGGAGTCTAAGTCGGGATGATACTAATCCACTTCGTCAAGGGTGTCTCAGGAACCATTCTCAGGGATTATCGAAATTGGTACTCTAACGCACTACTTTTGCTAACAATGATATCTAAAGACTGGAGAGTGGATTGGAGCAATGTTTTGGATGAGGAATGGTCTACTGGGACAACTTTTCCCAAGATCCCAAAAAATGGGCAGACCAAAAGATGCTATATGCACTCACAAACAAGAATGCAGAAGCTATGTAAAGTCAAAGAGAATATCCAAAAGAAGCCTACACCCAAAAAAATTCCACAAAAATTTGAGCTTCAAAAAAGCATGCTTCTTAGTGAAGCTTCACAAGGAAATGAAGACTACACTAGTCCATTCTCACTTCTTTTCCTACTCTTCTAGCTTCTTCCCCCATTCGGTTGTAAAGACCGATAGCACTTGACCTTAGAAAAATAAATCTGTCTCCATGAGGATGAGTTACCATAGAAGAAGACTCTTTTATGGTTCAATGATTTATTTGTGAAGAGCTAAAAAATTCGTACACATGGTTCTATAATTTAAAGGTTGCGAGAGTATGCGACCGAGAGGATGGTTCCAAACTGACTTCGAATAGAAATGGATGGTACGATTAAGGACCTAAGGGTTATTGTGTCAAACTTCCTAACCTCAATGTGGTTCCGAACACACAAATAATCCAAAGATCTTCTCTAGGCTCCAAATTTTGACTATATTGACAAGTTTAAAAGTTGAAAATTATTCCAAGTTATCTCTTCTTCTTTGCTTATTTTTTCTACACTTATAGGCATAAGTGTTTGCTAGGGACTAGTAAAGGCAAGTATAGGGGTGATGAATCCTCACTTCATCACTTTTATTCTTTCATTTTGGCCTTAAATCCCTAGCTAAAGATATGTATATATCATTAATTTGAGAAAATAAATACTTCAAAATTCACTCAAAATACTATATAAATTATTATAAATAATGTATTAAATTCCTAAATAAAAGAATAAAGGAAAGAAAAGGAAAAAAATGAAATGTCGAAGACACTATGTGACTCCAAACCTCCAGACCTGATCATCATGACGGTTTGATCGACGAGAAATAAAGTAGGGGGAGATAGACAGAGGAACTTCACAAAAAATACAAAGAAAATCCTAATTTATCTTTACCAATTATAATATTTGGTACCCATTTTACTTTATTATTTTTATACCTAAAATAATACAATCCTTAACATAAATATTGTACATAAAAATACAAAGAAAAATACAAATTTATTTCACTAAAAAATAATGCACATTGTGCTCGGGACACACAAAATAAAAAGCCGTAAAGAAAAATTTGCAGACATATGTCTTCTCCATACATATTCAAAATTGACTGAACTCACATTTATTGATTACATTCAATTTGGGTTAAGATGCGAAAGTTAGGTTTAGGGCCCTCATTGTGCATCATAATGTTGAAGATGATTTTTCATAATCAAATATATCTATAGCGAAGACATAATCACTGTGGCGACCCACAAGAAACCCTACTAAAGGTAACAATTAACCCACAGTAGATATAGCAAAAATAAGCAAAATAAATATGGAGTTAAAATTTATTATAACTCTACATATGTGTATATATGTGTAAATAAGTGTAGAGTGTCGAATACAGTGAGCAAACGTGATGAACAGGAAATTAAATCCAAAATTTGTCCTTCTTCTTGTCTTTTTATTTTCCTTCAGAGCAAATTGTAATTATATATACTTTTTTATTTTTATTTATATATTTTTTCTATTTTTAAAATAGAAAAAGTATCGAATTTATTAAAATCAATTGTAATATATAATATATAATATAAAAACTAGAGACATAAATAATTATTTGTGGGATTTTTGGTGATTTTTATATTTTTACAATGTATTTTGTAACTTTTTAATATTTATTCTATTCTATTTTTAGTGTTTTGTGGCCTGAAGTTGTAAAATACAATAATACACCAAATATAATTTTTTGGAATTTTTTAAAAAGGTTCTATATTTTTATGGGTTTTTACTACAAACAAGGACTTTCCGTGCTATTTTTTATTTTTAATAAACACGTAAAATACTTCAATGCAAATATAAAAATATGGCACGAATGAATATTCTAGTAGCACTTAACCCTATTTTTTCATGATTTTTGGGGAATGGATGGTATTTTTAATAAATAGAAAACAATCACAAAAATTAATGAACTAACAAGGGTATTTTTGCAATTGAAAATAAGGAAAAGGTTGAATATGTAAATAATCCAAAACATTACAACTGATGTTAAACGATTAAATAATAAATCAAAGATACAAAACCCACTACAAAATCACCAACTTATGTGAGACAACTCATAAGGTGACATGGAACAGACCCGATAGTAATATGAAAGAAGCATGGGGGTCTCCATGACATTTTCAAAAAAATATAAACATTCAAAATAAATTACAAGAATAAATAAAAATGATAAAAAGTAAAGGATATGTTCTGCAAATTACCACCTAAGTCACGGGGGCGAAGGACTTTAATCGTCACAATAATCCATGTCTCAGCCTCCCCACGCACGATGACAGTTCATTGATCGGAGACCAAGATTAGATCTTGGATCTCATCTGACGGCTGAACTGGGCCTCGATCTAAGAACTGGCTTCAAAATTGGAGATGGAGCTCAATCCAATGGCTACTGATTTGCACAAAGAACAGGGAAGAAGGTCACCTCCTCCGAGCTTCGATTCCTCGATTCTTCCTCCTCCGAGCTCCACAAATGCTGCAAGGCTGCTTGATAGCTCCCTGAAGGTGTTCCGCAATTGGAGAAGTCCTCAAATGGGTTCGAGGCTCATCGATGGAGCTGTGGAACTTGAATGTCCTTGGAGATGCTCCTAGAGTGTCCTTAGCCAACAGATGGGTTCTTCGAGTCCTGCAAAAATGTGAAAAAAACATACCATAATGAAGGAAAAGTATCTTAGCTTTTATTGGAGTGGGTTTAAGGCAAAAATGGGGTGAAATGATGTGCTCTGATGAGATTGTGGCGTAGGGAGCACAGATTCTTCAATCTAGCAAACTACGGGGAGACGATTCTATGCTACTAGGGCCGATTAAAAGGGAAACTAAATATGCATAACAAAAAAATACAACTAAAAACTACTTAAAATGAAAGAAAAAGTAACCTAAAGTGACGAAAAGTCGTGAGTGAACCTCACGGTAGCGGACCATCGGAGATGGTGGGAATCGTCCCTACACCACCTCCAGGATCCAACCAATGCTGGGTGAACTCCCAGTCATGGAGCTCAAGCCTTGGAGCACAAAAGGAGGAGAAGAAAAGGAAACAGGGGATTCAAAAATCCGAGTGAGGATGGGTAGGTTTTGTACGGGAGAAGATTGGAGGGGAAAGATCAAGGCGACGTGACCGATGCAGTGATGCATTCCTTGAGGAGGCAAGCTGGCGTGATAGAGCAATGAATGGGGAGAAAAAGTCAAGACGAAATCAACCCAAAAGGATTAAAGAATACTTGGGGGAAATTGAAGAAGGCAAGGTAAGAGGCTAGTCCGATAGCCCTAGGTTGCGTGTCAGAGGAGTTGACCAGAGTTAAATGTTGACTTAATCTCGTTGGTCCACATGGACCAATAACAAAAAAGCCGGCCTGGAAATAATGGTAAAATCATTAATAAATGGTAAATGAATTAACTAAATTTTAGTTATAAAATAAAAAATTGTTTATTAATTTCTGTAGTATTTTATTATGATTTTTTATTTTTATGATTTAATTTATTACATGTTACTTTTTAAGGTTCATTTATAGGTATATTTACCTATATTTGGTATATTGTTTTTTTTATTTTGTATTTTGTATTTTGTATTTTATTATTTTATATACATAATTTATATATTTATAATTATTTTAATATATATATATATTTATTTATTTATTTATTTTATTTTATTTTTCCGATATAATATGTATATTTAATAAGAGTTTAATGGGGTCGCCCCCTTGGGGCAGCCAACATGGCTGCCCCCGCGTCGTTTTCGACATTTTTTTATTTTGTTTTTGAAAAATATCGCCATTTATATTCATCCCTATATCCCTCCTATATGCCATTCGAATTTCGTCAGAAACAGAGACTCCTACGGCCTCCATCGAGACAATCATTTTTTAACGGTAACAGGATTTTTTAAATCTACACCATCTCGATGGAGGCCGTAGGAGTCTCTGTTTCTAACGAAATTCGAATGGCATATAGGAGGGATATAGGGATGAATATACATGGCGATATTTTTCAAAAAAAATAAAAAAACGCCGAAAACAGCGCGGGGGCAACCCCATTTTTCTCATTTAATAAATATGTATACTTATTATACTAGTATAAGTATAGTAATTCATCTATAGATTTTTCTATTTTTTATTGTATTTTTGTAATTTTATTTTATTTTTAAATTTTTAATAGAATACAGATAATATTTCTGTATTCTATTATGCATGTATTATGCTAACACGATATCCTCTTTCTCATTTTCTCTCTACTTTCATTATCTTTCTTCTCCCACCATTTTACCATTATTTTTCTATAACCTTTCTAATTTTGAGAACCTTCCAACTCCCGAAGCACTGGAACCGACGGTTGGGGGGGTCGGTAGGCTGCGACCTAAGGTACGACGACCCGTTGGAGGCTGTCGGCGGCTGGGGAGAGGGGCTGCCGACGGCTAGGCGGCATGCTGGGGGATGGGGCGTGTAGGGTTAGGGTTGGTGGGATATGTGTACCTCGGTCTAGAACCGTTGCTCCGATACCATGTTAGGAGAAAAGAGTAGCTCATTCATGAAGAGATCCTAGGGCTCTCTTATATAGGAGAAAAGCACTGGGATAATTACATAAGAGGTACATCAAGAAAATAAAAATAAGAAATGAATGTAAAGAGATACAAATATCTCAACACATAGAAATACTCATTAACTACGACAATGGCAACGACTAAGGAAGCGATAGAAGCCATGGCTTCCTTTTCGGCTTCAAACTTTAGCGGCTCTTGTCTATAGGCCTTGGCATCATCCGTGGTTGTGGTGTAGGTGGCATTCCAATGGGTATAAAAATATAAAATAAAAGAATAATTCCCCCTTTTTATGTACATGTATATTGTACAAAAGAGGTCCAAAACCAAACTTTTGCATCTTGACTCTAAATAGAATGAAAACACCTTCATTAAATAGATAATTAAAAGTTAGATCCATTTAAAGGTGGTTTTCGAATATATTGAGTTCATATGGAGAAGATATGTGTATGGGAAGTTTGGGTTTTGGAATTTTATTTTAAGTATGAAAATATATTCTGTGTATTATTTTTGTGTGAAATAAATTTTACATTTTTTATGTGTTTATATATATAACTTTCATGTACAAAGTTTATTGATTTGAGGTATAAATAATATAAAATAAAATAGGTTCTGAAAATGCATTATTGAAGGATAGAAATGGGATTTTTATTGAGTTTTGACCCATATCTCCCCCAACTTTATTCCTTGTAGACCAAATCAATTCTTGACTTGGTCTCAGGGTTTAGGGTTAGAAAATAACTTTGACATTTTATTTCCTCTTCTTTTCTTTATTCTTTTTATTTGGCTTTAAACAATGTAATGTATACATTATTTATACAATAAATAATGAATGTTAATTTATGTAAAATAATGATATTTACATGCATTTAGCTAGGTTTTAAAGGCCAAAATAAAAGAATAAAGGTGATGAAATGGAGATTCATTGCCACCATATACTTTCCTTTAATAGTCCCAAGCAAACAATTATGCAATAAGTTTATAAAATAAAGAAACGAAAAGGAAAGAAATTGGATTGATTTTAACTTTCAAACTTGTCTTCATAAAAATCAAAGTTTGGATTTTAAGTACGACCTTTGGATGTTAGGTATGATCTGAGCCTTGAAACAGATTTGAAACACATCAACCTTTGAGAATCACAAAACCCTGCTCAAGTTTCCTCAATCCCCATGTCAAAATAAGTCAACTCGTACGCAAATCATTATGACTATGAATCTATCTTGGACAGTGTGTGATATGTAGCTCTCCTGGGCCGAAGCAATAAAAGACAGTCTTCTCCAACATGGTGACACTAATTACCCAATCCAAAAACTCTTTCCTTGAGAAGCGAGATATTCCCTTCTAAGTTCAAGTGCAACCAACTTGAGAAGAGGTGGAGAGAAGAATGGACGATAGCCAGTGTAGCTACCTATCCTAGGATGCTTGACTGATGTAGCCAAGTCATTCGACTACAGAATCACATCCATATGACTTTGAAGCTCAAACTTATTTATTTGACTATACATCTATATACATACTCTGACAGATATTTTATTTTCAATCAGGCCTGTCCACTTTTTTAGAGTTTTTGATTTTGTATTTTTTGAATATTAAATACAACATCATTTACATATGGATTTTCCCTCTTGATCCACTAGACTATCCCTCTTATGAAGCTTTATTGCAACCCACAATTCTGTCTTTAGAGCTCTTAGCTATTGGATGGAGTTGGGGTACAATGGACACAAATCTGTGACTTCTAATGTTTCCATTGGTTTATTTCATGCCAGCAAATCCAACCCTATACCACTTAAATTGAGGTGAGAAAAGTGTAAGGTGCAGGTGTGCAAGATAGGTCATTATCAACAAGAGTCGTGCATGTGCTCTGAAATACTCTACTTAGGAAGTCAAGATGACATTGAACCAAGTCTTATGATCTCAAAGAATTAAGTCTAGAAGACTTGAAGCATCTCGATTCTTATTCCTATAAGGTTCCTGTGATTAAGTAGATTTAAGGTCAACCAAGTTCTAATATTTAGATTTTATTTAGACTTGTTCAATTTTCAATACCAATTCGAAAAATGCAAATGCTATGCACAATGTAGGAAATATTTTTTTGATGCAATTTTATTTCTTTGAACTTTTTATGGATTTTTCAAAAGTTTTTGCAATTTTTTTGCA
Source organism: Ottelia alismoides (assembly GCA_037367405.1). NCBI lineage: Eukaryota > Viridiplantae > Streptophyta > Magnoliopsida > Alismatales > Hydrocharitaceae > Ottelia > Ottelia alismoides. The sequence continues at coordinate 46,212 of JAZKJV010004381.1, read as the reverse complement.
ATTTTTGAAAAGTTTTTGCAAATATTTTAGGGATTTTAAATATTGCAAAATTTTAGGGGTTTTTCAAAACAAAAAGTTTGTTGGAAGAAGAAATAGGTACATATATTTACATGGGAGTGCTTTTTATGATTTACCGGAATTGGGAATTAGGAATTTACATGATTGTATATACAAGTTCGTAAAGATTCTTTCTTTGATCGAATCATGTACATAGTTCTCAAAATAATTTAAAAAGATTTTTGCAAACATTTTGAAAACTTTCTTTTGCAAACTAATTTGACAAATAATTTTTACAAACATTTAAAAAGTTTAAAAATCATTTTGTAGAGATTTTTCAAACAGTATATATAGATTTTTCAAAAAAATTTAACTATTTTCCAAACATTTGAAAATAGATTTTCAAAACATTTTATTTCACACAAAGAAAAGATTTTTTACAAACAAAACATTTTTTCAAAGGTTGAAAAAATTTTAAAAAATATTTTCCAAACAATTCTCAAAATAATTTTCAAAAATATTTTCAAACCATTTTTCAAAAAATTTGCAAAATATTTTTAACCTATTTATTAATCTGTTTGTACAAAGAATTTTTATGTGTAGGTATATGCTTGACAGTTAATTGATTGTATTTTAACCATGCTCATTGAAAATACATAAATACACATTATGGCTATATACAGAGTATATACGACCCCCCTATACTTAGCTTGAGTTATGTCCTCATAGATCAGAGAGAGAAAAGAAGACATAACTCGTAGTGAGTATAGAAAAGCCTATACTACAATGTTCGAATAAAGAATTAAAGAAGAAAGAAATGAATGAATGAGAAGTCGATCGAAGTCGACTGCTCCCCTATACTTAGGATGAAATAATCCTAAGTATAACAGACTATATCTACATGCAGGGAGGGTCGAGGATGGGAATAAACAAATCACAACTAAGTCTATCTCCCCTTATACTAAAGGTAAGATATCTAAGTATAGATAGAAAATCAAAAAGAGAGGAGACAATGAAGGGGATTAATAAAAAGAAAAGAAAAATCTGTGAGTAGACTATACCCACCATTCCCCCTATACTTAGGGTAAAAGATCCCTAAGTATAAGCAACTACATAAGTTATGAAACAAAACGAAGAAAGAACACAACTCATCCACCTCCCCTATACTTAAGGCAAAATATATTCTAAGAAAGGCAAAACACATGGAATGAGGTGGATGAGAAAAAAACATTAGATGGAAGGAGATAAAATGAAAGCGGATATACAAAGAGATGGATATACAAAGATCAAGAAGGTAGAATGCGGGCCTTCTTCTGTGACCGCTGAGGAATGGATCTAACAAGGTGCAGGTCGATATCGGGGTCATCAGTAGATGCAAACCAATCAAGATCGACCTGATAAAGGTCCTCGGCAATCTCAGAAGTGAAAGGCATGAACTGGTCAGTGGAAGTAGTGTCGTCAGGTTTGGCTTGATAAGTCTCCGCTACGTCAGAACTGAAAGGCTCAAATTCCTTGATGAAAGTAGTAAGGTCAAATGCAACATGTCTAACCTCTACTAAGTTTTCTCTTCGCTCTAAGGTGTATATAGTTAAATACAACTGATGTCATCAATGCATCGCCACTCACCAAAAGGGGGAACTCCAAGGTATATGCTTTCCGAGTCTTCCTCACTAAAGATGAATTCTTGAGTCTCAGCATCATCCATCATAAAGAAAACCTCTATGATATCAACATCAAGGTCATAGGACCCAGGGTTTGCTAGCACGGGTACAATCTCATCAGAAGTAGGTCTCTGGTCGGCAATTTGTGCAGTGATTAAGACAACGCTCTCATCAGAAGAACGAAAGTGAATCCCTCCAGGTCCATAATTAATAACGAATCTCGCAGAGGCAAGAAAAGGTTGTCCCAGGATGATTACAGGATTCTCCACAAGGGTGGAGGTCTCCATGGGCACTACAACAAAGTCAACAGTGAGGCTCATGCTCTGAATCTGAATGACATCATTTTTTAAAATACCCTTTGACATCTTTATTGATTCATCAGCAGATTGGCAAATCATCATGGTCTTCTTAAGAGGCCCTAGATGAAGAGAATATACCAATGAGAAGGTTATAATATTGACCAAAGAACCACCATCAAGGAGAGTGTGATCACATGAATAGTCAGAAATTGTGCATCTTACAAGAGGTGTAACAGTATTTCCTTTCCTAGTGTGTGGGCAGTGAGTGACGGCGTGGGCAATTCCCCTGGTCAAAATGTGTCGCTCAGATCTGCATCATTGCTTTCTCTTTTTGGGAGAGGACACAAATAATTAGGTCATGTCTTGGCGAAAGTAGAGCTTCAATAACTACCACCACTTCTGGTTCAGACAACATTTTTTAACATTTTGGATCTCCTCCATAAAAGGGAGGAGATCAGAATCATTATCTATACAAGGGTGACTAAGAGCAGTCTGTACAGTGTCATCTCTGAGGTCAAAGGTGGTAAGTGGAGAGTATGTGAGTGTGAGTATAGGTTCTAGCATGGGTGCCCTCTCCTCGCAAGCTGACTCTACTAGGTGTCTCTTGAAATCTTTTTATATTTTTATGGTTTTCTCATTTTTTTTGTATTTTGGACAATTGTAAGCTCTCATGGGTGTCCTCAAATGAATACATATCATCAGACAGTGAAGCAACATTGTGGCTCTTATTTATACTAGTGAGGTTATCAGTCCTCTCCTTCATGTGCTCCATCATCTAGGTCAAATGCTCAAGAGTGCTCTTCATGAGAGGTGACTCCCGCAATTCAATATCGGGTAAGGGAGATGGTGGGAAATGTGAGGGCAGTGGTGGTTAAAACTCAAAAATCCAATAGGCGGATTTGTACAAAAAGAAGAATCAAGAGCAAAGTCCTCCTAGAAAAATAGAGGTGGACTGGCTGGAGAGTACGAGGGATCCACGAAGTCTATATAAAAATAATTCTAATCAGCCAACTCCAAAACAAAAGAAATATATCGAGAGAGCATGATAGTCAAATCAAGATATGTGAGAAAAAGGTGCAAATGCACAAAGAAGATTGAGTATACAAACAAACACAAATAAATATACACAAAACAAACCCCTCAATTCACAAACTCAACACAGTGATGATCGTGAAAGTTCGGTCTTTTTATCTTTTCAAATTTAGAGTTAGGTGAATTTCACAAAAAGTTGTACACTTACGTAGGTAGGCCTGGGTTTGGTGAACTAATCCTCAGTGTGTACGTATCAAAATAAAATGCAGATATAATGAGGGGGTTACTCTCCCCAAGACAGATTTTTCTTTTTAATTTTAGGGTTGAGTAATGTTAAAATTCCTAATTTTATTAGCTATCACTTTTTTTGTATTTTTAATAAAATTGCACAAACCTAACGAGGAATCAATTACTTTAGGATCCTATGTTGTCAAAAATCAGAGGGAAAGAGTCAGAAAAAAAATGTCAGCCGAAAACAATGATGAACACTAAGTAGAAATGCTCACCTTGCCTTCAGCTCTCTTCATGCAAGGACGCTAAACAGAATTGAACCTACACTATATGCAATGCAATCGATGAAATTGCCTAAGAACAATAACTACTATTAGCGTGAAGAACACATGCTAAAAACCTAGAAAGGACCCAAAGGTTTGATCTTGGAGGCTCCTCGGTTCCCACCACAGTGGGTCTTGAAAGCGCTATATGGAGGCCTCTCACGGCATGCAATTCCAAGTCTAAGTGAGAAGCAGATTATATTTGACTAAGTCCAAAAGCGAGCTATAGGTACATGCAAATTAATTAGGGCTTTGGACCTATTCTATAGACAAGCAATATCATTCCAAGGCTCAATCACACAAAACAAATAAAAATAAAATTGAAACCAAAGAAAAAGAAAAGTGATGAAAACACGATAAAAACCGACGAGGCTCCGAAGTGAACAATTACTCAGGCAGTGGACCTCGTGAAGTAGCAGTGTCTTAGAGAGTCCAATATATTACAACTATATATGTCTCTCGCTCTCTCACATCTCAAGTTACTAAAAATAAAAAGACAAAGTGGAATGCTCTTCAAAATTTATTACATCTGCCCTTTCTGCTGTCTCCTGCCAGCTAAGTTAGAAAGTTGGCTTCGCCTCACTAGGGTGCACAGGTGCTCCTAAGAAATCATCCCTCACGTAGAGATCCATCACAACAAGATCAAACAAAGAAAGAGGTCAGAATAGTCTAAAATAATATCAAATAAAAATGACAAATACATAAAGAGATAAATAGGTAAAAGAGAAAAATAAGGAAATGCAATCTATGTGATGTTTCCTCCTGCAATGACACCATTTGCTGAAGAGGATTTTTCACAGGTTAAATATGCCCTTACATGGCAAAGACACAACTGTTATGGCGTCCCACAAGAAACCCAACTTCAGACAACAATTAACCCACAATACATATATCAATGGAAAGCAAAAGAATTGTGTAGTTAAAAGTTATTATAAATCTAAATATTTGTGTATAGGTATAAGTATGTGTAGAATGTCGAACATAGGGAGCAAACATGGCAGATCAGGAAATTGAATCCAAAAATTATCCTTCTTCTTGTTTTTTTATTTTCTTTTTGGGTGGATTTTAGTTTTATATTTTTTATGGATTTTAATGTATATTTTTTTTATTGTTTTTAATTTTATATTTTTTACTTTCTTATTTTTAATTTCCTTTTTATTTTTAATGTTATCATATAGAAAGATATATAACTATATATACAATAAAGGGTAATATATTTATAAGTACAACTAAAAATAACAAAAAGTGCAGAATAAAATATTTTTGTAGTTTATATAATTTTTTTCTGCCTTTGTGATTTTTAGATAATTTTGCTATTTTATATATTTTTAATGTCCAAAATATACCAAAACATGTATTAAATAAATAGAGCAAATTGATTTGAAAGTTAAAAATAGCTAAAAGTGTCAACATTTCTCCAAATCAATTTTACTCTACAGTAAATAATATAAATAAAACTTAAAGATCGAAATAAATATTTTGGGGATTTTTGTTGATTTTTTATTTTTTTATAAAGGATTTTGGATCTTTTAATTTTTAGTCGTTTTCTTTTCCTATTCTTAGTGTTTTTTGGCCTAAAGTTGTGAAATACAATAACACATAAAACATAACTTTTGTATTTTTTTCAAAACGATTTTACTATTTTTATGGGTTTTTATAGCAAATAGGGACTTTTTGTGTTATTTTTTTTAATATAAGGAAAATTCCTAAATGCAAATATAAATATATGGCGTGAATTAATATGCTAGAAGACACTCAACCCATTTTCCTATGATTTTTGGGGCACAAATAATATTTCTAATAAATAGAAAATTATCACAAATATTGATGAACTGGCAAGGGTATTTTTGCAATTAAAAATAAGGTCACGGTTGAATATGAAAATAACCCATAACATTATACTTAAAGTTAAAATTTTAAATACTAAATCGAAATTACAAAACCCATAGGGGTTAATGTGCAAAATCACCACCTCATGTGGCACAACATGTGAGGTGATGTTGCACAAACCCACTAGTAATATGAAAAAATAATAGGGGGTTTCTTGCACTTTTTACAAAAATAATAAACATTCAAAATAAATTATAGGCTTAAATAAAAATGATAAAAAAGTCAAGGGATATGTTCTGCAAATTACCCACAAGGCATGGGTGGACGGCGCTGATCGTCTCACTAATCCACATGTCATCCTCCCCATGCACGATGAGGTTTGTTGATCGAAGGCCAAGATTAGATCGTGGATCTGATCTGAAAGCTGAATTGGGCCTTGATCCAACAACTGGCTTCAAAATTGGAGATGGAGTTCGATTCCTCGATTCTTCCTCCTCCGAGATCCACAGATGCTGCAAGGCTGCTTGATAGCTCCCTAGAGGTGTTCCACAACTGGAGAAGTCCTCAAATGGGTCTAGGGATCATTGATGAGCCCTGGAGCTTGGATGTCCCTAGAGACACTCCTAGAGACACTCCTGGATTGTCCTTAGTCCGCAGATGGGCTCTTCAGGTCCTGCAAAAACGTGAAAAAGCACACCATAATGAAGGCGAAGGAGCTTGGCTTTTATTGGAGTGGGTTTTAGGCGAAATGGGCGAAATGATTTGCTCCAGTGAGATGGAGGTTGAGGGATCAAGGATTCTTCAATCCAAAAGGAGTTGAAGGTGGTTGGGTGGCCAATGATGCAAAGAAGAAGTTAGGGAAGTGGAATGAGGTGGTCCAACGAGTCAAAATTCTGTCAAAGCATAGAGGAAAGCTTGTCAGAGAAGAGCTCTAGCGAACTATAAGGTGGTGATTCTACGCTAGGGACCATTAAAAGCGAAACTAAAGATACAAAACAAAAACTACAACTAAAAACTACTTAAAATGAAAGAAAAATTAACCTCAAGCAATGGGAAGTCGCTAGATAAACCTCACAGTGGCGGACCGTCGGAGATGTGGAAATCACCCCTACACCGCCTTCTCGATCTAACCAAATTATGGGCGAACTCCCTGTCATGGAACTCAAGCCCTAGGGACAAAGGAGGAGAAGAAATGGAGACAAGGAGATTCCAAAATTTGAGTATGGAGGAGGGGTACATTTTGTACAGACGAAGACTGGAGGGGAAATATCGAGGTGACATGATCGATGGAGTGATGCATTCCTCGAGGAGTCAAGATGGCATGATATAGCAATGAACGAGGAGAAAAAGTTGAGAAGAAATCAACCCAAAAGGATGAAAGAATTCTTGAGGGGAAATCGAAGAAGGCAAGGTCAAAGGATGGTCTGACAACCATAGGTAGCACGTCAAAGGAGTCGGCTGGAGTCAACTGGCGACTCAATCTGGTTGGTCAATGTGGACCAATCAGAAAAAAACTGACCCGAAAATAATTGTAAAATCATTAATAAATAATAAATGAATCAATGAGATATAAGTTATAATTTTTTTATTAATTTCTATAGTATTCTATTATGATTTTTATGTATTTTTATGACTTAATTTATTATATGTTACTTTTTAAGGGTTCATTTATAGGTATATTTACCTACTTTTGGTATACTTTATTTTGTATTTTATATTTTATTGTTTTATTACATCATTTCTATATTTATAACTTATTTTAGTAACATAAATATATTTTTATTTTATTTTTTATGTAATATGCATACTTAAATAAATATGTACGCTTATTATATAAGTATAAATATAATATATTCATCTATAGATTTTTGTATTTATTTTAATTTATTTTTATGGTTTTAATTTATTTTCATATTTTTAATAGAATATAAATAATATATACAAAAGTATAAAAATATAACATAAATAAAAAATAATAGTTCCCCCTTTTATTTATATACAAGTATATTGTACAATAGGGGTCCAAAATCTAACATTTGCATCTTACTCCAAATTTAATGAAATCACCTTCATTAAAAAGCTAATTAAAAGTTATTATATACAATTAAAGTTGGTTTTGGTACGTTTTGAGTTCATATGGAGAAGATATGAGTCTAGCAAGTTTGGATTTTGGAATTAATTTTGAGTGTGTACTCTATATATTATTTTTGCATGAAATCAATTATGTATTTTTCTATGTATTTATATATACAAATTTCATGTGCAAAGTTTATTAATTGAGGTATAAATAATAGAAAATAAAATGTGTTCCAAAAAAGCATTATTGAAGGCAAGAAATTAGGGTTTTTATTGAGTTTTCACCATTATCTCCCCATACTTTATTACTTGTCAACTAGATCAATTCTTGACTTAGTCTCGGGGTCTAGGGTCATAAAATACCTTTGGAATATTATTTCTTTTTCTTTATTCTTCTTATTTTGGGTTTAAACAATGTATTTTTTTACACTATTATACTATAAATGATTAATGTTAATTTATGCAAAATAATGATATTTATATGCATTTATCTAGGTTTTAATTGCCAAATTGAAAGAATAAAGGTATTGAAATGGGGGTTCATCACATCTTTTATGTTATATTCGATATATTTATTCTATATATTTTCCAAATTCTTTTGTTTTTATAAATTTGTAAATATTATAAAACACATGTAAATAATTTAAATAAATAAAATCGTCAAAATTTTAATAAAAGAAATAAATTATTTCAAAACATAGATGAAGTATACACACACACACATATATACGCCTATATAATACCTAATAATTAATTAAGTATGTAAACAAACTCAGAAAAATAGTGTAAAAATATGTAATTAAATAAAATACAATAATATAAAATACTTATTTATAATAATAAAATAGAAAACACAAACTAAAATTAAAATATAGGAAATACATGTATATTTACTTATATATGATTGTAAATAATAACATGTTAAAAATGAATTTGTAAAAATAAATAAAAATTTGCATTAAATAAAAATTATAATTAATTTTTATTTTTATCCAAATATTAATTTATTAATTTATTATTTTTAAATGATTTTATAACTAATTTCAGGATCTCTTTTTCCTGGTTGGTCCATGTAGACGGACCAGGATCCTTCATTTATTGACTGTTGATCAACTGTACAACCCTCTTGGGTCATCCTGTCAGAACCTCATGCATGCCCTTCTTCTCCTCATTTCCACGCCATCTACCTCACCTCTCTCGTTTCAAGTTCACCAACCCTCTACAGCTCGCACATCCAACACCTTTGCCCATCACTGAATCTTCACCTACCTCCTCACCCTGTCACACCACCATGCCTCGAAAAACACCGATCTCCTTCTTATAATCTGCCCATAATAACTTTTTTAACTTTGATCCCTTTTATTCGACTCTTATCCCCTCATACCACCATAATGGACATCTACCTGGTGATAGGAGGTAGAATCGAGGCCCTGCGGTGAGGAGGAGGCATGGAGAAGGAGATCCAACCATCTTCGACCAACCACCATCGGAGGTTCTGCTTCTTCGACCACCGACCGAATTGAGGCCATCTTTACCGCATTTTTAGGTATATTTAGGTCCTAGTATTCATTTATTTCCTTTAGTTTATCATTTTAGGTCTTAAATTAGGAGGATTTGTAAATCCCTAATTTGACCTGGAGCTCGAGCTCCAGGTCAAACACTCTGTTTCCGACAGTTGATCATATCTCCTTTTTATCCCATTCCGCTTCCCTTCATGTTCTATGTCTTTTCCCCCAACTATACAACCTACATTTATTATGGATTTGGGACTCAAGCTTCCTACATCACTGTTCGCTTGAAGGTCTTCGCCATCCGCCCATTTCGTTGCCTTCAGCTTCGTCCAACCGCAAAGGAGAAGCCCTTAAGCCAAGGGGATGTTTTGGTGTAGGTTACACGCTTCAAGGAATCCACTAACGCAGATAGGAGCACCTGGAACACCTCCAGGCTACTCTCAAATAATGGGGGTCCCAGACCATTCTCGAGGCCATTTGGGCCTCATCGGAGCAGACCATCACGTGCAGAGGACCTCCAGGAGCATGTAGCCACCGTCGGAGTGAGGAACCACCGTCAGAGCACGTAGAATGAGGGAATAAAAGCTCACCAGAGGTGAGTTCTTTAGTTGTTCTCCGTGACCTCATGCTTTTCGTTGGATCAAGAACACGACCCAGATCTAATTTGGCTTGTCCGTTCTTTTCGAAGCTGTACGAGTCATCGAGCATTGAATCAGACACATGGCACATAAGGAACGACCTGATGAACGGGAGTTAAGTGGGGGTAAATTGCACATACCCCTCTACTTTTTGTATTTATTAAATAGTATTATTAATAAATGTGAAAAATTTGCAACCAAGCCCTTATATCTAGAAGAATGTAAGTTAGTCCATTGCCATCTCAACTCATGTAGCACCCACGTGAGGTAGGAATATATCACTTATACCCCTTTAGGTTTTGTAATAGCAACTTAGTATATAAAATCAAACTTCACTTGACAAGTTTTATGTATTTTGTATGTTACACCTCATATTTGTTCTATATTGCAAAAATACCCCTGTTAGCTTGTATTAATTTTATTTTATTTTTCTATTTTCTATAAATAGTTGTCGTGCTCCAAAAATCATGCAAAAATAAGGACAAATGCCTGATTAAATGCCCATCCATGCTATATATTTTTTAGCATTTTTCTTGCAGTTTTCATTTATTAAAAATTAAAAAAGCCATTTTATTACCTATTTAACTTAAAATTATAAAAAGTATAAAACTTAGTTTAAAATTTAAAAAGTATCAATTATTTATTTATTATATTTTATCACTGCAAACCAAAAATCACAAAAATATCAAAATAAATAAAAATCATAAACCCATGCTAACCCTAAAAAATTATAAAATACTTTAAAAAATACCAAAAATTACTTACCATCCTATATTTTAATATATATTTAATACTACACATTTAAGAGTTTTTTGATCTAATATTTTTAAATCTTGAAGTAATTTGACCTATTAATTATGTCCCTGATTTTGCATATTTTGGACTTTAAAAAATAACTAAAAATTTTAAAAATCCCTGAAATTTCACAAAAATAGAAGACTATTTAAAAAATACAAAAATATTTTTATAGCTTATAAATATATATATATATATATTTATAAATATCTAATATTGGTATTAAATATTATAAATACATAAATATATTTTAAAAATCATTTACAAAAATAAAAATTGTTCTTATTTATATTTTCTGATTTTTCAATATATATAATATAATATATATCACTTATATTATAAATATTACATATGCATATATTCATATATACCTATTATTTATATTTAAAAGGACAAGAAATTAAAAATAAGGAAATATAAAAATAAAATAAATTTTATAAAATTAAAAATTGGAAAAAATATTAATTAAAAATATAAATGAAAATTTAACAAAAAATTAAAAACCCACAAACACTAAGTAAATATTATGCATCTTAATATATACAATTATACATTATTATTTAGAAATAAATAATAACGCCTGCTACACCCATTTGTTCCCTTCTATTCGATAACCTACCCGTACTCGTCCACTATACACTTCTATTTGTAGAGTTTATAATAAATTTTGATACACTCAATTTCATTTCTCAATTATTTATTATGGGTTAATTATTTAATTTATCAAGAGGGTTCGCGTCGGTCGCCTCAGCGATTGTGGTCCCGCCTTGTGACCGCTCTGCTAGGTCATCTTTGGTATTTTAGGAGGCTGCAAAATGGCAACAAGAAGGTGAGGATCCTCTCAGCAGAGCCCTAGCTGGTTGAAGAGCCAAGAAATGACGATCAAAACTTACTAGAGGTCAGTTCTTCATCAGTTCTTCCTAACTCTCTATCGACTGCCCAATCAAGAAAAAAGCACTGAGGGCTACACCTGTCGTAAAATCCAACCCACGATTGACCTTTAGATCTCTGCTAAGATCTAATCTAAACTGCTAGACATGAAATGTTACAGAGTGCGGTGGACCACTGGATGCACCTCAAGTGCGCCACGTGGGGCATGCTGTGCCATCCTTCAACGCCTCTTTAGGGGTATTTTGCATATTCAACCCTTACTTTTTTAGTATTTAGAATTTTATATTTAAATCATTGATCTACGTGAAACAAATATGTAATGCTTGCACCTAGACCCTTAAACTTCTCGTCAATTGCATTTTTGTCCACACCAACTCACGTGGCGGCCCACATGCGCGTGATTTTTGCAGGGAATCCCTTGCATCTTATTTAAATTTTATTTTAATATTAACATTTCAAATATTAATGTAATACTTTTGGGATATTTGCGCAGAGGACCTCATGCATTATTTTTATTGCAAATATACCTTACTAGGTTATTTTATTTTATTTATGTCTTTTCATTTTTGATAAATAGCTCAAATGTATCAAAAATTGTGGAAAATTCATATGAATGCTTGATATTGTTCTGGTGATGACTCTATTTTTTTGCAATTTTTTATTTATTAAAAATCATTTTGGAGTTATTTATTCCTTATTTAGATACACAAATAAAAAATATAAATTCACTTTTAAAAATTCTAAAAAAGTAGAGTATCTTTGATACTGTATTTTATCACTCTAGACCAAAAATCACAACAAAATATAATAAGCTAAAAATTGAAAATCCCACATAACTCTATAAAAATTAGAAAAAATCTACAAAATCCAAAAAATTACTATTCTTATGTATTTTTTATTTTTATTATATAACATACATTAAAATTACTTTTGGGTAATTTGGACTCATATTCTATTTTTAAAGCAAAAAACTTTTGGCCTATTTACGATAATACTGTTTTGTTATATTTTAGACTTTAAAAATAATAAAAATTAACAAAAAATTACCTAAAAATAACAAAGCATAAAAATATAAAAAAGTAAAAAACAATTTTTATTTATAATTTTTGAACATTTATGGCTATATTTATAATTGTAAAAGCATATATAGCCTATTTATATTATATAAACTTATATACTTATTATTAATGCATAAAATATATTTAATACCTTTAAAAATAAAAACTATTGTACTTAATTATATTCCCTGATTTTTTATATTTTTAATATATATTATATACATATTACTTATATTATACATATTAAATATATATACTTATTATATCATGACAAACTTAAAAATACTAATAAAAAAATATCAAAAGAAAATAAAAATTGTAAAATTAAAACAAAACAAAAAACATAAAATATTAAAAATTCATAAAAATTAAATACAGTTAAAAATCCACAAAAATCGCAAAAACAAAAAACACATAAAAAACACATGAGTAGACTACTCATTCTTCTCCACTCCTTGTTTCTCCTTGTGTTCAACACTCTATTGCTTAGCACTATACATATGTGTGGAGTTATAATAAATTTTGACTCGTATCACTTTGATTACTTTATTCATTTGTGTGGGTTGATTGTCTCTTGATTCGCCTCTTGTGTTCGGTTACCTCAACGACCATTGATTTAGCTTGTTAGATCAACATACCGACCGAGAGCGTGTCAACAGTGTGTTTGGACATAAAATCACCATTACTTGGTATCACAACAATTACTTGGTAAATTCACAACGAAATGAGTGGGTTTGGACTCCGAACTACAACCTTATCTATTTTCGGTTACTCTTAAAATCCTCTAGGTAACTCATCCATGGATGAATGTAAAAAAGAATATTTGGCAAAAGGAAAAGGGATAGTTGGTACTGGAAGTAAGATGCACATCTCTGAGGATCGTAAAACATTAAAATCGTGTCCGATGGAGGAGGACATGGTGGGAACTTGTTGAAAGTTTTTATGGGATAAGATTGCTAAAGTTGTATGCTTGCTTATTTATGGTTGTTTCCTTTTGAAAGTATGCTATTTGGGATGGAGAGTTTTAGCAATTAGATGTATTGTTCCCATCCCTCGCATCTGTGCGAGTTTCTTTTCGGGCCCACCAATGATCTGTAACTAAGCTAAACTATGATGTTTTTAAGCCAATGATGAATGAACTTTTGATCATTTTCAAAAAAATATTCCTTTTGAGTGAAGACATATATTACTTATGCATATTCCCCATCTACTTAATTAGGGATGAATACGATCGAATACATATACTAATATATGTATAATAATATCCTTATCCATATTAAAATACAAAATGAATGCCAATATTAAGATTGATTTGGTATGAAAAATATGTTACCATATCCTTAAAAATAAATACAAATATAAAGGAATACGATTCTATAAAAAAATAAAATAAACATTTTACATATTAACTAAAATATACATGTTTTAGGATAGTCCGGATATAAAATAGATATACTTAATACATTCATTTCATATCAATTACATTATTACAAATGAATCTAGGTCTATATTCATGCACTAACATGGAAATACGAATATGAATGTGAATAATGGTGAATATTAAAACAATGCTCATATCGGTACCTACTTCAAAACAAATACGAATATCAAAATATGTAAAAAAAAAATACGATAGAAGATCATCTATAAATATATGCATTTTTGTCCAAAATACATTACTTATGCGTTCAATCAGGCGATGTATCGTTACTTACGCTTCCCTTCTGGTGGTGCATCGCTGTTGCATTGTCCGTATTTGGATCAGGATGGGATCAATTGCCGAGCTGGACCAATCTTGTTTAATGAAGTTTATATCTAGTTGAGCACGGAAATAGGAAGTGAAAACCTTACAACATGTACTCGAGCAAAGGGATGCACATGCATGTTGGAGACGAAGAATTGTCGTAGACTTCATCATAAAGTGCAATCTGGACCACTGATCTATTACGAAGACGTGCCTCGAACGTCTCGAAATTACGGAGCACACGGAGGAAGGACGTTCATGCAGTTTATTTTCGTAAATCCAGGATATAAAATGCAAAAGAATCCCTCTCTCTCATACGTCGCTGTCGGTATTAAGTGGAGACAGCAGGGAAACCGAGGCACAGCGGACGAGCGGGAAAATGTAGTGAGAGAAACTCACAGTTACATGACACATCCCCTCCCCCCTCTATCTCTCTAGGAAGAAAGTGACGAGGGAAGAAAAATGTCTAGACATAGAGAGAGAGAGAGGGAAAAAAGACCACTGACACACGAGAGAGCTAGATAGAAGAAAAAGCAGCAGTAAAAGAAAGAGAGAAATAATAAATCAAAGCTGCAACATCGAGCGCAGAAAGAAGAAAACGAGAATGAGAAGAAGCAGCAGCAGCAGCAATCCCATGTAAGAAACCTTAGCTTTCTCGTCCGGTGTTAGATATATATGGAGGAGGAACGGGACTCTTTGCTGGAGCGCTTCGCGAGCTTCTCCATCCGGTATGCCCCTTTAAATTATCCAATCTCATGATCTATATCTAAATATCTCTCTCTTTCTTTGTGTATATGTTAGGGAGTATGCCTTTAAGAAGAGGGGATCGTGGGAGGAAGGATGTCGGTGGCCTCTCGGGCACGAGACGATGCAGTGCCCGAGGTACCGGTGGTGGGCCTCCGAGCTGGAGACTGCGAGATCGGACCCCTCCGCGGAAGGCGCCTTACGTGGTGGAAAGGTTAAGAAACCACCCAAGAAGAAGAGGTCGATTGTCGAGCTCTTTGCTGTGGCACCCCAGGTCGGCGCCACCGAGGACCAGAGCGAGGACGAAACGGAGGATGTCGATAACATGGGGGAGCTGGGGAAGAAGAACACCAAGAACAAGAAGAAATCTAAGAAGGTACATGCGTCTCTTTTTTTTACTTACTGCCTTGCCGATTTTTGATGTTTTTGAGTGTGCGATATATTATTTCACGGAGCTTGGATTCTTGAACCGAAAATCTCTACTCTATTCTCTCAATTAAAGTGTCATTAGGGGGTTTGTTTTAGTGCCTAATTATAATCCAAAGAGTCTACGATCTGGAAATCTTGAACTGTACGCATTTCTTAAGCTTTTTATAATGCATATTGGATTATAAAGATAGTGAAATGGTTAGCATCGAATCTAACGCATGGCCTGGAATGGTTCTGGATCTTCGATTTGGTGTGCTTGGATAGCGTCCCTTCGATATTTTATGTGTAGAATCGAGGTGTGATGGCATTACACGACGTTGCTTGTTCAGGAAAAAGAAAGTGCCTGTAATATCTGCTGCAATATGCAGGGTTTTCCCATGGATAGATATCTCTACCAGTTGGTGACCCAAGTGACCACCCCTGAGTGATATCTTCCTTTTAAGATAAAAGATGAAAGAAACAACACCTGAATGTATAGATTTAATCCATTGGATGTATACATATCTTGAATTTACTGTCATCCCAAGAGATTGTAGTGGCATGATAAAACGAGATTCTTTAATTCACATAGTAGATTAGCCTCCTGAATGTATAAATCCATTGGATGTCTGTGACTGCTAGTAGGAACACTGAAAAATTTGATGTGGTTAATGTGAGATGGTGCTGACCATGTGGATACTGTTGATAGGCAACTTATGTTTTCATTGAACGGGACATGTGGCTCTTATAATGGGTGTTGCTACTTTGGTTTTGGCGTTGGGAGCCGTTGACTATTCTACTGCTTTGGTTTAGGAAGTCTAATTGTGTTAGTATAGATCATCTATGCTTGTACAGGAAATCAAGATTGTGCTAAGAAAGTACGGTTCTTGTATGATTCCTGCGTAGGACTTTTATCGTCTTAATAAACTATGGTGTTGATTAGTAGATGCCTATTTATCGGCAGCAATACTCATGTACTCTATCAGCAAATTAGATTTTCATCGTACAGTCTCCTTGGGGATAAATGACATGTCATGGCTGAAGCTATGATGTTCATGCTAATCAAATAGCTTCATTCGTTTCTTGAGCTCTACTTGATCATGATTTTCTGTTTATTACTTTCATCTTTTGCAGACGTAATGCAATTCTTCCGGTATCTAGGAATTTTGTATAAAAAGAAGTTGACCAAGATAAATATATGAATCGTGGATTATCGAGTCTTTTTTATAATTGTTGCGAATTTGTATGAAGATGGACGTAGATTTGCATCAAGATGATAACTCATCATGATTTTGAATTTTTTGGTAATTGCGAAGTTGTACTTTGATTGCGAGTGTTGCATGCTAATTGCAATTTCAAGTAAACGTTATGTATACGAGCGTAAAAGGTTCGACATGCTTGTTATTATAGCCTACTACAACTTGTTACTATGAGGAAAGAAAAGCACAAGAAGAGATCATAATATTCTTATATCCTATTTGATGTCGCATGATCGTCTCCAGTTGGTCGAATGGTTGTTATCGATCCCATAGGAGAGATAACGAGAGAAAAACATGCACAAACACAAAACTTCAAGGTCTACTATGTTCCAAGATGTATTGCGTAGGGAGTGGACCGATGCTTTCCAATTCACAAGATATACATGAATTATTTTCTCATAACCTCTCATGGAAGAGTCGAGAACTCTGAATTCGGTGGGATAGAATGAAACACTTGGTCCCTCTTTACGGAGAAGGGATATTCTCCTTATATACGCTTGTTGGATCTTCAATCCTTATTTAACACAGCTCGTCATGTTGGTTCAATGGTGCCTCAATCTTTGAGGTTACTGGCCTTTTTCATAGAGAGATTTGTGGGATCATTAACATGTCTAGTATTTGTTGGTTGGTCGCATTTCATCGACAGGTAATGTCAAGATTTTCAGAGTAAGACTTGGGGAGATTCCGAGTTTGTTATCATGATTCGAGTAGGTTGGTCATTGACCTTCGCGCTCGTTAAGACATTTGAACATTTGACGGTTATCTTACAAACATTAATCAAGTTTTGAATTGGTAACTAGGTGGATGATTGACCTTAATGGGATTAGGTGCTTTTTTGATTGGTTGTAGGTGTTTGGAGTTTTGATCCGCGGTTTCGCTCATGACCTGGAATTTTTATCCTTCATTATTTGCCCTCAATCTTCTAGTTACATGAATGATTGGTTAGGAGAGCAGTATATGCCATGCCTGTTAAGATTAAAATCATATTAAGATTGGAAATCCTAATGGGATCGGAGTCCTAATCCTAATAGTAGTTGGGTTGTATTCTATTTATAGTCATATTGGGAATATGACTATGGGGTTGTATTTGGGCTATATAAAGAGGGAGGGGGGTGGAGGCATTGCCTCAACACCACCAACAAGAACAATGTAACCCCTAGAGAGAAAGGGGGAGGGGGAGAGAAGAGAGGAAGAGAGCAAGGGAATGGAGAGAGTTGTATTCGTTCTTCTTTTAATGATCTTTCTTCTCCGGTGGTCGCGGGAGGTGACCTACCACTGTTATAACCAATTATTCTTTTGTCCATGTGCTTCTGTGATGGTGATCGATTGCACATCCGTATCCGTATCTGTATCCGCTTCCGTATCCGGGGAAGTTTGTATCCCCAACATCTGGTATATGAAAGGAGACGATACCGGTGGGTCATGTTCCCATCAACTGGTATCAGAGAAGAGTTGGTACCGCTTCCATTCACTACACTGCGGCACTGCCATGCCCAAGTCTTTTTCTCTCTCTACTCACACTCTTTACATTCAATGAATCTTATATCAGAGTTAACAAATCAAACACAAGATATTCTCCTTCTTTGAATTATTTATTGTTGATAGATAAATGGTGAAATCGAATGATTTTTTGAAACACTACAAGTTGAGACAAGAGAGTAATGGGAGATAAGCATGGAGGATGCGGTGGATCCTCTTACAAGTAACACAACTTTGGTTTTAGTTCCACTACCTAAAGGAACGAAGGTTTTACACAATAAGTGGGTGTACCATTTGAAGAAAGACATTGATGACACTGTGATACAAGGCTTGATTAGTGGAAAATGGTTCTTAAAAAAACTCTACGGTATAAGTCTTGCTTAGAGACAAAGGGTTTTTTATTGAAAGAGACAAATGGTTTTTAAAAAGAAAGACTTGAATTTACAAGCATTTTTGCTTAAGGTGTGAAGGTTTTGACCATAAGAGCTGTCTTGAGCATTATAACGTTTGAGAAACTTGCATTTAGAGCAATTGGGTGGCAATACGACATTCTCGTGTGGTGATTCAAAGGAAAATGTCTACTTGCAATAATTAGTGTGATATGTAGTTATTGTAAAGGAAGACATGGTATGCAAGCTTAAAAAAAGCTTCATGGTTTGAAGCAGACAAAAACTGGTAAAGCCTTTTCCCACTATAAGTAGGGTCGGATGCATAGATTCTTGCTAAAATCCATGTTGAAAGATTCGACTATATTTTACTCTGGTTGTCGGCTACCTAACACAACCTCCACATGGGTGGATTTGAACCCCGGTCTTTTGAGTAGTAGGCACACTGCACTACCACCAGACCATTTAAGTGGGTACATGTAGTCTATGAAGTTTGAAGCTATACTGCACTACCACCAACAAAAGCCTTCATGGTTTGAAGCAAGCATCGAGACAAAAGTATATGAAGTTTGACGAATTCATATCATGTAGTCTATTGCTGCTACTTCTGGAAGCTAATATATCTTATACCATTATGCTACTGTATATCGATTATATGCTTGTTGTAGGCTCTAGAAAGGAGGAGATATCAATTGCATGGTATGCAAGCTTAGAAAAAGACTTTCATGGTTTGAAGCATGCATTAGGATAATGGTATATGAAGTTTGATGACTTCATATCATTCAGACCATTGCTGCTGCTTCTAGAAGCATAGTACATCTTATATCACTATGCTATTCTATGTCCATCCAATACTTACTCACTCAGATGGATAGTATTTTAGAAAACACGTGAAGAAGCATCTCATCTTATATCACTATGCTATTCTATGTTGATGATATACTTGTTGTAGGCTTTAATAAAAAGGAGATATCAAGTATCAATGTAGTATTGTCCAAGAAGTTTAATATGAATGATTTAAGATATTTGTCACAATCATAGTACATTGAGAATGTACGAAAATGATTTCATGTGAAAAATGCCCATCCTACACGCACACCTCAAGGGTGTCATTTCCTATTTCAAAAGAGGCAAAAAGCTACTATATAAGTGGAATATGCCTTCTTAGTCAACGAATGCTTTGCAACAAACCAAACATCTCCTATGTAGTGGAAGTTGTGAGTAGATTTATGGAGAATTTTATAGAGGAACATTGAAAAGATGTGACACGGATATTGCAGTATATGAGAGGCAATTCTAACTTGGTATTATGTTATTGGAACATTGATATTTATGTTCATCGTGTGGATTGATATTTTGCAAGAGATATTGACGAGATAAATACCACCATAGGTATGTTTTTAACTTAGGGAGTAGAACTGTTAGTTGGATCTTTAGATTGCAAAAGACTGTGATCATTTGAGCCAAAGTGTCAGAATATGTGGATGTTACTAGAGCATGTAAAGAAATTATGGATACCTGGAAGATCAAAATACTACTAGAGGGGGGAGGGGGTTATCGTTATAACAATTCATGGCAAAATAAAATAATCGCTACCAACAACTATTACATACAAAAAAAAATCAAACCAGAGAGCACGATATAAGTTCTCGATTCATGATTCCTGATCAACCATGTCGGTCAACTTTTCCACTATCAAAGGTGTTTTCTCATGGATAACTTAATTGTTTAGAAGGATTTGGATCAAAAAATTCTTACAACGTTGGATCACAAACACCAAAATTCCTCTCTAGATAAAACTCCAAAAGCCTTCTCCTTTGGATCACAAACACCAAAATTCCTCTCTAGATAAAACTCCAAAGCCTTCTCTTTTAGATCACAAACATTAAAGTCACATAGATGCTGGATCAACATCGATTCCTTAGATATTCTTGGATCAAACACCAAGGAACTATCAAGCTTGGATCAAACACTAGAGCTACCAACCTTATTAAACACCAAGGAACCTGCAAACTTTGATCAAACACCAAGTCTTATTGCAAAAATGGTTATAACAAGAGACAAAAAACATCAAATATCCTGCCATAGATAATACTTGCCATACAAATACACATATGTTAGACATCAAGGTTTGAATCTCGATTTTGTTTTGGTCAACCTTAATACCGAAATTTCATCGATATTTCGGGAAATTTCGACGATTTTGGTGGAAATGTCAGAAATGACTCAAAAAGCCCATTTTTTTCAATTTTATTGTAAATTATGATCTTCCAAGTTATTGGAACAATAAATAACTTATAAATATACAATTTTTTCACACATATTTCTCAACTATACCCCTTATATTATACATATCAGTCATATCGGCCATATCGATCATATCGATCATATTGTACAATATATTAGATATCGCAAATGGAGTTAATTTGAGTACTTCAAATAATGAAACAATAGATATACACTTATAGGCTTATAGCATACATATCAATCATCTTATCATCTATGACTATTCGGTATGTCACACACCATATCGAACGTATCGTTGTTAATACCTAATACTTAATAACAGAGTAAGAGTCTTACAACAAGTGAAAATACATATATTTCATGTAGAGTAGTAAGAACATGCACATAATGATTAATGCAATAAAAGATGAGAATATCTGGTGATATTCTTGGTTTAGAACCAAGAGTTCCGCTGTGGATCTGAATCGCTCTCCCTTCCTTGTTGTCTCTCATAATGCATCACAGATTCAATAAACTCGCAGTAGTTCTCCCATTTCAAGTACGAGTACACGACCTGTAATCCATCACATACTGCCTGTATAGGTGGTCATCGATGCCTATGAGTATCCGAGATGAGGATAAATAACACTAGATCCGGTATCACAAGTGGCACGACGAGGCTGTGGAGTATTGGCTTGAGATCCTCGATACGACGACGGAGGACTAGGAGAAGATCTCTGCAGAGGTAGAGATGGAACTGGCGTGTACTCAGGGAAGAAACCATATTGTCACCGCCAAAAAGCTCCCTGGCTCTGCTTAGGTTGGCTACCTTTGATAGTTCTTACTGTTGTAGCTATTATATCCCCCATACCCACTGTAACCATATGAACGTGATGAAGGTGCATACGTTTGAGGAGGAGGAGGTCCTGAAGGAGGAGCATGAAAGTATTCCGGGAGAAGATTGCCAAATTGATCTCTCATATGTGCGACAATCCATATCCGTCCAAGGGACTTGGTGTTCCTCTACGATATGGGCTGTCAATGTCCATGCAGCTCAAGGAACTTATAGATGATATCAAATCGTCCATGTAGTTATCGGTTAGGCGATGGCCATGACCGTACTCATAATCCATAGGTCCTAAACTCGGACTTAGAACAAACTGTACATGTGTGTTCTTCTATCGCTCCATATATTCACGCCATGCGTGTAGCCCTTCCTTAAATCTTGTATATTATGGTCCACGACCACACCCTCTTACCCACCTGAGTATATTTCCCCACCATCACCAGGTCCACCACGACCACCAACATCATGTTCATCATCATCATCTCCACTGTCATCCTTTGACTTGGATTTGGAGTTAGTGGAGAGAATTTCATCAACATCTGCATCAACCTCGGCCTCCAACCCTCCAAGAGGGTCTATAATCCGCCCGAATCTTGCTACATATCACCTACATCTGCTCCTATTTGATGTCTTATATTCTCATTTGGTCTTCCACCTGGTTGATCGAGAACAGGAGCACCATTGGAATCCATCCACCTCTGGAGAACATCTTCATCAACATCGTCATCGTGCATCTTGAAAATGTGTGCAAGATCAATATGGTCTGTGTAGTCCTCTTTGTCCTGTCCTTCCCTTGCATGTTTCATCTTCAGCCTCAAGTTGTAATGCACGTAGACAAGATTATTGAGCTTCTGTTCTCCCAATTCGTCTCTTTGAATGGATCAAGTTGAAAAGTTACAGTTCCTCTCACAACCACCACTTTCACTATCACTTTTTGTAGGTTAGGTGCTTCCACTGCATATAGTAACCACTATTCAGCTGCGGAAAAACCAAAAGGAGATAAATCAATAGTAGCAATAAATCACCACACAATCAATGGACTTATTTCTCTTCATCCCTACTAGGAAGAGTATTGCCCAGTCCATTTACCGCAGTATTCCGACCAAAGGAACCCAAGGCATCCTTGAAGTACTTAACCTGCACATAGGTTGAAGTCATAAATGGTTACATAATACTCTTAAAGAATATTTTTGTGAGTCCCAATTTAGCTTCAAAATCAAGATTACCTCGTTCATGCACAAGGTCTGTGACTTCTCGTCCTTGACGAGCTTCTCTATCACAATTTGTACAACTGTGAGAATGTCAGCATTTGTACCAAGACTATTCTTATACTGGTACTTAAGATTTAAGTAATAAGCTGGACACAAACAAACACAATCCTTAGATTCTAAAGTGCTATAAAAAATAAATTAGGTTATTACATAATACATACCGGCCTTGTGAAGAGGATGTGAGAGCATCTTAAACCAACACTCGTCTATCCAACTATGCTTTGGATCATTTTTCAATTGCTTCTCTGACCTTCTCTCTCATGCAACACATTGCCTCGTAGATTACTCCCATGGTGGGGTTCTTATTGCCATCCACGATCCGCAATGCAGAAACAATCAGATCCGTGATCTTCGTGACCCGAGTCACGTCATCCCAAAAGTGGAGATCATTGATCAATGTCTCCACTTTCCATCCTCCTTCAGTCCGAGCTTCAAGTATCTTGAACCATTCACCTTGGCAACACATGGTTTTCAACCATGTCTTGTGGTGTTTGAGGCTTTGCAACGCTATAAAATTGGTTGCAAAGCATATGATGCCAGGCCTCACCAGCTCACCATTGCACATCCGCCTCATTAACGCTAGCACTTTGGAATGGTTGTAAATGAGTGTGGTGATTGTCCGTGCTTGCTCCACCACCCTTGAGACGAGCTTCCTCTTGCTGAAATCCTTTAGAATTAAATCAATGCAATGTGCAACACACTGTGTCCAAAAAATGCCATAGCTGCTAGAGTTCATTATTGTTTCACTCGCTTTCTTGAAGTTGCTGCCATTATCTATCACAATCTGGAAAATGTGATCTTTCCAAACCTCTTTGATGATGTCCTTCATCAACTTCATCAAATACTTGTGGTCCTTCACATGATGAGATGCATCAAAAGATTTCAAAAAGATTGTCTTCCCATCGCAGTAAATGAGGAAGTTGATGATCTGCTTCCTCGTCTAGCTCGTCCACCCATCGCACATCAACGTCACCCCGTACTCTGGCCATCTTTTCCTCAGCTCGACGATGCACTCATTCATCTCCTCCTTCTCCATCCCTAGATATTTGTTCATTATCTCGTAGGATGTGGGATTCTTCATTCCTGCTCCCGCTGCAGCGATCTCATCAATGGCATGTTGCAGAAATGACCCGCTAGCAATTTTGGCAAGAATGCCCTCCTAAAAAGAGCTTGCTGATGACTTTTCTACCTTCTCTCGTGCATTGGTGAACATACCCTTCACCGTCTTCTGCCTCGTATCCTTGCTTGGCTTGTATTATTTGAATCCACTCCTCGTCAAGAAGGGCTCAATTCCCTTCCCCTTGTATTTTTTGGTGGGTGGTGGTAGTGGTGCACCTCCAGAACCACTCACACTGCCACGTGCACCATAGAAGCCATCTCGTGTACCACCGAGTTCTCTCCTCTCGAACTCGCTCCTCGTTGATTCTTTTGTTGTCCTCCTGTATGCCCTCTTCTCCACTGTAGTCTGAATGTCAGTGGGTTAGACAAAGTCATTGTCGTCTGAATCTGAGAGGATGTTGAATTCTTTCTCAAACATGAACTCCTTGAATTGCTCATCCCTTCTTACCCCCTTTGTATCCCTATCCTTCTTCCCGTCCAAACTGACCTTCACCTTGTCCCTCACATCTTTGGGACAACACGTGCACTTGACAACATTTTTGTTACTGCTAACAAGGTGTTGCTTCATCCTTATGATCCCGCCTCCTCCCAACTTTTTCCCACAAAAATTGCATTGTGGTTTGGCTTTATTTCCATCAGGAGCGGAGGCATAATTCCAACCAATGCCCCCACTGAAATCGCCTCTCTGATCCTCAGAACTATCAAATCCTGATCCGGAACCGGAATGTACCATGATGATGATCACCGAAACCTGAGAGGAAATTGAAGAACAATCATTCAAGAGCCATACAATTTGACCGATTAAGAATTTGCTAATTATTTTATGTTTTAATTTTAAGAATTAATATATTTTTAATTTTTCTAACAACTAATACATACAAAATCGTAAATACTTGGTGTTTGAAATTCGAAGTATACTCTTAATGTTCTGATTTTTAGAAAAAAACACCTTAGATCTATACATTAGGGTCTCAGATCTAGCAATTGGGGGACCATTTTCGAGAAAAACTAAGTGACACAAAACATGTAAAAAGGATAGATATAAGATTTGATTTTCGGATTTACTCAAATTTTAAATTTCATTTACAAAAAGAAAAACCGAAACATGTTTTCTACGCCCATAACTTGAGATCTGAGTTTATCCTTGAAGAACTCATCATGATTCCACATTAAAACATAAAATCCCCAATTTTCTCTTCCATAGATCTCACAAATTGTTCTCGAAGTATGCTTTACTACATGTTATACATGATATCCGAGTTAATTACATTCATAAGTCATTATTATTGTACGTAAAAACACAAAATCCCTAATTTTGGTGTCCAAAACTCAAGCTAGATATTCAAAATCTCTAAAAAACACCACACCAAGATAGATTAACATCTTAAGAGCAAAACCCCTAAAAATTGAAGAATTTGATGAAGATTTGGCCAATTTTGGCTTACTTTGAAGCAAGAGGCGAAATATGAGCTTGGAGGAAGCTTGGAGAAGTTGGCAGCACAAAGTCAGTCGAAATGGGTGAATTTCGACCAACATTTTGGTCTATCTCGCCAAAAGTGGGTATTTTTTATTGCAGATTCGCTTTTTTGGGCGAGATGACGAGATTACCTGAAATCTTGCCGATATCTCGCGAGATTTCGGGCGAAATTTGGGAAATCGACATTCTTATAGATTTCGAGATACATAAGCCATCGAAACCGAAATTTCGGTGATATTTCTTCGAAATTTCACGAGATTTAAATCGTTGTTTGGCATAATAGCTATGCATCTTAATTACAAAACTAGGGATTATCAGAATTTATCACCGATAGAGAAATCACCTCTAGAAAAGAATTCCGTAATGAGTCGTAGAAAGCTTGTGGAGCAGATGGTAAATGTGGGTGACTGAGAGCTTTGGATGCTACAATATAAATACATGCCGATATTAAATATATTCAATAATATTTTCATTTTCATGACTATTTCTGTAGGATAAATGGGGAGTAGCAGCTGCAATAGGGGGCCTCCAACAACTCCTCCAGCTATTTTGATATGTAGCAATAACAGAAGAATGTGTTGCACTCTCTCCAGCGGAAATTCGAGAAGGAACGGGGGCCCCTAGGTTGGAAGCTTGGAAAGAAAATGAGTGAAGAAAAAAAACCGGGGGGGGGGGTGTTATATAAACAAGAAGGGGCCTTTGGGTGTTTCTAACTGGAGGGAATGAGGGAGCCATTTGTGGCTGCTGTGTTGGAATTTGCGAATTTTTTCTATTTTTTTAAAACATTTATCTCTCTTACATGGAATACAAAAGTTATCCATTTTTCCATATTGAATCGCCGATTTAGATGAACAATAGTTCTTTTAAACCATCTCGGAATGACAATCAAAATGAATATAATATTCATATACTTCTGATTTGAGATTAATTCAGAAATTGTTGAGATATGGTCTTGTTTTGCGATCAAGATTTATGATTTAAATGGTCAAACAACCTCCGATTGACGAATGGTCGATTTTGTTGGTCTTATTTCATCGCTACAAATTTTATGATGGTCTCATGTTATTTTACGATTTCTGATTGCTTTACGGCTTTTCTGATTGTACGAATTACGATGCAATCGTTTTTTGATCGATTGATCCTAAACAAATTTTGATTTACAATCTATAGATCGATTTAGGTCATTTAATATTGATCGATAGTTTTACTGGATCATATGAACCCTAGTCAGGTCGATTTTAGGTTATTCGGGTCCGGATGTCACAAATATAAAATCTCGAAGGGAGTCTCATCATTAAGACTTGGGTCAATGTTATTATATTTTTTAATGGAGTTTCATCTTGCTATAAAAACCTCAAATGGTTTTGAACCCATAAAGCCTCAAAGGAAAAACAAGCCATGTTCTTTCAACATATATAATTAAATAGGCTTGTTTTGACAATTACATGAAAAAATGTGCGTGTATTGTGCCCGCATATTTGCTTCAGTCTCCCATGTTGCTTCTTCGATACCATGTCGGTGTCATGACTAAAGGAATCTCTTTACTGTGAAGCTTCTTCACAACACTATCGGGTATCTGCATTGGACTCTCTTCCTATGTCAAGTCGGACTCCACGTCAAGATTCTCGTAACTGATGATGCGTCGAGGGTCGTGCACATACGTTTTCTGATTGGATATATAAAAGGCTACTCGATAGATCACCTTCCCTATACGAGCAATGATCTCAAATGGTCTAATTTATTGTGGCCCAACTTGCCACGAACACTTAATCTATGTAATCCCTTCATGGGAGATATTCATAGGAATATCCAATTTCCTAATTGTTATGAAATATTAAGTTAAATCTTTAGTAAGTTATATTTGAAAATCGATGAAGAGAAGATGATCGGATTACCTGAAACTCCAAATCTCTTTTCTGACGATCTACATAGCTCTTCTAGCAGCTCTGTACCGTCAGAAGTTTCCGCCTCACAAGATCAACAACTCTCCAAGAGATCTACGGAGTAAAGAACGTGGTCACTACCTCATGCCAAGTCCAACTGAGAGGTGTAAGGCATCTCCGCCCATATAGGGCTTCAAATTGTGTCATGTTGATTCTGGAATGATGGCTATTGTTGTACGTGAACTGTACTAATGACAGGTGGTCCTTTTGGGACCCTCTCCACTCGAGAGTGAATGCACGTAGCAAATCCTCAAGTGTCTAAATGGTATGCTCACTCTAACCGTCGGTCTGCGGATGGTATGCAGAACCTGTATTCTGCTCTCTCTGTAGTGCTAGCATGAACTGGTGCCAGTACTGAGATGTGAGCCTCAAGTTTCTGTTAGACACTACCTCACATGGTATATCATGAATCTTGATAATGTTCTGCATATATAATCTGACCAATCTAGATAGAGTGTTGGTAACGTTGACAGGTATGAAATGGGTTGACTTAGTCAACCTGTCAACAACGACCCAAATAGCATCGTGGCCATTTGGTGTCCTTGGTAGTCCGGCGATATAATCCATATAAATACTCTCCCACTGCCACTCAGGGATGGGAGGGACTACAATAACCCTGACGATCTCCTATACTTAGTTTTGACTATATGACATGTCAAGCATCTACTAACATGATGTGCCACATCATGCTTCATCCCGTCACACCAGAAATGTTGGCGCAGATCATGATACATTTTTGTGCTATCAGGATGAATAGACAATCGTGAACTGTGTGCCTCATCAAGAATGTCTCTACGCAACTGCTCATCGATGAGTACAATGACCTGACCAGCCTTCCATAAAATGGACTTTGTTACCATAAAATCATCGCATTCATCGTTGAAGGCACGCATGTATCTGTCTTTGATCCAAGGATCTGTCTT
Organism: Ottelia alismoides; assembly: GCA_037367405.1. Taxonomy (NCBI): domain Eukaryota; kingdom Viridiplantae; phylum Streptophyta; class Magnoliopsida; order Alismatales; family Hydrocharitaceae; genus Ottelia; species Ottelia alismoides. Next base: position 18,044 of record JAZKJV010004381.1, on the reverse strand, counting down.
TTGACCTTCTACTATTAGATCCCATAGACTATTGAATCGTGTAGGTACGACCATAGATATTGATACACTCTTATGAGGGTGCTAATCAGTCAAAGATGTAAGCATATCCCATGTATATAACCAGTTTGTTGTACCCTCTGCATGAGCTCTCTTGCTAAGAGCATCAATCACCACATTTCCCTTACCGGGGTAGTAAGAGATCGTGCACCCATAATCCTTCAGTAACTCAAGCCACTTGCATTGTCTCATGTTCAACTCCTTCTGATTGAAGATGTATTTCAGACTCTTTTGGTCTATGAAAATCTCAACGTTCACCCCATAGAGATAGTGGCGCCAGATCTTCAAAGCGAAGACAACTGCTGCCAACTCCAAGTCATGGTTGGGGTAATTCCGCTCATGTAGCCTCAACTGGTATGATGCATATGTTATCACGTGACTTCACTGCATTAGAACCACTCGACTTCACTGCATTAGAACCACTCCTGATCCTTTTTCTAAGGCATATGCGTATACTACATAATCTTAAGTTCTTGAAGGAAGTGCAAGAATAGGCTCAGTAGTCAATCTTCTCTTCAATGTCCTGAAGATCTGCTTGCATGAATCGTCCCAAATGAAATGAACCCCCTTCTGTGTCAATCGTGTCAAGGGAAGAATTAGTCGGAAAAAACCGCTAGCAAGATGCTCCGCCCTATGGTCCTTTTGTGGACTATCTGGCTGGCTAGGAATGCCCTTCTGTTCTCAGGTCAGAGGATCTACAGGGAGAATGTTTGTATCCAGTTTGGGGGTCTTGTTGAGGCGTGACTTTTGTAATGATTAAGACTGTACTTCTTACCTAGTTTTTTGATCTAATTATGAGGCGGACACCATTGCGTGTTTCCCCCTATTTTGACTTAAAAAAAATACCGCTGACGAAGCATCTGTAAGAGCCCGTTACTCAAAGGAATCTACAAATCTAAGTGACTGTCTTAATCTTCTCCCAAGTCATAATTACCTTAATCTTTGCAAGATCAACTGCGATACTTGCTCCAAAAATGACACGCCCAATAAATGAGACGTGATAACTAGAACTCACACTTGCTCAGATTGGCATACAGTCTGTGTTCTCAAATTGTGTCCAGGACTATCTTCAGCTCATTCGCGTGATGTCATTCATTCGGAGAATATATAAATACATCATCAATGAATACGAACACGAACTTTTTCAAGTATGGACGGAAAATAATGTTCATCATATCCATGAATGCTGTAGGGCATTTTTGAGTCCAAACGACATTATAATAAACTCGTAGTACCCATATCGAGTCTTGAAAGCTATCTTCGAATATCTGATTCTCGAATCCTTAGCTGATGGTAGCTTAATCTAAGATTGATCTTCGAAAACACCGAAGATCCATGTAATTGATCAAACAAGTCATCAAAGCGTGACAGAGGATAATGGTTCTTCACCATTCTCTTGTTCATATGTCGATAATCAATGCATAATCTCATCGATTCATCCTTCTCCCTGACAAAAAGAAAGGGAGCACCCCAAGGTAAAGTGCCCAGCCTCACGAAACCCAAGTCAAGTAACTCATGTAGCTGCACCTTCATCTCTCGCAACTCGGTTGGTGCCATGCGATATGGAGCCATCGAGATCGGTTGCGTATTTGGTAGCAATGTGATCTCGAACTCAATCTCTCTCTCTCTCTCAGGAGATAACCATGGTAAATCATTAGGAAATACATCTGGGTAGTTTAATACTACTCTGATGTCTTGGATCATCGACTCTCTATCAAATGCCTCTGACGAATGCTAGAAATATGTCATATCCCTGATCAACTAGTTTATGATCTATCAACACTTGAATGTACTCCATGTTGGAGTCATGTAAAGTACCCTCAAAAGTGAACTCAAGTAAGTTCGAAATCCTGAAGACAACTGTCTTCCTAAAATAATAAACCAAGGCGTGATGAGATGATAACCAATCTATGCCTAAAATAAGATCAAACTCATCGAGCTATAGTAATAAATAATTTGCGATCATCTCGTGACCGCCAATCAACACTTGCAAACCTCTGACTATCAGTGTAGTGATGAACAATTGGATACCTGGTCCATGGATGTGATAAGGAGGATCTAGGGCCTCTGCAACTCTACCTAGTGAAGCTAGTAATCTCGAGACGATGAATGAATGTGTGTTCTCAAGGATAGTTGACTGAACTTTTCTCTTCTTGGTATATGATATGAAATTTAATTGTAAAAAGATGACATATGTGGTTGAATTTGAATGTTATTCTTTCCCTTCTCAGACTAGGAACAAGTCGGGGGACTGTTGCTATTCGTGAACTTAATGCGATCGGAATTTTAATACTATGAATATATGTAGCGGGGTATCAGTGCTCTGATACCATTTAATAATGTGAGACGCTCGCCTGGATCTGGTTTTACCCGTTTGCACATCATTCGTAATATTATGTTCGCTATAGGTTGTATTAGGTTACAGAACATGAGGGAAAATTTTTCACTGTTCGAATGACATTCACAAAAATGATAAACAACCACATAACTAACAAGTGCCACAAAATTTAGATTTGCATTAATTTTCATATATATTTACATGTCAAAAGAAATTGACATTCTATATAGTATCCCAAAATATAATAGAAGAGAAAGAAATAAGCACATGAGAGTTACATATATCCTGAACAAAAGTTATAATGTATACTGTAAACATAATCTATCTGAACCATGGAAGCTCAAGGTCCAGCTGTCAATCTACTGAGCCGTAAACGTCTTGCATACCATTCATGTTAGGAAGAAAATGATGTCAACAGAGATTGAGTACAATCTAATTTATTAAAAATAACAGGTATTTCAGTGGTTTAAAAAAAACAAGTAGATATGTATTGCCATATAAATTTAATAAGCTAATTGCATATAAATTGGCTTTTAAACAATTTTATATATGACTCTTCTTGTTCACTCACCACCTCACTATTCCCACTTAATGTTCTTATTTAATTATAAGATCCATGTTTAGGAAAACATCATTTTATCATTTATAAGACTTATTCACGGATCTTAGAAAATGTAGATGAAGTGTTTCATTTTCTTATATTAGTCCTTGTTTAATTCCTTAAGCTCAGTGGATAGTCTGTGGTCTTGGTCCGGTGAGACCTCACACTATGACGCTAAGGTAGCAAGAACGCCTTAGGGTTGGAGTGCCTCTATAAGCATGCGGTGGAGTGTAATGCATCCTAATTAAGTTCCCAATATGTCCACTAGATTCATCTAATAACCTGTAGTAGTAGCTCTCATTCTAGTGCAGAAGATTTTCGTGCCACGATCCTTTGTTCCTTTCTATTGTGTGAGATATCATATGTGATGATGGATCTTATTAAATATTGATGATTGATAATTCCAAGATCTAATCTCTTTCCTTGCCATCACATACTGGTGGAATGGTGACCACAACTCAACTCCATCTGATGGCGATCTTTTCTTCGCCAGGGACCTACTGGCGGAACAGTAATAAAAAACTTAAGTGGTGAGAAAGCCTCCTAAGACACTCTTCTCTGAGATGTGTGTGAGAGACTCGTCGGTCCGAGTCACTCCAAAATCGGCCGGACCGGTATGGACAAAACGAGCTCGAAAAGCAAAACCAAGGGTCCTCCAGCGTAGGTACCCTACTGAAACAGGGTTAACAGAACCGGTCAAAAACCTGGATCCCAATGAAGCATAAAAACACTGCGAGCTCGCGTAAAATCGTACAAAGGGCTGTGATCCTAGACCCGCGTACTAGGTAGTCGCTGCCCTAACTGGGTTTTCTATCTCCCGCCCAGCTGAGGGTCAATGCGCTCTTGCACGGATAGGTGTAAGGGTCACCATGACCGGTACTATTGATTGACCTTAATAATTCTCCATCATATTTACTTGATTACACCTTCCTTTCTCAATCTCGTATGTGACCAATTTTACAGATTTAGGTATCTTGTCTACAATCTTATTAAGTAATTTATAATTAATGGAGTATGCTTGAAGGATTATTTTATTCAAGTCATGATGCCAAGACTACCATATATACATCTTAAAGATGAGCAATCACATAAACGAACATTGTCATAACTGATTTTGATAGATGCATAAGATCTGGTTACATGATATTAAAAAGTGCAGGTTTACTTATTTAACACTAAAATTGAGTGAATTAAACAATAGTTCCTCCACTATGTAGGTATTCCCTCGTCTTTGTTTAATTATCTAAATGATCAACTCAATTGGATAAAGATCAATTATCTTACGAGTAAATTACAAAAATGGCCACGACTATGTGTCAATTCTCAATTGACGATTTCATTTTTCTAACATGGAGTAACACCGATATTTAAGGATCATTAAGGCTTCCAAAGGTTTGTACGTGAGAAGCGCAAATTGAATCAAGTAGCTTAAATGATTTGGATACCTGGACATCAACAAAAGGTCAATTCAACTTCACTGAAAGCTTTATTATGTACTTATTGTTTCAAATTCAATTAATTAAATAATCCATTATATATAGGTTATATATATATGGGTTAAATGGGGCTGCCCCCTGGGGGAGCTAACTTGGCTCCCCCCGCCCCATTTCGCTCGTTTTTTTATTTTTTTTTGAAAATTTCTTCCGTGGAGTTTCATCACTATATCCCTATATTATGTCATTAAAATTTCGTGTGAAACAGAGACTCCTACGACCTCCATCCAGACAATCATTTTTTAACGGTAACAGAATTGCTAAAAATGACCCCATCTGGATGGATGCCGTAGGAGTCTCTGTTTCGCACAAAATTTCAATGACATGATATAGGGATATATTGATGAAAATCCATGGAAGAAATTTTCATAAAAAAATAAAAAACCCGAACGAAATGGGGGCAAGGGGAGCTAAGTTAGCTCCCCCCATGGGGGCAGCCCCATTTTACCCTATATATATATATATATATATATGGGAGCTGGGAGCCGAGGCCTTTCTTCTCATTAATTTTGGATTTTTTGAAAGAAACCTTAGGGGGGATTTTCTCAATATATTGAGAGGAATACGTATTTCAAGTTTCATGGAAAACAAACATTCCTAACACGTTCATCTAGAATGGGTCAATTTCAGCAATTCTGAGACCGTTAAAATTCGGTTATCTTGATGGAGATGATAGAAGTATTGAATTAAATATATTTTTGAATGACACCATGGTGATATATAGTGATCTAATTCCCCAAAGGTTTCATTTCAAAAAAATCAAAAAATATTGAAAAAAAGAGCCGGGTGTAGATAATTATCTACACCCCGGGTGTAGGATCCCTTTTCTCTCTCTCTCTCTATATATAGTTCCATTTAATTACTTGGAAAAGTGCCGAAAAAATCACAAGATACTACCGTAGCAAAGCTTGTTCATGAACAATCGGTTTTGAATAATTCTGGATCATCTTGAAGTGGGCGGTCAAGATTGAAAGCAGTAATCTAATAAGATGCACATCACCCAACTCTCGAAACTAATTAGTAAAGAAGGAATCCCGCCCAACACAATGGAGGCAAGCATGTGCCTAAAGATGACCCCACATGGATTTGGGATCATGTTGGATTGCATCTGGTAATAAAGCAAGAGTGGGGCATTGCGCTAAACATAAAGCTAGCGAAATTGGCATAATCTAATGCCATGTGAACTGTGATTTGTGGGATTGTGTGCATTGAAAAGTTGGGGTGGACTCGAAGTCCAGCTTTTAGTCTCTCTTTCCAAGTGATGCATGTTTCACCTTATTTTAACATTTTTCACAGTGAAATTTTTGCATGGATTATAAGAACATATCTAATTGATCTTTGTACTTAGAACATGTATGAAAAACCAATTGGCATAAAAATCATGTTATGTTAATAAAATCTCTTTCACAACCATGTTAAATTACAAACTAACTCAAGACAATGTACATCTATCCCCAAGTTAGTGGACAGATTAAGCAGAAGCAATATTACTGATGAATACTCATTCATCACTCTTTATTCTTATATTTTAGCTACAAAAACCTTTGCAAATGCATGTAGATATGTGTAAATATAAATAATTAGCAAAAGCATGCATTGTATAAAGTTTAATAATTAGCATGTTTTTGTGCAAAAATAAAAGAATAAAGAGACAAAAGAAAAAGAGGAAATATTTAGAATAAATATTGAGTAACCTAACCCAAGGGAGGGCTCAGTATGAGCCTGACCGCATAAAAGCTAAAGTAGAGGGAGATAGGGGCTCACGTGTGTAAATAGACCTGTAAATTAATAAAAATATTTTCCTCCCAAAAATAGAATAAAAGTGATTTGTATGTATTGTATATATTTGTAAATATAAAATCAAGATAAAAATAGAAAAATCAAAAAGAAAATAAAAATAGATCACTTGTACATAGTCACCATGTACATAGCCCATTTATCTCTATATTTATTTCACCTTATAAATAAATAAAATTAATTTCCATAAAATTTGTAAATACTCTATCTTTTATGGTGTAAATAAATAAAATAAAAACAACAAAAACAAAAACAAAACAAAAAGAACAAAATTAAAAATCAAAAATAATATTGTAAATATACCATATATATATGTACATATGTATTTATTTACTCCTTGTATATAAATAATAAAAATAAAATAAAAATATCTTTTTATTCCTAATTTTATGGTATAAATAAATAAAATATTAAATGGGGATAAAAATGTATAAAAATAACAAATTAAAAATCAAAAATAAAAATTCAATATTGTATATATACCTATGTATAGTACTATATTGTAAATACCCTATTTTTATTTTGAAAAATTAATTAAAAATCATCAAAAAATAGAAAAAATTAAAACAAAAATATTTCATGTTTTAAGTTTTTAATAAATCGACCATTTGCTATTTTAATTGAATTTCCAAACATTTTCCACGTGGCGCACTCCCATTGGTCCACGGGGAATGTTGACCGCCCGGTTAACTCCCCCCTGTGGACCTCTTTCCTCGGGTCGTGACGCCCGACCCGACTTCCCCGATTTTTCGCGTCACGACCCGACGCCTGAATACCTAAACCCCGGGTCCGTTTCGTTCCTGCCACATCCGACACCCTCGCCGGCATGCCCGCCTCGGGGTCCGCGCTCTGAGCAGCCCTACCCGATCAACCCTAGCCAGACCCCTGGGAGTATAATCCCGAGCTCCGCCGCACGATTTCTCCATCTTTGGATCATTTGCTTTCCACCCAGTGACCTCCATCGTCTTGGCGAGAGTGACAGCTCACCCCTGAGGGTGTTGCAGCGAGGAGAGAGCAGGAGACCATCGATCCGGCGAGCTTCCGCCGCCGTGCGCCGCCTGGACGTAGCGCCAGAGCCTCTTGACGTCGACGATCCGCGAGGCGAAGACCCAGAGCTTCCCAAGCTCACGCACAGTCGACTGTGCCCATTAGGTAGACCTATCTCTTTCCCTAGTTCGTTAATTTCTAGTTTCGCCCAAATCGACCCATTTTCGTTCACCATCGATTCTGGCCACACCCACCTTCCATTCGATCATCGGACCGCACCACTGCACTCGCCTTCCTCCCGCGCACCTTCTCCGCCTCTCCGTTCAACCCAACTCGCACAGGAGCTGGGGTTCGAACCCCCTCGCCGTCGCATCGCCGGGGTCGCCCGCACCACCGCACCGTCCACCTGCACCACCGCTAACGGGGTCGAGGCAGTTTGCCCTCGACCCAGGAGCTCTTTTGGTTGCGTTTTGCAGGTCAATCGAGGGCTGTCTGAGGCCCTCCTACTTGAGAACCGGAGCTTCCCCTCCGCTGGAGTCGACAGAGCTCTCCGGAGCTCCGTTGATTCATCGGAGACGTCCCACAGACGCGGGAGGCTAAGGCGAAGCTTCCTCGATCATCAGAAGCCCCCGCGAAGGCTCGGAGCGCGCGTACTGAGCCGGCGAAGTTCGCCGACCACCTGTTCCTCCAGGACCTTCAGACACCGTTAGATCAGCCTCCAGCTCCAGTTTCAATCTCCACCGTCCATTTGAGGAGCAGCCATCACCGTCGATCCTTGGAGGGTTGATCCGCACCGTCCGATCAGAGAGGTTTCCCCACGTTGCACCAAAGCCATCCGATTTCACACGTGGCGAGACCACCATCGCTCGATCAGGACGAAGGCTTCCTTTGTTGGGCGCCACCCCTTCCCAACCGTCCATCAGCACACATGGCGTCCATCTGACGGCCTACTTAATAAAGGGTAATTTATCCCTTAGGCCCTTATCTTTAGTGTAGTTTCGTTTCAGTCCTGTAAATATTTGTTGCATTTTATTTACGTTGGTACTTTTTGCACTTTGGACCCTATCTTGTCTGCTTATTGCATGTATGCCCCTGTGTGTAGTATGTCACGTGCATCGACACGTGTTTAGTTGGGCTAATTGCATGATTCGCCTTGTAGTTCTGGGATGTTACTTAATGAATGAACCTTTTAGGAAATTGCAGATATGCCCCTGTGAGTGATTTTTATGCGCATGTGCGTTATATTTGTGGGTAATTTACAGTAAGGCCCTCGGACTTTTGGTACCTGTTACCAATTAGTCCCAGAACCTTATTTTTTTTGCAATAAAGTCCCTGTGTGCCCCAGACACGCGCCTCGCACGTGACTTCTTGGTAATTTTGCACCGGACCCCCTGGAGCTTTGGATAATTACGTACAGGTCCCTGTGCACTGTACCTAGGTTTTAATTTTGAATAAAATATCAAACTTACTCCGAATTCAAAGAAAATTGGACACATGGCTCCTGCCATGTTGTAACATTTTATAGAATTTTTGGGGACATTTTTGATTTCATTTACTATTTTTAAAAATTCAAAAACACGCATTTTCTTTACTGTCTGATTTAGAAATTCACAAAAAATATTAAAACTCATCCAAAAATTATAAAAAAATTAGCTACTGTGTCTTTTTGCTTGTTTGATTTTCTGACCAACTTTGGTCATTTTTCATTATATAAAACTCATAAAAATTGAAAAACACCTAAAAACTCATAAAAATTCTAATAAATAATCTAAAAATTCAAAAAAAATAATTTATGTGCCTAAATTTTCCTTGTTTCTTTCTCTATACAGAAAAATCACCTCCAAGCTTTTTAAGGGCTTTTAGATATTTTATCTAAGTCCCTCAAGCTCGGCTGGACAGTACCTTCATTTTCTTGCATTGTTTTATTTTTAGAAAATTAAATAAAAATCAGAAAAATACCAAAAATTCACTAAAAATGGTAAAAATCATAAAATACACAAAAACATTTTATTTGAATTTTTGAGTAATTTTTGATGCATTAAATAATTGTTTGAGTGGGCTTGTTTCTTGTTTTCTTCATTTTCTGAATTAAATAAAAATCCAAAAAATTTATAAAAATAAAAATCCACCAAAAACACTTGTATTTTATTTTATTCTTTCTTTTTGACTACTTCATAGGCCGCAAGGCCATCACGTGCTCCTTGTGTTCGACCCTGTTCGCTATACCAGGTTAATATAATAGCGAGACCGCTTCTTGTGCTTGTTTGATTTTTATCCGATTTGGTGGTCTATTTTTCTCGACTGACACCGCTTGGTGACTTGGGTCGCAACGACCCTTGACGACCTTTTTACCCGAGTGATCAGGCGTGTCATCAATTACTACAGATTTTTTTTTACAAAACCACATGCATTGGATATTAAGTGGGCAATGGCCTTTCATATCATATATCATGATGTAAATTTTAATCAGGTTAAAAATAAACATTAATCTCTTTTGTCCCAAAATTAAGGGGATGTTGACATGGAATAAAACAATAGATTAGATGCATAAATCGAGGTTCAGGAAAGCGGTATGCATATGCGTTCGGACAGGTCACTGAATAGCGCTTAAGCGGTATGCGGGGGCATATGCAGGGTACATGCGGTTCTACGCGGTTTCCTGATTTTTATTTAAAAATAAATAAATATATACAATAGTGACTACAACAGAACTAAATTTATGTATAATTGTGGTCCGACATAAGTTCTAAGAATAGTAACTTTCATATAGAGTTCAAAACAATCTCTATCAATCAAATATAAATACATCAATAGAACGGTTAGCACACAAATTAATTGACAACAATTAACACAATAGAAAAGTCAGCGCACAAAATACCTCTATTGTTGAATATAATGTCATTTATCTCTGTCATTATATTTATAATTGATATCAAAAGTACTAAACTTTACATATAATATATTGCATTCATAATAACTATTAGTTGACTAAATTAGTTTGCTAAATTATTAGTATATTATTTTTTTCTTCCTTACATGTTTACTCCAATCTCGTAGTAAACTACTTTGACAATGGGTTTAAATGGTCGTGAAATGCTTGGTTGGCATACATGCAAAATAAAGGAAAAATGTGGCGCAAATAACACAATAAAAACATGGCACAAATTAAAAAAATAAGCAAAATAAATAAAAAATGTGTATACGGACGCACAAACCGCATATGCGGCCGCACAGCCCTCATATGCAGCCCGCATAAGCGCAAATAGCACATAATGGGGGGCTTCATGAAAGCGGTGCGCTGAGGGCACCGCATACGCATATGCGGCCACATAGGTCATTTTCGTGAACACTGCATAGAATAGATCAAAATGCCAACAATAATTTCTCTAATGTGTCAAATAAGTACCAACTACAAAAAGGTAGATTTGATGGTAATCCCTAGCGGATAATTTAGTACACGTAGGTGAATAATCAATTCCTTACCCAATTGTCAATAGACAGTATGTTCATGCAACAACTATAAATTTCAAAACCCAAGGTGACTCGTATCAAACTAATCATCCCAAATTTCATAACACACTAATTCTTCTAGAATTTCATCTTGGAGTCTAATAAAGGCCTCAAAATGCCGCTTAAATCAACAAAATCCATGGAGTGCATAAAAGGGGGTTTGAATTTGGAGTTTATTTTTCATGAATGGTAACAAAAGGAGGGATGAATTATACCTTTGTATCCTCTAAGATTGGATGATCAAATTGCATGCAGGAGGGGACTGCTATTGCAGCAGCTTCCAGGTGAAGATGAGCAACTATTTGGGCTGCTGGGAGTAGCTCTGAGTTGCTGTTTGAGCAGTAACTCCTGTGCTCAAGTCAGCAGCAGTAGCAGCTGCACTTGAAGCTCAAGAACATCTTCTAAGCTGCAGGATAGTAGCTTAAAGAGGGAAAAATGGGGCTCCAGGCTTTTAGTTGCGGCATGCTGCACCTTTTCTTGAGGGTTGCTGAGTAGCAGCACCTTGCTGCAGATGGGGAGCAGCAGCAACTGCAACAGGGGGCCTCTGGCAGCTCCTCCAGCTGTTGTTGATATGCAGCAACAACAACAAAGAACGTACTGCACTCTCTCCAGCGGAAATTAGAGAAGGAAGGGGGACTCCTCGGTTGGAAGCTTTGAAAGAAAAGGGGAGAAGAATAAAAAGGGGGAATGATTGGTGTTATATAAGCAAGAGATGGGCCTTTGGGTGTTGCCAAGTGGAGCGAATAAGGGAGTCACTTGTGGCTACCGTGCTGGAATTTGGGAAAATTTTTTATTTTTTTATAAACCTTTATCTCTCTCTTCTCAAGAATACCAAAGTCATCCGTTTTTCCATCCTGAATCTCAAATTAAGATGATCAATAACGTGTTTCAACCGTCTCAGAATGACGATTAAAATGAGTATAATATTCATATACTTCCGATCTGAGATGAATTCGGAAAATGTTGGGATAAAGTCTTGTTTTGTGATCAAATTTTGCTATTTAAATGGTCAAACGATTTCCGATTGGGGAACGATCGATTTCGTTGGTCTTATTTCCTCGATACAAATTTTATGACGATCTTTTACGATTTCTGATTGTGTTACAGCTTTTCCCATGGTACAAATTACGACATAATCGACTTTTGATCGATTGATCTCAATAAATTTTCATTTACACTCCATGGATCAATTTGAGTCATTTAATATCGATCGATAGTTTTAGCGGATCATATGGACCCTATCGGCTCAGTTTCGAGTTGTTTGGATCTGTGTGTCACATCACGTAGGAGGAAGCTGTAGCAGCATCTAGCATTGCTGCAGACGAATGGGTCTTCTCCAGTAGTGGCATCGGCCACGAAGAAGGATCCTATCAAGGGAAACATCCTTCGTGAGATTGGTTCCCAATCGGGGAACCCTAAATAAAGGGTCATGGGTCCAACATGTTTGATCCATTTTCTTTTTTGATTTTTTTTAAAAAGGTGGGTACTGGTACATGTTCCAAAAAATAGAGGGACCTGGTGATGAATCCACATTTCATCATCTTTATTCTATCATTTTGGCACCAAAAACCCTAGCAAATGCCTGTAAATAGCATTAAAAATCATCATCTTAGCATTCATGCATGTTCATCTAAATAGTGTATAAAATACTGTAATTAAGGCCAAAATTATAGAATAAATAAAGAAAAGAAAAAGAATAAAATATTGTAAATATTTTATGACCTAAACCCCCGAGACCTAGGCATCTTGATGAATAGGTCGACAAGGAATAAAGTAGGGGGAGATAAGGTCAGGAACACAGATAAAATACCTATACATTTTATTCATTCTTTATTCTTTTTGGGACCTATTTTTGGTTCCACTTTTTATACATCAAATAAAGAAACTTTGTACATGAAAGTTGTAGATAATAAAATAAAGAAAAATACAAAATTGATTTCACAGAAAAATAATGTACAGATAAAAAGTTATGGTCTGAATAAAAATCCAGAATGCCAACTTCCCAGACCTGTATCTCACAAATAAAAACTCCAAATGCAGCCTACTCACCTTTAATTGTATATAGAATAAAATAATCTATCCAATGGTGGTGGTTTCGCATTTGGCGGAGCTACGGTTTGAAAGTTTACTTTTGGACCCTTATTGTATGCTTGTATAGATTAAAATATTCAATTTATTCTTTATTCATTATTCTTGCATGTTTATATTTTTATAATTATGTATATATTACTTATAATATATATGTACATTAAAATCAGAATAAAAATGCAAAGAAATCACAAAATAAAAATACTTGTATAAAGGATACATAGGTATACTGCCTATACATATACCTATACAAATAATACTTGTATTCTATTAAATATACAAAACATATCATAAAAATAAAATAAAAATATATTTGTGTATATAAAAATATCCTATAATTTTAGAAAATAATAAATAAATTAAATACACAAAATAAAAATAAAATACTAAAATATATAGATAATATACCTATTAGGGGTATAAATGTAAACTTGTAAAAATATCATTCATAAAAATAAATAAAAATCACAGAAAAATTCTTCATAAAATAATAAACATTTTTTATTTTATAACCTAAAATTAATAAATTCATTTATTATCTTATTTTGAATTTACAAATAATTTCGGCTCCGAAATTTCCTGGTTGGTCCACGTGGACCAACCAGGTGCGGTCTAGAGTTGACCCCGGTCAACTCCCCCGACCAAAGCCTGCCACCTTCTGACAGCCCGATTTGAGCCCGATTTCGCCCAATTTCCGAGCCTATTCTCTTCGTCTTCTCCCCTCGATTCCTTCTTGGGAATTCTTCCCCGATCATCGCTGAGCCACGCCATGCTCCCCAAATCACGCAAAATCTTCATCATGCGCGCGTGCTCTTGCTCCCAAAGTCACGCCCTCGCCACGCTTTAAATAAGAACCCTCATCTTCCTCCCCTCGGTTGAGTCCCTTCGGTCCACCCTTCTGCGCCACCTTTGTGCTCCTGAGCTCCGTGGAGGTGACAGCTCCATCGCCAGCCCTTCAGCCTAGGCGCGCGAAGTCGAGGGAGCCTCCACCACCTCCCGCAACCCGGCGGTCGAGGTAACCTTTTCTCCTCTGGTTCCGGCCATCGAGGGCTTCCACCCGCGCCTTTCTTTCTTGCATTTTATTCCTGTTAGCTTAAAGTATCAAAAACCCCTAAAAAATCCGAATTCCATCGATCAAATCGACCTCCCATCGCTCATCGCCGGAGCGCACATCCGGCCGACATCTCCTCGCCGTCCACAGACCACCTCCGACCTCCATTTCGCCTCCGCGGGGTCCAGGCAGTTTGCCCTGGACCCTTTCACCTCTTTTTGCAGGTCAACGCGCAGTCAAAGTCATTGGGGGCCATTTTGCGAGGTTCGTCGGAGCTACCTGGAGCCTCGAGCTCCGCCGCCTCCGTGCCAGCATTCCAAAGCGCCTCCGACGTACCTGAGACCCCCAGCATCTTCCTCGACCTCCCAGGAGTCCACTGCTCAGTTTTGGAGCCCATTCACCCGCCGGAGACGCGAGAACGAGCTCGGGGAAGTTCGCCTCGCCGGCGTTCTTCCCTGTTCTTCCACCTCGCTCCTCCACCGTTCGATTGAGCAACGACCCCAGCTCTGATCTCCGCCGTTGGATCGTGTCACGCCTCAACCGTCAGATCGTCCTCGAGCGATCTAATCTCAGCCGACCAGCGCCGAACCGTCATCGTGCGTTGTGCGCGCGCCACGTGGATAAGTGAGCGGCCCTCCGCCGTTCGATCGCGCACGAGGAGATAAGGCGTGGGTATTTTGCACTTTCCCCTCGCCAAATTTTGTATTTCATTTCAGTCCATAAACTTTAAGCTGTAGTTTAAATATTTCTGTAATAATTGGAACTAGAACCCCGTAGTTTTCTTATTTGCACCGAGGTCCAATCCACGTCACCTCACGTGCCCGTGCGCGTGAGGGGGCTGGGTATTTTGCAAGGACCCCCTGGGGTTTATTTATTTCGCTTAAGTCCATGAATGTTTGCTTTAAGTTGTAATATTTTGGAGAAACTGCATTGAACCCCTTGGAACTTTGTGATATTGCAAAAATACCCCTTCCAGGCGCGTGCGAGTCACGCACTCTGGTGGGTAAATTGCTCAGATACCCTTGCGGGTTTGGCTATTTGGTTTTAATCCTTTAAATGCAAGTTTGAGTGTAAACTTTTGTGGAAAAATTGCATGTATGCCCCTGGATGTTTTAGTATTTGCACTTATACCCTTGCCAGGACTGTTTAATGTTTGGATGCTTGTTGTATTTATTTGAATGACCATTTTAAGCCCAAAAATTCCACAAAAATCGACTTAAGCATCTGGACATGTGTACTTTAACGCCACATATTTAGTTTTGATTTCATTCTATTTTCATATTTATTAAAAATCAAAAACTTGCTTTTTGTGCACTGTCTAGCTTAGAAAATCCATAAAAATTATAAAAACGTTTTGAAAAATTCCAAAAAAATTAGCTAGTGTCTATTTTAACCTATTTTAGTGTCAGTCCAAAAATCACTAAAAATCTCAAAAGAAAAACCTTAAAAATTTAAAAACACTCAAAAACTTCAAAAAAATATATAAAATAGTAGAAAACTCCAAAAATCAAAAACTTAGTTTCTGTGTGTTCCTTATTTTGTCCTTCTTATTTGAAAAATAGTGTGAAAATTTTGAGCTACTGGTTGCTATTTTTAAATCTCATTTTATTCACAGCTAACCTTATTTGCACTGTTTTCTCTTGTTTCAGTATTTAAAAATATCAAAAACACCTTGAAAAATCCCCAAAAATCACAAAAACAGTAGAAAACCACAAAAATACCAAAAAGATTTTATTGCTGAATTTTCGATAATTTTTACTTAGTTTTATAAATATTTTAGCTTGCCTTCTATTATATTGTCTTTACTTTCCAATATTGAAAAAGAAAAAGAAAAAATATAAAATATAAAATTATAAAAATCAGAAAATTAAAAATCAAAATACAAAACTAAAAAAAATTTTTAAAAATAAAAAAAAAATTTTAAATTAAAAACCCACAAAAAAATTGTAGTTGCTTGCTTGCTTAGTGTAGACACTTTACACACACACACTTGTGCTTACATTTGCTTGAATTACCCTGCTTGCTCCCTGTGTTCGAACTCTCTGCATACTTGTCACTATACACCATTTGTGCAGAGTTAAAAATAAATTTTAACTCCACATTAGTTCTAATTTGTTGATCTTTAGTGTGGGTTAATTGTTGATTAAACGCGGATTTCATTGAGAGCCGCCACAGCGACGGTTGTCTCCGCCTTTTGTGAGACACCAATTTAGACTCTCTCGATTTTCGTGCTTATCAAATGGCGCCGTTGCCGGGGAGCAACAGCGAGTAGTTCTCACTTTGTTTGATTGTGTTGATTGTCTACCATAGTCTTACTTCCTGTCTCTTGCAATTTTGATATATCTGTTGAGCTATCTGACCATCTCTTTACTTGTCTTCTTGCGAGGGACCGCGGAACGAGGCGGATCGCCTAGGTGACCCGAAGCAACCTTGGGAAGCGGAGTCGGCTTTTCTTAAGCCAAGCCGGTAGGAGAAAGCAGGAGGAGTGAGAGAGAGTGTTTGGTTTAGCTTGCATTTTATTTCTGTGAGAGAGTGACTTTGATAATTTGTAATAATACAGGTACATTCGGACTTGGACACTACCGGGCCTAACTTCCAAGTGTTTGTTCACTTGGGGGCTCACCGCGGTTTTGTGTTTTTCGCGTTTTCTCGGCTTCATTTCTATTTGTTTCACGAGGATTTAGCCCCTAGACATAGGAATTTTTGTTGACTGTGACGAACTAAGAAGCTAAGGCCCAATCCCTAATATCTTGCCTGCACCTATAGAGCGTAATTGGACTTGGCTAAAATTCACTTGAAAAAGCTATTTGACTTGAACTAGAGCCCACGTGCCGCGAGCCCACCCTGTTAAGCGCTACTCCTGAACTCGAGTGTGTCGAGAAGAGGAGGGGTGAGCCAAGACCGGACTCCGGACTCTTTTCTTTGTCATAGCTACTTGTTCTTCACGTTAATAGAAGTTGCTCATCTTAGGACGATTTCCTCGTGCATGCATATAGGTAGTTTAAATTACTGTCTTTCAATTATGCGCGGATCATTTGCATGTAGAGTGCTGGCGACAAGGTACGCATTTCTATCCCTGCATGCATCATAGATTTTGACCGCGCATCGGCTTTTCCGCTTTCTTCCCCCTGTTTTATTGAATTTTAATAACAAGGAAATTGGAAAATTCGTTAGACGAGTTTGCTCAGAAAAACACCTAAAAAAGTGAAAACAATAAAAATTGGGACTGCTAATGCAAACTCGACCTTAAAACTCATCCCACCAAAAATTTTGTTTTGGGAGAGTAATCCCCTCCTTGTTTGATTTATCTGCTGCGAGAGAGTGCCTCGACACTAGGATAGAGCCACATCTGAAATTTTAGTTGACTACTGGTCGTGGTTAGTCGTTCTCCAGTGAGGATCTCTCCGGTAACCGGTAAAGCGGACCGCGATATCCTTAACAGATTGAATTAGCGGGAGCAACCGGGTTACGGTCCGCGAATTCATACTGGCTGGGAAAGATCTGACGTGGATTGGGACAGTCGGCTAGGAAAGTAGGATACCTAACAGCTCGCTCTAACGCTCTGATAGATTGACTGATCACCTAATAAAAATTGACAAGATAAACAGACCGAACTCTCACGGTCATCAGCTCAAGTGTGGAGTAGGTGAAACTGGGGTTTTGATTTATCATCCTGTTTGCATTCCAGATCTCATCCGCCTTTCTCTAAATCAAGATGATGGGACGGAGATCTCTTAGGCCGACCTTGTCGGCACCGCTATCCCGCACTCCTCCTTATTCATCTAGGAATACCTCGGAGAGTCCGCTCTCCGAGCCTGAGTTTACATCCACCCTGTTCCCCCTCGACCACCCTTTTCATTCTTCTTCCATCAGTCCAAGAGTGTCTGAATACAGTGCTTCACAGTGTTCCGCTCATTCGACAGCACCTGAGATGGCCTCTTTTGCTTTTTCAGAAAATCCGGCCATGGCAGACAGAGGCGAGCATGAAGATGATCATGAGCACCCTCCGTTCATATTTGATCAAGCAGCCATCAATAATTCCTTGTTAGCATCCCTGGAGACGATGCCAGCAACAGATCCGTGACCAGGGTACATTCATGGGTGATCTCATGAGGGAGATAA